>JABYQO010000011.1:0-600000 GCA_022606155.1 Trametes elegans | reverse complement strand
GGCCATGGGCAGACTTGGGCAGGATGGAGGGCGTATCTCCGGCTATCGCGGGCCTAATTCCAGGTGCTCGCGGATTCAAGGCGCGGAGGCGTGGTCCCGTGATAGTGGGACATCGCGACGCGGGCCCAGACTCTTTGTGGGCGAGACCCCGCGGTCGCAGACTTTCTGTGTTATTTATTAATGGACTTAGTTATGGACTCAGCCTGTAAAATACACGGCGAGGTGCCGAGCAATTCAGATCCCCCCTTCCCCCCTTCTCAGGATCTCAACACTGAGCTTACACCGCGCCCACGAACTTCTTGCGCTTTTACTGTGAACTGCAACTGCAACTGCGACCTGCGACCCGCGACTCCGCGAGACTGCGAAATCCACCCCACGAAACCCGCGACTCTTGCATTTCCCCTTGGCCTTTGCCACGTCACCCACGCCTTGCCTCTAGCCAGGGCACCCCGACTCTAACCTCCTCCTGCTTCGCTCCTTTTGCGGTACACCCGCGCACACCTCACGGGATCCCGTGATGGCCTCGCCCTACAAAGGCGCTTGGCCCTCTACACCGGCAGTTGGGTGTTGTTTAGGAGCATCAGCACCAGGAGGCGGAGGAGTGGCAGCGCCAGGAGGCGGAGGAGTGGCAGCACCGGGAGTTGGAGAAGACGGTGGCAGCGATGTCGCCCGCGAGCACCGGGCAGGCGTCGCGGGGCCAGAAGAGGGCGTGAGAGGAGCCAGAGGAGGAGCTCCTGACTCCGACATAAGTACCGTCGGAGTCCGGAGTTCACCATTACTGATGACCCATTTCTAGGACTTCGTGCACCTGCTGCACGGAGCGAGGTGTGACTTGCCGGTTCCACCCCGGCAAGTGGACTTCATCGTGCCGGGCCTGCCAAACGGCCAAGGCGTCGATGTATGTCAGTGCGACGGGGCTCCCGGCGGAGATGCAGGCACGCATCAACCGCAAGCAAGCCCTGGGAACTCCAAGGCACGCGTGCAAGACTGGGCGCAAGTCCGCAGCAAAAGTCGCGGACTCGGACAAAGAAGAGGAGGTGGAGGAGACCCCGTCCCCCAGCCCCAAGAAGAGTCGGGTGGAGGATAAGGGAAAGGGGCGTGCGGAAGAGCCGACCGCCAGTAAGTACCGCAGACTCCCGGACTTCAGCGGACTAATGCTTTCACAGGACCTTCAACAGTTGTCGCCGATGACGGCCTGGAGGGCCCTTTGGGCCAAGGGCTCGTCATGGCCCTGGTCCACGAGGTCCGGGGGCTTCGCCGGGAGTTGGCGGAGCTGAAGGCGCAGGTGGTGGAGGTGGCTGGAGTCCGGCAGGGACTTGTCATGACAGAGGTTTGTGAGATCAAGGCGCGGTTTGCCGTGGAGGTCACCCTCCAGCTCCGGCAGGAGGTGAAGTCCGTGGTCGAACAGACCACGCGTGTTGCCGCGTGGGAGGCCGCCCTGGAGGTGATGGACATGGCCCAGGAGGAGATCGAGCAGGAGCGGGCGCGGACCTGGGCGATGCTGGAGGAGATCTACTGGGTGCCCGAGGGTACTCCGGTGGGCAGGCCGGAGGCGGAGTTGGCGGAAGGTGGAGGCGGGGGTGAAGGTGAGGATGGGGGTGAAAAGATGGAGATTGACCCCACAGCGGGGCCTGAGGAGGGTTTGGCAGAGGCGACAGAGGCGGGGCCCTCGGGGGATGTCCTGCCGGACATGTAACGGTAGTACGCGGGAGTTCCACTTGTAACCTTAGTATAGTCTTGAATGCAGAGACCCCCCTAGACAAATACTGAGTGACTTCAAGGCAACCCGGACAAGGGCCCGGGCTTGGTGGGTTATGCGGAATGGAAGTCCGCGACAAGCTCTTGGACATGTCTGAGCTCCGTTGCCAGGATCCAGGAAGTTTCCTCATTGGTCCCTTCATAGCCGGCCCAGCGAACCAAGTAGAGGAGTTGACAACTCCGGCGCCGTCGATTGATCTTGGAGTCGAGAATCTCGGAGATCTCATACTCTGGTTCATTGTCCACTAGTACCGGAGGTGGCAGTGTTTGGGCGCGACCAGGGATGGTGTTCGGAGCTGCCGGCTCCAGTTGGAACACATGGAAAACGAGGTGTACGGCGCGCATGGAGTCGGGAAGACGGAGGGTAAAGGAATGCGAGCTGACCTGGGCAATGATGGTGAATGGTCCAAGGAACTTTTCCGAAAGCTTCTTGGAGGGTCGGGTGGTGCGGATGTATTGAGCCCGGACATAGACCTGGTCTCCAACCTTGAAGTCTGGTGCCAGTAGTCGGTGCTTGTCAGCTTGGACTTGGTACTGGGCTTGGGCTTCTGCAATCTGCTGCCGGAGTGCGGTGTGTAGCTTGTTGAGGTCAACTGCAAAGTCTCGGGCATGAGCAGATGTGAGGTCCCGTTCCGGGTATATGGAGATCGCGGGGTTGTAGCCCTTGTTGGCGAAGAAGGGGGAGATGCCGGTGGTTGTGGACGGGGCATTGTTGTACGCGAACTCTGCTAGCGGTAGAAGCTGCGACCAGTTGTCCTGTTGATAATTCAAGTAGATGCGGAGGTACTGCTCTAAGGTCTGGTTGACCCATTCGGTCTGGCCATCACCCTCAGGGTGGTACCCGGAGGTGAAGTGGAGGTGCATATCCAGAGCCTTGCCAAGGGAGTGGAAGAAGTGAGAGACGAACTCCGAACCCCGGTTGGAGGTGACATGGGAAGGTACGCCATGCTTGGAGAAGACATGGAGCACGAACAAGTCCGCTAACTCCGAGGCAATGAGGGTGTCGTAAGTAGGGATGAAGATACCCTGCTTGGTGAGGCGGTCCACCACCACCAGGATTGCGGTGTAGCCACCGGAGTTCGGGAGTTGTTCGATGAGGTCCATGGAGATGGAGTTCCACGGTTGTCCGGGGATCGGTAGCTGCTTCAGAGTACCATAGGGAAGGTGCCGTGGGGTTTTGGAATGAGCGCAGATCGTACAGGACTTGCAGTAGTCTCGGATGAAGAGTTGAAGTCCGGGCCAGGCATAGTCCTAGAGAACTAGGGCCTGAGTCTTGTTCTGGCCCCAATGACCCGCTGTTGGGTGATCGTGACAGGCTCGGAGAACGCATAGGCGGAGGTCGTCGGAGTTCGGGACATAGATGTGACCTGAGAGCCGAAGGATACCGTCCTCGTCAACTGACCACCGGGGGTTACCTTCACGTGCGAGCTTGATAGCAGCAGATAGTTCGGCATCGGGAGTGTGGGAGTTTTGGGCAGACTTGATGTCAGCCCAGAGTTGGTCAGTGTCGAGGGTGAAGGATGCATGGAGTACGGGAAGTCGGAGGTAGGTGGCACAGAGGGAGGATGCAAGTTGTTCCTGTGTAAACACCGGTCGGTAGTTGTGCAGGTTGACAACGGAGTAGTCATTTCCCCCCTCTTTTGGGTAGACGTCCCAACGGCGTGTCAGTGCGTCGGGTTTGGCTCCCAGTTTTCCCGGCCGGAAACGGACTATGAGATTGAACTGTGAGAGGAACTCCGACCACCGGGCTTGCCGGCGGGTAAGAAGTTTTGTGGCGAAGAAGTATTCAAGGTTCTTGTGGTCCATGACAACGTCGATTGGAGTTGCCAAACCTTCGAGGTAGTGCCGCCAGGTCTTGAAACATTTGAAGATGGCAAGGAGTTCCTTGTCGTGCGTGTCATAGTTGAGTTCCGTGCCAGTCAGAGTGCGGGAGTGGAAGACAATGGGATGAAGTTCGCCGGATTCGGTGGTAAGGGATAGGATGCTGGTGATGGCATAGTCCGAGGCGTCAGTTTCAACAGTGAGAGGCCGGTCCAGAATCCAGTGGTGAAGTACCGGAGCGGTGGTGAAAGCCTCCTTAAGAGTGTTGAAGGCCCGTCGGTAGTCCCCGGAGAAGTTCCAGGGCACGGCCTTATGGGTGAAACGAGTGAGCGGTAGTACGATCTCGGAGTAGTTCGGTATGAACCGGCGGTAGAAGTTGGTGAAGCCTAGGAACGACTGTATGTCCCAGACCTTGCGTGGTTCAGGCCAGTCCAAAATTGCCTTAACTTTCTCTGTAGACATGGTGAGCCCCGACAGTGATAGGATATATCCGAGGTACTCGACGGAGTCGGTGTGGAACTCACACTTGTCCGCGCGAGCATAGAGCCGGTGCTTGCGCAGACGTTGGAGTACCTCCCTGACATATTCGCGGTGCTTCTCAGGGGTGTCGGAGTAGATGAGGATATTGTCAAGGTAGACAATGACACACATGTCAAGCATGTCTGCGAAGATGTCATTGACGAACTGCTGAAAGGCGGCGGGGGCGTTAGAGGGGCCGAATGGCATGACAAGCCACTCAAAAGATCCGTAACGGGTCCTGAAGGCGGTCTTCCATTCGTCACCGGGGGCTATTCGGACTAGGTTGTATGCATGCCGGAGGTTGATCTTGGTATAGATACAGGCCTTGCGGGGGGTGTCCAACAGGTCTGAGACGAGGGGAAGAGGATAGCGGTCCTTCCGGGTGATCTTATTCAAGCCCCAGTAGTCCACACAGAGGCGCAAGGTGCTGTCCTTCTTCTTGACGAAGAGGACGGGAGCACCACAGGGGGAGTTGGACGGGCGAATGAACCCCGAATGGAGGTTCTCATCAATGTACTCCCGGAGGGTGTCGAGCTCCAGCTTGGAGAGGGAGTAGATAGGTCCGAGGGGTGGAGTAGCGCCTTCTTCGAGCTCGATTTTGAGATCGTAGGGACGATGCTCCGGAAGGATGTCGGCCTTGGATTTGCTGAAGATGTCCGCGAATTCGTGGTACTCCTCCGGAACCCCGGTGAGGTCCAGTGGAGAGGACTTGATGGATGAACTCCGAGCATAGGCGAGGTCCGATGCATCCAGATTCAGAGTATAGCTCTCGGAGCCCAGGAGTCTGCAGGCT
This sequence comes from Trametes elegans, assembly GCA_022606155.1. Taxonomy (NCBI): domain Eukaryota; kingdom Fungi; phylum Basidiomycota; class Agaricomycetes; order Polyporales; family Polyporaceae; genus Trametes; species Trametes elegans. The sequence goes on along the minus strand of JABYQO010000011.1, from coordinate 595,109 downwards.
CTAGCGAAGGCCGAAGTGTTCACCAGTGAGACCCTAGGCAGAGAGCAGGAAGAAGTTGAGGGTTCCAGGGGTAGCTCAGCGGGCGCTGGCGGTAGTTCCGGAGTTGGGTTGGATACGGGATGAGGCGGAGGTGCGGAACGGAATTGAATGCTGCGCTTCTTCAAGTTAATCAACGGATTGTATGCGGTGAGCCAGCTGTATCCCAATACGGCAGATACGGACTTGTCAAGCGGGGTGACAAAGAATTCTATGTCGAGAACTTCTCCTGACGGAAAGTGTATTGCAAGGGTAGTCAACTGTGTAATCAACTGATTGGAAGTACTGTCGAACAACTGCAAACGAATCGGGGTTACGGGGGTACACGGAAGTTGGTGGTTTTCTGCGAATTGGGAGCCAATAAAGCAGTGGGAGGAGCCGGAGTCTATGAGGGCGCAAAATGGAGTTGGAACGGTTTCGGAGTAGAGGTTGATGAGGAGTGCATGGGGGTTGGAAAGAGCGGACACGTTGAGCCGAAAGGTCTCCATACCGGAGGAGTCAACGCAGTCCTCGAGAGGTACGGAGTTTAGAGGACCGCGGACTAGTTTTTTGGCTCCTTCGGAGCTGCAGCCAGAGCTGCCGCTGCAGGTGCCGGAGCTGGGGCTGCCTGGGCTGCCCGACCCTTGGCGCGGAGGAGGTTTTCTTCATGCAGACGCTAGCCGTGTAACCAGCCCCACCGCAGAAGAGGCAGAGATTGTTTGCGAAGCACCGCTGGCGTTCTTCTGGGGTCAGCTTCCCATCCTTGCCAAGCTTGTCCGTGTATGCCTTCGCGGGGGTCTTTGAGGCCTTCAGAGTAGGCCCAGAGTTGGGCTTGGATGGCGTGGCAGCGGAGGACTGTCCTGCGGAGTTACCACTGGACTTGTTGGTCGCTGGCTTGGAATCGGGGGTCGACTTCTGGCCGGACTTGGAGGAGCCAGAGTCACGCAAGACCTCGGCCTTCCGCTCCCAGTAGCGGTTGTCGATGGACTGCGCGAGGTCCCGGAGTGCGGCCAGGTTGTCAGGTTTACTGACCTCGGAGATGCGGTCCTTGAGACGGTTGGGAAGACCATCGTAGAACCAATACCGGAGAGGTGCATTGCCCCACCAGACCTGAGTAGCGAGGTGGGTGAACTGGGTAATGTACTTAGTGATGCATTGGTTGTTGCCCATCCGGAGGTTCATCAACTCATGCTCCGCTGCTCCGGAGGCGTCGTACGGACCGAAGTTGGTCCGGAGTTCCTCCTGGAAGTGCTCGTAGAAGACCACGAATAGCGGAGGTAGGGCAGACTCGCCCTCGAGGAGATAGGGCTCGAACCACTGGAGAGCGGTGCCTTTCAGGAAAGATATGGCGTAGGTCACCTTCTTTTCATCGGAGTTGAAAGTCCGGGAACGGGCCTTGAAAACCAGCTCCAACTGTGTAAAGAAGGAACGGAGTTTGTTGGGGTTGGACCCATCAAACTGGTTCAGTTCTCGGACATTGTGCTGCTCACTGCTCGGGAGTTGAACCGGGGGTTGTGGCGGAGGACGATTGAGCGTGCGAGCGATCATGGAGATAGCATTGGCGAGCTGCGCCTGGATGCACGTGTTGCCTCCGGAGTCGGAGGTGTCGTCGGACCCCTCGTTGTCTGAAGGGTCAGGATCGTCGTCGCCACCCGGTCCACCGGGAGGTCCAGGTGGACCTGCGGATCCCGAGGCTCGCTGGTCCGGGGCTTGTTCGGAGAAGAGGTTGCCCAGAGAAGGTTCTCTCGGGGGTTGGGGGTTTCTGGGGCCCGGAGGCACCAGGGGTTGAAGAGTGTCGTCGGAGGAGGAGGACAGGTGTCCCACGACAGTTTGAGCGAAGTTCCGTTGGCATGTAGGTGTGGCGCACTCAGCGGTTTCAGAGCCTTGGCGTTCCGTCCAGCCGCTCCAAGGTTGCGGCGGGTCTTCAACTTCCAAGGACCGAGGCTGAGTGCGGACTATGGTTCTGGAGGTCATGACTGGGAGAACCCGGTGAGTTCGGAAATACTGTTAGAACCGTGCTGTCCCGGAGTTACTCCAGAGGTCAGGGGTTGGCGGGGGTACAGAACGGGGTATGTCCAGAGGTGGGACTTGGCACAGGGTGAGGACTTTTGCGAAACTATTAGTAATGCACGGGTCCCTAGTCGTTGTCCTCAATTTGGACAGGAGGGGGGGTTGGACTTGACGGAGGTTGGGTATAGAGTAGCGGAGGAGAACAGAGCGAGCGTTGGACTTGGGGGTTACTCGGGAGGTGACAGGAGAGTGCGTGGGTTAACGAGATTTCCGAACTGAGTAACTACTACATCCCAGCTCAGTATTTATAGAGAGGCACCCTATTGTTAGAGAGAACAATAAGGCCGAACGGAAAAGGCAGGAGTAGTGCGGAGTATGAAGTACCATGGCCTCAAGGTTGGGGCTTATTGTTTGGTACAGTCAGCACTGCACGTGCAAGAAGCGAGTCAGGTACGTATTTGAAATGAACCGGAGTACGGAGTTTGGAGTAGACGAAAGTATGGAATTGAAGCAGAGTAGTAAGTACTGGGATCCGGACTTAGAGTTCGAGCACGGAGTGTAACACGTGCACACCTCGGAGTTCCCGGGGCTTGCTTGCGGTTGATACGCACCTGCATCTCCACCGGGAGTTCCATCGCACCAATGCACATCGACGCCTTGGCCATTTGGCAGGCCTGACATGACGAAGTGTGCTTGCCGGGGTGGAACCGGCAAGTCAGGCCCCGCTCCATGCAGCAGGTGCAAGAAGTCCTGGAACAAGGAATCAGTAACTTCAACTCTGAGCTCCGACGGTACTTATGTCGGGGTAAGGAGCTCCTCCTCCGGCTCCTGGTGCACCCTCTTCTGGCCCCGCGACGCCTGCCCGGTGCTCACAGGCAACATTGCCACTGCCGTCTTCTCCGCCTCCTGGCGCTCCCACTCCTCTGCCTTGCGACGCTCCTTCTCCTCCGCTTCTCGTTGCGCCTTCTCCTTCACCTCCTGCTGCGCCTTCTCCTCCTCCTCCTGCTGCAACTCCCGCAGGGCAGTCATCTCCACCTCCATGGCGGCAAGGCGAGCAGCAATGTCGGACATGGCGGTGGTTGTCAGGAGTTCGGGGGGGGGAATGCAAGTGTGGGGTACAGAGGCACGTACTCCAACTCCGGTTACGGTTCTTATAGGCACCTTCGGCCGTAGCGCGTTTCAGACTGATTTCAAACCCCCGTTTCCTTGATCACATCCTTTTTCTTTTTCAGACTAGACTTCCTTTTTGATTTTCCGTATGCTCTGTCCTCCATCCTCTGCCCTCCATTTTCCATCTTACCTAATTGTGGCCCTCAGGGGTTCAGGCCTAGAGGGAGGGCACTGTTATGCTCTGTGCTCAAACTCTAAGTCCGGATCCCAGTACTTACTACTCCGCTTCATTTCTGTACTTTTGTCTACTCCATACTCCATACTCCAGTTCATTTCAAATACGTACCTGACTCACTTCTTGCACATGTAGTGCTGACTGTACCAAACAATAAGCCCCAACCTCGAGGCTACGGTACTTTGTACTCTGCACTACTCCTGCCTATTCTGTTCAGCCTTATTGTTCTCTCTAACAATAGGGTGCCTCTCTATAAATACCAAGCTGGGATGTAGTAGTTACTCAGTTTGGAAATCTCATTAACCCACACACTCTCTTGTTACCTCCCGAGAAACCCCCAAGTCCAACGCTCGCTCTGTTCTTCTCCGCTACTCTGTACCCAACCTCCGTCAAGTCCAACCCCCCCCCCTCTTGCCCAAATTGAGGACAATGACTAGGGACCCGTGCATTACTAATAGTTTCGCAAAAGTCCTCACCCTGTGCCAAGTCCCACCTCCGGACGTACTCCATCCTGTACCCCTGCCAACCCCCAACCTCTGGAGTAACTCCAGGACAGCACGGTCCTAACAGCCCTCTCCTTGCATTCTATACACAAATGCAGGATCAGATGGGTAAGAGGATGCTGGTGGTGGAAGATGGTGTCCCAGCCCATAAGGTGAAGATTACGCAGAAGGCTCACCAGCGATTAGGGATCAAGCAACTCGAGCACCCTCCAAGTTCCCCTGATTTGAACCCAATCAAGCCACTCTGGTTCAAGCTGAAGAAGCAGGTGCAAGATACCCCTGGTGCCTACAAGTCCCTTAACTTGCTTTGGGAAGCAGTGAAGGTGGCGTGGAAGAAGATGCCAGATGAAGTGGTCAGGCGGGAGACATAAAAGATGGGGGCGAGAGTTTGGGAGGTGCTGAAAGTTCATGGGAGGCAAACCAGGTTTTGAATGTATCATATAACACACAATTATCCATGCTTCCTAATGCTTATGCTTTGATATAAAGACCTGTTGAAATACATGAAATTGAGCCGTAACAAAATGAGCTACCAAAACAGGCAGGTGTTTCCATACTTTTGGCACCCACAAGTAGGAACAGGATGATGCCAGACCAAGGAAGTGTCATAAAACATACTAAACAAGGAAAATCCGGAAGTATTATTGGAACTCCTTTGAGGTCGCTCCAGAGTTCCGGCACGGACCATGACAACTTCAGTACTTGCTACTCTGCTCCATCTATGTACTTATGTCTACTCCGTATTCTGAATTCCATCTCATTTCAAATATGTACCTGACTCACCTCTCCCACATGCAGTGCTGATTGTACTAGACCATAAGCCCTGATCTCAAAACTACAAACTGTGTACTCTGCACTGCTCCTGCCTATTCTGTTTGACCTTATTGTTCTCCTTAACAATAGGGCGTCTTTCTATAAATACCAAGCTGGGATGTAGTAGTTACTCAGATTGGAAATCTCATTACTCCTGTTACCCTCTCATTAATTCCCGGGAACCCCCAAGTCTGACACTCACTCTGTCCCAACTCTGTCTACTCCAACCACAACTCCCATCAAGTCCAACCCCATCCTTGTCCAAATAGAGGACACTGACTGGGGACCTGTGCATTACTAATAGTTTTGTGAAAGTCCTCACCTTGTGCCAAGTCCCACCTCCAGACATACTCTGTCTCATACCCCCATCAACTCCCAACCTCCAGAGTAACTCCGGGACAGCACGGTAATAACAGGGTGATAAGATCCAACAACATTGAGGTAAGCAAGTGGTATAAGTGAAGCAAGATGTAGAGATGCAAGTTCTTTGTATTGATTAGAGCAATGGAGGGCTCATAACCTGTTGAATAGCACACCTGAGGGACAAGTAGATAGGATAATGATACAAGGGATGAGTGCAGTGCTATATACATGTAGGCTAGACAAAGATGATAGAGTATGGTAAGTAATCGAGTAAAAAACTGAAAGTAAGTATAATAAGAATCAGTCATAAAGGTCCAAGTAACTAGATGAAAGACGTCCGTAACCAAAGTATCTTATACACCAACAATATACACCGGTACCGTCGCACTGCGGCGTCGTGTCTCCCACTGTACTCGCGAAGTAGGCAAAGCTCCTCGCGCTGCATTCCTGTCGGCGGGGCCCGGGCTGCCAGCGGACAAGCTTGAAGTACTGGGGGCACATTCCTCATTCGGCGCACCGGCCTTTCAGAGACTTGAGACGATCCAAGCAAATGAGTGACTGATCGCATACTTATGCGTATGCGTTGTCTCCGGTACGCGGGCCATGCAAGGTAGCGTACATAGTACATGCGCATGGGGGAGTAGAAGTGTTCAACTTCGGCTCTGGTTCCGAGCACCGGTGGCCTGCATCGCAAAGCTGCGCTGTACCTATGTAACTCGGTGTTAACCCGCAGATTGTCTTGAAGTTGAAGTTTGCATCCGCACAGTCAGTTCATCTGCTCGCTCTCCGGTACCCGAACGCACTGGTTTCCGGGTCTGCACGCCGGTTCAACATGCTGAGCCTGAAAATCACAAGTCGACATGGCAGGCAACATAACTTGGGAACAGCTGGCGAACAGCGTACAGGACAATGCCAGCCGGGGGGCCTTCAGTCAAGATAACAGTCATGTAGTACATGCAGATTCTCCGCTTGAAGATTTCTCTGGTCAGTCTCTCAGCAGTGGGTCTACACAGGCGGGAGCGCGTGGCCCGATCCCTCGTATCCGCTGTTGAACAGCGCGGTCTCCAGGCGGGCGGCGGTGCGGAAGAGCGTGTTGAAGTTCTCGTCAAGGTCGATTTTCGAGGTCCACTCGTCTGCATTCGCGGCAAGGAAGTCTGCGCGCCGAGGCAAAACCATGTCACTGTCCGTCCAAGGTGCCTTCTACTCGAACACGCTTACTAGCAAGTGTGACCGCAGAGCTTCCCAGCTGCGGCTGTCCTTGTGGGGAAAAGGCGATGTTGGGCACGATCCACGTGTTGTAGAACGTGGTGCCCTTCTTGGTGGTCGGGTCGTTGTAGAGCTCGAGTGCGAGCTTGGACCATCCCTGTAAGTCAGCGCAGCGAGTCAGTCCGAAGCGCCCCTCGTGGCACCGGCACAACGGCTCACAAAGACGCAGGGGATCACGATGACGTGGAGGTCAAACCAGTCCTCGGTGCGCGTGTTGTTCTGGAGGAAGTTGGAGTACGCCAACTCGGCGATCGCCCGCTCGGTTGTGGCGATGACGTCCGGGTCGATGCCGAGGTCTTCAGTGCAGGTCTGGAGCCAGTCGACCACCCACTCATAGGACCTGCCAACGGACGGGGTCTCGGACTCGAGAGTGCTGAGATCCGTCGACGGAACGGTCGCGAGTCTCAGGGCTTTGAACTTGACGTAATCGATGAGGTAGAAGTAGTCTTGCTGCGGTGCAATGTGCTATGTCAACAGGGCGTCACTCTCCTGGTAGTTCAGACGACGTACGATGGCGTAGTGTTTGTACGCCTCTAGCGCAGTCTCGTCTCCCTTCGCCGCGTCGCGGCAGAGCTTGTTGTACATGAAGCCGTCCACAAACTCCTTGTTGGCGGGGTCGTTCCACAACTTGTCGATGAATGAGCTGAATGAGCAGGGCGATGAGAACGACCGCATGTTGCGAAGAAAATCCCACTGCAAATTGTACTCACGTATCGACCTCTTGCGACAGGAGGGCACGGCCAACCTGCTCGTTCGAAGCGCCACGGTGCTTGATATGAGCGTCATTGAAAATCCCGTCGAGGGCGAATTTGCTGCGCGGCGTAATGGGTAGGTCTGAGAGAGAAGCCTTGTTCAAGAATGCGGCATAAATATGCTCAGATATCTGCTCTGGATCAGCACAAACAACGGCAAAGTTCAGCACAACAGGGCTGGAGCGTCGGGATGACTGACGACCAACGTACTCGGGTTGTGAGCGGCGTTGTGCTTGAGGGTGCTTTGCGTGGTGGTCATCGTGAACAACTGCAGGCGGATTGCGATGGGCTCTGTGAGTGAAGAGCACGAGCACCAACGGATCCCATACTTATAGCCAAACGAGCGGTTGTTCGAGCGTTATATTTGATTTGTGAAATGGAAGGTCCACCTCTCTGTTGGTAGTGAACCGAACAGGGTGTATACACCAAGATATCACGCGCATCTGACTTCGGTCTTGTGCTGGCTCTTTGGAAGGGAAGTTCAATTTGGCGATGGCAGCGTACGGGGTCGTCATTGTGTTCGCGGTCTGCTGGTATGACTCTGTCAAAACTAGACGGGAAGTCATGAGCAAAGGTGACATCGGCTTCACAAGTCGAGACTGCCGGCAGCTTCGTGTAGGAGACCATGCGAACTCGCCGTCGATGCAGCCAGCCCCCCTGCCAGGAGCGGTGTAAGCAAGGCTCACGCGTTGTCACCTGGTCAAAATAGCCGGACGCGAAGTGGAGAGCCAATGAGGTCTCGTCCATGTCGACAGCGCTCGGAGCGTTAGCCTGTGGGGAGGGGCAATCCCGCCAACGGGCGTGTCCGCTTACCTAACAGGTGATGGAGAGGAGCGCCGGAGATGTGCCTGGATAGAGCATCAGCCTCGCGCTCAAGTAGATTAGGTGCTCGTGCGGGGCAAACCATGGTACATGCTCGCTTTCATCGCGTTCACGAGCTTGTTTGTCCTCGTCGAGTTTCCCGACGCGGCGTGCGAACACTACAGCCCTCGCGCCGGACGACAAGCAACCTTTGTGATCACTCAAAACTGGTAAAACCCAAGTTCCCAGTACAGCCGTCCACCACCTAGTCCTCCTCGCCCTCGGTATCCCAGCAATCCAAGATACTGTCATACCCCATTGCCTTGAGATCCTCTGCCTCCGCTGTCACATTTTCGACTGTGGGCAATTCTGGCAACGGTTCCTCGTTGTAGCGCTCGACTGCGGCGACAAGCGCAGCAAGCTTCTCAGCCTTTCTCGGTAGGTTCTTCTTCATTGGAATCATTTTCTGCACCTTGGGGCCCATGTCATTAAACTCGTGTTGTGGCATTCTGGACCAATTTCTTGCCAATCGGGTCCAAACAATCTCTTCCAATACAGTCTCATACCACACCTATATTGCTAACTATCTGATCCGACTAGGCTGGCGGCGTACTTCTCACCAAAGGACAGTGTACCATGACTTACCGCTTCCCCAGCCACAGCGGTGCCTCGCGTATTGGATGTACAGTACGATGCCGATCTCGCCGTCCTGCCGACAATCTTGAGGTTCGGCAGCTGGCCAGATTCTGCCTCCCATGCCGCCATCATAGGCGCCGCTACCAAACCTGGGTATGGGGCGCTCGGACGTGCGTCTAGCAATTGGGGCGAGGGATTGCCCCTCCCCACATGCTACCGTGACCGCAGTCAGAAGCGCAGCACAGCGCAACACCTGCACGAAACCATGGGGTCAGTTGTTGCATGGCTTCCGACGCACATTCAACACATGCATCTGTCTAACAAGAGCGAGTTCAGTTCTGTCACAGCACTCAATTCAAATGAACCATGGTCAGCGCCCATGGCGTCTGCCACTGTTACGTGGCGCTTGCCTCTCAAGTCGGCGGCTGGATGTGCTTCAGTCTTCGAGTCCAATTGGAACACACTGTCTGAGTCACCTGGACCGGTGGCAGAGAGGCAATGCCGCCGTTCGGACAACTTGGCATGCTTCCCAGCAGTATTGTGTCCAGTATGATTCTCGTCCCGTCCATGGGCGATACGCTGGAGGCTATAATTGGATGACCGGCCTCAGCAAGGTCGCAGTGGTAGTGCACTGGAGCCCCGGCCCTAGCTCAGAGTGTCGTGTGCGGTGCGGTTTTCTATACAAGTACCATTCTGGCTGCCAGTGTCCTTGGTCTACCGTTCCCCATCCACCTCGCACTTTGAACGACTCCCTCACCCCCGGTAGCATGTCCATCAACAGAGGTTCCCTCACAAGTGGCCGTGACGGACATCATGGTAGGTGGCATCCTCAGACTCGCATTTACCCCTCTTGTCTGACTCTTTGCATTTTGATTCAGTGCACGTCTCTGAAAAGTTCCTCTCTGCGTTCAGGAAGAGAACATCTCTGCCCGTGGGAAGAATGCTCTTGAGAACATCGTCACAGATGCCTGGACTAAGAACCGCGGCTTGTCCTACAAGGAGGTCGAAGTAGCACTCACACAGAGCATAGATACGTGTGTCCCTTTAATTTTCAGATCGTGCCCTGACAGTCGTGCTGATCGCAGCATCATGTCCCAGGTCCTTCATTGACAAGTTATGGAACGATCCCAACAACAAGCCCCTCGTCGACAAATTCTGGAACAACAAGCTCTGCCGCGAAGCGGCAAAGGGCCACCCGGAAGCGCTGAAAGCGTTCGGGAACTACGCCATAGTAAGCGCTCTTGTCGTACCATGATCCCCTCCCTCGAGCTTGACGACGTGCATCTCATCCAGCAAGACTATTTCTACCTGATCGACTACGTCAAGTTCAAAGCGCTGCGCCTAGTTTCGGTGCCAAACCCGGTCCCAAACATCCCCGCGTCGGACAAGGATCCCCGGCCCGCGCTCGACACCGAGACGAGCTCGGTTGGCAGGTCATACGGCTACGCCGTGGAGTGGCTCAAGAAGTGCCGAGACGGCCTCGGCATCCCCGTCGCGACCGTCGCCCAGACGGAACGGTCCGTCGCTGAGCTCGCGTACGGCAACTTCCTCCAGAGCAACGCGCTCACCGACGACTGGTTCAACGCGCACATCATCGTCATCGCGTGTGTCTACGTGAGTGTTCCCCCGGCGTCCCTCGCAATGACCCTTGATTTCTGACACGAGGGACGGGCGGCAGGGGTGGTCGAAGCTCGCGCTGGAGCTCTACAACGACCCGAGCACTGTGAAGGACACCCCGTTTTACAAGTACTGGATCATGGAAAACATCCAGTTCGACGAGGCGAAGAAGCCGGTACTCGCGGATTCCGCCGTTGCTCTCGCCAGTGAGTCATCGGTGCCAAGGCTAGTTTCTTGTAGTGGCTGACGATGGCTGCCGTCCAGACTCCTTGGCCAAGAACGAGAGCTTATTCTCATCGCAGAACGACCGGGACCAGTACCAAATACTGTTCCGCACCAACCTCCGCCTCGAGATCGCCTTTTTCGACTCCGCGTACGATTAGTATGGTTCGGCCGCCGAGAACCACTTCAGGGCCCGTAACGATTGGTAGCGGTGTCCCTATTCGCCTATTTGCTGTGCGTGCGATGTTGAAAGTACCACTGTATTGATGTCTCATGTGCTGTTCAACCAGCACCGTTTGTAATCTGGCCCGGGTCGAATTCATCGTTTTGTGACCGAATAACAGATTCCATTCGCTAGCCATGGTTGACGCATGTGGTCCGGCGTCCACCTGCATGCGGGCAGGAAGTCGTGACTCCCGCCGCAGTAAACATTCCAAACCACAAGTTCACGGCACTATGATATACAGGAGGGTATGATACACAACTGGGTATTACAATCCAGGCAACGAGCAAAGACGGGTTCTAAGCTGATGCTCCGTGCTTCCTAACACTAGCATTGACGACAACAGCAACCAAGACGACGGTGATAAGAGCATATGCGAGAGTGATTGATCCAAGCAAATCCAGAGCAAAGTGTGATCATATGGTACAAGTCGGAGCTGCGGTGGCCGGAACGGTCACTTGAAATGCTTGCCCGCGTATTCGTCCAACTGCGCAATCAGCGCCTGCTGGTCCACCAGGGACTTCTGGCCGCTGTCACACACGCACGTCTCAGCGAAAGTGGTCCGGAACACGTCGAGCATAGCCACTCACAACTCCAGGGCGAACTTGGGCAGGTCCTCCGGGGACGCCAAGAGGCCTTGCTCGATAAGAGCTCGTTGGCGAGTGCGCAGCCTGAGGACACGCGCGTGAGCAGCAGCGAGTGGACAGGGAAAGGGACGGCGCACTTCGAAGCAGGACTGAGGGGGCGCTTGTGGTGCTTCCGTATCGGTGGCCACTGCGGCTCTGGGGCCTTGCCTTTGCTCTTGCCCGCTTCTTTCTTGGCCTTCGCTTGTTGAAGCTTCTTCTTCCTCTCCTGCGCGCCTGTTAGGCGAATGCGCGGTAATCGGGAGTGCATAACGCACCTGAATCTTCAACTGCATCCTCTGTCCCTCTATCGCGTTCTCGGCGATCAGATCGTCGTTCCGGTGCGTGTAGTGGACGCCAATAGCGTGCAGTGTCTTCTCGATATCATTGGGTGTGTGGCTAACGTCGGGAGGAGCTGCACGGACGGTCCGTCAACACCACTGTTGAGTAAGCGCGCGAACAGCCTGAGCGGTACGTACCATCGTCGAAGAGAAGTGCACCGAGCCCACGAAGGTCGTTCTGTCCATATCATCCGGTCAATCAGCCGTGATCCTGGGCGCAGCAAGCGGTCACGTACATAGTCCTTGCCCTTCTTTGCCTCTTCTTCGTAGACCCACTGAACGCCCAATTTCTTCACACCCTTCGGACGTTTGATCGTACGGGTCCCGCCTCCCATGTAGGCAAACGCCCAGTCCAGATCGCTGATGTGCGCTCTCTCAATCTACATAGTGACAGCATCAGTGAATGTTCCTTGGATACGTCACGGGCACATACCGCCATCTTCGTAGCGAGTGTGTGTTCGTGAAGCCGGAAAATGTTCTTGATGCCAAACAGCTCTCCTTGCTTGCTCTTCTCCCCCTGGACGCCCTCGAAGTACCTGGGCTGACCGTGAGAAGCGACACATACAAGGGATGGAGAGCCAGCGTACCTGGTTTGCAGACTGGCATTGTATCCGACTTGCATTTGCTGCTGCTTGTACACTTGACGGGCGTATATGAGCTCCTCAATCGAGCCCGCAGCGAGTAACCGGTACACGGCCACGTCCCGTGTCTGGCCGAATCGGTAGGCCCGATCCATAGCTTGGAGATCATGGGCAGGATCTGAGAACCAAATTAGCATGATGGGTGCCGATGGCGCCCCAACCCGGACTCACTCCAGTTGGGATCTGCGTCGTAAGTCAGCGTTCCAACCAAACGGCATACACAGTTTGAGGACGGACTCACCAAAAACCACGACTTTGTTCGCAGCGGTTAGATTGAGCCCAGTTCCGCCAGCCATTGTCGAGATCAAGAAGATGAAGACCTTCGGATCTTCTTGGAACTTGTCAATCAGGGGCATGCCTGTGGTACGGTATGAGTGTCCGGAACACCCAGACCCACGTCAGTCCACTTACGATCGGACTGTTTGGTGTGACCATCCAGCTTCACGTATGTCAAGCCTAGACGCGTTGACGGGTTGGTTAAGCTGTTGAACGTATCATATATGGAGAACACACTTTGGGATTCGAGATGGAATTCGAGCATCTCCAACAGCTTGACGGACTTGGTGAATATCAGCACTTTGTTGCCCCCTTCCTTCTTCCACTGCCTGAGGAGCGTCTCGAGAACCTGCTCGTATGAAGACCTGAGCAGCCATCACGGGGCCGACGGAGGGCACGTACCATCCACTTCCCACAGAACTCCGGTCGAAGCATTGACGGGCCATACTTCGGGAGTGGGCCGTTCGGGAAAGCCAAGCGAGCCATTTCTCTACTGCGCAACACCTATACAACCCGTTAGAGACGGTCTTCAGCTTGAGGTAACAGAGAAACTAACCGGTTCCCCCGACTCCCACGGAGCTACACGGAAACAAGGGTTAGCATTGGTCATCGACGCGAGAAACGATGAACTGACAAGGGAGGATCAGTGCCAGATGGTTGGAGATCTTGATTAACATTGACATGTACTTGAACAAATCGCCCGGTTTCACGGGGTGGCAGCATTGTTTCCTTCTGTGAACCAACCTGTGTCAGATTAAAAGGAACGAGACGATGCGGCAAGACGTACGGCTTCTTGGCACCACAATCACACCGCTCCTCCTTGAGGACTAGATTTGCGACTGCCTCCTGATTGATGATGCGCTTGTACACCTCAATCTGCATCGGCGTTAATGGGCAGAAGACGACTTGATCAGTCTTCTGTGGCAGCTGTGAAAGATACTTGTCAGTCATTACGGGACACGGAGAACAGTGAAGCGTACCTGGTCCTGTATGATATCCTTTGTCCTGCCGAAGTGTCAAACCAAAGCGCCGACCTTACTCGAAGCAACGCACCTGCGCAGGAACAAGTGCGGTAACAACTTCTCGGTGAGCATCTTAGCCACCATCTGCAAGGGTCTTGCGTGTGAGAAGGTGATGCGCAGAAAGACAATCCGACCTACAGCAGCTTGTACATGCTCCTCATCTGACGCCGACTTGCTTTGGCCGATCCGCAGGGGCTTCTCGATGTACGTCTCCCATTGCTTCTTGCTTCCGACAGCCCCGGGATTCGTCCAGTCCAGCACAGTCCAGAGCTCGTCGTACCCATTCTGAATAACTGCCGACAAAACATTAAGGTCTTTATCAGGAATCGTGGCCGAAGTTGCCCTTACCTGTCCCGCTGAGCCCGAAACGCCGCGGACACGTGAAGCGGCTGAAAGCAGAGGCCAGCTTGGAGCGAGGATTCTTGACGCGATGGACTTCGTCAATGAAGATGCACGACCATGCAAGCTCGTCAATCAGGTCGATGTCGATGCGTGCCACCTCGAAGGACGTGATAACTAGATACTGTGTATTAGGGGTCGTACTCCGACGGAAAGGGGGGCACCGGGCGACACTTACGAACATCAAGGCGACCCAACCGAAACTCCCTCAATGTGTCTTTACGCTGTGCTGGAGGGCCGATGTACATGCCGACCTCGAAGTAGCCCCACTGAACATCGCAAAAGTTAATAGCTATGATTGCAGGGATAACAAACAACATACCGTTTCGAACTCCCTCTCCCAGTTTCCGACTACGCTATTGGGCGCGATGATGAGACACGTCGGCCAAGTCGTGTTGGCCGGAGGGAGAGTGCGCGTCTTCTGCCATTGTTCGCCGTCTTGCAAGCGAGCGACGTGATCGCGCCGACGCAGGACGTCGCGATTATTGCCTCTCTTGCGCATAATTGCAGACAGGAAGGAGATCACTTGAATAGTTTTGCCTGCTTAACCTGTTAGCACCACACTATTGGAGCGCTTATAGCACGGAACTCGCCCTGAAGAATGTGATCAGCGATCCCGGACGAGCGTGACCATGCCAGAGTCTACGCACTAATCCCATGTCATCTCCGAGGACCCCGCCCCGCCCTTCCTTGTATCTATTCCAGAAGAAACGAATACCGTCTCGTTGATATTCGCGTAGGAAAGTGTTGATACTCCCTGGAACCTTGGCGTCCCTACCCAGGACCAGGGGCCCAGCAGCACTCTTTCCCGCTTTCAAGGGAAATGCAGGGCGTATCTCCAAATCCTACAGGTTCTTGGAAGTGAGAATGAGGGGAAGGTATTATGCAGGTTGACTCACTTCGGTGGATGATTCCGGTTCGGATTCGGTCTCAGATTCGGTCTCGGATTCGGTCTCTGACTCAGTCTCTGACTCGGGATCCGGTGGAGGCTTGTTTGCCTTTCCATTGCCACCGACCTGCTGTCCGGTTGACGTCGCTGCCGTACTATCGTCAGTAGCTACTAACCTACTACCATGGTAGAATGTACCGTTTAGCAGCCGTGCGCCTTCGGCGGTAAGGTTGCCGTTGAGGTCGTAACACCAGAGAGGTTCCTCGTCATCATCTTCGGTGACGGATTCCTCCGATGGGTCGATTCGGGACTTCTTGCTCGGGGGCGGCTTTGCACCAGCCGGCTTCTTAGTCGCTGCCCTCTTGGCCTGCTGAGGGGCGGGATCTTCTTCCGAATCGCTTTCGTACTCTTCACCGAAATCAATACGGATCTCAGCAACATGAAAGCAATGACGAACCTGTTACAGAGTCCTCTGCAGACGCAGTCGCTTGTGGCTTTGACCTGGAAGTTGAGACTGCGGGGCGCCGTGGTAATGGTGGTGCCTCGTCGCCACCGTCCTCTTCGTCACCTTCTTCATGCTCATCATCATCCTCTTCATCCTCTTCCTCGTCTTTCTCTTCTTCCTCGCTGTCCGAGATAGGCTTGATGCCGAGCTCGCCTATGTCCAAGCAGGGACGGTCAAGACGCGTTGTGGCACGATGCCGACGGGAACCATACCAAAGTATTTCACAAGAAGGTTCGAACATGGGGACACAGGCGGTGGTTTCTTGTAATCTATCAAATGTTATGAGTCGTTGACCCCGAGATCGCATGCACGCACATACTGCTGATGAACGCAGACTTCACGCCAGTCTTGGCCACAACTTCGCCCCTCCGTCGCTTATTCGACGGCGCTGAGTCGGATGACTTTGTCAATTTCCTTCCACGTTTGTTTAATTCAAGAAAGCAAAGTCGTGGGTTGAACTCCGGGTCTGAATCTTCCTCTGTGAACTACATGAGGAATGCGGGGTTGGAGACGAGAAACTGGGGGAATAGTACCTAGGGGCGAGAGAGTCGCTGGATTACGCCCTATAGATATTAATCAGAGTAGTTCTGTAAGTCGTATGTGTCTTCACTTACTCTTGTCATAGACAGAAGGCTTCGTGGTGGGAGCCGCCATGGCGGTAGCAGACAAGAGGGAGTAACCGCCAGTTTAGCCACCTATAAGACGCCCTGGAGCGCTTATTGTTCCTCAACACAATTGGGTTAAGGTCCTACACGCAACTTAGCCACACAAGCGCCTGCGAAGCGTTGATTGGCTGGCGTGATCTCACTGACGTTATACTCAGGCCGTAGCTGGGCCGCAGTGCTAGTCACGCGATGAGCAACAACCCAAGTACCCGGGTTGTGTTCTATGTCCCAGGCCGTTATCCCCTAGTTGAATTACTTTCTCCCATTGAACGGAGCCCGAGTCGTAGTTGCGCAGAGGGGCCCTCTGGATCCTCGAATACCTCTGGATTCAAACTGACTCGAGGCAAACATCCCATCCTCTTCGTTGCATCGTATAATTCAATTGACCTGCGAGAGATGAAAAATAACAGATTTCGACGGAGTCCACAGTGTCACTGTGGATCTGGTATGCAGTAGTACCAAACGTTAGGAACC
The DNA here is from genome assembly GCA_022606155.1 of Trametes elegans. NCBI lineage: Eukaryota > Fungi > Basidiomycota > Agaricomycetes > Polyporales > Polyporaceae > Trametes > Trametes elegans. The sequence goes on along the minus strand of JABYQO010000011.1, from coordinate 578,708 downwards.
CAGGAGGCACACGTTCGTGACCCATACCAATCCCCATTGAACAACATTGAAGCAGCGTCCAGACTTGCGCGGTTCGGCCAACGAACCTTGCAGACTTTCGAAAGCGAATTCTAGTGCACATTGAATACAGCAGCTACAACCTATGGATCTAACCCGCACACCAAAAGATCACACGCTGAAGCAGACTTCAGACGTTGTAGTACTCAAACGCAGGGTTCCCCGGCTCGGCGCTGTCGACAAGCGCTTTCGTTAGGGTGGAGAGATCCTTCTGCTTCGCCTGGTCAGCGAGAAGCACCTCGGCGTCCTCAAGATTGAGCGTCCGCTTGAGGTACGGCAGGATCTCATGGAGAACCTTGACCTCCGAAAACGGCACGGTCCGGTTGAACGCCGTCTGGGCGCCGAACTGTGCTATCCGTTTCTGCACACGCGTACTGTTAGTATACAGTGTTGGCAACAACAGCAGGAGAACCAACTTTGAACGCTTGGACGAACGGCATCGCACGCTTGTCCTTGATCAGACCCCGAGCGGTGAGCAGTTCCCGGACCTTCTGGTCGTCGACGCGCTCGTGCTCCTCGCTCCATGCCTCCTTGACGGCCTGAACGCACTGATCCTGCCACTCGGGAAACGCGGTGGTGACGTAGATGCGGACCGCACGGGGCTTCTTGGGGTCGTATGTCGCCTGGCCCTGCTTGCCCTTGTTCATCTTCTTGAGCAGCGAGAGTTCCGCGTCACGCATCGTCTTGATCGTCCCGCGCATGTACACCGCCGAGTCGAGGATGGTGTGGTCGACGGGTGCGGAAAGCTCTGGCCAATGCGCATACTGCACCGACTTCGGCTCCTTGAGGATGGTTGACCACACGTGTTCGGAAAAATGGGGGGCGACAGGAGCGACGAGCAGTGCTGCGACGCGGACCCACCACTCGGCCAAGTCGGCATGCATGCCGAAGTCCGCGGTGACTTCACGGTACCAATCACGCGCAGACTGCAGCTCGAAGAAGCCGTACTTGAGGGCGTCCTTGTATTGCATACTGTTTAGGACGGCTCGTCAGGCGCATGTTATCAGACGATCAACAGTCGATGTACGTACTGCGAATAGAACTCCTTAGTTTTCGAAATGAGATCGTTGACTTCGTGTTCGAAGACGATGTCATGGTAGTGCTTGTCGCCTTTCCGCAGATCACCCTTGCCCCTGATGACCTCCTACCAATGAGGATCAGCAAGCGCCTGAGATAGAGGTGACACTGCCACCTACGTCACACCAGCCGATCAGAGTGTGAAGACGGAGAATGTTGGCATTCGCCGTCTTCTCGTCAAAGTTCGCGTCCTCGATACCGTCACCGGCGTCCGCCAAGCACAGACGAGTCGCATCCGCGCCGAACTTCTCGATGCATTGACGCATTGTCATCGAGTTGCCCTTGCTTTTCGACATCTTCTGGCCGTTGACCATCAGATGGCCGTTGGTGCGGATGCTGAGCGGCCACTTGTCCTCAGGGAAGATCGCGGCATGGTTGTACACGCAGAATGTCAAGTGGTTCGGGATCAGGTCTTTGCCAGAAGAGCGCACGTCGAACGGATAGAAGTACTCGAACTCGTGCTTCATCGCGTCTGCCTTCTCCTTTGGCAGAGGTGCTGGGTTCGGCCAGGGACCGTTGGTCAGGATATAGTCCCAGACCTCGTCTGTCATCTGGTCAGCGGTAACGCCGAGAGGACCCGGAACGCTGCCGTCGAGCTCGCCTGCTGCATGTCAGCACGCAACGAAAATGAGAGAGCGACACATACGTACTGTGCAAGAGATGCGCGACAGTGTAATACGACATGTAGATGGTGGAGTCGCTCAGACTTTCCACAAGGAACTGCGGATCCCATGGGAGCTTGGAGCCGAGGCCGTACGTGCGCGCGCACGCCCACTTGTTGAGCCATGCAAGGACACCCTCGAACGCGTTCCGAGTCTCGGCGTTGTAGGTCTCCATCTTAGCAACAAGCCTGCGGTGAATCTGTCAGCGCGCAGATGGACATTCGCAGCGACGGAACTCACTTTTCAGCCTGTGCCCTCCACGACGGCTCGCCGTAGTCGAGGTACCACTGGTCCATAAGCGCGATGACGCACTCGTCCGAGCTGCGCGAGATGATGAGACCTTCCGGCTCCGCGTATGCGAATGCGAGGCCGGCCTCGATCAGCCGCTCGCGGACACGCTGCTTCGCCTCCTGGACAGGAAGACCCTTGAACTCGCCGACGAGCATCTTGCCGTTGTAGAAACCCTCCTTGTATGCGATCTCTTTCGCCTCGGCGAGCTGCTTCGTGTCCTTCTGTGACTGGATCTTCAGCTGCTTGATGACCGCGGGCGCAGTCATCTCGCCGTACGTCGGCGTCTCGATCACAGGCACGGGGTCGACAGCCACCCACGACGGGTCGATCTTGTAGAACTCGGGCTTCTTCTTGAGATCGGTCAAAGTCTGGAAATCGTCTGGCGAATCGGACGGGACGGAAGTGACAACACCAGTACCCTGCTTCATGTGAGCGGACTGTGAGCGCTATCCGAGCCCGGCGACGAACCTTAGTGGGCAAAACATTCTCCATCGGGAGCACGTACACCTCCGGGTTCACAGAGAAAGGCGCCTTGATCTTGGTACCGACGATCGCGGTACCCTCGACCTCCACAAGTTGGTTGACTTGACCACGCACATCCGTGATGCCCTGGTACGCCATATTCCGTGCAGCGCGGTATGTGCAGAGGTATGCCTCCTTGTCGTTGATCGCGAACACGCCGTACTTGATCGCCGTACCGACAAAGCAGTTTGTCTGGCCGTACCTGCGCTTGAGAGTTTAGCGTATATCGATGACGCGCTCCACGCATACACTCACATGGTCTCCGGACGCAAGGTGGCGGCGACAAGATACACCTTCCGACCACCAACCTTGCCCTCGATCACGTTGGCAGCCTCGGGACTCCACTGTACGACCTCCATCTTGATGCCAGTGTACTCGGTGGGACCGAGTGCCTCACCTTCCGAACGATCGTGGTCCATACAGGGCTGACCGTCCTTCGGGCTGTAAACCGTGTATCGCTCTCCGAACTTGATCTTGCCGAGCTTGTATAGTTTCTTCGTTTGCCACCGCACGAACGAGTCGTAGTAGGGGTTCGCGTCCGTGGTAATGAACGAGCGACGCCAGTCAATTCTCGAGCCGAATGCCTTATTGTCTTCCTACACCCGGGTTCAGCCCTGACAATGTCGTGGAGTACTCCTGCACGTACCATGCAGATGGGGGGATAGTACTTGAGCCAGTAGTAGGGATCCGCAAACTTCTTGATCTCGTTCCGGGGTACGCCCATAGACTCCATGATCTGGAACTGGTACTGCAGACCGGTCGCCTTCGCCGCCACCTTGCCCTTCTTCGCCTTCTCTACTGCCTTCGCGGGGCCGTCGGAGCTCGTCGTGGGCGCAGCAGGCGCGGGCTCTTCTTCCGGCACGAACCTCTCAAAGTCCTCACCGAACATCTCGATCTCACGGATGATCTTGTCCGAGGCTGCCTGCGCGAACATGTGGTTCCGACCCATACTATACAACGCCACGACGCACCTTGATAGGCATGCCCGTACAGTGGAATCCGTGAGGGAATAGAACGCGCTCGCCCAGCATTCGGTGGAAGCCCGCCGCGAACTCGATTTTTGAGATGGTGAACGCATGTCCGAGATGAAGGGAGCCGTTGGTGTAGGGGTAGGGGAAGTTACCAAACCACTTGGGGAACTTTTGCTTGATGTCCGCGGGCGAGAGACCGGCGAGGTCCTGCTGTGGCGGGGCATTGACCTCGAAGATGCGCTCCTCCGCCCATCGCGCCTGGTACTTCTTCTCGAGTTCGCGGATCTCGTCGCGTTTCCCGGTCTGGGCGAGCTCGATCGTGTTGGCAGAGGCCATGGCGCGAGTGGTGGTACTCGTCAGACGAGCGGGACGTATAGCACGTCCCCAGAGAGCGAGAATGGTGGCCGACGTCCCGATACAGAAATATAAATCAGTCCTCAAAAGAAAGTGTGAGCAATCGATGCGGTCCGAGTCATCTCCCTGCACACCTTTTCCGCGCATACATCTAGTGAGGGTGTCCGAGGGCATATCCTAATAAGAGGGACCCCGATTACCTCCCTATGGTCCAGAGGCTTGTTTCTTCGAGCGACCACCGCGACGTTGGTGGTGTCGAGAATTGTGAGCGAAATATGGTAAGGATCACTTATGCACTTTTGAGCCTCTCTGATAGTGTATTTCAGGATGTGTGGGCATTGGGATGATCGCATATGTTACTGGCAATCGAGAACATGATTGTATGCGAGGGCGGAGCGGAGCGGACATTTCTCTAGCTCCCAAAACTTGAGGCGGTAGAAGTCGGTTCATCCGGTCTTGACGCACGGTCATGCATGCAACATATAAGGTACGGTACCTCTTCTCAATTTGTGAAGGAACAACACCCCTGACAATCAAAGCAGAGGCTACATGGGCAGCTTACCTTCGGGACCGCCCGAGTCCGGACTGGCCTTCGATGGCCAATTTCAGGTCAACTCGGACCAGACATTTCTGAAGGCCTACGACCGCCAGTTCGCCTAGACAACAAGGCCCAACGGCCCGCCCTGGTTCACACGGCCAACATGGTCTTCGCGGCCCAACAACCTGCGACCGGTCCGGATCGCACAAGGCAAGCCCCCTTGGAGGTACCATTGTTTATCCAGACAGTCACAGAAGTCTCTGGCACAACTGCCAGTGGTCGCTTTCGAAGGCGACGAAGGATGCCCACGCGCTCCTGTCGGATCACGAAGAGCCCCGGAACGCGTTATCCAGCGCGTTCTGTCATTTTGATAGGCGGCGTTGCAGTGTACACCATTCGGTCTCGCGGCATCGATAACTTGCAAGCATGACTTTGAAGCATGCCATACATGAATCAAGGTTGCTCATGCGCCCACACTCCCAGTATCGCTATGCCGAGAGCACTTGCACCCACCAGCGCCTAGTCACCATATGCCTCACGCGGCTGAAACATGTCAGCCTTCCCGACGAACTGCGATCGCCAATCGGCCACCCATGGCCATGTAACGAGGTAGGTTCCAAGGGGCACGGCCTTAGACGACATACCGAGCGAGCCCGGGGGTTCACTGTTTATGCTCTAGTTCGCCTTGATCGGAGTCAAAGCCCCATGAGATAACATGACCGAGAAGCGGTGAGTCGACTGGGAGTATCCTGAAGTGATCAAGGAGGTGCGTCGATCCTGAAGTCTCGTGAGTCTCGTGTTTGATCTTTCTGAAAGGCACCTGCGTCTCATCTCACCAGGGATGATGCGCGGGTTGCCCTCTAAAAATGTACGAGGACCTCGTCTCTTACTGCGTTGAGCTTAAAAGTCGTATCAGCTCATAAGCAACGCACCCTGCCTATCTTTCTCCACCCATTGGTCTAAACGCACCCTCGTACACGGTCGCACGCTGCGCATGTCAGCCTCAACACTGGTCGGGGACCGCATGCGTGGAAACGAACGCCGTTCGGCCGCTCGTCCGTCTTGCCATCTTATAAGTCCCTCCGAACTTCTCGAAGCCATTCCCGGGACCATCGGCACGTTGTGCATGACCCCAGCCAAGCATCATCCTCCCAGATAGTCATCTCGCTCACGCGATCAGTACCAAGGCCCCGCACGACATATATACCGGGCATCGTTTCCACGCCGCGATGGAGGCTCCACCTGCAGCTGCTGCTACACCCACCGCTTCATCCAGCACCCGCAAGGACAGCTCGGATAGCAACGGCGACATGTACAAGCCCATCCTCCGCAAGTGCGACGGTGAGTACTCCCGTTCCGCCCTAGCGCCCAGAGGGGTCCGGGTACGCAATCACGCGCGCGGAGACGGTGGCTGACAGCCGGGCGCTCGATCGATAGAGGACGGTGGGGCGCCGGACGAGATGGGTACTTCCGGTGAGTTTCGACGCGCACTGTTGAACTTGACGCACCGCTGCGCTGATTAGGCGGTGGGAGCGGTGCGCTTCGGGCGCGGTCCGTTGCAACGAGTGACTAACATTTTGTTGCGTCTCAGCGAAAGATGCAGAAGAGCAACGCGCACCGCCGAGTCCAAGTCCGACTCCGGACGTGCTGCCAGAATACCATCTCTACAGGCGGCGATGGGTTGGCCTTTGCGCGATCGTACGTTTTCATATCCCATCTCATGCTGAATTGAATTTGATGACATATTCCGCTAGACCTTGCTGAATGTCGTGTCTGGGATGGCTCTGGTATGGTTTGGCCCCATTGCGAACGATAGTAAGTCCTGAGGTCTCAGAGTCCTCCACACTTCTATATTCAACCCCATCCCTAGTGGTCATCGAGTTTGGATTCACGCTCGACCAAATCAACTGGCTCGGGAATGTGGTGAACCTCATCTACATCCCCTCGTCGATCATCTTGCCCTATTTGAACGGCCGACTCGGAACTCGGGGGACAGTGAGTGTATCAGGTCCTGGTGTGATGTGCGCTCTGCTCATCGGTCACCTCTTGCAGTGTTACATCGGAGGCGTACTGTTCGTTGTTTCTGCATGGGTGCGTTATGCAGGGACGACACGCTCTCTCTCAGTAAACGGAGCATATACCCTCATTGTCCTAGGACAGGTACGGCAAACTGAATGTTCGCGTGCCGTTGATGCTGAACCGCCCACGAGATTCTGGCAGGGCTCTCCGTCCCAGTTTTCCAAGTGATTGTACCCAGTTACTCGCAGAAGTGGTTCGATCTCAAGGGCCGCACAACGGCCACTATGATCATGGGAGTTGGTGTGTTCATCCTCCACCTCGAATCTGGACTGGGCTCACAGGAGCTGCAGCGAACCCCGTGGGCAATGCTGTGGGACAGTTGATCCCCCCTCTAATAGCTTCACCCCGACAATCGGTACACATATAGCCAGTTCCGTGACCGTACAATGCGCTCATGCACATGCAGCTCCTTGTTATGGCGATCATCTTCACGGCTGCGGCGCCCGTTGTCTTTCTTGTGGGAGAAGCACCCCCAACTCCGCCCAGTACGCCATCATACATCGTGCCACTATCTCCCTGCGCCTTGCTAATGAGACCATGCACAGCCTACTCCGGAGGGCAAAAACACCCATCACTGTCATCCCTAGCGCGCGCCATGTCCGGGCGCACTCCACGAGACGACTACACCTACATGTCAATGCGGCAACGGATAGACTTTGCCATTGTCACCTTGGTTTTCGGGGTTCTCGTCGGGGTGTGCGTGCTCCTCTCGTTGCTGGTGCTATTCCAGGCAGTGTGCGCAGTCTGACCATATCATTACGAACAGGATTAACGCTTTCACATTATTGACGGCACAGCACCTGGTGCGTCAATCTCATACCTGTTCCGCCGGCCGCTGTCGCTTCATGCTCACTAACTACATCCACAGGAGCCATATGGCTACTCGGACACCGTCTCAGGGTTGATGGGCGCAGTCCTGCTGCTCGTCGGACTCATTGCCGCTGCGGTGACTTCACCGTTGTACGACCGCGTCCTCACGCACCACCTCGCGTTCTCCGCGAAGCTCTTCTGCCCTGTCATGGCCGCATGTTGGCTCGCGCTTATCTGGGAGAGTGCGTCGCGTCTGCGTCCCGGCTTCTTGTCTGATCTCACGCTGACACTACGGTGCGCCCGTGCGCAGTCCGGCCGAACAACGAGATCGTTCTCTTTGTGCTGATGGCGGTGATTGGAGCGATCGGCTTGACACTCCTTCCTGCGGTCCTGGAGCTCGCAGTCGAACTGACGCGGAACCCGGACGGCAGCTCGGCCATCCTTTGGGCCTCGTACGTCCTCTCACCGTACGACCTCCATCAAGCGTCTGCTTACCTGACACTCCCTATGCACAGCACGAACCTGTTTGGCCTGATTTGTGTCCTTGGTGCGTCGCGCCGCTCATCGCCCCGGCGAAGCGCGAGCCAGAACTGACCATCACACCTATCACACAGCGGAGGGCTCCTTGCGCGAAGGCCCGAATGCAAACCCGCCCCTGAACTTGCACCGCGCGGTGATCTTCCAGGGCGTGTTCGTAACGGCGGTCGTCGCGTTGGTCTACCTCCTCGAGGGCAAGCAGACGCGGCGCGCGGTCGACGAGGAGATGAGCGCGGCGCTTGCACGCACCTCGCGATCCCTTGACGCGTCGGGCCGCACGAACGTCGAGGTGAGGGAGGTGCAAGATGAGCGGCCCTCGGACGAGATGCAACCGGTTCGAGACGTGGAGAAGCAAGATGAGCGGACAGTTGTGCCCTGATACCCCGAATCCCCCCCTGGCAAGCCGCCTTTACACATGGACGTTGGGAGATACTCACGACAGCGACGAGCTGACGACCGCGACGCATACGTACATATCCTGCGTGCGCCCCGTGTGGCTGACCGCCCTCGGGAATGCACTTAATGGCGCTGTCAGCGCCGCCCCTTTCGTGTTCGAGTCTGGAATGGTTTTAACGAGTATTTATGACGTTACATGTACCTTCACGCGCGCGCTGTAGACTAGACGGATGTGTGTTGGATGAACCTGGAATGTAAAACATGGGCTGCGGACGCATGAAAGTTGGAGAACGTTGAGATTCGGGGATGGACGAGGCTGAATGGAGGACTCCACCCGCCCCCGAGCCGGGCAAGCCATGTCGTCAGCCACAGCCCCAGCCACGGGCGTTTAGAGCATTCCTCCCCGCGACGACCACGACCACAACCACGCCCGCCTCGCGATCCCCGCCAGCGACTGCACCGTAGACAAACCGTATACCCTCCTTTTTGCCACCGATCCGTCTTATGTCTGGAACGCAAACCCCCAGCGAGATGCCCGGAGAGGTGCGTGCACGTCTCCGCGCCGTCTTGTCACCCTCGCTGACGATGCGCGTCATGATTGTCTCGACCCGGTCTCCTGCCTGCGCCCACGCCCGCCGCCTCACCCGCAACATCCCCGGAATGCCGTTTTCTTGTGATCTGCACATTGGCATGTCGGCCTGTGTTTCTGTGGCCAGGGAGTGCCCGCAGCGCAGAAGAGCAGCTGGACGAGCTTCGTCAAGTCGTACGTTTTCCCGCTTGGGTTCGCCGGATATCCCGATTTGATCTAATGCATACCTCCCTCCCCGCGGACGTGCTTGGCCCCTTTAGAATTGTCTCGTTCTCTGGCGACCTTTCGTCTTTGACGGCGCCGCCGTTCATCCTATCGCCCATCTCGCTTACCGAGTTTCCTGGTGCGCCACCGTTTGGTGCATATCCTCAGCTGGCATGTGATTAACAGGTCTTGGCAGCGTACTGGTGTGAGAGACCCGCCCTGTTCGCCGCGATCGCGGATGCAAAGGATGAGAAAGAGAGGTCGATCGCCGTGTTGAAGTGGTTCATCGTGAGTGACATCATATTTATGGCAAGACAGTGTATACTAAGCGCCACGCGTCTCAGAGCACCCTCAAGGGTCAATATACCTCGCGTAATGAGAAACTTGGGTCTGAGAAGAAGTGTGTTCATCTATGTTCTGGAATGCGGAACACCGTGCTGACTGTATACTCACTCTCCACAGGCCTCTGAACCCTGTCCTCGGAGAGTACGTGTTCAAGTAGGGGTAAATCGGATTTCGTGCCTCACAGTTGTCTGTCAGGCTCTTCTACGGACACTGGCCGGACTACAACGGCCGGGGGCAAACCAACCTAGTTGTCGAGCAAGTTTCACACCACCCGCCTATCACTGCCTATTACATCACCAACCCTTCTAAAGGCCTTGCGCTGAGAGGCCACAGCGCTCAGAAGACCAGCTTCTCAAGTGGTAGCATCGTCGTGAAGCAGATCGGCCACGCTATCCTCACGGTTGACCTCCCTGGAGGTAACAAGGAGGAGTTCCTGATCACTTTGCCCCGCCTGCGTATCGATGGTATCTGGTACGGTTCACCTTACATCGAACTCACCGGCGTGTCCTACATCCAGAGCTCCACGGGCTGGCTCTCGACGGTACGACGCATATATGCTCGATTTACTGTTAGCGGGCACTGATCGTTTCTATGCAGATTGACTATGAGGCCAAGGAAGGCAGGGGCTATTTCGGTTTTTCTATCGGCGCCAAGTCCCACTTCTTCAAGGCTATCGTCACCCCGCCCGGCTCCACACAGCCCGTGAAGAAGGTCGACGGTCTATGGCACGAGATATCAAAGGACTCGGACACGGGCGAGGTCTTCACCGACGTGCGGACACCGAAGGAAGAGGTGACTGTCGGCCCTGTGGATCAGCAGCTCGACTTCGAGAGCAGGAGGCTTTGGCAGCACGTCGCGCGCGGCATACGGGAGGGCGATTACGATCTCGCGAGTCGTGAAAAGAGCAAGATCGAGGTAAGTTACTTCCTTGTAGTGTTATCTGGCCTGACCGGACGCGCCTTCTGTTGCAGAATGAACAGCGGCAAAGGAGACGAGACGAACAATCTTCGGGCACGCGCTGGCAGCTCAAGCACTTCGAGCACATCGAGTCCGATCCCGTCTGTGAGTGTCACCCCTCTCACTTCAGCTTCTTCGTCACCCAACTCACGCTGTACTTACGGCGCAACAGACGAGCGTCTCGGGAAACTGTTCAACGCGAACCCGCCAAAGGAGGACGCGTACGTGTACATGAACAACCGCGACTTCCCCGCCCCGGCGTCCGCATGATACTCCTTAGGCCAGGTCGTCAGGACTCAGCCGGGCCCCGGCCCGGACGGACAGACACGGTGCGCGCGCTCTGGCCAGGCTATTGCCTGTACTCTACCCTCGTAATAGATTGTATCCATATATTGGGCTCAGTCGAGTGCGTGATATACCTTATCGTCTCTTCCATGCAACTCCACGAGCGCGGCGAGCCGCCAATTCGACACAATCGTCCAGAGGATTCACCTCCGTACAGGTCTGATCGTACGCTCTCTGGCAATGACTGATCGGCTCGGAGTCAAGGGCACTGAGAATCATCGATGGGACGGTGACAAGCCGCAGCGCTTTGAAGTTGGCGTAGTCGACGAGGTGAAAGTAGTCTTGCTGCAGGCATGACGCAGCGTCAATTGTGTGAATCTCCCCCTCAGTCGAGCAGTATCACTGGACATGGATGTGGGCACTTGGCCAGTCAGTCGTTTGAAGACACGTCGGCATTACTCGCAATCAATGATATCAGGCGTCCCAAGCAAAGACCAGATGATCATACCATCTAGAGGACGTACTGGGGTTATCATGGCAAGAGAACCGACGTCGGGGGACGCGAACGATGGTCGAAAACACGCGCTGGGTCAGACGCGCCGATGACGTATCTCTCGGGAGGGATGCGGTCACAATTCAATCGCCGGCTATCACAGCACTTCTACGGACACAAGTGTTCGACGCTCAAAGCTCCTCCTGTATGCGCCCTAGATCTGGGTCCCGGATGTTCAGCATCAAACGAGTGATCATGCACGACGAGATGCTACGACGAAGCACGGCTTTAACGAATCAGACTGGTGACTCGTCTGTGGAGACGGACGTACGCATTGATCACGGGAACACTGATGCCCCTATACGCAGGCTATAACTCCTGGGTTAGCTGCTCACCCGTCGATTCGCGAGAGATGCTGACCGTGGAAACCTAGCGGCGACATCGTCAGCTGTGCCCGCTGATGAAGACCAGAGTAGTCGGCCGACGTACTAGGGTGGTTACGATGTTCAGGAGGTGGCAAACAAACAGGACTCTGGCCCATGTCAAGTTGAACCCAATGCCGGAGAGAAGATGGTTTCGGGAAGTACACACACAAAGTATGCAATGCCTGTCGACGTTGAGAGCAATGATCTGTCAGAACTCAGGACATCTCGGGTCAAGCAGGAGGGAATACTCGCTGTCTCGCCACAAGAGGGCAAAGAGACCTCCTCTCCATTCTCTGTACACAGAGAACACGCGAGACAGGGTGAAGGCGAGGATCACCCCGTCGAAGAGCGGTACAGCGGCCCACACGCCTACAAGATCTATCGGCCGAAGGTCATTATTCCGTGTCCAGAGGAGTGCGGCGACACATAATGGTGACGAGGTCTCACATTTTTCACTGCCATCATAGTGCGACCTGCTGAGCTGTGGATGCAACGCAAGGTACAACGACGCACTCACTACGCTTGGGACAGGCCGAGAGTGCAGTGCCCACCGGCCAGCCCGTCGGTGGGGATTTTGGGCGTCGGTGAAGCCCAAGCCGTACACGTCGCCCACTGTGTTGTGTAAGCTCAAGATCATCATATCCGAACGAAATACGGCCGCGTACCACGGCGACGACGAATGCCAGGCCATACAAGCCCATAAGCGCGGACAAAACCCATCGACTGCGGTTATAGAGGGCGTATGTGCGCACGAGCTGGAGCCCTACATGTAGGACATACATGTAGTCAATCCCTAAGACAGAATGAGCAGTATGTTATCCCACTTACCGCCGACGGTAAATTGCAGAATGCCAGTCAGTTGCTGATAGTACTTCCCGAGGGGTAAGCAGCTAGCACAACGCGCCAGATACGTCAGTACGTGCAACGATTCGACCTCTGGGGAGATGCTCACATCTGTCGTCAAAGCGCATACGTTTGAGCAAGTGATTGTTCCACAGTAGAAATGACTACGCACCGCTGGAGAGCCCGGGAAGAATGAAACGAACACGAGGACTGGGAGGTGGCCTAGTACAGCAAGGTACCGGTTCAGGAAGAACAGGATAGAGGGGACGGAGACTCGGAATCTCGGGCCCCAGAACCTCTGCATCTCTTCTCTGAATGTCAGCACATAGTCGTACAACAAGATCGCTACGTTGTTGGTAACCCAGCGTCACCGGGTTAGGATTGTCACGGTTGCAGTGCAATCTAACTTACCACAAGCAATCGACAGTGCAATCCGCAGCGCATTATAGGACTCTGCTACCCTGCAGGCATTTCACAGGCAGTGAGTGGGCCGTAGCATGGACCTACGATACTCTACAAGCCGTACGCACATGGTGAGTTCTGTGTGGAGATCCATGTGGAAAAGGGCTGCTCGGAACGGGGGGAAACGACACGGCTGGGGGAGATTGCAAGAACATTGGCAAGGTGAAGACGCTCTTACATACTGGCCGCCAACGTCTCCACTTAATGAGGATCAGTATAAGTGCCACCAGCTAGCAGCAGTGCTGCATGACACTGAACACTTGACCCGAGTTGTCCCATGTGGCTGTCTCACCAGACTTGTGGGTCCCGTTCCCGCGGTGATCGCAGGTGTCCCCCGTTTAGCGATCAAACTAACCGGAAGGATTTCGACACGTCTGGTCGCGACCGCGCGTACATCCGCTTTCTCGCTTCCACTCAGACTTTTATCCCCTTTGGGTGCTGACGCCGATGAGCCACAGAGCAGAAGGCACACAAGGAAGACAACGCACGCGTCCCTCAACGTGGATTCTCGGGCAGGTGACAGGGCGGAAGCCACCTGCTTGTCTGCAAGCTGGCAATGGAGGCAGCTGCAACGGACGCCGCCGCACACGCGCGCGGCGCGGCGACACCGACGACCCGTATTCGGAGACGCTGGTCAAACGACCATAGTCATAGCACGGGTTCGATTCGTCACGCTCCGGCCATGTCAGCTCTCGGTCCTGTTGTCGTCAATACGATGCGTCCAACATCCAGATGACCGCACTCGGGGACAGCGACGCCCGGTGTTACATGTCTACTGTTCCATAGCACGCCCAGCTGTAGCGAGGTTCGTACAGGTCAGGGTCACGGATGCTCAGCATCAGACGGGTTACAATGACAGATGTCAATCTGGGAGTTTACTCAATCATCTACAGCGTGTGGCAAACAAACACAAGCTGACGTACACGGTCGTAAAGCAGGTACCAGCAGATTTGTACATCGGCTGGCGGGAACGAGAATCAGTCTCGTCAAGACATTCCCGGAGTATATCATGCAGACCTCTGCGAGCTGCAGAAGAATGCGTTAGCATATCAGCTCACAAGGTCGAGATGCGAGCTTACCAAAATTACCAATATGCTTGACAGATGGCAACAAAAGAGCAAGCTGTACGTACGGCCCGTGAGTTCAGGTATTCATCGTGCCCGCAGCAATCCAGACAGCCGCGCACCCGAAACAGAAAACTCCTGACGCGAAAATGGAGGACAGGACGTGAGTTCCCTAGAACTATCGCGGATGCCGGAAATTCGCCTTACCGCCTCGCACCATGACTCGTAGATATCCCCCGCTGCAGAATCGTCCGATGCGGATCGCCTGCAACAAGGTGAGGACGAACGCGAGGGCATCGAGTGCCATAAAAGGACTCCAAGCAATGGCGAGGTCTAAGATACGGCGTATTTACCGAGATGTGGACTTGCAATTCGAGGAACTAGCTCACAATGACCCCTAGAGAATCCGTCAGTGTGCGTTACAAGTCAACAACCAGGAGCACCAATGCGGGATGACCTACTCCTCCGCTGACAGCGTGAGGTCGCACGCCTGTACCTTCGATGTAACCTCATCTATGTCAGGGTGATTCCTGACGGACTGGATCATCGCCCACTGCAGGCCTCTCTGGGTTATTCGCAAGACTTGGCATTCATCAGCCGAACGCACGATTGATATAGCGGCTCCGGGGCCAGCGACGGCCACGAGCATGGCAAGCACCCGACGATTCCGGCCGTATAACGCGTATACTAGCAACTCCAGCATCGCCATGATTACGAACTGTGTGATCATGCTCATGATGTGGAAGTACTGCTGGAGGTGCCGACAACTGACGAACGCATACATTCAGCACCCGGGGGAAGTGCACTGTAGTGGAACTCACGTCTGTAAGTAGCGGTGCTAGTGAGCAATCCGGGTTATACTGTTTCATGATATTGATGACTTACCGATTCGGAGTATACACCAAAAGACATGGCGAACACCGGGACATGACTGAACACTGCCAGATATCTGTTTAGGAAATACAGGAGAGTCGGCAGAAGGAGTGTTCCAGTCCAGTACCGCTCCACTTCGTGTCCGATGGTCAGCAGGTACTCCCAGTAGATCAAAACTACATCGGAATCATCAATTTCGTTGTGCGTGACGCAGAAGAACTGCTTTGATCTGGTACTCACCAAAAGCGCCGCATGTGATTAGGCGGTCCGTAGATAACCTGAGAAAGCGGTACCAGTCAAACACTGCATATTGTAGAAGGCCAATCACCTACATCGTCTGAGGGGATTCATGGACCATACGAACAACAGAACTCAATATGTGAGAGGGCCCCTTGGAAACTCGAAATCGCGGTAGGGTGGGGAACACGGGAGGGTGAGGTTGGTTAATTCTGAGGCGATACCACAGTGTTCTCATATATGTGTGCGCTCAACTCCGTCGCCTTCACTTCAAATGGGCGTGTGTATCTGCGTTCCACATACGAGTAGGCAGGCGATCCGAGACGCATACCACACGGCGACAGCGCCGTCATCTGATCCCATAGAATGGGGTCCTCTTGGTAGCCTGTTGTGCGGAACTCTTGGTCTGTGTCGGACGCAAAACTCCATGAGGCCTGAGTCGTAGCAGTTAGTGCTATTGTGAGAGACGATGACGGTGGTTGGGGTGAAAGGAAGAGGCGCTTACAACCTGCAGCCCGTCCGCTGCACGGGCGCCTTGCAGTACAAGATCGAACCCACGCCACCACGCCGACTCTATGTGGCAGGTGTCCAACGGGTATACGCAACACACGACCGTATTGCTGAACGACGGCGCTGTGGACCTGTGCGTGCCGCGCGACCGACTGCTTGACTTCCCGGTCCAGGTCCTTGCGCATCGAGCCGCGTAGTACTCGGGAATCAGGATACAACATCGACGTCCTTCGGACAGACTCGAGGACACCTGACCAATACGAGCATCGATTTCTAGGAACCGCTGCATGCAGGTTCCGCACCTCTCCTTCTCCTTCACATGTCTGCCCAAGGCGGAGAGGTCCATATGGCGCATCGCTTACCGGTCCCGCAGGCTACGAACGTGCGCAAACCAACGCACGCAGTGAAGCACAAGGTCCATCCATTTCGGTTATAAAGGGGAAGGGACCGTCAGCCGTCGGCCAGCGGGATCGACCTCTACATTCACCGGACGGACATGTCGCGCTGGGCATCCATATCCCGCATCACAGTGCTGGCGGCGCTCCTCGCGTCGGGCGGAGCTCTGAGCCAGAATATCGTCCTGACAAACGACGACGGCTGGGCTGTCGCCCAGATCCGCGCCCAACGCGACACTCTGGTCGGCGCTGGGTTCGACGTACGTCCTCCCTCATTCCTGCTTCCCACGAAGGTCACCGGCGGTGGGCTGAGCGACGGACACTGCGCAGGTCGTGCTCTCGGCACCCGCGGAGAACAAGAGCGGAACCGGCTCGTCGAGCGCGCCGCCCCAGCCACTGCAGCAGCCGTGCGAGTTTGATACCTGCGCGACGGGCTCGCCTGCGGAGGGCTTCAACGTCAGCGACAGTGCGTCCCTTTCTCTGCTTGAGGCGGATCGTCACGGTGCCAAGCTGAGAGAGCGTCCGCAGCGAGGCTGAACTATGTGAACTCCTTCCCGTGAGCACGCAGCACCAGAACAGGGCAGGCAATGGTCGCTTACAGCTGCCTTCCAGCGTCGACGCGGTGCGCTTCGGAATCCAGACCCTGGCGCCCCAATTCTTTGGTTCTGCGCCCGACTTCGTCGTGAGCGGGCCTAATGTGGGAAGTCAGTAATACCTCCGCGATATGAGGATCACTGGCATTGACACTCACTTGGATCTCCGCAGCCAACCTCGGGACAGTCACGTTGAACTCCGGGACTGTGTAAGGCATCGCCCGCCTCAGCAACCTCCACAACCAGCACTAACCGAGCCTGATATCTACAGCGGAGCGGCCTGCGAGGCCCCGAAGGAAGGTATCCCATCGGTCGCCTTCTCAGCGTCCTCTCTCTCCCAAGTGTCTTTCACGACGCTCACCTCCGAGCCGGCCTCCCCCGACACGCTATCCGCGCTCGTCTACGCCGACCTGACCACGACGCTCACCTCCGCGCTCCTCTCCGCCGCCGCCTCCTCGTCCGCAGCCGTCCTCCCCGCCGGCGTCACGCTGAACGTCAACTACGGGAGCACGACCTTCGCGTCCGGGGGTACGAGCTGTGCGAGCGCGCACGACTTTGCGTGGGTGTTCACGCGGATCGTGCCCGATGCGGGCGCGACGGACGTCGAGACGTGCGGGAGCACGCACCTGCCGGACGAGGGCACGGTCGTGCGCGCGGGCTGCTTCGCGAGCGTGTCGGTCATGAACGCGAGCACGAAGGCCGACGTGGACGCGACCACGCAGGCGGCGGTGCTCGCGCGGCTGCAGGGCTCGGGGCTGCTGTCGTGCTTTGATGAGTAAGCGGGTGTGGTGTTGTGAACTGTGGAGGCAGTGGGCGTGGATGGAGATGGGACTGATCTATATGACTTACCGGGAGTCGTGGTGTGTTATCTCTGAGAATGTGAGTAAAACAAATAGCATTGGGCAGTGCTCGAGGAAATGGTATCTCGCCCGTGAGTAGTCATAACAGCTCGTCAGATTCATGTATATATGCATGTCGTCGCACCTCTCAAGGTGCTTGAGCAAACTCTCCTGATGCCGTCTCGCCGTCTGTCACCTGCAACTTCTCCAACTGGTCCAGCACAACCGCCTCCGAGCTCTTCTCCGTCGTGATCGCCGGCTCCACAACTGTCTTGCCCTCCGGGGGCCCAAGCTCACGGACGGTCTCCTCCGAGCCATCCGCCCCGCTCCCACTCCCGTCACGATCCTCGTCGTCGGCCAAGTCCGGGAAAAAGAGCTGCCCGAGTCCGAGGTCGTGGCATCGCGTCATCTTCAGCAGCATGCCCAGACCGAGGTCGTGCACGGCGTTGGGCGGCGTGGGCGCGTCCAACAGGTCCCACGTTGCGTCGTCCAGCTCCTCGGCCATGCGGCCCCATGCTGAGCGGATCGCGCCCGGGTGGTTGTATGCGGCAAGAATGAAGCATACGGGGGAGCCTGCAAGAGGGTGCTTCTCGTTGAGGGAGGGTGATCACGTGTGCATGGAATCGGCACTCACAGAGCCCGCTCAGCTCCTGCTCACGCGCGAGGTATGGCGACGTTCGCGTTTCGTTGCGCTGCGGCGCGTCTTCTCCTGCGAGGTGGTCTGGGAGGACGTCCCCCAGACGGTATAGCCTCTGGCACGCGGGGCATATTCGCGAGTTCCGTCTGCTCTTGTTGTACCACAATATCTAGCATCGTCGTATGTCGGTCTTTGTCTCCCCTTCCACTCGTGTAGCGTATGGTAGTAGCGACGACGTACTAATGCGGTCTCCTCCGGGAGGACCGAGCAGAGCATTTGCAACACGGCCTCGTCTGCGAACTCCGCACACATGGCATCTTCCAAAGAGGGAGGCGCAGCAAAACGCGAGGCCAAGAATGTTTGCGCGTCTTTGACACGGGGCCCGTTGCCGGGGTCATAGATGAAAGGTGTCTTCGAGAGTGCTGAAGGGACCGTATGATGAGGTTCATTCACATGCTCTTCCAGTTGTTCTGGATATGGTACCATCGGTGGCAGGTATTCCGGCGAGTATGTTTGCGCTCCAACTTCGCATGTCTGTTGTTGTGGAACATCGTGAGGTGCGAGCGGTGGGGGCGTCGGCGGGGCAGGCGTAGGACTGAGAGACTTTGTGTCGGGTTCTTCGGAGGGTTGGGGTGCGGCGCCGTCTTCGGGAGCCTGCTGTGGCTGAGCCTTCTTTTCCTTGTCCTTCTTGTTCTGGTTCTGCCTCTTCTTCTTCTGGTTCCGTGGCCGGGGCATGGTCGTGGTAGAGAGGAGGAATGGAGTGGTTTGAGACGAACTCGTCGGAGGACACACGCTGACAGACTGGAGACGAGCCCCGACCGCCACAGGCGCCCATGTCCGACGCGCTCGTCACGGTCACTGTCGCGATCGGTCACACCACCCGCACCACGGCTCCCTGCCTCGCCCAAGAATCCGACGAATGCCCTCACTCGTTCTCCCATCGTTCTCCCCGAACTTTTGTGGCATCCGTCATGCGTGTCTAAACGTTGTTGCCCTAAGCTGAGACCTATAGGTGGTAGAAGTCCGGCCAACACAGTCTGATCAGAATTTGGGGCTCGTTCGACGAGTCTGGATAGCGGTGCCCGCTGTTTGGGAGTCGTACGTGTGCATGTGGTGGGTCTCGTTGTCTGCTCCCTAGATAATCGCTGATTATCATAGTTTATGCATTGCCGACCCGCCGTATCAGTATGACAAACCGATCCGGTCCCTCATGCAATGTATTGCGTACGAGGGCGTCGTGCAGCCGATCCAGCGTTGGCGGTGGCCGTGGTTCATTCCAAAGCATGATACAACGGGAGAGATTCTATGAGACTCTCCTCCAATTGTTCTGCGGAAGTATGCTTCTAAATTCACAGTATTATGTGCCGGGAGCGCGTGGCAGGCATGTGGGACGCTTCCAACCACTTCGGCAGATTCCGCTGATTGCGGGTTCGACAGCTCAGGCCGCAGGCGGCCATGGCATTCTGAAACTTTGGGCATCGGGAACAATCCCGGCGCTATCGCCAGAGTGTACATCCTTTGCCATCGACCGCGACACACTCGAGCGCCCGGCTGCTCTCGAGTATAAAGGGGACAGGAACCCGCCCTTCTGCTCAAAATCATTTCGCTTCTTGTTTTCCATGGCACACCCAGCTCTTGTAGCAGCTCTACTGTGCGTCCCTCTGTTCATCGTATACCGTTACACTAGACGATGGGCGCACGCGCGTCCGCCTGGTCCGCCTGGCCTTCCACTCATCGGCAATGCCCTCGACGTTCCTACGCCACAAGAGTATCCGTGGATGAAGTACCACCAGATGTGCAAGCAATACAGTGAGGGCGAAGTACCATCGCGATATTGCGCAGCTGATGGGCACCCAAGAAACGGACATCTTACGTCTCAATGTGTTGGGAACTACTATCATTGTCATCGACACGCTCAAGCCCGCCGTAGAGCTACTCGATAAGCGCTCCTCGATGTACTCCGATAGGTACGGTTGTATTTCCTGTTTCCTTCATATGTATGCGCAGGCTCATATGATAGCAGACCTCGCATGATCATGCTTAATGAGCTGTGAGTGGTCTCCGTCAGGCTCGCGGCACGTCCTTGAGCTCACGTCACGTCTCCGTGCCGCAGCGCCGGATTCGGTTGGAACTTCGGCAGCATGGAGTACGGCGAGGATTGGCGCGAATGCCGGAAGATGACACACCACGAGTTCCATGCGAAATCGTTCGAGAAGTACCGCCCGGTGCTACTCAAAAACACGCACGACTTTTTGCGTCGGATTGCCAGTCAACGCGGTTCGCTTGCGGGACACTTAGCACAGCGCGTCGAATCTTCTGTACTCGTTCGGTGCAGGGGTGCTAACTGCCATCCGGTGCAGAATGGTCGGGGCGAATATCATGAAAATCGTATACGACATCAAGGTGCTTCCTGAGCACGACCCCTTCATCACGCTGGCCGAGGCGGGCGAGGAGTGCGTTGGCAGATCGACAACCGGCGGCCTCTACCTCGTGGAGGTCCTGCCATTCTGTACGAACGCCCACTGCAAGCATATAGTGCCGTGCGATAGCTGATTGGATACGCAGTGAAACTCGTACCTTCATGGCTTCCCGGCGCAGGCTTCAAGCGACAAGCCGAGATATGGCGCCAAGCTGCAGAAAAGCAGCTGCATGTGGCATACGACGACTTCCTGCATCGTATGGTAGCGCATCAACCCATGATCGGTTCATCAACGAGTGTGCTGACACGACCTGGAAAGGCTGGTGGGTCTGCCCAGGACTGTATGGCCCGCTCCCTCCTCGAAACCTACGACCCCGGGGATCCGGTCACGGATCATCGCCTCAGGGCAACGACCGCAACAATGTACCTTGGTAAGCTTCCCGTGATTGTGTTCTTGCACGGCGCATTGACACAAGCTCGCTTGCAGGCGGTTCTGAGACGGTATGGATAGACTCATGTGGCGTGTGTTGAGGCTTATCGACCTCTGTACACGCAGACGGCCGCGGCCCTTCACACCTTCTTCCTCGCTATGGCGCTCTACCCAGACGTGCAAGCGAAGGCGCGGAAGCAGCTCGATCAGGTCGTAGGCACATGCCATCTTCCTACGTTCGCAGACTTTGGCAGCCTTCCCTACATTGACGCGATTGTCAAGGAACTGTTGCGATGGTACCCCATCGTGCCTCTTTGTGAACTTCCACGTAGGGCCAAATATTGAAGGAGCACTGATCACAGCCTCTACAGTGATCCCACACAAGTCGAGCACGGACGACGTGTACGAGGGGTACCTCATCGAAAAGGGCTCGTATGTCATGGTCAACATCTGGTATGCACAATACACGGATTGATGTATGCCTGCACACACAGCTCAGATTTGTAACATGTCACAGGGCTATACTGCACGATGAGAAGCGATACCACGACCCTTTCACCTTCAATCCAGACCGGTTCCTCAAGGGCGGCGCGCTCGACCCCACGGTGTTCGACCCAGAGGAAGTCGCATTCGGGTTCGGACGGCGTATCTGCCCAGGACGGTACATGGCGTACGACGGCATGTGGATCACCGTCGCCTCCGTCCTGGCCTGCTTTGAGATCGGCACAGCCATGGACGAGTCTGGTCGGGAGATTAAACTTCGCGAGGATTTCGTGAGCAGCTTCGTCTGGTACGTCCGCTCTCGTGCTACGGCGTTCATGGGTTGGACCTGACGTATCTACGGTCTAGTGAGCCGAAGCCATTCAAATGCAATATCAGGCCGCGTTCGGACGCGCATCTCGCGTTGTTCACTGAGCACTGAGCGCAGTAGAGGGAGAGCTGCATTTGAGCACAAGTTATAAGGCGCAACCCTTTCAGTTCCTGTCCGCTGTTTGAGACTACAATTTGCAATTGAGCTCGTCCTACAAAGAAAGTTGAGATACGAACTGCCCTATGATATACTCCGAATCCGATAGCGACTGCCACCGCCATGCCTACAGCACCGCTCATCATGGGTGAGCACCTGTTGATCCCCGCCCCGTTCTGCTTCCTCGGCGTAGCAGTGCCGGTCAGTTGTACCTCGTACGCATCGACCGTCTCAGTCGTGGTGAACGTCTCCTGCCCTCCGGAGAGAAACGTTTCAACCCCGGTGCAAAGCGCCACCCCGCCGCTCACCCCACAGCTCTCGGAGATCCCGGCAGATCTGTCGAAGTAGGTGTCCGAAGCGACGATGTCCGCAGTAGATCATGCATCGGTCGCACCCTCGACGAGCGTCGCTGTTAGCACGTCCACCACGCCGTCAGCACAATACAGCGTGCAGGCGCGAGCCCGAAGAGCGCGCAGACCTCCGATGGACTGGAAGCCGGCGTCAGCGGAGTCGGTTCCGCTGGACGCGGCCACCAGGTGCCAGGTGGTATGGCCGCTGTTGTCGAGTCGCTCGATACCAGCCGTTACGGACGCCGACGGTCCTGCGATGTCTAGCAGCGTCACCGTTGTCTTGGCTTGGACGGCGGCGCCGGCGGCAAATAGATGTGTGCCGTCAGCGTGAGCCTTCGTGGCGGCCACATAACGCCAATTGGGCATCCAACAGGTTGAATGACTCACGCCGCATGTCGAGCGTCATGAACACAAACGCCGCTGTGGTGTATCGCATAACGGTGGGTTTGGGTGGTGCTGAGCATGTATGTGCGGAGGGGTTGTCGCAGAGAACCTGCAGACCTGCAACGTTGAATACCCTTAAGTACGGGGACAGTTTGTACGCAGCCAACTGATGCGGTGTCACAGCCTGGTGATTAGCCAGTCGGGGAGAGAAGGGCATCCTCCGGGCATCTTGCAATGTGGTGCAGCGAACGACCGCTCGTCCACCTTCTTATCCCAGGCGCGCAACCTAAACCTGCAGTAAGCGCGGACCTATACCACAGTGATCCTTCTCGGGACCCTGCGAACGGGCGTGGTTAATGCAAGGCGGTGCAAGAAGCCTGCAGCATCATACCCACAGATGCAAGGGCGATCTCCGCGCGCCAGGCTGTGTCTGCAATGGACCACATCCGGTGAGTGCAACAGGTCTCGACCGTCGGTGTCTCTGCAGCTTGACTGCTATGCCTGCCCGCATGGCGCGGTGAAGTGAGCAAACGTGACGACGCACGAGACGATGCTGTGTAGGACTCGCTGGGATGTCCAGGAGTACCAACAGCATCTACGGATGTGGTCGGATGAACATGTAGGAAGGTGATGCGACTCTCGACCCTCCTCGATCAATTCCGCCGGAGTGGTCCCGGATCGGTGCCATGAGAAGATACGGGACTCACGCATCGAGGAGAGGTGACTTGACACAAACGATGACCTCCGCCGGTGGAGGCAGAGCTCATCTTGAGACGAATCCCGCACAAGATCTCTCTTACAGGGCAGCAGAAGGAATAGTCGTAGGTGATGTGTGTGATTGTAATTGTGAAAGGAGCGTATACAACTTAGCACCCACGCGTCAAATAACCACGTTCATCCTGCGCCATACATCAGCACCCGCATCATTCACATGAAGGGGCCACCTACAGCTCGCATCACTTCTGTAAGCACGTCAAAGGCAGCGCCTGCAGACGCTCCTGGACCTGCGCCTGCAGCGATGAGTTCACGTCGAGCTTGCTCTGCGCGCTGATCACGGACACGCTGGCGTAGCAGCCCGCGTCCACGACGCTCGTCTCGCTCGGGAGGTGATTCGACCCGCACGCGTCCACGTCCGTCTCGAACACGTTCCACACCAGGCGCGAGAGCACCCACTTGTAGTTCTCCGCACTGGGGCAGTCGTCGATCGCCGCGTAGTTCACGTTCACGATCACGCCCGGGGGCAGGAGCGGCGCACCACTTGCCGCCGCCGCCGTGGCGAGCGTGCGCACGAACGTCGTGGTAAGGTCCGAGTAGATGCGGGCCGCCCTGGATGCGTCCGAGTCCGGGTCAGTGTAGAGCGTCGTGTACGACACCTGTGAGCCGCTCTTCCCCGAGAATGCGGCGGCGGGTATGCCGGAGCGCGCGGCTTCGCATGCGGCACCACTGCGGAAGCGTCAGGACCCTGGATGTTTGTCTGGCAGAATGGCGCTCACACTGTGCCGGAGAACAGGACGACGAGCCCAAGGTTGGCTACGACGAGAGAATAGTGAGAGGATGGGGATGACCGCGTCATCGACTGGCTCACCGCCGACGTTCGGTCCACTGACTACGAAGTCCGGCTTGCCTCCGTTGAAGAACTTCGGCGCGAGTGTTTGTATGCCATATCGCGCGGCATCAACTCTGTACACATGAAACGTCACCGGGCGGAAGACATCGCCTCGTTAGGGGTACTTACGGGTATCCATTGACGTAGTTCAGACGGGCTAGTGGCAGGCCCCGCAGACGCATGAGCACTCGCTGCTTCGGTGACGTACGGCTGCTACTATATCTTACGATTGCTCGCGTTGAACCCAGTCGCCGGAGAGCCCGTGGGGCAGGTATCGAACTCGCAAGGCTCCGTCAATGGCTTGGGGGTGGTAGACAGGGAGCTTTTGCCGGACTGGTTCAAGGCGGGGCCAGATAAAACCACCTGAACAGACGCGACTCAGCAGCGATGCTGGAATATCTATAGACGGGATGCGCACGCTGTGGCCCGTGCTGTTGAGCACGTCAAACTGTTGGCGGATCTGCGCGGTAGCCCAGCCGTCGTCATCGGTGATGAGTATGTTACTCGCAGTAGCATAGGCGCAGAGCAGCAGGAGCAGTGCCAAGGAGCGCATTTCTGCCGCGAGTGGTGATGACCGAGGAGGGGAGGGTCGCTGGGCTGGTGAACGCTGGGGGGCTTGAACGTCTCACCGCTCGAGCTTTATATGTATCCGCCAAGCAGGGGCACACAGCCATTTTCGTACCAAGCAGCGAACCGCGGCCGTGGGGGCCATATGGAGAGAAGCGCGGTTGATCTGTTCGTGGAGAAACGTTCGTTGTGTGGGACGCCGTTGCGAAGACCGATCCACCGCTCCTCGGACTGGGTGATTCACTTCTTCACTGGTCAACAGTACGCCATGCAAGCGAGCAGACAGTACACAGAGAACATGGCGGAGAGCCAAACCGGACGAAGGGAGAATGGCGGTCCTTGAGGTCAAGGAACACCACATGGATTCGCAGGAGGAGATCTACTGTATGTAGAGCAGAATCATAAGTAGCAGAAGTCGACGAGAGCGAGCCACGCCCCCCGATATGATCCGCCAAACTCGGGGAGATCGACGCTTCAACATCAGATCAGATCGGAGCGGGGTAAGTACGATTAGATTAGATGAAGAATTTCCCTCCTCCGTGTCGAAGATAAAAGAGGCCTGTGACTTGACCAGGACTTGACTCAAGTTTGACTGTTCTTCCCTCCTCCCGCTCCACTCCCTCAATTGCACCCACTACACTACCTCCTTTGCTGATTGTCATGGCCATCACCCAAACTCCCGACGTCAATGTCGCACCCGCATCTGCCACTATCCCCGCCCAACCTGCGGAACTCGATGTACGGCTATGCTCACTGCGCGATATCCTACCCTACCGACACTCATTTGAGCCACTTCTATAGGCGTCGAAGGTGGTTTTCACACGAGCGAGCGAGTTGAAAGCTGTTCCGCCTGCGACCGAGCTCAAGTTTGGCCAGGTGAGTATAGCATAAGATCCGGTTTGCCACTAGGATCCGACCGGAAGCTCATCCTCACCTCCAGGTCATGACCGACCACATGATGGTCGTCTCCTATGACCCCATTCACGGATGGTCAACGCCAGAGATCAAGCCTTATGGACCCCTTTCTCTCGATCCTGCCAGCTCGTGTTTCCAGTATGCGACCAACGTCTTCGAGGGCATGAAGGCAAGTCCGGTCTCCATCCAGTCGCCAGCTATGCTCACCGCAGCACCGCACAGGCGTATGTAGGTCCCGATGGCAGGCCGCGACTCTTCCGCCCCAACAAAAACATGGATCGCATGACAACGTCTGCTGGCCGGGTGGCTCTTCCACCCTTCGACACAAATGAGCTTCTCAAGCTCATCAAGCGTCTCGTCGCCTTGGAACAACGCTGGATACCCACGCAAAAGGGCCACAGCCTCTACATCCGTCCCACCATCATCGGGACCCGGTCATGTGTGTCGCCTCTGTCTTCGTATGTCCCTTACACCCGCTGACTCCACCCGCTTCTTGATAGCGCTTGGCGTGGCCGCATCCGACTCTGCGGTACTCTACGTGATCTGCTCGCCCACGGGCCCCTACTTCCGCACCGGCGCGCGCCCCGTCTCCCTGCTCGCGATCGGCGAGACCGTGCGTGCGTGGCCAGGAGGGACCGGTGGGTACAAGCTCGCGCTGAACTACGCGCCGACATTCAAGCCGCAGCAATACGCCGCGAAGCTCGGGTACGACCAGTGCCTCTGGCTCCTCGGGGAGAAGGTCACGGAGGCGGGCGCGATGAACTTCTTCGTCGTCGTGCAACGGGACGATGGCGGTGAGCCGAGCATCTCTCCCCCTCTTCCATCGACGGCACTAACAATATCCGACGACGGCGCAGATCTCGACGTGTATACGCCCCCGCTGGACGGGACGATCCTTCCCGGTGTGACGCGCGACTCTGTCCTCGCGCTCGCCGCCACGCACCCGTCGCGCATGACCCTCCCTCACCTTCCGGCCTCCACCCGTCTGCACCCGTCTGAGCGGGAGCTCACCATCACCGAGCTCACCACATGGGCACAGGAGGGACGTCTGCTCGAAGCGTTCGGCGTCGGCACCGCCGTTGTCGTCGCGGCAATCGGGCGCATCGGATACCAGGGCAAGGATATCGTCCTGCCCACGCACGAGGGCGGGCTGGGTCCTGTAGGTCGCGCCCTTTACGAGCGCATCACTGAGATCCAGGACGGCAAGTTCGAGTGGGAGGACTGGTCCGTCGTCTGCGAGTAGGTTTCTTCTCAAAGGCGGATTCGAGAGCTATGCTTCATTTGGTAGGACGCGGGCATGCAAAATTAGTGTAACACAGCAGTGTATAGTGGGCAGAATGTACCTATACGATCTATCGATACAGGGATATATATCCATCGTGTGCATCCTGCCTGGACGCGAACTCGGGCTCATTCGTCGGCATCGTCGTCCGCGGGGACAGCTGCCGCAGCCGCCGCCCTCCGCTCCAGCCGTTTCGCGCCGCGCCCTAGGCGATAGCGCTCGTTGACCTCCTCGGGGGTGAGCATGCGCTTCCGCTCGAGGAGCGGCACGTACGTCGCCGCGCGCTTGACCATCCCTCCCCCGAGCGGCAGGCTCATCATCGCGCCCGGCGAGAGCGGCTCGACGCCCTCCGCGCCCACAGGAAAGTACGGCTTCGGGGGGACGTGGTGCGCCTCCGCCGCCTTGAGGAAGTGCTCCTCGAGCGCGGCGCCGAGCACCGCGCGCTCGTGCGCGCACATCATGCCCCTTAGCGGGCTCTTCGCCGCGTCGCCCGCGCCGTCGGTCCGCGCGGGGTCGACGCGCCAGGCGAGCGCGCCGGCGTCGTACCCGCACTCCCAGAGCATGAGCGGGAGCGGGTCCGCAATGATGTACTCGGGCTTGCTCGCCACGAGCGGCGGGGCGGGCTCGCCCGCACGGAACGGTGGGAGCGGGCGGGCGGGGTCCGCGTTGAGCAGCGCGGACATCACGGATGGGCGCTCGAGGCGCGTGCCGACGAGGAGGAGGACGGCCATGATGTGCCGGACCATGTTGTATAGAAACGCGTTCCCGCGGAGGTTGAAGACGTAGAGCGCGGCGGGGTCCGAGGCTGCGCGGGCGGGGTCGACGGGGTCGATGGAGGCGTGCAGGATGCGGCGGGTGAAGGTGGTGAGCTGCTTGCCGGGGTCGATCTTGCAGAGGTTGCGAAAGTCGTGCTCGCCGACAAGACGGGCAGCCGCGTCGGCCATCGCGGCGAGGTCGAGGCCGCGCGGGGAGAAGAAGTATTTGTAGTGCCGCCAGCGACAGCTGTGTCGCGCGGAGAAGTCGTCCGCCACGGGCGACCAGGCGAGGATGCGGATCGTAGGCGGGAGGATGTGGTTCAGCTTGTAGACGTATGCCGCGTTATCGTCATTGGACGCGGGCTGTGGTGGGGGCTTCGTCGGCATCGACCCGTTCGTGGGGGGCTCGTCGAAGTCGCTAAGTAGTCCAAAGTCGCCTTCCAGTCCGGGGGCATCCTCTGGTGTATCTGGTGGAGGCTCAGACTGCCCCTCCGGTGTCGCTGAATTATCTTCCACCACCGGTGCTTTTGTTGCAGCTGAGCTACTCCGGACCCACAAACTGACCACCTGCCCGCCGGCGCTGACACCTTTGTCCGTCCGCCCGCACCGCTGCCACCCGCATCCGTCCAACCCTCCTTCACGGTCGACCAGTTTTGTGTGGACCAGCGCATCGAACAGCACGCCCTCTACCGTCGGCAGCACCGGGTCCTTCTGGAACTCCATCCCGCCATAGTGGATGCCGTTGTACGTGAACTTGAGCGCGATCTTGCGCTTGGGGTACGCGCTGAAGTCAAACTGCTTCCGCTGCTGGTGCTGGTGCTGCCCGGGGCGTGGGCGGTCGTGGTGCGGGTCGAGCTGCTGCAAACGCGCGATCAGCTCTTCGCGCGACCAGTTTTTGTACGGCTCCATTCGCGTGAACCTTGCGTACGGGCGTAAGAGGCGGTAGCTGAAGCCACCGGTCATGCAAGGGGCTGGTACGCACTATGGGCCCAAGCGAAGAGGTGTGGTGAGTTCCCAAGGAGGTCACCTCCGCTAGAAATCAATGGCTATGTCAAAATCGGGGCCACTTTCGACGAAGGGAGGTTGTGAGGTGGAAGCTGGTCAAGGTCAAGCGAAAGACTACTTTCTGTGGGCGCTTAGCCGATCGGGTCGCTTAGATCTCGCTTAGATCTAGAGGGTCATATTTACGTCGCATTTATTGAACCACTCGCCTTCCCTCTCCCCTACGGTTGCAACGATGACAATGACATCTAGAATAATGCATGCTCTTTGAATGCAGATATCCTTGGTCTCTTGTACCTTCGTCGATAGCCGGTGGTCTTGGGATTGCTTGGGACATCCATTGTAACCACCTGGTTATCCAGAAATCTATCGGCATCTCCCGCCTTCTTCTAGGACTTCACTCGAGGTCAGCGCACATGGGCGAGGCTGTGTACCGTCGCGCGACATAAGAACGCCACCTCCAGTCCCATCCAGTCGATACCGCACACCGAACGGACCATGTCAGACCCCGCGCCGTTCAGCAACGCGACGAACACGCCGCCCGACGCCGGCGCAGGCCCAGGATCCTCGGCAGCCGCCGCCCGGCGATCGCCCGAAGCGCGTGAGTGCCAGTCAAAGTTGCAGACGGCGCGTCGTCCCGCGCCTTCCGGCGGGTGGCGTGGGCCCGGGTTGGCGGGGACTGACGGTGACTGACGCGTGCGCGCGGCCGGTTATAGCGAAGCTGAAGGTCGCTGATCTCCCCGATGTCGACGAGCCGCCCGCGCCGTGGATCGACATGCGCGTCGACGATGGTCCTGAAGGTACGCGTCGATGCCGCGGTCGATGATTGAGCACTGACCGGGTGTGGCGTTACCTTTGATATCCCAGAGCTCGCGCCCGCTGGACTGTTTGATGGTGTACAAGTGCGTTTGCAGCAGCCAAGTCTGGCACTGCACTGTACTGACCATGACAACTGGTAGACATTCCCCGGGGATGGCTTGCCGATCGAGAACCGACCGCTCATCTCGCCCCTTGCCCCGATGACCACTCTGCGCGCAGAGTATGAGAATGGTTCACAGACATTCGTCAAGCAAATCGACTGGCTCATGGAACAAGGCTGGATTGGAATACGCCGTACGCGAGGAGATGGTCAGTGCAGTGTTGCTGGAGCATTGAAAGCAACTTGCTCATTTCTCTGCACTCGGGTCAGGCGATTGCTTCTATCGCTGTAAGCATTCCTACACCGGTCCATATTGAGCCCACCTCCGAATGATTGTTCTACAGCACTAGCATTCGCCTATATCGAACGAATCTTGAACGCCACCGAGCCAGCGCTAGCAGTCATTAGCGCGATCTCGGTGCTCGAGAGCACGCAGTCGAAACTGGAACAGGTCGGCTTCCAGAGCTTGGTCTTTGAAGACTTCTACGACGCGTTCGTGAGGTTGATCCGGGGTGTGGTTGAGCCTTTGGAGGATGGCCGTCTCTTGACTGCAAACTCCCTTCTCGAGGCTTTCAATGAACTCGAAGGCACGCGATGATCCCTGCCTGCTACCGAAGCATTACTGATCACCCTTTGTCCAGTTTCCAACTCGGTTGTAATGTATCTCCGTCTCCTCGCCTCCGCAGAGATCAAGTCGGACACGGAGTCGTACGCTCCATTCCTATTCAACCCGGAGACGACGGACCCCATGGATCCGGAAAGCTTCTGCAACAACTTCGTGGAAGCATTCGGCAAGGAAGCTGGTGAGGACACCTCCTCTGCGCGCATACACCCATCCACGTCATTCATCCGCATACACCCAGACCACGTCCAGATCACGGCGCTCTCGAAGATGCTGAAGGTGAACATCAACGTGGCGTACCTTGACGGGCACGACGCGCAAGGCAGAGTGAGCTTTGTCTCGTTCGAGAACGCGCCCGACACAGACACGGAGCCCGTCAATCTGCTGTACAGGTACGCATGGAGCGGCGCGCTTGTCTCATGATCTCCGCTAACGGTCGGACTCTGCCGCAGGCCGGGGCACTACGACATCCTCGACCGCCGGAGCGAAGATCCGCTGCCACCGCTCCTTGTATGATCAGTGTTCCACCCGCGTGCGCGTGTAAGGCCGGGAGAGGTGCCATTCGATGTATCAGTGTGAAGGTTGTGTGCACTATGTACTATGCTACTGTGCTGTTGTAAGCCCACACCGTGTAACCCGTGTATACCCATCGGCACAGCGATGCAGACGCCTGGCACTGCTGAGATGAGCGCGAAAGGTACTGCGATCTCGCGCGTAGCACGGCGTTGCCACAGAGCGGTGGCTTCGAGGACGGCGCTGGCCGCTGCCAGTTGCCTCGGGGCAGGATCTGAGACCGTCACAGTCACGAAACGCGGTTGCGTCACGGGTGCGCTGGTCCGTGCGGGAGATCATGTGCGTGGCTGTCACAAATGCTTATGTAACGGGTTGGTTGTTTAACGCGGGTTCTCACAGCGCAGCCTGCGCCCCCACCCAGGCAGAGCCCTCTCACCAGCCAGCGAGCCAGCGAGCCAGCCCAGCCATTTTCCTCTGCCCTGCTACGCCTGCGCCTAGCGCTGCCCTGCCTGCCCCCGCCTGCGCCCAGCACACTCACTCACCACACCACACCCGCCCCCCACACACATAGCAGAGGTGCGTTGCGCCGTCCAGCGCGCGTTATCTGATGCCCGTGCGCGATCGATCCCTCTGCGCTGTCGCCGTCGCCGACGCGCAGGGGGCGCGGGGCGGCGCGTCGCGCCCAGACGCGTCCCCGGCGGACGCGTCGCGGGCGTGTCGGCCGCCCCGCCCGCGTTCCACATCGCCCCAGGACGTGTAGGACGTGCTGCTGACGCCGCCCGCCCGCCTACAGATGCCGAAGGAGACGACCAAGACGACCAAGGTGTGCATTCGTCCCGCATGGACACCGGATATGCCCGTGTGCCCGCTCGCGGGCCGCAGTATGTGCGCCGAGCTGTGCTGATTGTTTGTGTGCAGAGGAGGGCGGCCGAGAAGTCTGAGAAGGCGTCAAAGTCGAGGGGGAAGAAAGACCCAAAGGCACCCAAGCGGGCGTTGTCCGCATACATGTTCTTCAGCCAGGACTGGAGGGAGAGGATCAAGTCTGAAAACCCCGACGCCGGTTTCGGTGCGTGCTCGACGTTGGGCCCGTTCAAAGTGTGGTTGGGATGCTGATAAGACGCGCGCGATAGGTGAAATCGGCAAGCTCCTCGGTGCGAAGTGGAAGGAGCTTGACGAGGCGGAGAAGAAGGTACGTTGCTTGTTTACTGGGTGTATGCGGTACTAACTACCGTTCGCGTTGCAGCCTTACCTCGATCAGGCAGTGGCGGATAAGGCGCGTGCCGAGCAGGAGAAGTCCGAATACTCCGTACGTATCCCTCAATAAGCTCTATCGTTCCCATCGCTTATACCCGTTTGCGGTTGGTAGGGGAAGAAAGCCGACAGTGGCAGCGGTGACGGGGATGACGACGACGAGTAAATCCGATACCCCCTGCCCATGTATATGCGCTCTTCTCCGTCCGTTGGGTCCCGTACTATTATGATGTGTGTATGGCTGCTAGATATTCTGCGTCTCCGCCCCGTCTCCCCGACTCATCGCTTGCTGTTAGTATATTACGCAAAACCTTAGGACTCACCGTCTGCCTTCCTCGTCTCGTCGTTCGTGTCTTCTTCTCCATGTACTATTCTTCGTACCCCGCTAGTCGTATAGCTTCGTCCGCGGGCGTGTGCGCCTGTCGCGCTCATTGTATCACGAACGACGTCCTGTAATACTAGACGATGATGGTGTACTTGTTCGTTCGTTACCCTCGGTTTAACTTAAATGAAATCTTCCGTCTT
The DNA here is from genome assembly GCA_022606155.1 of Trametes elegans. Lineage (NCBI taxonomy): Eukaryota > Fungi > Basidiomycota > Agaricomycetes > Polyporales > Polyporaceae > Trametes > Trametes elegans. The sequence continues at coordinate 546,156 of JABYQO010000011.1, read as the reverse complement.
GTGCTGGCGTGTGCGCACGTGCGGTTGGAAGGTGGTAATGAGGCATGTTGACTGCTTTGTTGAACTTGGGCAGCTGCCCCGGGACGCCCGTCGGGGCGCCCGTGCAGGGACCGGATCAATGAGATTTATCTCCGATCCGGGGCAGCATGACGTCGCCTCCCCCACTTTCCTCTTCCGCCTCGTCCTGATGTTGCTAGCTCGAGTTGTTTGATTCTGCTGCCGTGTCCCGACGATCTCCAACCACCATGACTTCGTCCAACGCTCCCTTCCTCGAAAATGCCGCATGCATACATATGTAGATGCAGCGCGCATGGCACGGAACCACTTCCGTTGATCGAACCTGTCCCAGCTGCTCAGCTTCCGGCGCAACCAGCAACGACGGCTTCGACTACGGCGAGCATCGACCTCGACAGGGTCGTCGAAAGTGATCTGCATGGCGTAAGCTTGACAAAGTATGAAGGAACACAGACCGTCAGTGGAGGCGAGGAAGAATGTGTCCGAGGAACACAAGGCGCTAGGTTACCGGCCTTCAAGATGGATTACTCGCTGCGCAAGCACAGGTGGTTGCTGCACGTCACCCAGCAGGCAGCCCCATATCCCCAAACGAAAAGGCTTTGGCAGAGGCTGCTGAAGCAGATGCTGTTCGTGTAGCGTACGTTCTCTAACGACCTCTTTGGGGAGTCTCGTAACCAGCCCTCGTTGGGGGGGGTCACCTTCTCCTCTGTCAAATCTAGGCAGGAGACGAGGTCCTCCTATCGGATCTGGTGGCTTTTGTTTGGAGGGGTAGTGGGCCTCCCCATGCCGTCGCTTTTTGTCACTCTTCGTCACCAGTCTCCGAGTCCCCCTAGCCTCCTCGCGCGTGCTCTGCAAGTACCCGCACAGCAATTTGACTCGTCGAATGCGGAGAACTCTGATTTGCGGTTGCGGACGTGCTAGCTAGAACTCATACTAAATTGGACTCAGCGCCGGGATGCGATGCAGTAAGGTGCATATATGCAGTGCAATGATGCCAATGCGGGCCTGCCGTGTCGCGCCCGCCGAGGAAGGAGAGCGAAAGAGTGACCGAGCGTTTTTGGCAGGAGTGTGACTGTGAAACCCCCACTTATTTACACAAATTCCACCTTACATCCTAATCCGCTCCTGGCCCAGTTCCGTGTGGCCTGTTGTGTCCAATAAAAGCGACGCCTATAACATCTGGCTACGAGACTACTCTCTTGTTAGGTTATGGATTAGTGACTGCTAACTTCGCGTGTGTCAAAGAGCGGTGTTGGGCGGACAACCTTCATACTGGATGCAGCATGTTACAGTACCCGCAAAGGCCAGGCTTCTCTCTGCCGCCGAGACGGTCGGTATTGACCTCAGGGGTATCGGCACAGGTAGGCTCACGTAGATGCCTGATATGAGCCCTTCTCACTGACGTCCGTCAACTCCCAGATGAAGCGCAGCAGCTCATAGCGGAAGAGCAGAGCGAGCTCGGCTACCGCCCGCCCGCTGGCTCACTCGCGGCGAAGGCGCAATCTGCCGCCTCGCACGGCGAACCGGGGGTGCAGCACCCCGATCCTATCACCCTGATTGAGGTCGCGCGTGAGGACGCGCAGAGGGTAGCGTAGGTGTCTAGCCGGCCTTAGTCGTTGTGAGCCACCATTCATGACCTGCGACAGGGCGCTTCTAGTGCTGAACGTGAACCGGATACCGTGCCGTGCATCAACCTGCATACTATCACGTAGCAGGAGGCGCAGCTGCTCGAGTCTTTGGAGCATAAGTTGTGAGTTTAGTGGCTAACGTGGACGGACGGCACCTCACCCTCGCACAGCCTAGGTTACACGCCCCGGAGCGGCTCGCTTGCTGCACAAGCACAAGCAGCGGTTGCGAGGAGGGGAGCAACACCATGTAGCAAAGATACGTTCTCGATGCACTCCCCTCCCGCCTGTGTGTCTGACCAAGACTCAGAGCTTGCCGCGTTCCTGTACTCGGACGAGCACCGCACAATGGGATTTGAACCATTTTCAGACAACATCGCTATCATTGCCCCAAACTTGGCAGATCAAAACGAGTCGTATGGTGGCTCTTGAACGCTCGGAGACGTTGGTGCATGAATGACATTCGGCGTTGGATTGTGAGTATGTATCTAGCACCTCACGTACTTCGTCGACATACGCACTGTGCTACTGTCTGGCATCAAGGATCAGTTGATTGTGTAGCATAGCCGGATGGTCTTACATTGTCTTGTTCACGCCCGCCCTGGCTGTGGAATAACCTTTCATCCCGGCGGCATCGTAGCGTCGGCCACGCGGTGGCAGACCACAAAAGCGCGCGCAAGCCCCATTTATACATGTGCGGGTTGTGTGCGCGTCCCTGAATGCTCTAGGCGCTCGCGCTCATCGTCTTCGTCGTCGTCTGCTCTGTCGTCCGCTCTTCCACCATGCCCGCGAATGACCCTCGTACGACTCTGGATTCTCCCCGGATGGGCACTCTGAGCGAGGTGCCCGAAGAGGGCCCCCTCACGCCCAACGCACGCTCGCCGTACTTCCACCATTCCGTAACGGGCTCGGCTACGACATTTAAGGCAGCAACGAGCACGACGAGCCTCACGAGCGCCGGTGGCTCCTCCAGCAGGACAGCCTCGGGCACACGGACACCATCCAGCCTCGCAAAAGCGACCACACAGCGATCGTCGAGCGGGGACACGCTCAGCGGGGTGGCGACCCCGCGGAGGCAGCGGTCGCGCTCGCCGGCCACGACGCTCGAGAACCCGCGGGAGAGGGAGAAGGACCGAGACCGGGACCGGGAGGAGCGTAGCCAGAGCAGGCGGGAGGTCCGGGAGGGCAAGGGCGGGAAGGGCGCGCCGCAGCACAAGACTCGCAGCACGCCGCACCTGCCGCACGGGAAGGACGTCGAGCCCGCGCCGGCGACGCTCATGCACTGGTCCCGTGCGCCCGTGTTCGGGTTCATGCCGCCGCGGGGCCTCCGCGCGCACAGCGTCACGCTCGTCGACAACATCGTGTGGCTCTTCGGGGGTTGCGACGAGCGGTCGTGTTGGCGGGACGTGTTTTGCTTCAACACCGGTGCGCATAATCCCCCATCCTTGTATCGTTTGCCTGCGTGCGTCCGCGCAGGTGTGTAGGCATCTGTGCTTATCCTCCCTTGCACAGAGACGATGCAGTGGACACACCCGACACTCAAGGGCGAGATCCCAAAGCCGTGTCGTGCGCACACTGCGACGCTCGTTGACCGCAAACTCTACATCTTTGGGGGCGGCCAAAGCGCGGTGTACTACAATGACGTGTACGTTCTCGACACGGCGACGCGCCGGTGGTACCATCCGCTCAACGGCGACACGCCCGAGGAGGAGCGCGACTGCGTCTTTCCCCCGCCTCGTCGCGCACACACTTCCGTGCTCTACAAGAACCGGCTGTGGGTCTTTGGCGGGGGGAACGGGAGCAAGGCGCTCAACGACGTGTGGACGCTCGACCTGAGCGGCGGCGTCGAGCGTCTGCGCTGGGAACAGGTTGAAACGTCCGAGATATACCCCTCGCCGCGTGGGTACCATACCGCGAACCTCATCGGGAACGTGATGGTCGTCGTCGGAGGGAGCGACGGGCGAGAGTGCTTCTCAGACATCTGGTGTCTCAATCTCGGTGAGGACCCTGCGGGTGGCGAAAGAAGTCTCATGAAATTGACGTCTTTGACAGATACCTTGCAATGGCGCATGGTCAAGCTTGATGAGAACCACAAGCGACTGTCGCACACTTCGACCCAGGTTGGATCGTACCTCTTCATCTATGGAGGGCACGATGGCGGAACGTACATGCAAGACCTGCTGCTATTCAATCTCGGTACGTTCGGCGCGCAATATCAGCTGCTATATACCTGCTGAGACTATTACGTCCTATACCTGCAGTATCATTACAGTATGAACCTCGCACCATTGCTGGCAGGCCACCGTCGGCACGCGGATACCACGCCGCGTGCCTCGCCGACAGCCGTCTCTTCATCTTCGGAGGCTTCAACGGCATCGAGGTTTTCGATGATGTGCATATACTTGACCTCGCCGGCGCAGCGTACCTCCCACAAGTGACCAGCTTCCGGATCGACGTCGAGTGATCATCTTCGGCCCACCTGCCCCTTCGTTCGCTTATTCGGTCCCACACTCGTTCGCGCCCAGCCAGCTCGCTTGCGGCCCTCGCTTCCTCCTCGACCGGGTAGAGCGCGAGCTTGTCGGGGCAGCGCATGTCCTTCAGCATCCTTTCTTGCTCATCTCCCACACCATTTAGCTTTTGCAGTCGCCGGAGCGCAGGCTCCGCGTGCGCCGTAACTTATATACCAGCAGGAATGCGTCGGGCGCATTATTGTGTAGTTGTACCTGGCCCGCGGGCGCAGGCCCGGGGCCCACTTGGGTCTTTGCAGGGGCGCCGCGTGCTTGCTTCGTATCGTTTAGTCGGGGAAGTTACGGTGGACGTACATACACGCTGGTCGGGGATGTAGTCGCGGCGCGGTAATGCATCTGGGCACTGGCAGTAATCTAATATCACCCTCGTATATATCCCGTCTTCACCCACTGTGCGCACTGGACTCTGGCGTGTCTGTCTCGGGTGAGTGCGAGCGCGATGCTGGCATGTGCATTGAATACTGAGTTGATTGGCCCCGGGTTCTAGTGCCGGATATGTGCGGGAACACCGCTCGAGCTCCAACTCGCAAGTCAGCGCCCGATTCAACGACGATTAGTACACCGGGTCCCTCGCCTTTTATGTCCAGATCCTCGGCCCCAACAGTGAACTCGACGAACGTCCATCCCGACGGCATGACACCCTGAGCGCATGCCGTCATCACGCTCACGACGAGCCACCCAAACTCGCGGGCCCGCCATCTCTGCCCTGACCGGTGACCGAACACTGAACGGTTATGGCCCGGGTTACTCAATGCTCGCGGGGCTGCGGGCGCACTATTCTTGCTCCGCAGCACGCAGTGCCACCGTGGCTGCGGGGACGGTACCGTCGAGGGGGCTCGCCACTGGGCGCGCTCGGCAGTCCGCTCGCAGCGATCCCGACGTCCGGTGCGCACTCTTATCGTCTCCCGCTCGTGCACGCCTCGCGGGCTGCTGCGCGATCGGGGTCCGGAGGCGCAGGATGGGGGACGCGGGGCGGGTGCGGGGCGATCGCGGGATACATACGCGCCCACAACTCCCGAGTCGGCGGGGCGGGCCGCCCGTCCAGCGGGAGCTCCCCCGCTCCCCTTGCCCTTGTCCCCTCGTCCCCTTGTCCCCCTCGTCCCCGTCCAGACCGTCCGCCAGCGCGAGGCGCCGCACATGCAGCTGCGGGGAGCACCGTCCAGCCCGGCCGTGCCGGCCGCCCCCAGCGCGCGCTCCTGCATGAGACCGCGAGCGGCGCTCGCGCGGCTTCCTGCGGACTTCGAGCCACCGTACGCCCCCTTCCGATATCCATGCCATTTTGACGCGACGCGCGCGCTCGCCTGCCGGGTGTTGTGGCCAGCGCGGGGATACGCGGGCCCAGGTTGCGAGGTCCGCCCCACCGGCGGTGTGCGCTCCCGGGACTCCCTCCGTGCGCAACGGGCCGCGGGGGCCGGATCAACGCCGTTGGCGCAGGGCACGGCTGGTCGGCGCATCTGCGATACAGTGCGCTCCGCTGCGCCGAGGGGGGCGAGTGCATTACCCTCCCGCGATGCGGCCTGTCGAGCACGGTGATATATGCCGCTCCCCTCGCCTCCGACGCCGAACGGTGGGAGCATCGCGGGAGGAGCCGCTGCCAGGTCTCTTGTGGGCTGTTGCGGGCTTGGAGCGCGCAGGTCATGGGTGCGAGGCTTTTCGAAGATGCGCCGCCGCCTGGATGGATGGATGATGGGGCGTATCTGTCTATCACGGGCGGGTGTGGGAGCCATCGCGGGGCTGAAGATGGTCGGGCTGGCACTTAATGTTGCATATGTACAGCGCACTCACGCGCACGGGGCGGCAGCGGGGCGAGCGCTCTGTCCTGCATGAGTTCCTCGGGGGAGGAGAGTCCGTCGGTGACAGCCTGGCCGACGACGGTGAGGCCGCGGGTGAGTTCGGCGCATTTGCATGAAGCTTAAGTGCGGAAGGACGTGCTTCGTTCACAACGTCCACAACGTCCACGCAATGCTGAAAACATGCCCTCGGACCGAGTGTCACAGCCAAGGCCACCTGGGCACGCGGGGCCTGCGTTCAAAGCCAGCTGCTGACCGCAGGCCCCGTCCGCATCAACGCGACAACCCCGTACTGAATCTCGACCTGTCCCGTCAACCGTCCGGCGTCGGGGACCTGTCGAGAAGTCGGCGGGAACTGAGATGTGTTGCAGGTCCCTGGCTCGGTGCTCGCCGATCACAAGCCCCATGTCGATATACGATATATTCGACGCAGAGTGTCAAGCTCGCGCGGCGCATCAGAGGAACATGTTGTGAAGTCGCAAGTACCACAGCTCCAGCTTGGCGCGAGTCCTGCGATCACTCGGTGTTAAAGTACGGAGAGACGAGTGGGTCGTGCGCGGTAAAAACGTCGCAACCTGAGCCAGGCTCGTCGCCGTCTCCAGGGCTCTTTGAAGAAAACGTCCAAACCGCGTAGACGCGGCCGGGCGTGCCGCTACTCAAATTCATCCTGCGTGGGTAGACCAACGCACCACCACGAGCATCCCGGCGTAAGTCGTACGAATACCCACCCCAAGGAGGATCAGTATACTTATTCATGAATACAGTTGGTTGACCTCCCAGCTGCAAGCCGCATACGCCCAAGGAGCCGCCGCTCGGACGACGCGAGCATCGGCGCCCGGGTGGCGAGTGCCTCGAACCGGGCCCAGTGAGACTTTCGCACCGAGGCTCGAGGGCATATGGATCCAGGGGCGGGATGACCGACGGCAGGTGCGCTGCCGCGTCGGCGGCGGCGGGGGGACGCAGAACGAGGCACGCACCGGTGTGCGTCCGGGGAAGCGTGCCTGGAGACTGCGTGACGGTTGTCGACTGGCCCGCACGGCTGATCCGGTCTATGCGCGAGCGGGATCAGTATACGTACTCGCACTCTAGTGACGAGCACGGCAAACCGTGCGCCGTATGAACGCAGATGCGGCACGTTGGCACCTGCTGAGGTTCGGAAGATGCGGACGTGGAGCACGCTGGGAAGCGTCCGTGGGCGGCCGGGCGGGGATTGTGCCAGCCACTCACGGCGGGCGTCGTGGAGTTAGGGTTGTGTGGCGCGGTTGCCAGCGGCGATGGAAGTTAGCTTGGAAGGTTGGACAATGCAGAACCGAAACTTGAGAACGCGCGAAGGCGGGCCTCGTGGAGATGGACGACGACGAGCCCGTGCTCGAGCGCGTGGCGACACTGCTTTGATGGGTATCTGCAGTACTGACTACAGCATGAGCAGCGCAAGGCACCGAGGCAGCTGGCGCCGCACAGCGCGCAAGACGCCAGCTGGCCGCGGATCGGTAGTACTGTACTGATTCTGATATGTTGAATCCAGCGGTGCGACGCCCGAAGGCGAAGCTGCATGCGTACTGTCTCTTCGCCCGACACAATGCGCATCGGCTTACTTAGGGACACTCCTTGCGACGGTTCGTCGAGGGAGTGGGACAGACAATTTGTGAGGATCAGCAGCTGACGGGCATGTTCTGTCAATGTGAGAACGCGCCCGAGACCGGAACTGTCAGTGCGTTGAGAGCTGGTAGCAGCGATCAGTTGGAAAGTTGGCGACGTCGTCTGAGGGTGGTCGAAACTGGATCTCTAAGCGAGCACGCGTCGTTGAATTGTGCGCGGGCCATTGGACGGCGCTGTGATGCCGTCCAAGGGGCGCGGAAGAGGCGAGGGGGGAATCGGCGGACGAGGTATGACGAAGCACGCAACGGGAAGATCACGACACCTGGCAATTGAGCTCTGCGATCGCCCATTCGCCCGACTCTCCTCGCGTCGTCCGCGAGACGCGAGGAGGTGCGCGAAAATAGCCCGGGTGCCGGCCCTGCCGCCATCCAATTTCTGCTTCGAGTGCCTGGCGCTGTTGGCCGGCGCACGTGGGAGGAAGCTCGGGGGCAGCAACGCGTGCCGACGCGTCCGCTGGTGCTGTGCGCCCGAGAAGACCAGCTGAGCAGGTTCTCGCAGTCGGGGGCCTGCGGTTGGAGCGTCGAACGCGGGGCAGAGGCCGGCGAGGCTGCAAATGAACAATGCACGCGAGGTGCAGGAGCAGGAGCAGAGGATCGCCCTGGCGACGTGCCCCGTTCTGAGCGATAACGCCCGGATCGAGAAGGCGTTGACGTGGTGACGACGGAGGGCACGGCGCACGGCGCGCCGCCCACGCTCACGGCGCACGGCAGGCGCGAATCTATGCAGAATCTGGCCAACACTCCGCCCTTCTGATCAGCCGCGTCCGGTCGCCCATTTCGGTCCAATCAACGCCCTCGGCCGCGATCGTATATAACGCCCGGTCTTCTTGGCCGTCCCCCTCCCTCCTTCACCATCCCCCCTTTCCCTCCGCTCTCGTTTTCTCTGCTCGAGCTGCTGCTCGCCCTCGTCTCAGGCCGGTGCCTACTGCTTTCCCTCTCGCGACCCGGGGTCGTTCCGTTTTCTTCGAGCTCACACAGCATTGCATTCACTCCTTCACTCGACCGGCTATCGCTTTTCACTCACGGATATTAAGAATCATGTTCTCCAAGAAGGCTGTCCTCTACGCTCTCCTCTCCCTCTCGCTTTCCGTAGCGGCGAAGAAGGACGAGACCTGCGCCGTACGTCCCATTTCCCCAACCACGTTGGGCTCATTCCCAGGCACACGCGCTAATCATCGTTATGTCCGCAGGCGTCTGGCAGCGCTAAGACAGTTACTGTCACTACCACTATCTCCGCCGCTGCTGCAACGGGCTCGGCCGTTTTCGCCGCCCCGGGTGGCGGCAAGGGCTTTGGTGGCGGCTTTGGTCAGGGTGGTAACAAGGGCGGCAACACAGGCACCACAGGCAACAAGGGTGGCAACACTGGCAGCACCGCGGGCAACACTGGCAGCACCGCGGGCAACGCAGGCAACAATGCTGGAAAGGGCGCCGCGGCCGGCAACAACGCTGGCACCGGTGGAAACACTGGTGGTGCCGTGAGTAACCTTGACCTTCGTCGCAATATCCCGCACGCTCATGCCCTGTTCAGACATCCGCGGCCAACGGCGATCCCCAGAAGTCGTTGACGCTCATTCAGTCCGTCATCGCCACTGGCTTTGCGAATGACGGTCAGGATGTGTGAGTGCCCCCTGTGGAACGTGCTGTGCACCTCGGCTGATCGTTGATCCCTCCAGTCCCGCTGCTGGTCAGGTTGCGTCAGCAACGTCGACCAACAACTTCATCAACTTTTGTGCCACCGTCCCTCAGCTGCCCCTCACCAACGGCAAGCAGATCCAGACCGGCTCCTGCAACCCTGCGCCGATGGGCGTAATCGCGTCGAAGGACAAGATGCCGTCGTCGAAGTTCGTGTTCCCCACTAACCTCGGCACGATTCCCGCGAACCAGAACTTCACTGTCAAGATGGCGATCAATAACCTCGAGACAGGCCATTTCACGAACGCTCAGGCCAACTACTTTGCTGCACCCCAGGTCGTCAACGCCCAGGGCCTGATCCAGGGTCACTCGCACATTGTCATTGAGGCGATCGACTCGCTCCAGTCCACGAAGGCCACCGACCCTACCAAGTTCGCGTTCTTCCAGGGTCTCAACGACAAGGCCCAGAATGGCGTCCTTTCCGCGACTGTTGGTGGCGGTCTTCCTGCGGGCACTTACCGCATAGCCTCGATCAATGCCGCCGCGAACCACCAGCCTGCGCTCGTCGCCATCGCGCAGCACGGTTCTCTCGATGACATGGTCTACGTAAGTGTCCCTTTGGGCGATTGTTTGAACCTACGGCTTATCCCTAGCTTTGCAGTTCACCGTGTCGAACAACGGTGCTGGTAACGGCGCTGGTGCGGCCGCCAACAAGGGTGGCAACGGTGCCGCTGCTGGTGCTGCTGCTGCGACGGGCGCGAACGCGACCAAGGGCAAGGGTACCGGTGCAACGGGCAAGAGCCGCTTCGGCAAGAACCGTCGTCGGTTCTAAGCGTCTCGCTCCTCTCTCGATCCATCTCTGCCTACGCCCTACCGTAGTTCGTTGCTCTAACTTATTCCGCGCCGGACAATCGCGTTCGTTCTCGTCCTCCCCCTACCATCGCTGCCGCCACGATGCCCCCTTCCGTGATTCTTCTGTCCCGTACCGTCCATGGACTGTGCGGCTGCCGTCGAGCTCTCGTCACCGCTGCTTTGCAATTTTCTTTCTTTCTCGTTCATCCCCTTTTATTTGTGTGCACACTCGTGTAGACACCCCACCACACGACGCTTGATGCGGGGCAAAGGCGCTAGTCTCGCTCAGCCGTAGCAGAGCTTAATAAAACGGAGCATGATGGAACGTTGGTCGGCACTGTGGTCGGTTCTGTGTGCACAGTTGTATAGTATAATTCACTTCTGGCGATGCGCGCAATAGTTGGTGGCCGGCGAAGGAGGAAGACACGGTCGCGATGGGAGAAGTCTTCGACGTCCTTACCCGGCCGCACACGGACGTTGAGGCAACCCTCCTCGTCTGCACCCGCGACCACTCCGCTCTGCAGTCGACCTGGGCGTTGTCGTCGTCGTTGTCATCGTCGTCGCCGCCGTGCCTCCAAAGTCCGTCCGGATTCGCAAACACGCTTTCGGCGCCGGGAACGCCCCCCCGGGGGCCCTGGCAACCGGCCACGGCGGCCGCGCGCGGCGCAGAACGTTCCGGGCGAACGTCGCGCGGCGAACGCCCGCCGGAGTGGGACGCGAGCCTCGATCGGCGCGCGGTGGTTGGCTGCCGTCGGCGTACGAGCGGCTCGAGGGGCCCGGGGCTTCATTCCGGTCGTGATGATGATCATGGGACAGTGCTAGAGGTGGGAGGGACGAGCTCGGGTGTGCGCTGATTCGCAACGGTGCGTATGTTTCTCGACGGATCATATGGACGCGATTGGACGGCGCGTGCCCGGTGTGTGGTTGGCTCGAGCCGCCTCTTGCGAGCGTGCGTGCGTGCGCGCCGACGATGCGGATGTGTGTGCATCGTAATGCGTGCGCCCGGGGAGATGCAACGTACCGTGACCCGGGGAAGCGGCTGTATACAGACTCGGTGCCTTCTCGCAACGTAACGGCGGCCTCGGTAGCTGCATGAACGATGCGTTGGAGTGAGGATCGTCGGGGAGGCCGGGCTCGCTAGCTCAGCGCCCTCGACGCGAGCGGGCATGTCGGGCACTGGTCGGTGATTGGTGCCGGTGCCGGTGCTATTCCTTGCGCGTTTGTATGCCGTTGCGTTCGCCGTAAGCTCGTGAACAGAGGGTGACCGTCCTCACTAGCACTCCTTTGTTCTATGGCCAAGGTTCCACGGAGAAGACGACGACGCGCTATATATATATGTATATATATATAGGCCTGCCGCTATCGACGTCGCGTCAGAAGCCGAGTTTGTATACTTACCTCGCTCGCTCTCATGTCACTGCGCGCATTAAGGAGACGCGCACGCTTGAGCTTGTTCGGCATGCACATATTGCTGTAATCGCCTTCTCAGGCATCGCACGTACGCGCGCCGAGCCGGAGCCGTCGCGGATGGGAAGGCGAGTGCTCATGCCACGCATCTTTGGCCCACACAGAGGTCCACATGTACAATGCCCGGACCCCCGCGTCGAGCCGCGCCCCGAGTCTTACGCACGCACACACGGCCGTGCCCAACCTGTGTTTTACGGTCCTACGCCCCCGTCGCCCCGTCGTGCGTACGCGTACGTGGCGGAGTGCTCCTCAGTGCTGATTCGTCCTCAGGCCTCGCGAGGCTTCCCACCTCGATCCCCAGTCAATCGTCGTCAACAAACGCCGGACGGACGCGCAGCACACGTCGGGTAACAGGAACCCCCTGACTATGACCACGTATATCGCGCGCCTGCCGCGACGCTCCACACTTCTTCGACGGCATCGAGCGACCCAAGATGCGCCTCAACGGGGCGCCGCTCGACCGGAAAGCGATCGCGAATGCTCGATCGCTGCGCAGGTTCTGGGGCAGGGCGTCGTTGCCGTCGGCACATTCGCTGACTTGCCTACAGACATCAGACATATTGCTCGCACCCCGCGTGGAGAATGAAGGGGTTGCCACGAGCCACTTGGGTACCGTCGCGGCGGTGCGTCGAAGATGCACACGCGGGTGCTCCAAGCTGGCTGTGGTTCCGGAACTGCGGGAAGGAAAATATGATGAGCAGACGATTGCATGTAGGACCTGAACAAATTTGCACAGCGCCTGAGGTGCAAGGAATTTCTGCAAGGGAATTCAGGATGATTGTGCCTTGGTCTGTACAGTCCGGCGACGTATAGACGACAGCGCCTTTTCCGCAAACCAGAGCATAGACATGCCACACGTCCAGCAGGTGATCGCCCGAAATGCACCGTGCGCGAGGGAGATGTCGGCGAGGGGCAGCGACATGAGCGCGAGTCCTCCCGCGAGGTACACGCCGAAGATGGACAGCTTCCGTTCCGCTGATAGGGCAAGGAGGCTTCCCCGAGGTCAGTGAGCGATAAACCGGTAGTGCGCGAGGATGCACTGACTATGCTGCGGCAGCGAAGGCGACAGCGCCTCTTGGTCCGAGCGCGGTGGCGATTGTGCGCTGGCCGGCGGCGGCATCTGCTTCTGCATCCATGGCAGCGCCCAATGCATGGACGCCCGCGGCGCACAGACCAAGGACGAGGCCTTTTGTAGGCGCATTGTAGACCGAACCTCCGCGGGCGATGTATCCGGAGAGGTACGTGAGGAGCACGATCGTGCCATTGGAGAGCGAATCGAGGACTGGACACTCCTTGAACCGCAAGGGAGGCGTGGAGTATCCCCAAGACAGCAGAAGAAGGAACAGAGACACGACGAGGTGTTGCGCATTCTTTTCCAGACCGAAGCAGAGGAGGATACAGAGGGTCGCGATCCACGCGGAAAGGAGCACAGGAGCGTGCAAGCTCGGCGAGAGCACGATGCCCTCGAGGCCGTCTGCAGTCTTGCGCGGGTTACGGAGGTCGGTGTCGTAGTCATAGACGTCGTTCACGCCAAACAAAACTAGTCACAGCAATCATAAGCCTAGCGAATATGGTTGTCTGTGGAATGCAACCTACTGAGAGCGAGCGGAAATGAGAGGGAGAGGGATTGCAGCAAGAGCGTGACAGGGCTCGCCCGAGTTAACCCTTTGCCATGCACCGCACCTATACCGTACAAAATCGGGCCAAAACACCAGCCCACGGGGCGGCTGGCGTTGACGATCGTGCGCACGACGTCCATCGACTGGTACAGCTGGCGAGCGAGGGGCGATAGACGCGGGTGCGCAGCGGCGGGAGGACGTGACTGGGGGTGCACGTGCCTGTGACTGCGCGCGGCAAATATGGGGGTGGGAAGAGGGCGATGACGGCAGACGCGCCACCTGCGCTCCTCCCCGCACCCGTCCCTCCCAATCGCCAACGGACGATGGCCAGACAGCGCCCGGCTGAGCTCCACTGCCCAGCCCCAGCACAAAACCCTTGCGCTCGCCGCCTCCTCTCCTTGTTCGAGCCCAGCTAGCTATTACTGCTCATACACACACTCACACCGCCCATCTTCTGCTACCCTTCGGCGACTGCTGCGAACATGTCGGCCACCACGACTACCACGACCCAGACACCCCCTGCGGTGATGACGACCGAGGTGCCCCTCGTCGCGGGAGACGTCCTCCGCGCAATCGACACGCCCGCTGTGTCGCCTCCAGCTGCGTCCCCGCCCCCCGCGGCCATCTCCCTCAACGGCTCCACCTCCTCGAGGACAAGTTCCCCGACCAGCACCAAGTCGAAAGGGCACCGCAGGACGTCCAGCGCCGCCTCCGACATCGCAAAGGCAGCGGGCATCGACCTCGACGCCGTGAGCATGGGTATGTGACCGTGCTTGCACTTGGCGCCCCATGTGGAGCTCACTAGCTTCTGCGCAGCCGAGGCCCGGAAGGTGATGTCGGAGGAGCACAAGATCCTCGGGTTCCGCCCGCCGCACGGCTCGTTCGCTGCGGAGGTGCAGTCCATCGCCGCGAAGCATCCCGAGGGCAAGCCCGGCTCGCAGTCGCCCGACACGAACAAGCTCAAGGAGATCGCGCGCGAGGACGCGCTGCGGATACTGTGGGCCATCACGCTTGCTCCACGATGGACGTGATGGGCTGTAGGGCTAACAGATGGACAGTGCAGAACGTAAGACGAACACCGGTGCGGACAAGGACGCGCTCCCGCCAAATGTCAAGCCCGTAAACGGCAGCGATAAGCATGTCACTCCTGCGCGGCATTCACCCCCCGCTCCTGGTGTCAACTTGGGCCAGATCAGCGCAAGTAGGTGTCTTCTCATTTGCCGCGCTGCATAAAGGCATCCAAATATCAATATAATCGGTCGAGAAGGCTAGCAGCCGAAACATGTCCCCCCGTGTTGTGATTTGCGATGCCGCATCGCGTTGAGCAGTTCAGGAATAGTACGCTGACTCCACCATTCCCGCAGCTGCTGCTCGCGTCCTTATGTCACACGAACACCGTGCTTTGGGCTTCCGCCCGCCACCCGGATCGCTCGCCGCAGAGGCACAGAGCGCAGCTTCGCGACATCCCGACGGCGAGGGCACCCATCCGGACGAGGACACGCTGCGCGAGATCGCTCTGCGTGACGCGGAGCGCATCAAGGCCGACCGCGAACTGAACATTGTCGGCGAGGTCAACGTGAGCACCGTCGGGAAGGGTACGTCTCTCGCAGCGCGCTGTGTGTGCATCATGACCGCTTACGTCCGGTGTCCAGAGGGAGCAGCAGCTATTGCATCTGCGGAGGCGCGCGCGCTCGGCCACCCACCACCATCAGGCACGCTCGCGGCAGAGGCGCAGAGTGCGGCGGACAAGCACCCCGCGGGCGGCTCGTTCAAGCCGGACGGGAACCCGATCGCCATCGAGCAGCTGAAAGACGCTGCCGCGCGCGAGGGCGAGCGCCTGCGCACACAGGAGGAGCAGGAGAAGGCGCAGGAGGGCAAGGAGATCGTCGAGGCCGCGAACGAGGCGTCCGCGGCGGCAAATGACGCAGAGACGCAGGGAGTGAAGGCGTAAGTAGGATCCATGTACCCCCAATCTGTTGTTTCCCATGTACATTATTTGTTGACATGTGCTATTCTGTGCTTTCCTGCACTCACAGGTCCGAGCCTCCCTCCTCCTCGCCCACGCCGCAGCCCGAGGCCCCGCCGAGCCCGCCGAAGGCCGACAAGGCGATCGCGACGGAGCCGCTCACGGAGGGGCAGCCGAGCCTCGTGCGGAAGCTGACGACGCCGCCGCTCTCGCGCACCGAGACGGGCGAGTCGGTCGAGATCGTCGGCGACGTCCTCGCGTGAGCGTGCAGGTGCGTCACGGTCGGGCAGAACGTCGCGCCCGGACGGACGGTCGTTTCTCCTTGCTGGTGGACACGTTAGACGGTAGATTCAGCCTCCCGCCGGGGCGGGCATGCGCTTGAACTAAATTGCTTTGCGCGCCACCGTTGGTAAATGGCCCGGAGGCGGCGGCACCGACGGCAGCGATTGCCACTGTATTTTTGCGGAATGTACGTTACACTTGTTATACGATAACGAATATACGTACTTTTTTGTCGTTCCATCAGGTGCAGGTTGAAGTGGACTCCCCGAGGTTACGACTCTGGATCCGATTGGGATGATCTTGAACGCGATTCGCGATCGGCGCCTATACTCCTCGCCTCCTTCCACCGCGCCAAATATCGACGCGTTACCTCGTGATCCTCACACCGACGTCGGAGAGCAGTACCAACCGTCCGAAGGCCACATGGTCCGCACGTCTTTCTATCCCCGCAGCGCCCACCATCCAGCTTGGGTTTGAGCCTCTCACACTCGGCACCTCGCAACTTCGCGGCCGTACGTGTTCCTCAGCAACCTTCACTTGTACGAAGCGTCCGAGCTGACGTCGGGCGTTCGCGGTTATGACAGTCGCGCAAGGACGTCCATGAAGGGGGTTTCCGTCCGAGCGCGTCGGATTACCCCACTCTGATCAGGTCGTTCCTTCCAGCTGCTGTGGAGAGAGCAGGTAGGTATTGTACCTGTGCCTGTGGCTGGACTGGATATGTTGTGCACGACGTGGAGCTACGTGGCTCCGACGATCCAAGCTTCCATGTCAGACTCCGCTGAACGCGCAAACCGGTTACCGTTGAGCGCTGAGCATTATCGTACAGCCTTACACAGCACAGGTACTATGTGTGCGCAGCTTTGAACTCAACCGGCGGACGGTGCACGGCCTTTGACTCTTCGCAGCCAGATGTCACGAGGTACGCAGTTTGCAGGCGTACAAGGTTCGCTTGTCCAGGTGGAGAACATGGCTACGAACTCATCGGGATGGTGGGGGCACGGCGTCTTTGACAGACGCCATGTCAATGATACATGTGATCCATCCTCCCCTGCTGAGGTCGCTTTATACCCATCTCTTCTCACATCAAATATATCGCTCGGAGCTAGGGACGCTGACCGCCCATACTCACGCTCCCGGCTGCAGCACGAGTGTCGGAACCCACCATGCTTTTCCATGCTTTCCCTTAGGCTAGCAAGCAAGAAGCGCAACGCATGCCGAGTCGGGCCCGTTTCTGGCGGTACCGCGGGCCAGTGCACTTGTCTGGAGGACCTTGGCGTGTGCTTTGGGACGATCTAGCTCACGCTGCGGGTCCTTGTCTTGTCGAGCAGCCTGCCAAAGTACCGCGCCATCTCTTGATCGACTAGCTGACATCGGGCGACACGGCGCTGACATGTGCGTGGGCTCGCGCGGCCGGGCTCTCTATCATCTTCCCCTCTTCCGCTCTTATGAGCCTGCTTGATTCGTTCTCCCTCGCACGCCCCTCTTCTCGCCCTCCTCTCCCGTCCCTTGCGAAAACCGCTCTCGCCATCTCCTCCGAGCTTTTCCTTCCTCCCCCTCAGCCCTTCCGTTCCCCGTGCGGTTGCGGTCGACGCCAACCTGGCTGCCCCACGGCTCGTTCTTGCCTCGCGCCTTTTTTTCTTCGGCAGCGCAGCCTCCGGAGGTCCCGGACCGGTGCCGCTCACACTCAGGGCGAGCGTAACATGAGCGCCGCTGCGTCTGCAGCACGGCTACTCATCATGTACGTAGCGACCGACCCCAGCAGACCAGCGTAACCGAGCGAAAGAGACTGCACTGATCCGTGCCACAGTGCAGAGTCGAATCACATCAACAGAGTGTTCGCGGCCATCGCGTTCGGTAGGTGCCATCCAGCGGGCGCGTGGTGCTCGCGCGTATCGCTCACCCGAGCGACGACTTGGCAGGCGTTCTATGGTTCGACTTCGTGCTGACGATCCCGCTCGAGGTCGGGCGGTATTGGACGGGCGGGCTCTCGTGGGCGTCGACGTTCTACTTCCTGAACCGGTACATGTCGGTGCTCAGCCACATACCCGTCGTCGTCGAGTTCTTCGCGATCATGCCCGAGTCGGTAGGTCCCCCCCTTTGACCCATCCCATGTTCAGGCGAGCCTTTAGTGTCGTTGTGAGGTAGACGTAAGGTACTTTGCACTGCCAGCTACCGAAATGGCTGTAGCTCGGTGCAAAGTGCCCGCTACACTTATTCCGACCAGGGCACACCTGAGAGAGCCGCCGTGGATATACGCAGAGAGATAGAGAGCATCATTGCATGTGGAACACAGAACTATGCTAATTGCCGTTCATCTGCCGTTCTTTTCAGGTGTAAGTCAGCCTGCCAGTCACGTCCGAGCGGCGGGCGTGTTACTGACGAAATACACGCCACAGATGTCGGAAACTCCAAGTATACCATCAAATCCTCGCCGCGTTCACCCAATTCATAGTCGCCGGTTCGTACCCATCTGCTTCGCACGCATACGAGAAAACGTGGAAGTCTCACTTTGTGTGTGCAGTGCTGCTCATACTGCGAACGTATGCACTGTATACCCGAAACCGCAAGGTGGTGTACTTGCTGGGAGCTATATGCGCCGTCGGTGGTGCAGTCAGCGTGGTACGTATCCATGCCTCAGGTTCGCGTACGGAGTCACACGGCGTGTTCGCTCTGCTGATGATGATCAGTGGGCGATCGTAAGCGTGCACAACCTTCATCTGCAATCTTTCCAAGACTTTGCGGTATACACGGGGTGCGATCTCACGCTATCTGAGAAGCAGTAAGTTCCCTACGAATATGGCTTCCCTGACCGGGGTTCCTTCTGAATGAGCATTTATAGAGGATATTGTGAGATATCTCCATCATCGGTCATCCAGGACATGCATCTCTAAGCCGTACACCCGTTTCCTTAGACCTCGCGGCCGCATGGAGCCCCATTCTGGTCTTTGACACGACCGTGTTCTCTCTCACCCTCGTCCAGGCGCTGCGGGTCGGCCGGACCTGGAGCCACAGCCTCTTCCACGTTATGTTGAGAGATGGTGAGCGATGATTTCTTGGTGCATCATGATCGGGCGGTCTGGCTAAACGAGACTGCAGGGACAATCTACTTTGGGTTCGTGGACGAAGCTCGTCGTCCGCCCATGTCGACGCTTATTGGGTTTTCTAGCATCCTCGTGGTCTGTTACATATGTAACATTCTCACCTACATCGTGAGTGCTCGACGACACCAGAGCTGTAGACGACACCTGACGAAAGTTTTGCCATCCCTGCAGTTCGCCCCAGTGAGTCTGAAGCGCACGCATTCTCCTGAATGTCCGTCGTCTGAGAGGGACGATTGCAGCCGGTCTACAAAGGCGTCAGCACGACGCTGACAAACGTGTAAGCTCACCCACATTCTTCTAGGCCGGAGAACTGACGAGTGCTTTGCAGCATTTCCACGACGCTCATTACGCGCCTGATGCTCAACATCCGCGACCCGAAACTCGTCGAGCTCCCGCACCGATGGCGGTCGGAGATCATGTCGTTCTGAACGCACACATACTACTTGGCACCGAAGGTAATTCTGATACAGCCCGGGGCTGGGGGACACGGACCACACATGGGTATCGCGGACATTGGCCGCCTGGCTCACTGTAATTTACCACGCGCGTTGTCGGTCCGAACGCTACAATCGTGTATACGACGGATGTAGTCTAATCCCGATGTAGGACTCGTAGCCTACTCTCACATCGTCGGTCCATAGTGCCATCCAGACAGACAACGTCTTGTGCCTCTCATACCAGGTCCGACAAGCGTCAGGGGTAGGTGGCCCAGGTGCTGTAATACATGTGTGCATGCGGTGTAACAGTTGCTGGTCGTCGACTCGGGGTAATATGAAGCGAGAGCATGACGGCTTCTTTCGACAGCTGAGTCTGAGTAGCAGTTGGTCCGGGCTCGCGGACCGAACCCCGCTGGTCGACAAGTCTACGAGCATTGGCGGCAACGGCTCCGTTCTTTCCATCACCGCCACTACTACTGCTAGCACTGCTGTGTATATCAACATCCATTCGCTTGAGGGCTTCTTCTTGGCATCAGTACACAGATAAAACTCCATGTACCGGAGACTCACAGAATTCGGAAGGATACTAAGGAAGTAGTACTCGTACAGTGGTCATATATCCGTCAACAGCGAAGCTCGAGGTCAAGCTCCACGCAATATGGGTTTCGTGGACCGCACGAAATGCGTTGCTCTGCCCATGGCGCTGTCTGGTCAGGAGGCCGCTCGCTTCGCAAGATGAGCTTTGAACTGCGTTGGGGTGAGTGTTTTCTGGGTGATTGCGATGCGCGGTCAGCGCCTTCACGTTCTCCACAACAGACCCCCTCATCCTCTAGGACAGCTGGCTGCGAGCCGCACGCACCTGCGAAAACGCGTGCATCTGCGCAATCTCGTCCTTCAAGACCTCGTTGACTGCGCGGCAGGTGTCAGTGAGTACCCCTGCGGGGACCGAGCCAAGCATCGTCGCTTACTGAACCGATGCCTCGCGAGTGTGTTCTTCCCTTCGAAAGCCTAAACGTCAATCGGCCCCTCGTCAAGCACCAGCCTAGACCGACGCGCTGAGTGTCCCGGCCCGCCCCATGCTACTCACCTCGCTCACAACGAAGACCGCGTAGTTCTCGCCGCAGCCGTTCGAGGTGTCCTCGATCTCCAGGTGGGTCACCGGTATCGCCGCACGAATCGCATTCTCAAGGGTGTTGGCAGAGATGGGCATGGCGAACGGGCGAGGAGGCGAGTGCGCCGTTTGGAATGGGTCGGAGGAGAGTGGTTAGAAAGCGCAATCTGATTAGATACAGCGGACTTATATAACCGCTGAATCAGATAAGATAGCCGTTAACCCTTGCTCATGACGACGTGATCGAGATCCTGGATTTCGCAAACACCTTGCCTCGATCCCGCGACATCGGTGCGCCTGATGACAGCGTCGGGTCCCCGGTGCAGTTTGTGACTGACTAGAGACCGTGTAAAACAGCTCACTTTATTGTGGTGATATGGACACTGGGGAGCCGGAAACTATAGCAGTATTCAAGACCTGGCTGGTCGAGAACGGAGCTCACATCCATCCAGATGTGCGCTTCGAGCCCGGTGAGTGATGTGCAATCAGATGACGGGACCAAGGTGATGAACTCAGCGAAGAATAACTTGTGTGGGTAGTGTCCTCCGGGTTCAACGTTGTGGCGGGCAGCGACGTACCGGCCGATGTGACGGTTGTATCCATCCCTTTCTCCCTCGCGGTCACTCCGCAGGGAGCCGAACCAGCGTTGGAAGCGCTATTCGCACGTAAAAGAAGCTCTAGCGCAGATGCACCATTGGACAGTCTGACCGAGCGGGAGCTCGTGTGCACCTATCTGTGCATGCACTGGATCGCCGACCCATCGTCGTAAGTCCTGCCTATACGATGATGCTCAGAACCAAACAAACCCTTGCAGACATAGGGACGTGCTGCGACATGCACCTTACATAGACACGCTCCCCGCCACAGACAAGCTCCGTACGCCGCTACACTTCAGCGCCGCCGAGCTTGAGGCATTTCGGGGCTCGAATCTGTACGGTGCGACGCTCGACAGACGGCGAGACTGGGAAGCGGAGTGGCAGAAAGCCAAGGCCGTAGTCAGTGCAGCAAACGCATCGTGGGGAGATGCGTTCACCTGGTATGCCTCAAACTGTCGCCTCCCGCATCGATCACTCCTTCTGAGGATTCTACCTACAGGGAGAAATACCTCACCGCATCGACGTACCTCTCCTCCCGCGCATTCCCTTCGACAGTTCTCTCCGAGTCCCCCACGCTCGTGACCACGCCCACCTCCTACCCGGTCCTCCTCCCTGGAATCGACGCGCTCAACCACGCCCGCACGCACCCCGTCTCCTGGATCGTCTCCAGCCGCGCCCGCCCTTCATCAGAGTCATCCCCGACAGAACCGACGATCTCGCTCGTCGTCCACAGGCCGACGCCGCGCGGAGCGGAACTCCTGAACAACTACGGCCCGAAGCCGAACGCGGAGCTCGTCCTCGGCTACGGCTTCGCGCTCGCGCACAACCCGGACGACACCATCGTGCTCAAAATCGGCGGCGGCGCGCCGTCGGGCGGGACTGGCAGGTGGGAGGTGGGCCGCGGCGCGCGCGGGGCGGAGCCTGTTTGGGAAGCCGTCCTGTCCGCCGTGCACGCGCAGAACGCCGATGACGGGGATGATGAGGCGGCCGAAGGCGAAGGCGAAGACGTTGGTGCGTCTGCTGCGGTGGAGGACGAGATGTGTGCGGCGGACATGCTCGCGGAGATGGCGCAGAGCCTGTATGACCGCCTCCCGCAGTTCCCGCCTCCGAACGCAGACGAGATGAGGCCGGAAGTGGTGCAGATGCTCGGCCACTACCTCGAAGGTGCGACTGAGAGACACGTCCTGAGACGAGTTGCGATGACGCGAGAATCGTTCACAGGACAAAGTGATATCCTGCAGTCACTCGTCGCTTTCGCCCGGGAAAAGGAAGAACACGCACTGCAACTCGCTTGCGAACAGGGCCTTGACATCGTCGACGAGGAGGATGCGGAGCAGGAAGAGTAGTCTTTCCGCTGTCCCTCAGTACAGTATGTATACGATACACAATACACAAACAAACCAAGCTAGGATACGGTGGGTATATGTTGTACCGATCCATATTGTTCAAACCAACTGCGGCTCCAAGCCGAGGTTGTACACCCTGTTCGCGTTCTCGAAGAATGCCTTTTGCACGATCCCGATTGCCTGAGGCAGCGTAAGTTCCCACTTCCGTACCGAGTTCTCCAGAACCTGCATAAAAACGCATTCCAGCCCTCACGTCAACGTGAATACTCAATTACAGATATGCAGTAATGATACCTCGAGGAGTGCTTGACGCGCTTGAAGGGAGGCAAGATAGTATGTTTCCGGCCAGTAGTGGCCGTCCGCTAGCTCCTCGTTAGCGTCGGGCATGTCACGGGTGGTTGGACACGCGGACTCACTGGACCACATGATCTTGTTCGTGGGTGAAAGTTCCAGGACCTGGCGGACGACTTGTCGCTGTCCGTCCGGACTGAGGAAGGGGAACACCTCCCCGAAATCGAGGTAGACGTTCTCGTAGACGGCCGTGAGGTACCCAGCCTCTTGGGTGAAGGGGTATCCAGAGTGAAGCAGGACGATTTTCGTGTTCGGGTACGCCTTGATGAGCGGCTGCAGGTGCGCTGGCGACGACAGCGTCAATGTGATATCATTGTCGCCCAAGCCCGTATGGAACTGCACTGGCGAGTCGAGCGCGTCAGCTTCCCCGCTCCCAAGATGCTCCTACCGTAATCAGACAGCTCACCTGGCTTCCCGGCCTCGCCCGCGATGCGCATCGCGACATTGACGATGTAGTCGTTGATGCGCCTGTGCGAGAGCCGGAGGGAGCGGTTCGTCATATAGATCAGGCTAAGGCGCGTGAGCAGCTGCTCGACCGGCATGTCGTCCCGCAGGGAGGGCACGACGGAGATGTCGAGCCCAGTGCGGTAGCACGCGATTGACTTGAACCCGGCGACCTCGTTGTCCGCCGCCGCGGTCGCGAGCGCGCCCTCGAGCTGCGACATGAAGCGTGCGAGGAGCGTCGTCGGCGAAAGCTCCTTCTTCTCGATCTGCTCCTCCATCGCGTGCTTCAGGATTGACTGCACACGCAAACCCACCGGTCAGCCCGAGTCGCGCATAGGAAGAGGACAATCGACGGATGCAGACTGACCTCTGCGAGTGCCTCGACGCGCACGATACGCTTCGTGGAGTTGTACGTGAATTGGTCGTGCCAGCGATACGCGTACAAGTGCTCCCCGGACCCGAGTCCGTCGTCGATGAGGATACACTGGATGCGCGTCGGGGCCATGCACATACTGCAGAGCTGATCGTACGGGAGGGCGCGCCGGTACTGCTTCACGGCCTCCCAATCCGCGTCCGGGGGCAGCCCGAAGAGCTTCGCGAGCTGCGACGATGCGCGGTAGCACGCGAGGGTGTGCGTCGCGTCCTGTGTCGCCTTCTCGCCGCTGGCCTCGCTGATGACGCCCTCAAACGGGTATGCGTCCTTGTGCTCCTCGCGCAGTAGCGCGTGCGCGTGGTTGTCGATGACGGGGTAGGAGAACACGACGCGGGAGAGCTCCCATAGATCTTTGTTGATGTCCATCCTGGCGTCTGGCCGTGGCAGTGCCTGGGCGACCGTCCGAACGTTCAACGTTCAAGGTTAAGAGGTTGAAGTGGGCGATCTTGGTTTAGACAGAACGGCAAAAGGGGCAGCTTAGGGGAGCGTTGTCGCCAATCGCTGCTTCTTCAAGGCCCACTAAGTAGCATCCATCGATGGTCAGATCGTCCTCATGATCAGGTGGACAAATAAGCAACATGCCTTGCGAAGAGTTATCTGTGGTTACGTGCATATAAGACATGACGCATATGGACGCGATCGAATAGATGAGGCCTTATGTACCTCCCCTGGGCGTTAACGGGATGCTTGTGGCTCTTTTCTCCGTGATCGCTGGCCCAGGGCGAGGAGCAAACGTTGATCAAGGTGTACAGTCACGGAACGTAGCGTTTATTGCGATATGTATGGCGACAGGTCGTTTCATCAAAGATGCCAGGTCTGTTCCACTCAAACGCAATGAGTCGGAGCAGGTCGGTCACTGTGGTGTGAATATTCATGATGCCTAAAAGCATTCAAATCATCTCTGTTAGTATATCGGTTAGTACACGCGCCTGTCATTGATCTGGCCGCGCGAAAGCGGGGTTCGACTCCCCGACAGAGAGCAATTCCCTTTTTCGTCCCACAACTTACCTGGGTTCACGGGCGTGCTCAGGTTCTAAGTCTCCAGTCGCGGCGGTGTACCCAATCACACTCACACAAAGGATGTTTTTCAACCGTCCTGCAGGTCGAGCGATACTCAGGAAGCGACCGGTTGTTCAGAGCCCCAGCTTATCTCGGAGGCCTTGTCACCCGACCACCACCAACATGGCTGCGAAGTTCGTATGGACGCGATTTCTAGCCGGAGATAGTGCATATCAGCGCTAGCAGTACCTTTCCGGTGCAATATCCAGCCTCCGGGGTATTGGGGAGGTGCCTGACAATGTGCCAGTCCGTGAGTCAATCAATCTCTCAGTGTTCGTGCGGATGGATGTGGGTAGTCAACCACTAATACAATGCTTTACAGAATGACAACCTGGGAGATACGCTTTACGTACTGTTCCGGGTGCCCGTCTTATAACCTGGATACAGATACGGTGACCCTCCGCGCTCCGGGGCGCAGGCGGAGAATAAGTGACGCTCGGCGGTCTTGATCGCTTTGACCTAGAAATTCATCTGTCTTGCCCGGCTACTGACGCCGGATCGGGACCCTCGCAAGACCGCGCCAGTCCGTCAAGAAGTCCAGCATGGGTGTCGTATATACACCCAGGACGCCCTTATCTTTGTTGCGATGTGCCGGGCTCACTGGACATCTGCTTCACCGAGCCCCCCACCAGTTCTCGTCTTGCAAATGATTCCCGCCGTGATGTCTCTGCTACGAGCTTGGCTGCTTGGGGCTGGTCTGCTGCTCGTCGCCGTTCCCGGCTCGTCTGCGGTCTCGGTGGCCAGTCGAACCCACAACAAGGATGCGTCGGTGCTCATCCTGGGCGGGGGCGTCGCTGGGGTCATCGCGGCACGCACGCTGCATGCGCAGGGAATCACCAACTTCACCATCGTGGAGGCCCGAGGTAGCATGGTCGCCAATCTATCATCAGTGTAACAATGCTGATTCCCTTTTGAAGACGGACTGGGCGGACGGCTCACGTCCCAGACATTCGGTGCCCCGGGGTGACAGGTCACGCTCGAATTGGGTCCGCCCAGTCTCTGACAAGCCGTGGAGCGATGACGCTGATCACTGTTGGAATCATTGTTCCTGCTAGGAGCGAATTGGGTGCAAGGAACGCAGACCGGGGATAGCGCCGCGAACCCCATCTGGACCCTGGCACAAAAGCACGGCCTTCACACCCAGTTCAACGACTGGTTCGGCAGCATCTGTGAGACCCATCGGCACTTGTTGGAACTTGACTCATTTTTTCTCTCCGCTAGCAACGTTCGACGCGCACGGACCGGCGGAGTACGAGGACGTGTTCGATACCTCCGGCGACGCATACACGAACCTCACGGTTGCCGCCGGGGCACGCGTGGTGAAGCAGCTTGTCGACGGGACAGCGCGCACCGGCTACTCGCTCATCGGCGCGAAACCGCGCACGGCGCAGGCGATGGCGAGCGAGTACTACCAGTTCGACTGGGAGTACGCGCAGACGCCCGAAGAGTCTTCATGGATCGCGAGCTCCTGGGTAAGCCCGGTGGCGCGGCGCTCGATCCCCGCCCTCCGTTCCTCGCGAGCGGCCGGAACTGTGGCTGACAGCAACGCGTGCTCTCAGGGAAATAACTTCACGGACAACACTGACGTCGGCGGATTTGGGGACGACAACCGGATGTCAATCGACCCGCGCGGGTTCAAGTACTTGCTCGAGGCCGAGGCGGCAGAGTTCTTGGAGCCCCGTCAGCTACGCCTGAACGCGCCGGTGCGCAAGATCGCGCACGAGCCGGATGGCGTCACCGTCGAACTCGTCAGCGGGGAGACGCTGCACGCGGACTATGCGCTGTGCACGTTCAGCCTGGGCGTGCTGCAGAATGACGACGTCGTCTTCGAGCCGGCGCTGCCCCAGTGGAAGGAGGAGGCGATCCAGAGCATGGTCATGGTGAGCGTGTGCCTGCCGATGAGAAGCCTGTGCCTGGGTCTCATGTGCGAGAAGGCGACATACACGAAGGTGTTCCTGCAGTTCCCGAAGAAGTTCTGGTTCGACACCGAGGTGAGGGGCATTTCAAGGAGGGCAACACCCGTCGTACCGCTGACAGTGCTTTCCACACAGATGGCTCTGTACGCCGATGAGGAGCGTGGACGGTACCCGGTATGGCAGAGCTTGGACCACGAGAACTTCTTCCCCGGCTCCGGCATCGTCTTCGTCACTGTCACGGTACGCGTGTTGCTGGGCGTCCGAGTTCGGAACCTAACCCGGCCGCCTTCTGTCGCAGGGCGACTACTCGCAGCGGATCGAAGCCCTGTCTGACGCGCAGGTGCAAGAAGAGGTCCTCGGGGTCCTGCGCGCCATGCACCCGAACGCCACCGTCCCGGACCCGGTCGCGTTCCACTTCGCGCGCTGGCACAGCGACCCGCTCTTCCGGGGCTCGTACTCGAACTGGCCGTCCTCCTTTTTCAGCGAGCACCACCAGAACCTGCGCGCGAACGTCGGCGAGCGCCTCTGGTTCGCGGGCGAGGCGACGAGCCAGAAGTACTTTGGTAGAGCGGCCCCTGTACATTCTGCCATGACTAGAGGGCTGACGCCAGATTGCTCTTCCTCACAGGATTCCTGCACGGGGCGTACTTTGAAGGACTGGAAGTCACCACCGCGCTCGCGGAGTGCATCATGGCGGGCGGGTGCCTCGGGATGGAGCACGTTCCCGAGGTCACGGACGCGCGGCCGTACCAGATATGATCCACGGACATATCTGCTCCACATCGAACGACAGACACCGCACATAGACGACATACATAGCACTGTCACATTCACGATATCTTACACGTCTGTCCATCGCGCGCACAGTCTCTCGTCCGGGTCATCACACAAACAATAGATGCGGGCGCGAGCAAAACTGTCATGGGTTCATTTGGGCAGGGTCCCGGTGGAGTCCTTTGCCCCGCGGAAGTCGACCATGTAAATCGGCGGGCGGTCAGGCTCCGAAAAGTCCCAGTTGCCGTCCCTCTTGACCGTCGACACGCCCTCCGGGGACGGGTCCGAGAGCGCGCTCGGACAGCGGATGGTGGGGCTCGCGGGCTTGCTCGGTGCCTTCTCCGCGTCGTTCGTGAACACGTCCGGGTCGAAGTCCGAGTCCGCGAGGACCGCCTCGACGTGCACTGCGCCGTGCGTCAGCTTCCGAGCACACGCATCCCGACCGCACACGGGAGGGCGGAAACGGTACGCACGGTAGTGGGCGAGGCCGTTGCCGAACCCGGTCCAGCAGATGACGCCGAAGACGAGCGCGCCGGTGAGGACAAGGAAGGAGACGAGGGTCGTGCAGCCGAAGAAGGGCCACTCGATGAACGTCCAGAGGTACACCTTTGAGTAGAACATCGCGCCCCACCCTGCGATGTAGCAGACGTTCAGTAGCAGGAAGCCGCCGATGAGGGGCTTAATCTCCTTGCGAACGGAGAACCAGCCCTGTGCATCGCGTGTGAATGGAGAGCCGGTGTCGCGAACTATGGCTTACCATGATGATCCATGGGACGACAGTCTACAACGTTACGCGTCAATGACAGCTACGTCACCAATACTTGTATCGGCCAATACAAACGCACCACGATCGTGAAGATGAACAGTGCATAGTAGAGTGGAGAATGCTCAGCCAGGACCGCAATCTCGCTGTTCCGCAGCTGGTCGACCCAGAGACTGATGGCAGTAACGGTGAAGAAAAGCGAGAGCTGGAGGAACATCAAGTCGATCAAGAAGAACTGCGGTCTCGTCAGCTGTTAGGCTCAAACTGCCAAGGGATGTGGAATTGCACGGACCCTGTACAGGCGCATCACTTGCGGAGGAGGGCCAACACGGCGAATCGTGGACGAGTTGTAACCCTGCCGACGGATGGCATGTAAGCGGAATGAAAGTCACTGGAGGATGATACTAGTGGGAGCCGCACCTTGACGATATGCCATGCTAAGAACGATGTCGAGATCAACGCGGTAACACCGAGCACCAGTTCTGGGATCTGGGGAATCCAGTGAGCAATTGCCGAACCTGTCGTAATTCGAGCGGAGAACGTACCTGCAGGGCTAGACGGGTGCCGAAGTACGAGGGCATGATGTCGAAATGGCATGGTGTGTTGTCGTTAACGATCAGCGACCGGTATCTGAACTTGACGTCTTCTGTGCGCCAGATCGTGTAGGTAGCCCATGCCGTTTGCATCACCCGAGCGAACACGACCGCCCAGCTATCAGTAGGTATTCGTCAGTGATTTTCAAGACTGATATTGTATCCGACTCACATGTGGGGGATGGAGTTGTATAGGATCTGCGATACCAGGGATCAGTAGACATCTACAACTTGTGGCCTTCGGTGCTTACACCAAACGTCGAAATTCCTAGGAGCCAGAACTGCGACCCTACCAAGGCGAGGTCTTCTCTCTGGGAGTTATCGAGTCTTCGAACGGAGGTGCGGCGTCAGACGCGTTTTCTTCATATTGGGACAGGACTCACATTCTTCCGGGATACTCGAGCATTCGCGCGCATTGCTTGTCCAGCACGATGGTGCTTTGTCCATTGTTGTATGCCAATTGTACGCCATCAACACTGCCGTCCGAATTCCTGACGGGAGTCAAGACCGAATCTCCTGGAGACCTGCGGGTGATCTGAGACACCATGAGCGCGCCGTCAAAACCCTCAAACGCGCATACACTCACACTTTCATTCAATCCTGGGATACTCAAGGCCTCCTGTACCCAGGTTACAAATACTTGGTCATATCAGCCAATGCCGGTGAAGCCAGGACGCACCGTGATCGTATACCGAGCAACGACTGCAGTGGCCGCGCTTACCGTCGTCGTCGCATTCGACTCCCATATCGTTATGCAGTCATCATACACGTCCCCGATCGGCGCCGCGGTGCACAGCCGGAGGGTGAGATCCTCGCCTGCACGATACAGGCGCGCAACCTCGTTCCGGGGCACCTGCGCAGTGTGCAGGATGTCGTCCACGAACCGGAACGTGCTCACGTCCTCGGAGTAGATGAACGCGGCGGTGAGGCCCTGCGCGAGGCAGTGGATCACGCTCAGGAGGAAGAACGCGAGCGTGTGCGGCGTGAGCGTGATGCGCGCGAGCTGTCGGGGAGAGGGGGCGTGTTGTCAGGCGGGCGGGCCGGGGGTGGGAGAGGGGTGGGAGATGCGCTCACGGCAGACTTGAGGCGGATGAGCACCTTGCTTTTGCTTCTTGCCATCTTGAGTTCAGTCCAAGGGGTGCGGGGAGGGAACGAGCAGACTACTCGGGACTGTCAAAGCCCACTCAGAATCGTACAGCGCGTGAGAGAGAAAAAGTGTCCAGAGAAAGAAGAGCGAGAATACGACCAGAATCGACGAGGGTAAACAAGGAGGATAGTCTGCAGAAGAAAGAAAAACAGGGTATCGGGGGACAGCGATCGCTGGAGCTCAGTCCTGGAGCCCGCGAGCCTCGACTCGTAGAAAGAGAAGGGCGCGGGGCGCGCGATGGGCAGCGCGTTAAGTAACCGCTTGTGCACCTTCACTCCCTAGGGTTGATGGTGTTTGCGGCGGGGGCAACGGTGGCACTGCGCGATCTCTGAGGTCGACGACTAGCGGGTTGATGGGATGGGAGATGCTAGGCCGCGGGACGTCCATAGCCATCACCAAACATGCCCCCTGGGCATATATACACGTGCGCTCGAAGCAGCAGGGACGAGAGTGGAGGCTGATGCAGTGTTGCGCTTGATGTCATGCGAGATGCGAGATACCAGTCAAATGAGCGCAGAATGCATAAGGAGGGAGACATACGAAGACATCGGCATTTGAGCCTCGAGCTCACGAATGACATTTGAGTCGCGGGGGGTGATGTCGTCAACGGTGCCCGTGAGTGTGCAGCGCCATCGGACCTCTGCTACTCAACCCATCAACCCATCAACTCCCCATGTCTATCAGCGCTCCCGCCAAGCAGCGCGACGGCGTTGAGCTGAGATTGAGTTAGCGGCAGTGGGATCACACCTTGATACCGAGAGCATCTCTCTGTAGATCAGCCGTGCCAGCCTCAACAACAACTCACTGCACGCCAGTACCTGTAGGCATACTGTAGGCAGGCGCTAGCCCATATGCAGTGCCACCATGTGAAAACGACCAAGGTCAGTAGCCGTTCTCACATCAGAGCTGTGTTAAAGGGGTATTGCAGAAGCAACGCTAGACAGAGTCTCATGCATATACAAATCAAACTCAGCTACGGTTGAAAAAGGGGATTAATTGTCGTCGCCGGGCAAATCATACCCCGCGACATGCAGCAAGGTCGCGAACTACATGTGCACGCGAATTTCAGTGGCAGTCCGCGCAGGAGAAAAGCAAACTGCCGCACCTGAACCTTCGCAATGGACTTGATCTGCTCAAAGTCGTAGTTCTCGCGGTCGCTCAAGTCACCTGGTATACCGAAGTTCAATTAACTACGTAAACGATATGGGAAGCCGAGACCCACCGCTGTTGTGATAGAATGGGTCTGCGATAGGACCCGCGCGTTCGAAGACCTGAGTAGCTGGGAATCCTTGGCCGTGGAAGCTCTGGGTAGCATACAGTCAGCGAAGATCAGCGGATTCGCGCTGGTTACAACTTGCCTGATGGTCACTGCAGCAAGCCTGTAACGTGGTTCTTGGCTCAGTTCTATGTTCCGCCATATCGCACCATGTGACTCACCGGCGTGAAGCCCACTTTGAGCTCAGGGCTGTAAATGGCAGAAAGGTTCGCAACTAGTTGCGTCACCTCGGGAGTCCCGATGCTACAGGCTCGTCAGATTCAAGGCAACTCCGGAAGACCGAGGTGGCATACATATCAGGTAGGCCGAGCTGAGGAGGCTCGCCAGGCGCGTGGTATGCCAGCATGTCCGCCTGGATCATGAGGGTGAGGTTCGCGTTCTTCTCGCGCAGTTCCTGCGCGTAGTAGCGCGAGCCGTAGAGGCCCTGTTCCTCGCCCGCAAACGCGACAATCTGGATGTTCTTCCGGAATCTGACGTCCTTGCGGCTGATGGTGCGTGCGATGCCGAGCAGGGCCGTGGTGCCCGAGCCATCGTCGTCTCCGCCAGGCGCACGGATGCTGCCAAACGAGCCACGACTGTCGTAGTGCGCACTAATGAGTACGGTCTCAGTGGTATCTTCCGACCCCGCGTAGGTGCTGCGGGAGTGAGATTCGTAACACACTCGCGTCTAAGCGATGGGAACGCACCAGACCACATTTGGCGCGAAGCCAGCAAGGAAAGGCTTGAGCTCACAGCTGGCACCCAATGACTCGAAGTTCTCCTTGAGCCAGTCCGCCGCGATGAGAACGCCCTTGGAGAACGAGTGTCGCGAGACAATCTCAGACCGAGGATCCTCGCCAGTGAGATAACGGACGTCGGCGCGAAGCTGGGGTACAGAGATGTTGTTCACGAGTGAGGCAACGACAGGATCAAATTTGAGGTTGTCTAGGATGTCCTTGACACGGTCGACCGCCTTTGGCGGGACGGGAATGAAGGAAACGGGCGTTGAGGGTAGCGGATACGCCTTCCA
This sequence comes from Trametes elegans, assembly GCA_022606155.1. Lineage (NCBI taxonomy): Eukaryota > Fungi > Basidiomycota > Agaricomycetes > Polyporales > Polyporaceae > Trametes > Trametes elegans. The sequence continues at coordinate 514,366 of JABYQO010000011.1, read as the reverse complement.
GAAAGGGGGAAGATGTTGGTCGAGGGTCAACGCAGTCTCGCTGTCCACCGATATCAAAGCAGAGTCCGCAGTACGATGAAGTAGCTCGGCCGCCTTCTGCTCCCCAAAGACCACCTGCTCACCGGCCGCAGCAGCAGGGACAACGGTGGGAAGGTGAGAGAGGAAGGCGTCGATCTCGTCAACGAAGGTCGCAGGCTTGATAGATGGTTCAACGGCTTTGTGTTGCAGCCACACAAGCTGTTTCACCCCCTCGTGAAGCTGCACAAGAGAACCCTCAGCGAAGAGGTTGGCAGCCTCGGCGACACAGAGCTCGTCGTCGGTTATGAAGACATCCTGTTGACCGTGTGTGCCGTGGTAGAATTGAGAAAGACAGGAGTCGGCCGCCTGAGGAGTATGAGGGACAGCCAGAAGAAAGGCCAAGGGGGAGACGGCGTTAACGAGGAGCATGATGTCGTCGTCGTCGTCGTCGTCGTGTACGATGAGCAGCCACATTCGTATCGTGTCGCCCACTTACGCTGCGGTCCCTTCGGCCCGGTATGTCCGGCAGCCAACAAAGAAGGACGACACGCACGCGACTCCCCACCACTATGGCGAGGGATGTCTCCACCCTGCGAGCGCATGTATAGGTATGCGAGTATGCCGACTTAGTGAAAAGTAATGGATTCTGCAATCTGTACAGCTAACCTCTATATATCACCATCTCAGGATCAACTTCAATACATGGTCCGGCAGCCGTCATCATGTTGCGGGCCCGGTACCTGCCAATCCCATGAATTGGAAGGTGTACACGTGTCCAGCATGGTAGAACGCTCCTGCTATATCAAAATCGCTGTCTCGTTTCGTTCTCAAGGGAGTCGTCTGGCAACACATGTCAGAGCGGGACAGTTCAAGTTTTCTCCTGCAGTAGCCGCCATGTGCAAGGAACCGGTGCTAGCAAATTCAGGATTACTGGGAGGACCAACCACTACTTCCCGCCGAACATGCACCGGCCTGATGGTGTTTTCTGACATATTCATACCATCGCTATCCACGGCTACGAGTGGCCCATATGTCCTCATACGCGAGAGGCGACAAGCGACAGATGAGGCCAGGGATCTAGCCCGGCATGGGACGACATCTGTGTGTCGTAGTGGATTCCGTGGCCGGTTTCCGACTTCTCTGCAGTTTTGCAACTACTCAGAGCAAGTAGTCTGCCTCTATCCCCCACTATGCTACAGGCAGTACAGCTCGGACCCAGTGCATGCCGCCCTGCTCTGCTCTGCACCGACATCCTCTTGACGATAATCGACACCCTCCAGCCGTACTTACTTTCGCTCAGACAACCGGAACGTATGCGCTCGATGCACCTGAGCCTGCCATTGGATGAACGACATAGCTGTGTCCGTGCTGCGGGGAGAGCTGTTCGATTTGCAGCCGCTCTGGTCCGTCCTTTTACCGGACTTCTCCCGGTGGGGTCTGCATTACTTGCTGGTTCAAGAGGTACGTCGCCGTCACATGCTTCTCAATGGCACAGTCCAAACGCATTTATAGCTATTGCGCCCGTATAGGCGTGGGCCGAAAAGCCGCCCAAGATCCCTCAGTTATGGGAACGGTTCCTGCGCTATGCGAGGCAAGTCCGTATACAGCCATGTTCCTTGAGCTCAATGCCGACGTTTTGGAAGAGGTCCTCGTCCAGCACGGCGCAACCATTTACCCTCACAGGATGATAGGGAGAACGATATCCTGCCTCGTCTCTTGCCAAATTCGTTGGACACCCTTCACCTGCGCTTCACCAGCCAGTTCGAAGGGGACATTGATGACGTCCTGAAGCCACTGGCACTCCTCTGTCCCCAGCTCGGCACGCTCGATATGAAATGCCTCAACGGGCGTTCAATCCCCATGTTCTAGGTGGCACCGTTCAGCAACCTACAATCCTTGAAGGTTAACCAGTGCAACACTCTGGATGCCGCAAAAGCGCGCGCTGGTTGAACAACCGACTCTCAATTGTATGCTGGGGCCTGTGCGCAGACATCGTGAGCCTTGTCACCGTACTTCGCGCCCCCCAGCTCGTGGAGATGGACGTCATCCTCCCTCGCACTTTCCGCCGGCTCTCCTACAACGACCGCGGGCTCCCCTCCGACGAGCCACGCCCGTCCTTCGCTACCACGCCGGATCGTGCGGGTCTCGCTTGCAGCCATTCTCGCACCCCTCCTAGAAATCCCCCAATTGACGGAGCTGCAACTCGACTTGGTGCCGCGCATGTACCTTGCGGTTATCTGCACCGACCAGGATACCCGCGCGCCCGCGCAGGCGTCCGCGCTCGAAAGGCTATTATATCACTGCTCCAAGCGCGCATGTTAGCGCAATGGTCGTCGCTTGCGCTCATCCACCTCGCGCGGTACTGCCCGCTCCTCCGCTCAGGCTGCATTGTCTCGGTCTGTGGAACCGTGGTCGATGTGCCGCCCGATCCCCACGCGCCAGCTCATCCCCTCAAATACCTGTGGATCGGTTAACGGGTGAAGGCCGTGAAAGAACCAGACAAGGTGGCGGCGCTGCTTGATTCTTTGTTCCTGAACATGGACCGGTTGTCACGGAAGCCATGAACGGCACATGTCAACATCGAACATGAGCTGGCATGGGGAGCATTCATAGCCCTTCGAGGGGCGAGATAGAAGTGTAGGGTGCTGAAGTGGTTGTAGGTGGAGAAACTGCAAATGAAGGTTGACTGGACCGGCGACATCGATTCAAAAATTGGCGACGTCTTGCCAGGCCTCGTTATATCAAGGACAAGAAAAAATGACCACCGCAGGGGTCGAACCTGAAATCTCCTGATTCGTAGTCAGACGCGATGCCATTTCGCCAGGCGGCCGTGTCTGTTGTTGCTACTTAGGACAAGCTCATATTATTGGTTTTAAGCCAGTCAGTCTTGGACACGGCCACACGGCAGACTCGGGTCGGAAGTCGGCCTCGTACACACACTGCGACACACATATGGATTGCGGACACACTGATGCTCCTCAGTTCTGCCCTTCCCCACTCTGCAACGCTTTTCTTTGATTGTCGGGTCGGTGAGAACAGGGTGAAAGCGCTTACACCTACCAACGAACCACCCGCGGAACGAAGCTCGAGTTGACCTCGTCGGTCATTCCACTCGGCTGCTCAACGTCACCGCCTGCGGCGTAGTCCAGTCCTGACAGTCGCCATCTTCAGCTGACTGTGTTGTTGGCTCTGTCAGAAGAAGCTATCACACGATGCCTACGTTCGCAGGTGCGCCCGTGATGCTCTCACGTCCAGCGCCCACTGGACTGATATACTACTCCCAACCACGTCCTGAATTGGCCTCAGAGCTCCGTGCAAAGGCTGCGAAGGCAACGGATGCCGGCGTGAGCAAGCTTTCCAACACCCGAGAACGTATGACTAGTCAGCCCAGCAAGAAAATCGACTGGAATGCGGAGATCAAGCCAAAACCCGCCCCGCCTCCCCCGCCTGTCTATCGGCCTCCCCCGCCACCGTCTAGGACAGGGTCGAGAACGGATAGCTCAGCTTCTGGTGTATCAGGCAAATCTCTTGCACCACCCGTGCCCCTTCGCAAAACCGGGTCTCCTGCCGCAACCTCATTGACACGGTCTGCAAGCACAACTAGCCAGGAATCCCTCGCTCCGCCCGTGCCCCTTCGCAAGACTAGCCCTTCTGCTGCTCCATCGTTGGCACGGTCTTCTAGCGCAGCCAGTCAGGCCAGCAGCGTCAGTCCGACTCCTCCCCCGCGACCACCGCCGCGGTTAGTGAACAGCCAGGCAAGCAGTTTGTCGCCTAGCCCTGCCCCATCTACGTCAAGTCTGCCAGCGGGACCCCCTCCCCCTATCCGTAGGGAGACTCGTCCGGATCATGCCTCTGCGCCCTCGCAAGACAACTTGCGCCCACCACCGCCTGTGAGGAGGCAACACCGTGATGAGGCTGACGTCGATCGAATTGACTGGGCGAACCTGTCTTCGGAGGACAAACAGGTGTTCTTCAGCTGGCTGGACGAGTTCTTTTCTCGGCATTTAGGCGTACCCATTCCTCCTCGGAGTACCGCAGGTACTGTAAGTCATATCAAAGCACCTGCTGGAGGGCACGTACCTTCTGTAAGTCGTCGTCCGTGGAGCGGCGTTGCGCATCCTGTTCATGTGTTTGGTTTAGCCCAAGCTCGCCATGCCATCTCGGCTCAATGTGCCACCACGCTCGCCAGGTATGCGTTGATATTCCTTGACGGCCGACTCCTTCTGATGCAATGCCTCAGGACCAGACACGGCCAGCGACTCCATTACCTCTTACCCACCGCGCGCAGAGCACGGATCCCTTGCTGAAGACCTCGCACATTACTTCTCCCCCTCAACACACTGGCCCTCGGCATGGTACACGTCCGACACAGATCTGCTCGCGCCGCCGCTCAAGGGCAACAGCAAGCTCGCGTGGACGGCCTCGTGGTCCTCCGACGGGCGCACGAAGACGCTCTTCGCGGGCGTGCTCTTCTGCGACCTCAGCATGTGCTTCTACTCCGTCTCGTGGCCGCAGCACCTCCCCCGACGCACGACGCGAACGACGCGCGCACCGTGCAGCGCGCCGCGCGCTTCCTCCCACGCCCCGCGCCGTGGGACCGCGCGCGGCTCCTGGACGCGCACGAGACGTACGGCGAGACCGTCGCGGGCTTCGCGGAGAGCTTCGAGGGCACGGGCCGGGCGTGCGCGCGCGGCGAGTGCTGGGACCTCGCGAACGAGGCGCTCCGCAGCTTCGAGCAGTACGATTGGGTGCCGAAGCCCGTGCCGAGCATCGCGCGCACGCACGGCCACCTGCTGTACGAGGGCCGCGCGGCGGACAAGGCCCGGACGCAGCGCGGGCGGTGGCGCGGGGGCGACGACCGCGTGCGTCGGGGCGACATCGTCGAGTGGCGGCAGGCGAGGGTCGGCCAGGGGCGGAACGGGTGGTCGGTGTTGGGCGACCCGGACCATACGGCAGTCATAGTGAGTGAAATGACCCCGCGCGCGACAGTGGCGGACGGTTTGGAAGTCCCACCGAGGGATCTGGGCACGCTGGAGGTCATCGAGCAGAGTCTCGGTAAGCCGCCAGCGAGGGCGACGTACGATCTCTCCAATCTGGAGGAAGGGGAGGTGTGGATATATCGTCCGGTCGGAATGGAGGCCTACGTGGGGTCTTTGTTGGTACCCCAGTGCCCTGAGGGCGTGCACGCGCAAAGTGTATGATTGCGCTGTACCTGGACTTACCATAGGATTGTTGGCTACTATCGCATGCATCGCAGATCAAAGCATCAAGAACTGCAATACACCAGATGACCCGTGGTCGTACAATGTTCCCGGAGACAGCCAGCTCATGCAAAGTGTATGCCTCTGTCGTGAAAAGCATTAAGGAGTCTATGGTTGTCTAGTCAGTTCGCGCCCTCGCAGATACCGGTCTGTACTCACTTGAGGAGATCGTTGATGTCCATCTTGGCTGCACGGGATTCCGAGAAGCCACTCTCTTCCAGTACATCCTCCACACTCTGCTTCACGTCCAGATTCGGATTGACGATCTGCAGATGCCATGAGCCAGTGTGCCGGCTACCGTACCACCCTGCTACGCACCACGTTGTGCATGGACGCCCATGTCCTGAGGTTGTTTTCCAACATCTCTACCACGCCCTTGGCCTGGAAGTTGGCGTGCACGGTCTTGTTCCGCCGTCCGAACACGATGCGCCCCAGGCCGTCAAACTCGCCAAACTCGACCGGAGGCGGTGGATCGCGCGGGACGACGCGCACGACGCTGCTCTCCACCTTTGGCGGCGGCCGGAAGTTGTTTTTGCTGACGTGCATGATGAGGTCGACTTTGGAGTATAGCTGCACGTTCGCGGAGAGGCGCGACCAGAGGGCGGAGCCGGGTGTCGCGACGAGCCGCGTTGCGAACTCGCGCTGGAACATGAGGATGGCAACGCGGAACAGTGGTCGGTGGGAGAGCAGGCGGAATACGAGAGGGGAGGAGATCTGGTAGGGGGTGTTGGAGATGCAGACGTCGAAGTAGGGCAGGTCGGCCTTCACGAAGTCGCCGATTATGATGTCAAGCTTGCGCTGCTCAGGTCTGCGACACAAAAGGCGTTCATGGTGTTGGGATAGGGGTAAAACGGCGCATGGAGGTAAGGCGGGGACGGGGACACAGCTAAGAGAGGAGTACGCACTTTCCCTGCACACGCTTTGTCAACTCTGCCGCCATCCGAGGGTCCATCTCCACCGCGGTGACATGTTTCGCCTTCTCCAAGATGCGTACAGTCAAGTTTCCGGTACCAGGACCGACTTCCAGGACTTTGTCTGTCGGGCGGAGGTTGGCCTACCCGCGCGTTACTTCCGTTAGTATGAGCCGCTTGGGTCCCTCTGCCTTTCCCAAATGAGAGGCACTTACAGCATCTACTATTCTATATTGCTCGTCAGTATCGTGAAGTCATTGCTCACTTATTGGCACGCACGATTGGGCCGTCTGAGGGTTTCTGAGGATATGTTGACCGAACCGCTCAGTATTGAAGATCGGATTTCGTGCCGCTGCGGCGGACCCTGAAGCATCGGAGGTTTTTGATTTCGCAGACGGCTGGTGTGCCCTGCTGAAGCGGTCTGATGTTGCGCGAGGCATTTCTTGGTAGGGACCAGACTGTAAATCTCCCGAGTCTGCTCAGCGAGAGGGAGAGAGAATATGCGAAGGATGTGCGCAAAGTCGCAAGCGCCCGGTGCAACATTTGCCGTGCAGTGTGATCGAGGCCCACGTGGTCTCACCGAATCGCGCCGCATTTGGATGCTGCGTCCTTCACCCTGCGCCACCATGGTCTCCAAACGGTCTCCAAGGTCTCCTGATGCGTTGCTTTCTCGGCGCAGACGCGGTGAAGGGCGGTGGAGACATATGTTTCTTCCAGAGTGGGGATTTGACGTCAGCGTGAAAGGTCTCGAATAGCCGTCCGACATTTATAAACCGCCCTACGGCGGTCGACGTACCTCAACAAGCACTTGAACTTCCCTCTCTCACGACTTACGATTTGTACGACAAACCGCCTCTCTCACACATTTCACCTGCATTATCTTAGAACCCACCATGTCGTCGACGAACGCCGGTCACATCTTTGAGGTCGCCCATCAGGACGCATCCCGCTACTCAGGTACTGGTCCGGTCAACTTGAAGGACATATCCGAAGGTACGTTGCTTTGTACGCTTTTCGTAGATGTAAAAATCGCCAAACTGCTGTATAGCCGATGCTCGCAAGATCATGTCAGAAGAGCACAAGGCTCTTGGGTACCGCCCGCCTCCGGGCTCCCTCGCCTCCCAGGCTCAGGCCGCTGTGGCTCGTCATGAGACTCAGCGTGCCGGCGAGCCCAACCTCACCCTGAACGAGGAGCAAATCCGCCAAGCCGCACTTGCAGATGCTGAGCGCATCAGGCAGCAGAAGCAGAGCGAGGGCAAGGCCAACCTGGACTTGAACGCCATGGGTGAAGGTACGTTGATGGGTTTGCTCTGAATAAATGGGTTGTGGCTCATCACGCCCACCGTTTGTGCAGCCGAGGCCAGAAAGATAATGTCGGACGAGCACAAGGCGCTTGGGTACCGCCCTCCTCCTGGCTCGCTTGCCTCGGAAGCCCAATCCGCCGCGGCGAAGCACCCCGACGCCAGCGGCAACGTCGAGAGCACTATCCTCGCGAAGGCCGCCCTCGAAGACGCCACCCAGATTGCTTCTAGCAACAACGGTGCGCAGGATGTCGATGTTGAGAACGTCGGTTTAGGTACGCATACCGCACCACTCTCACCACAAGCGCAACGTACTCACCATGCGGTCTTTACAGCCGAAGCTCGCAAGCTCATGTCTGAAGAGCACAGGGCGCTCGGCTACCGGCCTCCGCCTGGCTCCCTCGCCGCCACGGCCCAGTCCGCCGCGGCGAAACACCCTGATGCAAGCGCTGGTGTCGACCCGGCTGCCCTTGCTCAGGCTGCCCTCGATGACGCGAAGCGGATAGCGGCCGAGCGCGGTTCCAATGCTGCTCCCAGCCAGGCGTCTCCCACTTCCCCGACCGCGCAGCTGAACTTGGACACGATCACCGCACCTGAGGCCCACGCTCTCCAGTCTGAAGAGCATAAGGTGCTCGGACACCGTCCTCCCGCCGGCTCTGCTGCCGCTCAGGCCCAAAGTGTCGTTGACCACCGTGCGCATGTGCCCGTGAGTAAACTCGGTTATCGACCGCCGCATCGCGTCACAGCGACGCTGACAATTGATTCTCGCCAGGTCACGAAGGAGCTCGCTGCCTCGCTCGAGTCGCAGGAGCACAAGGCTCGCGGCCACCTTCCCGAGAGTGGAACGATTGCGCCGACTGCCCAGAGTCTTGCGGACAAGAACGCGCAGGACGGTGGCAACCGCACTTTAGGCGACGTCGGCCTGTGAGCGCAACACTCGGATAGACGAGGATAGGTCAACTGGAGAAAGATAGGGAGAAGTTGTATCATAGTCTACTGTATTACTATCAATGTTGTTGGTTGGATCGAACCTTTGCGGTGGTCTGCTGCACTTTGAAACTTCGCTCGGCGCGGGGCGGGGAAATGCGGAAGCCCACTTTCCAATGGATACTATACACAAACTTTGCAATGTATTGCATGGCCGCCTGGCGAAATGGCATCGCGTCTGACTACGAATCAGGAGATTGCAGGTTCGACCCCTGCGGTGGTCATTTTGTCCTCTTTCCTCAGGCTCTCGGCACCGTATCTTGTTTACCAGGTTTGGTTCCGACACACTTTGTACGTTGATTCGTCGCCCTCCCTGACCAACCCTTCCAGCTGGAGTCTATTGGCCTGAGCGCCATGGGTGCGGACGGTGCTGATACATAATTTTACACTGATCACACTGATTTCGACCCCCCGTAGGAGTATTGACGTGAGCGGGTGGCGCGGATGCCTGCGAGCTCCTGTGCGGGCGGCGCGAGTGTGGCAGGGGCTGCGATTCCGACAGCACGGCGCTGGCCCCGACTCGACTGGCCAGCGCTGTGGCGGGACGCACCCTCGATTTGCAGCCCATTTTCCGAGAAAAGCCAACCGCGCCCGATCGGTGGCACCCTCTCGCCCCAGTCCATACGTTGTTGGGCTCAGATCGAACGAGCGCCCGTCGGGTACAGTACAACCCCCGATATATTAGAGGCCTGACCTTGGCCGCGTATGTGTACTGCTATCATCCCATTTGTGCCTACCCATCGCACCGTCTTTTGCTCACCATGCCCTCGCGCACCTCAGACGAACGAAACATCGTCCTCGTCGACTACCACGGAGCTGTCCTTGCTGGTAAGTGTGTCGTCTGACTGTCTTTAGCGGATATCCCACTACACCCTCTATTGCAGGCTTCCACCAATATGGCGCGGTCACCTGGAAGACGTTCTTCAAATGGCTGAACTTGCTCATCGACACCACCGACCCCTGGATTATCGTCAGGATGGATGAGCGGCACAACGCCTCCGAGCGGTACTTCCCCATCCCCGCCATTGTCATGCCCGGCGAATACACGCTACTGGCTGCAGGTGAGTCGCATTGTGCTTACCGGCGTCTGTTCTCGCTGAGTCTTCTTGTCAGATCGGACACCTCTTCACGTTAACCTGACGAATGATCACGCCCGGCGACCTCAACCAACATATCCTACGGACAGAAATGACGATCTCGGCTCTCTGCACCACGCGCGCGCGAGGGACTTGGAGTGTCTGGCTTCGGGCAGAGGACTGGTGTGGCACGCACTGCAAGTAGCCCACACATTTTCGCCCAATAGTGTGTGTATCTCGGGCTCTCGCGGATAACGCCACATGTGCTAACCGGCTCCCCAGGCGTCCCCAGACTCTGCGCCAGCGGGCGCATCGATGGCGCCAACCGCCCAGTCTTCGCCATCGCCCTACCTCCAGAACATGTTACTACTACGAGACGACCTACAACACCCATGGGCCGACTACGAGTTCGGTATTGACCCAGATGTATGTATCACAGCTCATCGTCGCCGCTCCTTGTTGCTGACACTGCAGTTATCAGAACGGTTACCGGGTTACCCCGTTCGTATCCGGCCATGACGGCATCGTCGGTCGGAACCTGCGTTTTGACACGACCGCTGACACCTTCACACACCCTCTGGACCAGCTCCTCCGCGACCACTTCCTGCAGGGCTTGTTGAAGCACGTAAAGGGTCGCGGGGAGCGGCACTGGGACTTCCGCTCGGGTGCGCTCGACTTGTCGGACACGCCCGTTTGGGGTAACGCGGAAGGTAAAGAGCGGCTCGAACTCGAGATGGAGAACCGGCTATTCGACCACCGATTGAAACAGGATGGAGGTAATCCTAGTCCTGCGCAAACAATCACTCGTACGAGAATGCATATGCCGGTGAGTACGTTGGATTGATGAACCCTCCGTGGGTTCCCTCTCATATTCGTACGACACTCGATGATACCTCACTATACACGATATGTGACACAGGATAATATAACACGTGTTTCACCGCTTGAATGCTATCATTAGACACACTAGCGGAGTTGAGGTTCAAGCACTGCCCTGCATTTGCAACTAGTGCACGACACCTTCCTTGGCTGCGCACGAGCCCACTGCGTTAGAGATTCAGCTGCTCTGGTTACCGGGCACTTCTAGGTCAGCAAGTGGCGTGCACTGTATCGTTGAGTGATATTGACACAACGGAGGGGTTCGCGCCAGGACGTGGCGGTGTGCCCTCTCTCGGGGCGTCCATTGCATGTTATTGGATGTCGTTGAATCCAGGCCTTTTGAGGGCAATTCAGATATGATAGGTGTGGAGAAGCCAGTCCATGCATGCCGGGCCCCTGAGGATAAATGACTGTTCACCGAGCGTGTGTGTGTATTTCCGGGTAGCGCATGGCCATGTACACCAATGGTTAGGAAGACGTCGGAAGTACGAGCACGGCAACGGCTACACCAAAAGAGACCCGTCGAAGCTGAGACAATAGGTGGAAGAGTGGGTCGCGACGTGGAAGATATTGGTGAAACAGAGTAGCAAATAACAGAGTAGCAAGACCCGTGGATGGGAAGGTGCAGTGCGACGTCGCTGGCGAGACACGTACGGCCGACCACGTGCACGTAATCGCGTTTTCAGATGCTACTCAGAGGGGCTGATCGGCCAGCCCCGGCGTCGCGATGCTATCAAGCTAAGCAACAGGGAACAAACATCGGTCAAAGCGCGAAACAAGGACGGGTTTTGGACAATCATACTACGCGCGCGATCGCAAAGGCGAAATGAACGAAACACAAATGTATATATCGCCGTAGCTGGCGACAGCACAGACGGTGGTCTGTCTACGACAGCACGCGGAACCGTACATGATATGGATGGCGGAGCAAGCCGTAGGCGAGCAAACCATATCTTCAGCGCAGTTGGCTTCCCCGCCGTCAGGCGGCGGGTACTAGTCCCGAGGGCCACGAAGAGGCCTGCGCTATCCCCGGGGAATTTCTTGAGGCACACCACCTTGATGCACACGTCTTGATGCACACTGCTAACGTTATGAGTGCACAAGTTGAAGGCACTCTATCTCGAGGCACGCGGTTTTGAGGCACCCAATCTTGAGGCACGCGATCTTGAGGCACGCCAGTCTTGAGGCACGCAGAAGTCGGGAGGGGGCGAAGGGGGGGACGAGCCGGGCAGTGCGACCGCAACACACTCGGACGCGGAGTGAAGCGTTTACTCACTTTGCCGGCTCGTGTGGAACGGGGAAAGTGTGTGATGGGTGGTGACCGCGAATGCACCGGGAGAAGAAAAAAAAAGCAGAGGAACCGGAACGCAGGGTGGTGGAGTGGAGAGGCAGGTGGAACGACTCCCGAGCGAGGCTGGGTCAGTGCGACCGCGCGCACGCTCAGACATGGCAGTGCGGCGTTTACTCACTTCGCCGCCTCGTCGTGTGGAGCGCGGGGTGGGAAGGGGTGCGAGTAGGGGACTCCGTGAGGGGGGTCGGTGCGACCGCGCGCATGCTCACACATGGAGATGCGGCGTTTACTCACCTCGCCCGCCTCGTCCGGAGCTGTCGGTGGTGGGGGATGGTGAGCGCGAGGCGCCGATAGATAGGAATAAGGATACCGAGCCGGAGCTCGGGCCACGCGCATGTGGTCGGGGATGAATGCGCGTGTGGTATAGTACGGGGTGTGCGACGCGGGAGTCGACTTATCCGGGGGCGGATCGGTTAGATCCCGAGGCGAGTCTGGGGCGAGACCAAGGCATAGATGATGATGCTCGTCCCTTTCGATGGGGGGACGGGTTCGATGCAAGTCACCCCGACCGTGTTGCATACGCTCACCCTTGGCCCCCCGGGACAGACGATTGGCGGCATAGCGGTGGTGGTCGGAGCATAAGCGCACGAGTGGGATCGGCGCGGAGGGCATGGCGGAAGACAGAAGAGAGATGGCAGAGGCCGGTGGTCGTGACCGTCGCCCGTGCAGGGCGCAGTCTGAAAGCATAGTGCTCACCTTCGCCGGTACAGGTCGCCTGTTAGGCGTCGATGGTTTGACTTATATCGCTCCGAAAAGCGAGGCTGGTGGACGAAGCTGTACCGTGTGTGCGCATGTAACGCGTGCGGGTTGCAGTGGTGGGTGGGCACCTGGGTCGACACCCATCGCCTGCCGGCGTCGATGGACTCGACAGTGTCACTCCGGAGAGTGAGGCCGGCTGACGAAGCAGCATCCCCAAGGGCTCCTCATTGGTCATCTGCGACACATCCAGTGAGCATCGTGGCCGCGTCAAGAGCGCACGGTCCACTCACTGTTCAAGCACCATTGCGGTGCGGATGATCTCGCCTGCATCACGAAGACCAAGTCAGCAAATGCTGCGAAGAGCAGCATACGACCCTGAGACACCTACCGTGAAGGCGGTGGTAGGCGTTGCCGCGCTCGCCGTCTGGGCCAGCGCGGCTCCTCGAGGCGTGCTCGAGCTTCCCCTGGAGAGAGGGGAGTGGTGCGGGTCTGGGGAGGAAACCCTGTCGACCGGGGCTCTCTTATACGTTCGAGGGGCCGGCAATCGGCACCGCCCAAGCGCATGCGTGCGAGCCGTCGGACGGCCGTCCACAAACGCGCTGCTCAGGATGGGGCGTCATGTGGGCGTCCCGTGTGCTGTACTCGGCTGACTTCGAAATGGGCGCATCGATGGCCGCCCGTGGAGGCACCCCAGAAGCGTGTTGTCCTGCCAGGACAACAGCGAGGCGGACGAGAGAAGGTGTACAGCGGGGGTCCGAGGAGGGCTGGTCCCGCGATGGTGTGTGCGATAATCAGAGAAGCAGCGGTGTGCGTGGGGCTAGGCGGGGATGGCGAGAGAGGCTGTTCTCGGGCGGTGTGAGAGCTGGCGACTATTATTCCCTGGCTGTAACAGCCCCTGTATGAGAGGAAAGAGAGCGCACGCAGTGCTGCACTATAGCCGTCTTCCAGGCTTTGCCGCTGCAGGTAGTCGAAACACACAGAACAGAGAGAAAACGGCGTCTCGATGCATCCCGCGCGGTGGGAGGTTTCCAGGATCGAGGCCCACGCCGGCGCCGGCGAGAAGTGTTTGTCGGTATTTGGCCGTGTGGGTAACCCGAGCCGTATCCGCCTACTTGTTTTGGACGCGTCAGCCCTTGCTCTTGACCACGATGCTTGGTGCAGGCACACCTTCTCCCAGATGGCCGCCCTGATAGAACCAGATATCAGCGCTGCGGACGTGCATGATCACAGGAATGAATGAGGTCACCGGCGGCCGGCTTGCTCTGGCCCTGATAGGGACTGGCACACGCACTGGCACTTGTCCGAGTCTCCGCCCAATGCTGACCGTCTCGATTTATCTCATCAATGCCGTTCAGACCGTGCATCTTTGCCCTGCTCCAAAAGCAGCTCGCTTTCCAGTGCATGCCCAGACCGCGCCCGAACTTGGAGCCACGCACTGCTTGACCTACCGATGGTACGACTTGTTCTTATTGCAGCAGCCTAGACATAGACGGGCCGACAACCAACAGTTTCGGGGATACCTATAACATTCACAGACAACCGCGTACAGCTACTGCAGTACTGATACCATCGACATTATTCTGAGCAACCTGTTCAGCCTTGCTTTACCGATGCGGTAGAAGTCTATGCCACTCACCCTGGATGGACTGCTGACTCTACCGGTCACACTTGACTGACACCCGGTCTCTATAATGGAGGAATACCTCTGGGTCCTGGCTTGCCGAGCCAAAACGCGCGTACTGCTTAGTCAAGTCGCGTTCGCGAACACCTTCGAATTGTACGGCAGCGTACGACAGGACGGCGGTGGCCCGTGTCCTGATCCGCTCCACGTACTCTTCCAGGTCCCACTCCTGCAGCAACGCTTCGACGTGGTTGAGTGGCGTTTCAAACCAGCCTGAACCCTCGGCAAGGAGGTCATAGCACTCGAGCACGAGTGTGAATGACACCACGGGTGCCTACCATAGGGCTCCGCCCTGACGGGCCTTTAACAAGGAGTTCATCATCATCAATGACACCACGGAACGCAGCGGCGCAACACGATCCGATACTACGTGATCCTATGGTGAACGATTGTGAACGCGAGACACAGTGGCGGTCGGGCAGATGACCTACTAAAGCCCTACGGATGTCCAAACGTCTATCCCCATGTTCGAGTCGAATCGTGGATACCAGAGACTGGAGCCCTTGGAGGGCCGGAAGAGAGATGATTGAGAGGAAGTCTTCATCGAGCAGCCACTTCATGCCCGAGTATATCATGAGGTTGAGGTGCACAGGGCCGCATCGATCAGCACCTCTCGGAGCATCTCAGCGTCATGGGTGGAAAAAAGTCGTGGTCGTTGATGTCGACCCTGCAGATGAGGCAGCTGATCCCCACGGTATACAGTACTGCAAGCGTCCCCTTGAATAGTTTGAAAGCGCACCACTCGGCGACGTATGCCTGGTCCTCGACGTTCACCTCGCGCTGTTCTTGAAGTCCTTCCCAGTCTGCACTCCTCATGTCGTAGTGAGTATCACAAGTGTGGAGGTCCTGTACGTTCGGGAACGCGCGTGCGTAGTGGCCCATGTAAAACGAGTCAGGGAGATGGCGTGTCTCCAGCGTCAGGTATCGCACGTGGGGGTAGACAAGCATGCAGCCGTCCCTGTGGTTATCGGGACATGTCGTGAGGAGAGACTGTAAGGAGTCCTGAGATCGAGGGAGCAGTCGGACCACATCGCCGCCCGGATGCGGCTTGCGCAACTCCCAATCGCAAGAGTTCACGAGTGCTGGCGTCCCGTCTATCTTCTCGACACCATCGTTCTTCGCCAGCCGCGTCGCACATCATGAGCTCAGCCAAGTCTAGCGCACTTGTTGTCCGAGAAGCATCTTCCGTGCGTGCGGGCCAACGACGTACATGCTGATCCGCTGCAGTTGAGATAACGCCGCCACGGCGTCCGGGAGCCCTGGGTGGGAGCGCGGCACTTCTTCTCCGTCTCGGGTGTCGAGGTTTCGAAGGTTCCCTTATCTTGCAAGACGACAGAAGAGCGTCTCAAGTGCTGCACCTGCGGCGGCTGTGGGGCGTCGTGGACCGCCCACGTTCATGCCCAGATACAAGCGAGGGAGCTTGGGCAAACAGGACCCATCGTCGGCCAGTATGAACATCACAAAGGACTCGATATCTTCATACGGGATGGTGACTCCGAGTCCACTGGCATCGAGGAGCTTCTTCGCGCCCGCGTGATGGAAGAGTCGACTTGTCTTCATGAGCGTACACGTCGTGTACCAGTCAGAAAACCACAAGACGTGGGGCATGATATCTGCATTCAGCTTGAGCTTCATGAGAGTGATCGTATTCCCTACATCAAGTCGGCGAGTGTCAGTCGATAGACGTCGACAGTCTGATCGGACACCACATACGTGTACCAGAAGCTACGAAGGTCGATGTCATCGAAAGGGCCTGTGAACGTAGTAGGAAGGACAAGACAGAGGTTCACGCACAACCTCCAACTTTATACCCACATGTGCCGTGCCACTCCCATTTGCTTTTGTACCGCCACGCACGCCTGCCCACCGTGCGGGTTATGTAAGGCCGGCCACGTTCCTTGCCCCGGCACGCAGCAGAAGTATCTGTGATTCGAGCACAGAATTGAGGTCGCCGGCAGTCTGAGTGAGGTACTGACGAGGGAGCGTACGCTGAGAGCAAGGGAGGACATGGAAGCCACTGTACAACTCTTTCGGCGCCCGGCCAACGGCAGCGGCATGACAAGTTTGCGGGCGACCGTTATACAGTAATGCCATCGTGGAAGCCGTGCAGACCTACCCTCAAACAAGTTGACTCAAAGGCGTGTTCCGCCCGCGCGAGGTGTCTGACGGAAACGACCATACACTCTCGGGTGAGCTGGAGGACTTAATTTCGCTACAAGCTCAATAGCCATGCATTCGTGTCTAATACTGCAGCACTTCAGATACTCTACATTCCTGCATCTCGTGGACAATAGTACATCTTGGTCTTCTTCCTGACTTCGCACTTGGCGCACGCGCACGTCGCGCTCACTTGGTCTCCGCGAACCGCTGGAGCGCAGGGAGGACCTGGTCCGGCTCAAGCTTCCACTTCGCGTCTGTGCCGCGCGCGCCCGTCGAGCACGTCTCCGCGACGTCGAGCTCGTTCAGCCGGCGCATCAGCTTCTCGTCCTTACCGAGCGCGAACACAAAGTCGAACTCCGTGTCCGTCTCCTCCGTCGCCTCTGGCGCGAGCCACGCCGTGCGCGCCGCCGCGCTCCGCGCAGGTCCGCCCGGGTGCAGAATCGCGCCGACAGCGGTCGAGCGCGAGATGTTGTTCGGCAAGACCAGGAACGACGTCGAACCGGGGATGATCCGCAGCCCGTACCGTTCCCCGAGCGAGTCGAAGATGTGGTTCTGCGCTTCGGCTGCCTGCCGCCGCGCCCACTGCCAGTCCGACGCGTGGTCCTCCACGTTTTTCTCCGTCCAGAAGCGCCAGACGATGGACGCCTCGCGCTCCTCGATGAACGAGCCCGGCGTGCGCTCGGTAAACTGCAACTGTCCTGTCAGAGACCTCGAAGCGAACGCATCGCTCGGGCGGACGTACGTATTGCAAGATCTCGAGGCAAGAAACCTTCCAAGTAAGGTTGAAGTTCGCGACCATGCTGATCCACTCCGACTTTCCGCCGCGGTCAGGACGAGGCTTGATGAAACACCCATTCTCGGCCCTGCATTGGTCGTCAGTCATTCGACCCCCGTGCGTGAGGTCAGTATGGACGTACACTATGCCCACCCCTGACGCCTTCGCCGCGACAATCTCGAGTGAACCCTTGATCGGCAGCCCGCTCAGCAGCCATACCTCGTTCCGAGGATCCTCCGCAAGCTTGTTGAGTATGTCGAGCGCAGCCTGCGGAGGTTCAAACGAAGGGCTCTCGCCAACGCCGGCGTTGCGCGCGATGGTCCGCATGTCCCGCTGCCACAACGTGCCCTCGAAGTCGATGAGGAGCAGACGCTTCTGCGAGTGGCGGTACCGCGGAAGCACGCGCGAGACGTCGAGAGCGGCCACGGAAATGGCGTCAGACTGCATGTGCTCGAGGTTCGCACGCAGGCAGCGGACGAGGAACGAGGTGACAAACGCCTGCGCGGTCTGGGTAACGACGTGGTTGTGAAGGTCCTCCCAGCGCGACGTCGCCTCGTCGTCCGGCATGGTGAGCGCCTGGTGAATCGCCTTGGCAGTACCGCGCTTGTCCCACGGGTTGACGGGGATGCAGGACCGGAAGCCACTGAAGCTGTACGATCCGGTGAACTCGCTGAGGATGAGAGGGCGATGGCGCTTCTCTTGACACTCGACAAATTCGTGAGCGCGTAGTGCCATGCCTTCACGCAAGCTAGTGACCATGAACGCGTCCGCGACGGTGAGGAGCGCCAAATACTGGTTGAAAGTGAGGTCCTGAGTGTGTAGGAACACGACCGGCTGATAAGTGAGGGTGGAAAAGCGGGAGTTCAGGTGTGAAACGACATCTGCGACACCGCCTTGCATCTCGTTCTCCTCGGTGGTCTGTAAGGCAACCTGGATGAGGACGACTTTCCCTTGGTGTTCGGGGTACTTGTCCAGGAATGCCTCGAATGCTAAGATCTTCTGCCGCACACCCTGGATCACGTCGAGCTTGTCGCGCCCGACGATGAGCTTCATGCCCGCATAGCGCTGGCGCAACGAGTCGACCCATTCCGTGACCTCAGGTTCCCGTCTGCGAAGCGTGAGTGAGACTACAGACAGAGGAGCACACATGAACTCACTTCTTGTGAGTTATGCTTTTCACGTCGATTCCCATAGGGAAGACACCGACATCAACGAAACGATGTTCCAGCTGAATGCCCTTCGGCAAGGCTTCGGCTGACAAGATGCGGCTCACTGTCTGCCTAAAGTGACGAGCATAGTTCGCTGTCTGGAAGCCGATAAGGTCTGCACCGAGTACGCCCTTCAGCAACTCCTCGCGCACACTGAGGCAACGGAAAATCTCCGAAGAAGGGAAAGCGACATGCATGAAGAACCCGATAGGCGCGCCTGGGAGACGGTCGCGGAGCATTTCGGGGAGTAGCATGAGGTGATAGTCGTTGACCCAGATGATGTCTCCCTCCTGATATGCCGACACGATGGCGTCCGCGAAGCGTTGGTTGACTGCGACGTACTGCTTGAACGTTGCGCTCTCGTAGAACGACTTCGTCTTGGGCGCGTCTGGCACAGCGTAATGGAGCGCGGGCCAAAGCACCTGGTGGCAGAAGTCGTCGTAGCAGCTGGCGAAGTCGGCATCCGGGATCCAGACGGGCACGCTATCGCGTTCCTCGCGCATACGCCATTCCATACTCCTCCTCAGGCTTTCTCGGAAGCCGTCCGTGTTGGTGCCAAGGGTGCCGACCCACAACTTGCGTTTGAGCCGATCACCGACGCTCTCAATAGCGTTCTTCAACCCTCCATTGCACTGAAATTGTTGATTGTTGAGCACCTTGCTTTCGAATCAGCGAAGAAACCAGCTCACATGAGGATTACTCTCGAAGTGGTATTTCTGGCCTTGCGGTCCCGGCTCATGCCGCGAAGACGATAGTGAGCGGGAAGGCGCGCAGTGGCTGGATGAGCGTGATGCACGGCGTTGAACGCGGGGCTGCCCCGCGTTACTACCATGATGAGTAGTCTGGTATTGCCGTGATGCGTTGGGGGCGGGCGTGGTGACGCCGCTAGCACCGGGAGTCTTCGCTCCGCTACCTATCAGCTTGTTCGAGAGCGCATCGATGAGCGAATCTGCCGCAGCTGCGGCTGCGCCGGTGATGTTGTTCCCGGAGGGGAGAGTAAGTCCGGGGAAACTCGAAAACGGGTTGGCACTTTCTCCACGAGGGGTTGCGGAGGGTGTTGGATTGCGTGTCTGTACTATGTGTTAGTTCATGAATATAACTGTCTCGTAGTATTTATACAAGACAGTGGGTACCACTCAATCACGCGGGAGATGTCACCTCTCGAGCTTTAGCAGCTAGATAGACTAACCCGACAATGCTCTAAGGCGGACTCGTACTATTCCAGGTCCCACAATAGAAGGAATACGAAGCGCTGTAGCCCCTCAGTCGCATACACACCTTGTCCTTGAGATCTTCCACGATGCTCTTCAATGGACCTGTAGCACGTGGAAGGAGCGGTTGCCGGCTGGACGGAGTGGGGGCGGCGAAGCCCGGGGTCTGCACACCGGACTCATCGGGCGAGGGGGGTGTCGAGTCGCCGAGGACAGCGGTGTTGGGCAAGAAGAGGGACGCGATGATGACTCTGTGGTGCCTCAGCGAGCTCATGGTGGTCGAGAAGAGAGATGAGCAGGAGAGCGAGGACGGGGACAATCTCGACCCCTTCGACCTTTTCAGAAGGCGATCACCTCCATCGGTGACGTCACGTGTAGCGCTCGTCCACAGTCCAGGCTATTAGACGCCGACGACAGTACGCCGACCTTTTGCCGCTGCTCGAACGTTTCTTGCATCGATTCCTCCTTCCCGCCACTTTCGACCGCCCACGACCGACGATCTTACCTGGTTTGGCGTTCACGACGATCTTTTTGCTGTGTAGCGGTACGCAGATCAACTTGTACAGTCGCCTCGCTTGCGTGGCTTTCGAATCAACTGGGCGATATTCCCAGTCCCACCACGTCCAATTGAGTGTTGTGCAACACTGGGTGCCGGGTTCAGGTTAGTTCTCACTCAACGGGTACGGTGAAATTGGGCAAGAAGATACTCGGCTCGATCGAGCCCAACTCGAGCTCAGTCTCTCGACCCACCAATTCTGAAATGGCACATGTTATGCTCCCCTAGCGCAAACGGCTCATTCGCGTCGCAGGGGACGTGATCCTGCCTCTGTTCAGGTGTAGGCACCACGTCACTCTGAACTAGAGGCTGATGTGCCCACCCCACGCGCATCGATACGCGTACGGTGCATCATGAGTCCTGCTGACGCGTTGCAACGGAGCTCCGCTGCACTCATTGGAGAGCCTCTTGGCGTGCGAGCATCCTCCTCCAGTGAGAGAACGACTCGGGAACATACGCAGGTGAGTTGACGCGGACCTCTCATGCAAGTCTCAGCACCAGTAAATCACTCTAGATGCTGTGCGGGAGGACGATGGGTCAGATCTGTCAATGCCTGGCCTTCCGGGTAGGCTCTATCGGCGGTCCATCAGCCCATCCCTGAATTGTAAGTAGAATGACGGCATCAGGGCACACCGAGCCCCATCGTGCGCATCACACATGGACAACAGAGGCAGGAGTACTTCGTACAGTGGTCGATGGGTATACCGCCGCTGGTGACCGGATCCGGAGTAGGTGTTCCTCAAGCGCGCCAATCAGCGCCTGGCAACACAATAACGAGCCGCCCCGTGCAGGTTAGTTACCTCCATCGCGTGCACGGTATGATCAATGTCACTTTAGCCCTCCGGATCATAGCAGGCAGCCCTTTCGACCTGCACATGCCGCAGGCCGTCACAGACATGTAAGTGTTTGCGATCAGGTTGACAGAGTGTTCGCTGACTCAAACACCGAGGCATCCCCTCGTCCTCGTATTGTTTTGACTAGACCCACATACGCCATGGACACGTCCGGCAGTCTCGCCTCCTCGTATTGTTTTGGTTGACCGGCGACAGCCACGATGAACATCTCGATATGGGATCTGTGCCGGACGAGTGGGTGCCCGCGGCCGGATGCCGACGAACGTCTTGTGCACGGCGATCTTTTGTCTTATTGTTTTGCGGGCGATCTCGCCTGGTCACGTCGAACGCCTGTCAGATTATCCACAACATGACTAGCTGCATTGCCTGCTTCTGCTCTCCACCCGCGCTGGATCGCATAAACCCGCTCGAGTGGCGGCACCGCTCTCCATACCGCCGTTCACTACTAGCACTCCTTGACCCCCGCCCCCTCCCGAGCGTCCGCTCGCCGGCCTCAACGACATCCCGCGGAAGCACTCCACCCTCATCCTGCGCAGACATGGACTCCTTCATCATCGCACCAGTCGTCCCGGCGGAGGAGCCTTCAAGTGACGTCTTCAACGATCTCGATCAGGTTGGTACTGGAGGCTCGAACGGCGGCGGATGCACCATCGCATAGTCAAATCTCCCGCACCCTCATCGAGATTTTATCTGTTATGGTACGCTCTCTACAGCTGTATGCCGATGCGGCTTGCACGTATACTCACCGGTCGATGACAGATTACGAACGCCTATGAGCGATGCACGACCTCCCTACGATTCGACCTTCCACCCGCAAGGCGTCTCATCGCCCGCACCGTTACCATTCATCGACTTTTCCCGGCGCCCTTTGGGATAACCTATTCACTTCAATTATCACTGCTTACACTTAGAGTCGCAGTACGGTATGCTTTGCTTGAAGTTGACCAATCCGTGTGCTCATTGCTTGCTGTCAGATTGCGAACGCTGCAAGCACTCGAACTTCAACCCGCGGAAGCGCCTCACCGCCCGCACTGACTATTCAACGACCTCTTCGACGCCTATCCGAATACTTTATCACTTCGATTATTACCGCCTATACCCGCAGTAAGAGGATGGAAAGAGAGCAGCGGGTAGGGAGCGAGGATTAGGCATGTACCCCTTTAGTTCGACTTGGTCCCGGACCCGTCCGGAGACACTATATCTCCCACCATGTATCACACCCCTAGCGAATGTATCCACTTGCGACACCTCTGACCTGAGTGAACAGATACGTCGTTCACTGCAGAGACGGGCGCACTGGCTGGCTGAGTGAGCGAAAAGGGTATTGTCGCTTTCACGCAAGGACTGGGGCGCGGGCGGAGTCCGGGCCGAATCTAGATCCGTGGTGCTCGTGCGGTGGGGACGTCTCGAAGTTCCGACCCACACCACGACGAAAAGCACCTCTTCAATCTGTTCTGACTGCTCGCTCATTCGCCTTAGACGTATGTATCGTCAGATGTGCGAGACATGACGCCCTGTGTATGGACATGTAGTCTCCATTTGTAGAGGATCAACGTTTCCCCTCGGCCTCATCATCAACGACCTCGGCCAATTCGGCCATTCAATGTGAGTTGCATTGCTATACCGGTGCACTACCTACAGCCCGCTTTGGAACTGTCTGCCATACTGAGCGTTATGGCAGGTTCGACATACCAACATACATTGTCGTGATGTTACGAGACAATTACCGCGTCCGAGTCCTAAGTTGGGCCTGGTATCTCGTCGCACATCGTCGGGGCATACATGTCCGCGTGGTCTGGCATACCCTGGGCCCACTCCCTTTTGTATAGCGGAGCTCACAGGCATGGGGAGGCGTGTGCTTGAAGATGAGATTACCTCAGACGGACTGACATGCTCCCGTTTCTCGCAGAGGGTGGCCGTCGATAAGCGTGTAAGCGCCCGCAAACACAATAGCAAGCCGTCGCTAGCAGGCCTTAGCAGACTCACCCTCGCCTCCTGCGTGCTACGATCAAGTTTGCTTCAGCAATCTGACATAATTGCGTGAGGCACGATGGCTCGGGCTATGCGGCCGGATAGCACTAACGAGGTGAGCGTGGTCGCCGGTTAAGGTGATATCGCCACTGACATGAGTTCGTCGCGGTTCTGCAGCGTTATGACCAGACTGACTCACGATCATTCATCTGTAAGTTGCCCTTGGGCAGCTTACACCAGACGAGCAAGGGCCAAGGGCCGCCCTGATCTCTATCAGCCTGTGCGTGCAGGTGTCCCTGATTCACTTCTTATTGTGTTAGTCGCCTGCCCGTCCCGAACGTCAACCCGACTTGGCACAACATGACCGTCGGACCAGTTGCGGCCCCGCCTCCAGTGCGAACGACAGGGGGTATAACTTCCTGCGAGAAGACACTGTGGCGAACACTAGAACATCGCTCAGCCCTCGCCGCACAGTCCTCCCTCAGAGTTCTCGACCAGGCTCCTCGGGTCCCCGAGAGTCCACACTGCTATCCGACCGTCTTGCGCAGTAATGGACGCTTTCTTTACCCTAACATTACCGGTCGCCGCAGAGGAGCCCGCCGATGACGGCTTCATCGACCTCGACAGGGTCGGCACCTCTGGGACAGCCGGCGGCTACTGCACGATCGCGTAGTCGGACACTCCTCCCTTTCGAACGGTTTTCGAGCTTGCCCAGTACGTCTTCTCGAGTGTAGTGCTTTTGAGCATTGCTTACTAGTTGCTAGATTCCTCGCGCACGTCCCTACCACTTCCACGATTCGACGCCTTCGCCTGCGGGCATCTGGCGCTCATGCATTAACGACTTGACGACTTCTTTCGACGTCATGATGTTCGGATAACTTATCCACTGAAGATTATCGCTGCCTATGCTTTATGTTGTGCGAGTACGGGGAGAGTACGGGGGGGCAGCTAGGTGAGGGGCCGCATGGGGCAGAACGCCGGGGGAGAGCGAGCTAGCCATGGCGCTTTGTAGTTTGTAGTGATTCCAACTTCACTTGCGTCTCGAATGATTCTGGAGACATGTTACCAACCCTACTGTATCACGGCGTTAACGAATGTAAATGCATACTCTACAGAACGCGTTCAAGGAACCACTTGAGTACTTTGAGTTGAGGTTCAGATACCCTGTCTTAAAGTCATGATCTGCGTCTGAGAGTTCAATCTTCACCGTCAAACTTTGACGAAGTTCAGGCGAAGTCAGAGGGCCGTACGGTCGGGCCGATGAATGCCCTCAGTGGCGCTCAGACCCAGCGCGGCTCGCAGGTTGGTCAGGTCTCTGATCCGAGTCATTGCCTCTGCAGATATGAATTGCATCATGTTGCGGTATGCAAGGGAAAATACAGCAGCAACACCTACATAACTACCATGGATTCACATCTTATTGTCTTGCTAAGTCGCCGTATCGAACGCCTGCCGCGGGACTGTGCACAATACGACATGCTAGTTGCGGCCTTACAGTACGTCCAGTGCGATGCTCAAGGAGTACAACTACCTGCGGAAGAAAGACAATGTGCAAATAGCGGATCATCGCCCGGCCTTTGCTACACAGTCCTCTTTGGGAGCTCCCCACTAGTGCCTTCGGCCCTGCGAGGGTCCACACTGCAACCCCGACTACCGTATCACGCATAAATGGACGCATGGACGCATGGACGCATGGACGCTTTCTTCATCATCGCACCTCCGGTACCCGTGAGGAGCCTGCAGATGACGTCCTTGTCGACCTCGACGCGGTGGGTACCCACGGGACCAGCGAAAACGGATGGGTGATAGCATAGTAGTCGGAACCTCGTCTTCCCCTTCCGGAGTTCCCATGGTTCTTGTATGTCTCTCTTTAGCGTGTTGTAGTTATAATACTCTGCTAGATTCCGCACGCGAATCTTCACCACCTCCGCCGTATAGCGACTTCGCTCGTGCCAGCATCTATGTAATGCCCGTGCCTTGACAATTAAAGATTCTCTTAGCGCCCTTTCATTCGGGTACGATACCAACTGAAGGCTATTATTGCCAATGCTCTGCGTTGTGCGAGTAGGGAGTGCTGCGGGAGGAGAGACGTATGGGTCTGGGTGCTGGGAGGAGTGAGCAACGGCATGGCACCGTCACGGTATAATTGTAGTCGTATATCGACTCGAGCTTCATTTGAGTTGCATCCCGGGTGGCTCTGGAGACATAGCACCAATATCACTGTATCGTATAATAGGTGTTGGAATGCAGTATACACTCTGTTGGCACAAGCCTATCACGATCAATTGTGCGCTATCGCTCTAACAACCCTTCCTCTTCGCCCCCTCAATAAACGTATTTCCTTCTCAATCCGCGCCCACGTCGCATGAAACGCCGCGAACCCGTTGTCGCTCGACGCCTCCTCGCGCAGGTCCAAGTTGGGGAAGATGCGGTCCAGGAAGCGCGCGACGCCCATCATATCGTACGGGCCCCGCCCCGCGAACGTCAGGCGCAGGTCCAGCTCCTGCAGCGGGTGCGGCGGCGCGTCGTGCGCGGGCATCTCCGAGTCTCCCTCCGACGGCATCGCTAGCGGGTTCGTCACCGCCATCTTCGTGAGGCTTAGCTCGCGCAGCGCGGGGCAGTGCCGAGCGAAGTGCCGGAGCGCGGCGAGTGGGGGGAGCGCCTCGGAGGGCACGTACGCGAGCACAAGTCGGCGGAGGCGCGGCCACGCGCGGGCGAGGGTGCGCATGTCTGCGTCGGCGATCGCAACGGTCGTGTTGAGCACACGCAGCTCGACGACCTCGAGCTCGGCGAGCGGTGCGAGCGGCTCGACGAGCGCAGCGTACGACCCCGCCGGCGGTTCCCCGATCTCGGCTTGCACGACGGTGGAGATGTACAGCTCGTGTAGGGAGGAGGCGAGCGGCGCCGATGCGAGCGCTTGGAGGCAGGCGCTGTGGTGCGGAGTGTGGGTACTGTCGGTGATCCCAAGGGTGATGCTGGAGAGATTAGGCGCGCGGAGGCAGGAGGAGAGGAGGCCGGCGATGTCTTCTGAAGAGGCTTGCAAACGCAGCTCGCGGAGAGAGAGAGAGTTTGCACTGCAATCTGGGAAGGAAAAGTCTCGCAGGCGGGCGTACAGCAATTTTAGGTTAGGCATACTCTCGAGGATGGTGTGCAGGTCGTTGGGCGCGAGAATGCAGAGCTCGTTGTAGAGATACAGCTCGCGCATGCGCGTGAGACTGAGGAGGTGCGATATGATAGTGGGAGCAGGGAGCTGCCGTCCGGAGACGGTCAGCCGCAACAAAAAAGGTGCCGCGCTTGCTAGGCCGACAAACAGAGGCTCGAATTGTGTGAAGTCGGGTGGAGATAGTAGGTGTTGCCCTAAGGGGGTTGCGAACCGTGTGGTGGCTAGCTCTAGATTCCGTACGGATGGCGATAGTATACCAAGCAGGGATGTGTCCGAAGGATAGCCATGTCGCCATACGATCCTCTGTAAGGCAGGGAGAAATGTTGCTCCTCCGTTGTATTGCACTACAGCGCGGATGAGCGCCAACTCAGACGGACCGCAGGAGGCCGTGCCGATCTCGCGCACATGTGAAGCGCGGTGCAGAAATTGTTTCCAAAGCACAGGTTCCTTTGAATAAGTCTCTTTGACGAATACCTCTGGTTCGACAATCTGTAGCGTAATTAGTGCATCAGATCGTGAAATGATGATATTTACTGTACGGTATAGAACCCACCTCCCAGAATTCGGTCAATCGTTTCGCTGAAGGGGGAAAGTGACGGCCGGCCAGCAGCGCCCAGAGGGGATGAAACGAGTCTAGCCTCCTCCACAGCACTTTGGACGCAGGGTCGGACCACCCACGACACACTAGTGCGCAGCTCGCGAGAGTCTTGCGATGTAAGCTCCTGGGGCCTGTCTCCAGACTGTCGAAGAGTTCTGCGAGGATGTCGCCATTGTCAAACATAGCAATTGTTGAGGAGCTTGGTATGGAGGTCATGGTTCCCTTGAATTCGGCACCAGAACGATCAATAAGGGTGCCTAGCATCGGCTGGAATGGGTGCTGAGTCAGGCCTACGCTTCGCCATGTGTAGATTACCGATGTGTCGTGGTATACACGGACAGCGGTGATTGCTCACTTGATGCCACTACTAGTGCCGGAAGATTAAAAAGCAGCAGAGGTCCTCGGGTCTTCGGAGAGTTCGTCAGCATCAATGCCATTATGCCATTTACAAGAGTTCTTGAAGGAAGAAGCCTATGCGCTAGCGAGATCACCTCAACCGCTGAGAACGAGATACGCCAGCTGCCTCATCTGAGAATACATTCTCGTGGTGCCCATTGCATGTGAACATATACTGTTGCTGATAACAGCATCGCTAAAATCCCGTAGCTCTCCCGGAAACGGCGCGTTGTGGGTTCAACGTTCACCACCACTTCTCTTCATTTTGCTTCGGTAGGAAGGAACCATGCTCACCGTCAGAGCTGGTGGGCTGGCTCGTCACACATTCGAGCTTTGGTCCGAATGTTGGCGCCGTTGCGTATGGAGAGACACAGACAGTTGAAGGTGCCAGTGCATGCAATGCTAGCCGCAGCGCAGTGCAACATGTGAAGCCAGGCTGCGCTTTGGTCTGCAACAATGGGTGCACTTAACATATATATATGCGTTATTATTCTTCTATAGCATGGCCGCCTGGCGAAATGGCATCGCGTCTGACTACGAATCAGGAGATTGCAGGTTCGACCCCTGCGGTGGTCATGTTTTTCTCGGCTTTTGTGATTTCGAGATCGCGAAGTCTGGATATCGATGTAGACAGCTAGTGCGCAAGTACCTGCCTTTGAACAGGTCGTATACTGACTAATATTACATCTTTGCGGCGGGCCCTTTACTTCTTCTTGCCCACAGACTGATCTGCCCCTTCGATCCATCTCTTTGGCACTCCTCGCGCGATAAGCAGGTCGGTCACGCTCTTGATCTGCTTCCCCTGCACCATGACCTCGAGCGAGTTCGGTTTCCCTTGGAGAGGCGTCACTTCGTGCGCGCGCGAGAACGAGGCCCGTCAGTCATCAACTTCTTGCACACCCCACCGCAAACGGAGCAGCACCAGCGACTCACCCGAGGTCGCGCTCGCACACGTCTTGCGGAGCTCCTCCGCGAGCTCGTCCGCCTGCAGCCCGTACGTCTCGAAACCGGTGACGAGCGTGCACGCCTTGCGGCCTTGGCGGATCTTCACGACGACCGAGATCGGCTTCAGCTCCCCCTTCCTGTATTGCGTGGCAATGCGCTCTGTTCAGATTCCGCGCCGCGCGCTGAGACAACGGTGCTCGGCACTCACTTTCGGAAGGCGTCGCGCCCGTCGGCGCGGACCTCGTGCCAGGTCTGCATGTGCGTGCGCACGCGCCGGAGCACCTCGTCGCGCTTCATGAACTCGGGCGTGTCCTCGCCCCGGGCCGCGACGGCGCCCGCGAGGGGCTGGTCCGCGCCGACGTTGATGTACTGTGGGTCATTCGCGTTGACGAGCCCGCGTGCGGCGATGTACTCGCCCACGACGGTCCGGATGTCTGCGATCGTGTACAGATCTGACGTGCTTCATTGCAGGTGTGTGCGCGAGGGGTTGAGCAGAGCGGAGTGGATTAGGAGGGGTTGAACGCTCACTCTTTCCCGGCGGCGACGAAGAGGGGGACGGTCGTCCCGAACGGCTTCCAGAGCTCGGCGACCTGGATCTCGCCCTTGCGCTTCTCCTCCGCTTCGCGCTCTTTCTGCTCGCGCGTCTCGGCCTTCTTCGCTTTCGCCTGGATGTCGCCGACCGTACGATGCGGTCTGCGAGAGGTAACATCCGGGTGACGAGGGTCGATTGCTGTGGGTGCGTAGGTCAGACGTGGTCGCGGAACGTACAGATGGGCGCCATTCACCTGTGACCATCACGTCGCCCTTCGTCTCCTTCAGCTTCAGCAGCCCCTCTTTCGCTGATATTTTCAAGAAGGTCTTGACGTTCTTGAAGGTCGAGTGCCTGACATCAATTGGGCTAGCATCTGCCGCACGACCGATTCAAGATGAGAATAACGCAGTATATGGCCTAAGAAACGGCTGCGGAACTCGCCTGCGAGGCCGTACACGTCAAGCGCATACGCGGGCCGAGCGGGCAGCACGTACGTGCTCCAAAAGGTCGAAGCGCTCATCGGAAAGCTTGATGGAGGAAGACTGGACAGTGTCGTGCCGATGGCATGGAGCAGCGCTACACGCAGAAGGGAAGATACGTCTGTGCTCAGACGTCAGCTCACGTTGGTGCGACGACGACGTCGTTATCAAGCTGACCTTCCGGAGTCAATGTCGCTGTAGGACCGTCCGGCTTTGCTTGCGCCTCCCCGTCAACGGTACCGGCACCCGTCTGTTCTGCGGTGCTCGGCGCTGCGGCGCCTCCAACAGGCTGAGGTGCAGCCTCTGGTTCGCCCTCTGGCGCGACACTCCCGTGCTGCGCATCCGAGGACTCCTCCCCTGAGTCGGCGGATCCTGCGTTCTGAGCGCCGTTAATCTCTCTCGGAGCAGGAACATCGGCCTTCTTGCTCGCGCCCATCTCCCAGAGCGCGTCCTTCCACGTGTGCAGCACATAGACGGCCTTGCCCTTCACGTCCGTCTCCTCAGCCGAGCGCAGGGTGTCGGACGACACCGCCATGCGCCCGACGGCGAGCGGAGGCCCAATCGCGCCGCGGTGGTACTGCGTGACGGCGACGAGCTGATTGGGCGCGAGCGTGGGCAAGTGCTGTACCACTTCCTTGCAGGGAAAGGAAAGCGTTCAGCAGGACGGATGGGAAGCTGTGGTGCGGTTCGAAGCCATACCTCCTGGGATCATGAGATCGGCGCCGTTGATGAGCTTGGGAACGACTGGCGCGGGCGTAGAGAGGAAAGGTAATAGGTCCGGCTTCTTCCATAGCGTGTATACTACTCGCCGAATGACATCAGTGGAAGGCTCTCCGCGACGGAGGAGGGGTGTGTATACCTGTAGGTATCAGTTCATCTGAGGCCTTGCCAATAGTGAACCATAGTGGATCTCCCTCCGGAGATAGGTATGCTATCTTAATACAAGGATTCAGCGACGAGGGCCGAGGCACGCCAGAGGATGATCCAGGGACTCACGCCAGGTTCTTCGAGATGGGTACTGAATTTCTGCGATTGCAGGCCGTCAGGCACAAGGACATCTCCTTCGTCTGGCTGTATCACTGGAAACGTCTGAAGGACGCGTTGTTTGAGCTTCCGTCGATCGGAACTCCGGAGAGGAGCTGCCATGATGGCGCTATGTATCAGTCCACGAGCTTCAGAGTTTGCGATTGGATCGAGGACAAACTCGCCTGATGTCTTGAGCTCTGCTAACGCTTTTTTGAACATGCCAGATGTGGTTGACGACCAAAATGAGGTCAACCGGACTATGATTGCTGGTCGTTGTTGCGGTTCCGTGCAAGGCGTACGCGTGAGCTTGGCGCCGATGGTGG
This sequence comes from Trametes elegans, assembly GCA_022606155.1. NCBI lineage: Eukaryota > Fungi > Basidiomycota > Agaricomycetes > Polyporales > Polyporaceae > Trametes > Trametes elegans. The sequence continues at coordinate 484,005 of JABYQO010000011.1, read as the reverse complement.
TGGCAGTGCTCCACGGGGTTCGCGTGCTGTCCGCGTGGCATTCTGTGCTGTTCACACTCATCATCGCGCGACTGCTTCTCGGCTCTGCGGTATTTAACATAGTAAATTCTGTCGTTTCATTCGCCTATTGGCGCTCGCTGGATACTCTCCTGAACCGTTATATCACCCTTCTAGCAGGACATGACAACACACTGCGTCACCAATGATCTGCGGAGAAGACTCTTGAAGCAGCGCAGCCGGCTCGCCGGGAAATGCACGTGGACGTCGCCTGAGCTTTCTGACAGGCAGGGGTCGTCGCAATGTTGCCTTGGTGGGGACTGCAGAAGATGGCGTGCCGGTTACACCCTGGCCTGCCGCATGATGTAGCACGAATGCCCCTTGGTGCGTCCGCGTGCGAATCTTCACGATCCAACGCCCCCTCCGTGTGCCCCCTCCCCCTCCTACACAGCAGCATCGGCTCCCATTACCCCGGTTGGACTGTGAGGATTCGAGGCTCGTCGCTCCGCCTTTTCTCTTGCGGCGAGTACTTGTTCACGACCGTGCCATTCACACCAGTCCGAATCAACGCAATCTCCACCGGATGGATAGTCCGCTCTCAACGACGACTTACTACTCCGTATCATGACGCGCTTCGTCCCGATGGATACGGTACTGGCGCTTATGAGGACGCGCAGTCTGTTCTACCGACAAGGCTCGAAACTCCTCCTGCCAATTGGCGAAGCGCAACTCTACGGGGAACGCCCCATCCTCTCCTTCTTCCTATTCATGCTCGCCGATTCACCTTGTCGCCTGCCGTTACTCCGCTGACTTACCATCGATCCCGGGGAAACTGCGATCGAGTCTGGGGTTGCTTCCCTCCTAGTCAAATTCTTCCACTACATCGCAGCAGCGGGTCGCCTCAACAAGTTGTGTATCAACAATGCCGAGAAGGTTCTGTATCTCAACCCCGCCCTTCACTCCGACATTTCTCAGCTGACTTCCCTGCTCAGAATGCTGCAGAACTTGCGTTCTCCCCTCGTCTATGCCGAGATCATGATGCTATGTGACCTGGACCCCGACTCTGCAGAGCTATGTCCTATACACTGCTTCAATCAGTCTCGGCGAACGCTGATGGATTTGACGATGTACTTTTCGCATTCGGCCTCTGGCGGTCCACGTTACCCAGCCGTGGCCCCCAATTCTGTCAACCTTCCCCGGATCGCCCACTACATGTATGCCTTACCCCTCCTGCGGAAGCTCTCCACCCACGACTGCGACGGGGATCGCAGTGAAGATCGTTACGATGTGTTCACTGCTCAGCGTCAACTCAACCAGCAAGAACAGGAGCGACTCGGTGGTTGACGGCGGTTGGCACCGTCTCGATCTCCGTACCGAAACCTTCCAAACGCTGCACCACCTAGGAATCCGGGATCCCATCTTCACTCTTGAATTCGAGGAGTGCGACGAACTCTACCACGAAAGCCATCTATTTGTCGACGTCTTGGAATATGCCCTTCCATCACATCTCAACTTTCAATCGGATGGCATCCACTGGTTTCCTACCGAGATGTTCAATTGCATGTTCTCAGAGCTCGTTCTGCAAGGTCTCCAATCGCTTGAGTTCACCTCCTCGCTATGTGCATCTGACGACGAGCTACGTTTGGAGGACGCGGTGGTATGTGCCTCTGCTACCCTCAAGACTCCATTGTTTGACACAACTCCTTCCCCTGCCAAACAGGACGCAATTATTGCGGACATCTTCGCGAAGTTTCCCCAGCTCTCCTCATTCACGTTGTTCCTCAACTGCCTCGGCATTCACGAATCAAGCGCTCTCGTCGACTGGCGGACTGTCGACCAACACCCACTTCTGCTCTTAGAGACTGCGCCCGGAGCGTGGGACTTGGATGTGTTCGTCGGACGAGGTCGATCTCGTCAACGCACGCACGCGGGCGGACGTGAAGGAGCGATTCGTCCCTGCAGGATTGATGGACTGATGCATGTATGTACGAGAAGGACAGTCTCCGAGCACCTTGAGACCGCTCGATCGGACCAGGGGGCGTTACACAGACCATAGCCTCCGGCCCGTTGACGGCGAAGCGAATCTGCGGTCGGACTGTATGCACCTGTGTGTGCGTTCCGATTCGCTGCGCGAACAATGGACTTGCACAGACGAGCGACAAGACGCGTCTCGCCAGCTGGTGCGGTCTTCGTTTCCTGTCAATCCCAAGGCTCTGGCAGGCATCCACCGCCGAGAATGTTGGACGGTCGGGAGGGGGCCCTGGTATGGGGACGGGCCGGTCGCCCTATCAGCCCTATTGTCCCCCATGCGCTGACAGCACCGGCCGTTGCTTCTATCAGGGCGGCCATCTGGGAGAAGGTGTGCCTGCACCAAGCATCGTGGTCAAGAGCAAGGGCTGACGCGTCCAAAACAAGTAGGCGGATACGGCTCGGGTTACCCACACGGCCAAATACCGACAAACACTTAAGCGAACTTCTCGCCGGCGCCGGCGTGGGCCTCGATCCTGGAAACCTCCCACCGCGCGGGATGCATCGAGACGCCGTTTTCTCTCTGTTCTGTGTGTTTCGACTACCTGCAGCAGCAAAGCCTGGAAGACGGCTATAGTGCAGCACTGCGTGCGCTCTCTTTCCTCTCATACAGGGGCTGTTACAGCCAGGGAATAATAGTCGCCAGCTCTCACACCGCCCGAGAACAGCCTCTCTCGCCATCCCCGCCTAGCCCCACGCACACCGCTGCTTCTCTGATTATCGCACACACCATCGCGGGACCAGCCCTCCTCGGACCCCCGCTGTACACCTTCTCTCGTCCGCCTCGCTGTTGTCCTGGCAGGACAACACGCTTCTGGGGTGCCTCCACGGGCGGCCATCGATGCGCCCATTTCGAAGTCAGCCGAGTACAGCACACGGGACGCCCACATGACGCCCCATCCTGAGCAGCGCGTTTGTGGACGGCCGTCCGACGGCTCGCACGCATGCGCTTGGGCGGTGCCGATTGCCGGCCCCTCGAACGTATAAGAGAGCCCCGGTCGACAGGGTTTCCTCCCCAGACCCGCACCACTCCCCTCTCTCCAGGGGAAGCTCGAGCACGCCTCGAGGAGCCGCGCTGGCCCAGACGGCGAGCGCGGCAACGCCTACCACCGCCTTCACGGTAGGTGTCTCAGGGTCGTATGCTGCTCTTCGCAGCATTTGCTGACTTGGTCTTCGTGATGCAGGCGAGATCATCCGCACCGCAATGGTGCTTGAACAGTGAGTGGACCGTGCGCTCTTGACGCGGCCACGATGCTCACTGGATGTGTCGCAGATGACCAATGAGGAGCCCTTGGGGATGCTGCTTCGTCAGCCGGCCTCACTCTCCGGAGTGACACTGTCGAGTCCATCGACGCCGGCAGGCGATGGGTGTCGACCCAGGTGCCCACCCACCACTGCAACCCGCACGCGTTACATGCGCACACACGGTACAGCTTCGTCCACCAGCCTCGCTTTTCGGAGCGATATAAGTCAAACCATCGACGCCTAACAGGCGACCTGTACCGGCGAAGGTGAGCACTATGCTTTCAGACTGCGCCCTGCACGGGCGACGGTCACGACCACCGGCCTCTGCCATCTCTCTTCTGTCTTCCGCCATGCCCTCCGCGCCGATCCCACTCGTGCGCTTATGCTCCGACCACCACCGCTATGCCGCCAATCGTCTGTCCCGGGGGGCCAAGGGTGAGCGTATGCAACACGGTCGGGGTGACTTGCATCGAACCCGTCCCCCATCGAAAGGGACGAGCATCATCATCTATGCCTTGGTCTCGCCCCAGACTCGCCTCGGGATCTAACCGATCCGCCCCCGGATAAGTCGACTCCCGCGTCGCACACCCCGTACTATACCACACGCGCATTCATCCCCGACCACATGCGCGTGGCCCGAGCTCCGGCTCGGTATCCTTATTCCTATCTATCGGCGCCTCGCGCTCACCATCCCCCACCACCGACAGCTCCGGACGAGGCGGGCGAGGTGAGTAAACGCCGCATCTCCATGTGTGAGCATGCGCGCGGTCGCACCGACCCCCCTCACGGAGTCCCCTACTCGCACCCCTTCCCACCCCGCGCTCCACACGACGAGGCGGCGAAGTGAGTAAACGCCGCACTGCCATGTCTGAGCGTGCGCGCGGTCGCACTGACCCAGCCTCGCTCGGGAGTCGTTCCGCCTGCCTCTCCTCTCCACTACCCTGCGTTCCGGTTTCTCTGTTTTTTCTTCTCCCGGTGCATTCGCGGCCACCACCCATCACACACTTTCCCCGTTCCACACGAGCCGGCAAAGTGAGTAAACGCTTCACTCCGCGTCCGAGTGTGTTGCGGTCGCACTGCCCGGCTCGTCCCCCCTCCGCCATCTCCCGACTTCTGCGTGCCTCAAGACTGGCGTGCCTCAATATCGCGTGCCTCAAGATCGCGTGCCTCAAGACTGCGTGCTTCAAGATGGAGTGCCCTCAACCTGTGCACTCATAACGTTAGCGGTGTGCCTCAAGACGTGTGCACCAAGACGTGTGCATCAAGATGGTGTGTCTCAAGAAATTCCCCGGGGATAGCGCAGGCCTCTTCGTGGCCCTCGGGACTAGTACCCGCCGCCCGACGGCGGGGAAGCCAACTGCGCTGCAGAATTCCCATTCGTGCGACTCTTAACTAGAGATCCCGTTGTGTTTACGGTAGAGACATCGGCGTTGTCGATAACTACAGTGGAATATATCTTAGTCGTCGCACCGTGCGCCTGTGGAATCCTAGGATTGCTTCAGCCTCTCATGGCAATGTCGTCTGGAGCACGAGACGGCGCTGCGAGCGTGTTGAACGGAAATGGCTGAGAGTGACTGCGTCCTGTAAGGTAAAAAAAAGGAGTTGCTTTACAGTACAGATTGCACCGCATCCGGAGTGTGCCTCATGTATTATTCCATAACCCTCCGAAATAGCGCGGGCCCCAGCTGACCGGGACCGTCCAAGGAGCCAATGGTCCGCATCGCGCGGGCTCCCCAACGCCCAATAAATGATACCACACCATGACCTCCCCAATCCAACGCTGCCGTTGACACGCCCGAGGAGCTCACATCTGCGGATACGCACCCGCACCGGCGCGCGCCGGAGCGTACGCCGACGCGGCAGAGCCGCCGTACGCCGACTGCCCGCCCGCCGCCGACGGGACGGGCGCGTACCCCGCGGCGCGCGGCGGCCCCGGCTGCCGGGTCGGCATCGCGCCCATCGGGACCTGCGCCGGCTGGCCCGGGCTGAACGCGGGCGCGGAGACGGTGGGGCGCGGCGGAGCGGACGCGTACTCCTTCACGGAGGACGTCCAGATGGGGGCGCCGCGCGAGCTGGAGACGAGCGCGACGACGAGGAGCGCCGCTGTGTACGCGAGCACTGCGGGAGGGAGATGGTCAGCGTCGAGCGGAGTGACTCGGGCGTGGTCTCACCCACGGGTGGGAGGGGGAGGAGGAGGAGGAGGAGGGGGGGGGAGGAGGAGAGGGGAGGGATAGGACACTCACGGACGAGCCAGGCGGCGAACGCGAAGCCCTCGAGCGCGTGCGTCTCGTTGCACGCCTGGGTGAGCACGGGGGACTGCACGAAGTCGCACGAGTCGAACGCGTTCCCGACCTCGTCCACCGTGAGCGCCGCGGCGGCGAGCCAGAGCACCCACAGGAGCGCTATGAGCGCGGTGCGATGTGACGGTCAGCCTGGGTCCGGGAGGGTGAGATGGGAGGGAAGACGCACAGAGCCAGCCGAGCTCGACGGCGACCATCGAGGTGAACGCGCCGGTGCGCACCAAGTCAATCGCAATCCTATGTGTCGGGAGAGATAGGGGATTATCCGTGGGAGTCTCGGAAAGCCAAAGATTGAGAGTAGGTCTTACATCACGGGCATGGTGACCATTGAGAAGCCCCCGACTGCGATGGCCATCGGCTCAAAGTTCACGTACGAGTCGAGCCACTTGAGGCTAGTCGCTGTAAGATGCGCACCAATCGAGAGCACGATGATCCCGGCGAGGAGTGTGAAGCCTAGCCAACGAAGGCGGCCCCAGGGGTGAGGAGTCAGCATCGTTTGCCGCATTGCGTCAACCAGGAGAAAACGCACTGAGTGCGAAGAGCCGGAAGATCTGGAGCCAATGCATCATGCGAGTGTGTGAGATTGTGTGTGTTCGCCTCTAATCAGGTCGCGAGGGATGCAAAGGGAGCTCGGCGGGAGGAGTGGGGGGACTCCGGCAACGGAAACAAAAGCAAAAAGGCCAAGAAGGAAATCAGAACGTTGAGGTACCGCAGCCTAGCAGGGTGGCTAGATGCTTGCCTTATGTACGCTCCAGCATGACTCGCGTACCGGCGGACGCGGGTGTGGACAAGCGGCTATCCTGGCTCATCCGCCAAAGCAACGCGTTTATGTTCATTCGTGCTGCTTGCGGACGACGTCTGACAGATCGACGCCGCCGAAGAGGGTGGATGGCAGTTGCGCAGCACCGCCTCTGTCTCCCGCACATGATGTTTTGGTCGGATGAGCAGTCGTCTGACAATGACAACTGTCAGTGCAGGTTTGGCTCCGTTGAAGTTGGCACAAACCTAGTCTCCTCCTCTCGCAGGAACAGTGTTATATACTCGCGATCGTCGCCAGGCCAGCAGACCTGCCCTTGCTCCTGATGGCTGGTCGAGGAGAAGCTTCTTGAGGCTAGCGATGTCCTTCAATGACAGCGCGGCGCCTCCGCCACAAGCGCCCCAGTAGACCGTATTGCTCAATGTTCGCGTACGTCGGAACGCCGTGGCAATGCCTCGGCCTGAAGGAGACGGGATCAGCTGTTGATAGAGTGGGGGCTGTGTTTGTTCATAAGACGTTACCTTCTTCGAAATACTTCCCCCAGCACCCGTCAGAGTCGGCTCAACGGAGGAAGGGACGAACCACAACGCCTACCTAATCCGGGCAGGCTGCGAGTCGTACGCCCCCCAAACGCGCTCACGTGCACCGATTACGCGTCGCCGCGCTCGAGGGCCTGGACCGACTCCTTCCCGCGGCGCCTGGGATCGCCAGCATCAAACGAAGGCGACGAACACCGTCGCCTTGTCCGTCTCTCATGCTCATTTCCCCGCTGGCATCTCTGAGGCTCGGCTGCAGAGTCCTGTGTGCCCCGCCTCGTCCGCCTGGCGCTGTTTCATGCAAGCCTCGCGCCTCAGTTTTATTACTGTGGTTCTTCTCCGCCTCCGCAGGTCTCGACGCGAGTCTCAATCCATTCTACCCCGGCGGGTTACCCTATGGATTCACTAACACGGCGACCGCGCGCCGAAACACGCTCGCCAGCAATCTCTTATACTTGCGGCGGCCTCGCCTCGCATGAGGTTCGACTGTTGCATTCTTGCGCTGATGCCACTTACGTGGACCTGACGTGGAGGCCCGAGCCAAGGACGCTGCGATCAGGCCTCAGGCCTCCGACCTCGAGCCTCAAGCTCAAGAGCTGATAGGAGAACGGCGAGGGGCGCGAGGGCCTGGCCAGCGGTGAGGACGTCCCCTTCTCTAGTGTATGCTCCGATGTTCCCATGCTCCCATGCTCCCACCTGCCCGCTGCGCGCCGCGAGCCTCGCGGCGGGGTTCTCGCTCTCAGCCTTGCGCCAGTGACCGCCGTGCGGGGTGTGCCGTCTAAGTGGTGTCGAGATATATACGCAAGATGTCCAGCGGTTGGGCCTTGAGGCTCGCGGCGCGGCGTACGTTGGGCGGCCAGACCGGCGCTGGACGGTCAGAACGCGCCCCGGAGCTAGTGCGTAGCCTTCTGGATATCCTAGCGCCCCCCCCCCCCATCCGTTGCGATATGTGCCCCAGAACTAGAAGTACTAACGGTGTGCTGGCTGACTGTGCTGACTGCGCGCTGGATGCTTGAGATAGGAGGTGGGGGCCTCGGCGGGAGTCGATCCCGGCACAAAGTCCACGAAGGGGAGAGACCCTTGCAGCTTGACCTCTCGAGACGCGCACATGGACACGGGGCGTCCCGTTGTTGCGATCGCCGGCGATCCAGGTCATAAGTACCAAGTAGCAGACGCTCCTACTCACACCTTGGCCTTCGTGTACTTACAGCAGCGTGCGGCCTGCAGGCCATCTCCGGCATCGGACACGTCAGTCGCATCGCGCGCCGCCCGTGCGTCCGGATTCACGTACACACGGTGCGCTCAGAACAATGCACGCGCATCGGGCGCGTCGCGTCTTGTCTTGTCTGTTCTTGTCTGGTCTATCTTGGGACGGGGGCCCTGGGGGCGGTGGACGACACGACACGCGCGTTGCTCGGGAGATGAGCGCAGCGCCTTCGCCAGCTATGTTTGCGCACCGTTACCAAACTAATACTGTATACGCGTCTGCGGAGCGCGAGCCTGTGCGACTGCGGCCCTCTGGGCGCTCCACCGCGAGGGCGACGCGATGCGCAGATCAGGGCGCTGCGTGGACCTTGGCCGCTGCCCAGCCGTTGCTGCCCGCGAGATGACCGGCCTGCGCGGGCAGTGCGGCGGTGGCGGCGAAGCGCTGCAGAGGGGGTTCGGGGAGAGGTGGGCCGAGGCCTGGCGGAATCGCGACAACCGGTGAGGATTGTATTGTGTTGTGCTTGATGTTGTACGCCCGGGATGGATCAGATGCGCCGACGGGCTTACGGACGGGCGGAGAAGAGCGAGCTCCTGGCGACGCGCCGAGGGCAACGTGTCCGCGGGCTCCTGCGATGGGAAAGAGCATGCATTCAGTTGGGGGCCCGGCGCCGAGCATGCATGCACAGGCAAGACCACGGTGAGAAGAAGCCGGGGAGGGGGACGCGGACACGTTGCGCCCTGACGCATCGCGCGCGGCGACGGTGTTTTCGCATCTGTCAGCGCCGGGCCCCGTTTTGGGTTCAGTGTTTACGGAAGCGGTTCTGGTTGAGCGGGGCGCGCGACACCGCGGGTCGTCGCTACGAGCGGGGGCGCTGGCGCAGGCGCACGTCGGGCAAACGTTGTCGTCGTTTCGCGAGCACCGGGGAGAGGCACGAGAGTGGAGCGAGGCACGGCGACGGCGTTGGGCTCTCCGCGGCGACGCGGCGGAATTGCTAGGCGTTGCTGTTGCTGGCAGTGGGCGGATGTTCGGGGGAAGGGCCCGATTGATATATTTGTTCTGTGGGACGTTGAATAACGTTGAGGGTTCAGATAGAGTTGGCAGCCTGCCCAGCTGGACGAGAACGCTTCCTGTGGCGAGACTCGAGAGCGCCCAGTCCCGCACAGCATTCGCGTGCGTGTCCGTGACTGATCGCAGCCCGCCTCCCCTTGCTTGTGTCCTTCCTCGCCTGGGCAGAGAGAGGGCGAGCGGACGAGAGAAAGGAGGGTCGGGGGCGGAATGCTCTCCGGAGGACGGATTCGGAGCGGGAGGGGCAGGCGGCGGTCTGGGCCGGGTGGACGGCGGAGGAGACGGTGACGGCTCGCGTGACGGCATGGAACGTGCGAACGTGCGAGAGCCCCGGCCGCCCTGAGTCATCGACCGCAGGAGTCCGCTCACCTCACTCTCCGAAACTACTTAATCGTCGACACCCATCCCAAACGCCGCTCTTCCGCCAGCCCACTCCCAGGCCCCCTTGCCGCCAGTCCTTGCTTTGCACGCGTCGTGTGCAACCCCTCCTCGCCCTCCTCCCTCTCAAATGCCCTCGATCTGTCTCGCAGTCTAGCGCAGATGGCCTCCTCCAGCTTCAACTCCAACATGATCCAGTTTCCCCGTCTCCCTTCCGTGCCGGAAACCTGGGATACCAACACTGATCAACCTCTTCTCCCGCCCCGCCCACATTCGATGCGCAACGGCCGCGTCTTGAAGCAGAGCAAATCGACAGAGAGCCTTAATCAGCGCAAGGACCGCGTCGAGTTCCTCCGCCGGAGGGAGTGGACGCGCAGAGTCGCAGCAGGCACTGATCAGCCGGTATGTCTCTCTCCTATCCCCCGCCCATTGTCGCCCCATCATTCCCCAACGCCCTCCCCCTGTCGCCCTAGTCTCTGATCTCGTCAAGATCACTAACCCCATCCCGCTGCAGAAACGCGCACGCACTTACTCCTGGGAGGACATCGTCGCCGCAGCCGATGCTGCAGCCGACTCTTGGGACTACAGCCCGACCTCCCCCGGCTTCCCCAGCCGGCCCGATACCATCGACGAGCTCGACGAAGCCGACGAGCCGTACGTTATTTACACCGCGACGCCCCGCCCGTCCTCCTCCGCGTCTGCGCACACGCACGCGCCCTCTGCGTACAGTTATACCCCGCACCACAACAATACCCTCGGCCCCACCGTGCTCTACTCGACCTCGCCCGCGCCCTCGCCCACGCTCTCCCCGCTGCCCTCCCGCTCGCCCGTGCGCGACCTCTCCCCGCCGTCGCTCTCGCCACCCGCGCTCCCGCACCACGCGCGCAGGGGCTGGCGCGGCCCGCACTCGCGGCACTCGTCCCTCTCATCGATATCGGAGGAAGACGAGGGTTTGGCGCGCTTCTGAATCTGATCCGGGCCTTGCGTCCGCGCGCGCGCGCCCTCATCCGCACCCGCACCCGCATCGCGATCCCGCGTCGAGTCGGAGATGCGGACTCACGCGCGCGCCCGGAATCGAGCGCGTCCCGGGAACACGCACGGAACAAGGCGCGGATCGCTACTGCTGCCGCTCGCCCGCTATACCTCCGCTCACCCTCGCCCTTGCCCTTGCCCGCTTGCCTTCGTGCGTGCCCGGTGCGAGTGGCGAGGCCTCGGCGCTGCTGCGTCTCGCACGGGCGTGTGTGCCCGCGCAGGCGTGTCAGGCACACTCGCGCCCTCGTGTCTCCCGCGCGCCATCGATCCCCCTCCCTTCCCAAATATCAACGCCCAGGCGTCTCGGACTCGCTCTTGCTGATCAAGATTGTTGTTGTACATACCCCCTCCCCTCCCACTCCTACCCCCTGCTCCTACTGCTGCCTCTTTACCCCCCCCCCCCACACACACACACACTCACACTCCCTCCGCCCGAGCGGCGGAGGGCGGGGCAGCTGTAAAGTACCGACGCCTGTGTAGATGCCTAAAAGCACTCGAGTCCGTGCGACCCGACGCGGATGAGAGATTATTGTACATATTCCGGCCGCGGTGTTCCTGCGTATACTGTAACGTAACTAATGTGTAATCGTAGAGGCGCGAACGACTCATCGACGACCGACCGGCCGACTGCTGATGCCAGGAGAACTTGGCTGACGCTGAGTCTGTCGGGGATCGCTCATATGTGATGGTGTGTGTGTGTGTGCGTGCGTGCGGTACCAACTCTCGGAGGATAGCAGTCCGGGTGAGGTCGACGGATGGTTGGCGCAGCGCTATCCGACTCGCCCGGCCTCCGTCTCCGGGGCACACATGTCTGTGGCAGGCCCTCGCGCGAGCGACAAGAGAGCAGCGCGGATAGATAGATAGATAGATAGATAGATAGTTTCGAGTTTCATAGTGGCAGTCAGGCAAAGGTGCCACTGTCCACGTCCTACTGTACTCGGTGTTATCCTGGTTCTTTGGACATCCTGAGATATATATCTTTGGTTAGATTAACAACACCATAATTGTTTACTTGAGGATTCTTAGCCTTACTGACTATAGGTGGAATAACAGGCATAGTGTTAGCTAATGCTTCAATGGATATAGCTTTACGTGATACATACCATGTAGTAACTCACTTCCATTATGGAGGCAAGGCGTGCGGAGGCTGAGAAGGATCTCAGCTTGATACGTTCGGCATGTGATTGGTAGTGATATTCATTTTAAGATAATTTTTTAATAAACATACTAATATCTTATGGCATATAAATTACAAAATACTACACTATACTATATGATATATTTTTGGCGCCGCGGGCGTATGTACTGTATCATATATGTACTTGTTGCTCCGCGCGCGCCAGCGGATGGAGGCAGCAGACGTCGCGGACACGCTGGCAGGCCAAGAACGGAGCGCAGGACACGAAGACGGCGGACAAGTGCTCATGTCGGACGGTGGAATGGCGTGACGAGTACTGCTACGTGAAGCCGACGCCTACAGTACGGGGACACGACCGTTCTCGGCCAGGAGGTTGCGCACCGGCATTGAAACTCGCGCGATGTTCCAAGCAGACCTTAGGATCGCAAGACGCCCGTGTGCGACGTATCGAAAACAGCTGAGCTCAGATACTCAGCAGCGCGCGCCCATAGCTTCACGCAGACCACGCGGCGCGCGCGTCATCGAAGAGACCCCCATACGGTCGGTACGGATCTCAAGACGTCAATGCTCAATCGCTAGGACGGCGAAGGCGCCGCCTGCCTACAGCAGAGGGACGGGACGGGAGAGGATCACGCACCTGTGCGTGGAGTGCCCCACGCGCTACGCTGATTGGCCGAAGTCATACGTAGGAAGTCGTGCAATCCGGTGTGCGGCTGAAGGAGCGGTCGCTAGAAGTGCGCCACAGTCAGCTCGCGGACACGCGCGTCGATGGGGAACATGGGGACGTACGTCGTGCATGTGCAGTCTTGCAATGCGACGCGCGCACACGCGCCGAGTCCCCGCGCCTCCCCTCCAGGGCAGGCGCGAGTTGGTTTGGGAATTGGCGTGGTGTGCGCGCGCGTCGCGAAGACCGTTGCGGAACAAGCGCGTACCGATCTTGGTTCTCTTGTACGCGTGGTCTCGGCGCCGGTCGAGCGACCGTCAATGCTACCTGTTAAAGGACGGGCAGTCAGCATGATGCTCTTCTCAAGATAGGAGGGGGAAGGATGCATACAGTTTTCACATCGAAGGAAGCTGGGGCGTCTGCGCGACCGGTCGAGAGGGTGGTTCCCGTCGCGCGTACGACGCGGATCGATGCTGTTGCCTCCGCGCAGGATGGGGGGCCCATGCGCGGGCCAGGGAGAGAGTCTAGAAAAAAAGGATTAGCGTGCATCGATAGCAACGCAACCGAGGCAACGTACAAGGAGGCTCGGCGACAGCAGCTAGCCCGTGACGGGCGAGTCGGAGCAGTGCTCAGCGCAGTTGGCTTCCCCGCCGTGAGGCGGGTACTAGTCCCGGGGGCCACGAAGAGGCCTGCGCTATCCCCGGGGATCTTGAGGCACGCGGGTAGGGGGGGAGGACAGGAGAGTGGCGAGGTGCCTGTTGCACCAGGGCTATTCGCCCCGTGGTGTGTACACGCGCCGCCGAGATGATGATGGTGAGGAAACCGCCGGGTGGCGAGGTGCTGTACGCACCAGCGCTATGCGCGCTGCGTGTGCTCACGCGTCGTCTGTCGTCGAGGTGTGAGAGGGACGAGGTGTGTTTGTCACCCACGCATGTCGTTTGTGCGCCGCGTGTGCTCACACGTCGCCCCTTACCATGGCAGGCCGCCGTCCTGCATGTCCTTGAATTTCTCGGACGGTTGCGGCGGTGTAATGTTTTTTCCTAGAGCATACGTGGTTAGATCATGAGGCATAGACGCTGTTAGGAGCGCATGGACGGCCATGGTGGTCTTTGTTTTCCGCGCACGGGCACGAGAGTGGTGCGCACCCGCACGCGGGCCAGCGTTGTCTGCCCCTTCGAGAGGGAAGGCCGGGGGTGACGCGGCCATCTAGTCCACTATGGATGGGGACGCTGATGGACGGAAATCAACGCGCTGGCTACGTCGAACGTCACCTGTTGTTCGCACCGCCTCGTGAGGGTTGGCGGCGGGATATCACTTAGAGCAGTGTCGTGGCGGTTATCGGTGAGGGTGTGGTTCGATGGCACTAGCAAGTGGTCAGTGAGCATAAATAGCAAGATAAGTTAGGTTTCTGAGTGGTGGTTGGGTAGTTGACCGCCGTCACCCGCGAGGGGATCGAGCGTGGCGAGGGTTGGTCTGCTCGTCGACATCAGCATCGTAGCCATGTTGCATCCGATGGACTGCTTACCACATGAGTGGCGATGTTGAGCACTGCCTGGGATGCACCCCCGTGTGAGTGCGAGGCGTCGACGATGGTGAGGAGAGAAGCTCACCGTAGTTGTAGTGCGAGGTGCTACCGCGCTCGCCGATGAGGCATGCGCGGCCGCTCGAGTGGGGATGGGTACTCGAGATCGGGAGGAGAGGTGGTGGTGTTCTGGGGGAGAGAGAGGAGGCGAGCGAGGGGGGCTCTTATACGGTCAAGAAGTCAGCCTCCGGCAGGTGCCGGAACACGAGCGCGAGTGACGGAAGAGAGAACCACAAAGAATTCCCCCGTCCTGGGTCGTCATGAGGCACTCCGGAGCAAGCCGCGATTGTTGTCCTTGGCTGACTTCGAATTGGGCGTATCGATCGCCGCCCGAGCAGCACCCTCTTAGGGTCCAGAAGGCGATGTTTTGCGGGACCAAGCACGTTTGCGGTGGCAAAAAACGCGTCATCCCGCGATGGCAAGCGAGATAATCAGAGAAGCAACGGATCAATTGGAGGCGCGAGGAATGGCGGAGAATTAATCGTCATCCTAGGACGCCCGTTAGCCGGTGGCGGTCGCACTGGCGTAGAGGCCACGAGCGCCGTTCATCCGCCACAGCAAGCACGTCTGTTAAGCAAAGCACTTAAGAGGCAATACCAGGGGACGAGGAGGCGCGGCCTCGGGAGGCGAGACGGGGCCGGCTGGACAGGGTCGTGGAGAGGGCAATTGCCATCCGCTAGGCGAGGCTAAGCCCCAACTGCCGATTGAGGGAAGTGTTGTGAGCTGTTTGTTCGTGTGGGTATTCTATCTCCGCCGCCATGCGGCCTCCGCATGTGAACGCCTCAGCGATTGTTCTTGGTCCCATGAGGCCCTCTTCTTCCAGACGGACGCACCGATCGAACTTACGGCCTCTCGGGCGCCGGGTGGTGAGTAGGCCATTCTCACCTTAACCATGCGGTGCCTAGTCGCACCTTGTGAGCGACACACCGATGTTGAATAAAAGGGTGCAGAAGGTTTCTGATCAGTAGGTTCTGACATGCGTCAAAGAACATGCGGCTTGTCCCCTAAAAAAAAAGCACCTCTCTTTAAACGCGCTTATGCGGGAACAGTCCCGATCTCAAGTCCGCATGCGACACTCTCCCAATTGTCCCAGCCCTTCAACATTCGCCCAGGACCTGGCGCCTCGTGTGATTACAGCGGCCGGGTTGTTTGGAGAGGAGGAGAGCTGACATTATACTTAGTGTACTACCAGGTCTATCAGGTGCAACTAATGATGCGTGGACGACGAATCGTAGAACAAAAGCAGGTGTTTTCCACAAAACGGCCGGCCGACCCTGCTTGCTTCGTTGCCTGGATGGAACGTATGTGTGCAATACCGCGGACTGTGCGGCGATTATGACGGACACGGAGATGGGATGCAACCTCACCACTCATCACGTCCCTTGCGCCGCATTGGCTAGCAGCGGCGCGCACTCAAGAATAGGCCCCGCAAAATCGCATCCGGAAACAATAGCGGACCGCGCGCCGACTTCACGATTCGCGATTACACTACAGAACACGGCGCGCCTGAAAGCAGAAGGACTTGCGTGAATACTGTATCGCAACGGATGGCCAAGTGATTTTCAGCTTGAGTTTCCTTCAGATTTGCGCTCTCGGTAGACACTTGAAATCCAAAGGCATGACGTGTAAAAACCTGCGAGCGCCCCGTTTGGAAGGTTTTCTCACGAGGAATCCAAGGTCTTGCTCTCTGGCGCGGACTTTCTCGTACTTGTCACGATTACCCTGCATGTGCGGGGGCCAGCAACTTGAACCTCCTCATGTACTACTCTGACGATCTGCTGCTCATGTTCTTCCGGCACATCTAGTGTGCTTGTTCTGCTTCCAGCTCATCTAGTGTGCTTGTCCCGCTTCCAGCTCATCATCTGATGACAATCTCAAGCCATCTTGGTGGCCGCCGCCGCCACATCTGATTTGTCTTCCCGTGGGCTTGGACTCGGACTGGCAAGGATAGGGACAACGACAAGGATTGGATAGAGTAAGCCGTCTGCCCTGCTCCCGAGCGTCATTGTACTGACTCTTGCACTACCTTGGGTGGCCTACGCATAAGGCCTTTGAGGATTACGCACAGTTTTCTACACGACGCCATACCGGTCAGTGCTCCCGTCGCAGCATGTTCACTACTGACGTGGCGGACGGGGCGACTCGAGAAATTGTTCGCTTCCCTTTCAGTCCATGATGCTGTTAGTTTTTTTCCTGTATCCGGTCCCTTCTCATTTTGTAACATAGAGCCATTGTGTCATGTGTACATATATTCTGCTGGTGTGCGCTGGCGAGTGCCATCCCCGCCTGCTCTGATAAACGCTGTGGTTGCCACGCAGGCCTATCATGCCCAGAATACCATATATGGGTCAAGTTTCATCTGCTACGTGCAGTATGCTGGACTTTTGCATTCAGACATCTAACCCTTGAATTCCAGGTGTCTACCGGGATCGTGAAACCCAAGTTCTGGATCACTGGAAAATACAGGGTCCATGTTCCATTTGGATTCCGCCTGCCCCCTGTCCGGCCGTGTATCCCGAACGATCCCAGGTCGAGCAGTCGGTCCGCCTCCCGTGGGCGCTCTCAGGTGCGCACCCTCTTCGAACGCCTCAGCGTGCATTGGAGTATTGCGGCCTCATGCTCTGCAGCGCGATAGGCATTTGGTATACAACACAAGGAGCCATGGTCGAATACATGACGGTTTCGACCAGGTGCTCCCGTCTATCGGTACACGGTGGAGGGGGGGAGGCGCACTACTTCACCGATGAGACCCATGGAATATTGTGTCAGTGGGTATCATACCCCTAAGTATTATCACATTCTGGTACCGGGAACATGATGTTGTGCAACAACACGCTATAGCAGTTGTGTCACTTGCTGCGGTTCTTCAACGAGGTCGTCCATGGCGGAGTCGTCCCGGAGCTGGTGAACGCGATGAAAAGTAGCGTGCCGGTGTAGAGGAACACTATGGGAAGCGCGACACGCAACAGATGCGTCAGCACTGAACCGGAAGACCATGCATGAATCGTCGCGTTACTCACAAACGGCAAAGTCGACGAAGGCAGTGATAGCGATGGGGTGTATGTCGTCGCAAATGTTCTTTGCATTCGTGATGAGTTGGAAGTCAGAGCAGGGATGGCCCTTGAAGATGGTCTTCCCCTCGGAGAGCGTCGTCGCTCCAACCGAGATCCACAAGATGCACAGGATGACTGCACATGAAATCAATACCAGGACTAAGACCGAGTAGTATGACGGTTGAAGGCTTACGAGACCACGCAAGCTCGAACACAATCATGGAAGTGAAGATGGTGTTGATGAAGAAGTCAAGGGCAAGCCTGACAGCGGTTCAGGGCTTATGAGAACCCAGCGGTAGTGACGAGAGCAATCACGACGCACATGATAAATAGCGAGATAGCGGTGATGCACCCGACAGTAATGCCTAGTGTCGTGTACGGGAACGAACCGGTGTCGTCACCGAAGGCCCGGAGGATCGTGTCGAGGTTGCTTGAGGTGTGCACGCACATCGCGAGCACAACCAGACCCAGGGCGAGCGCGGCGACTGAGGAGTACGCTCAGTATCAACAGCGCGCCGTGCAGGAGGGAGTACTGCTGCTCACCGAAGGTAATGACCCGGTAGACCCATAGGACGTTCATGGTGAGGGATGGAGCGAACAAGGGCGACGGCGATACTGCTCAAAAAGCACACAGCGCTCGAGTTATGTAGGGGGACGTCAAAGCGGGCTCTCGACATGCCTAATACTCACGAGGGTTAGCCGTTGCACCGACAAATTGTCCGTAGGTATGAGGCGCTAAACGCGCCCCACGCATGCCATACCGTTGGCCATTGAACTGACGGATTAACTGCCTCCGTCGCTGTGGTCACATCAGAAGACTCGGATGGATGGGTGAGCTTCGATCTGGCCGGGCACAATTTGAGTACTCACAATCAATCACTGCACGAGTTCTTGCTACAATGCTGCACACTTACTGCGAGGGGACCGTATAGATATGCACTAAGGATAGATCAGGAGCTCTGGAGCTTGCTCCCGGTCAAGTACGTTTTCACGACGAGATACGTGCAAGCCCAAACCGGGCTGGAAGGCAGCACAGCCTCTACAAATGCCCGGTGTCGTGGTGGGAACCGGAGCGGCCACGTCGGGGTCTCACTTCGGGACCGAGCCTTTAAACGAGTCATGATTCGGTCGATTATGACTCCACCAGTGAACACGATCTGTTCGTAGCTGGGCAGAGAAGGTCTCGTGCTTCGCCAAACGCATGATCATACCGTATATTGCTGATCGTCTCTCACGACTGTCAACGCTCGAGCGACCGTTGCAGATCGAATAACATACAAGACTAGTCACACGGGTGTAGACTGACGCCGCGAGAGACCGGCGCGGGCGAAAGGAGTGTGCACTGTCGATGACCGCCCTTCGACGCGGTGCGGCAGCAGTTCAATGTATCCTGCAACACGGGCGGCAAACGGACTGCGGACGATACTTGCTTGTCTCATGCGTAATCACGATTGAGTTCGACCAGGGCCACAAGCTCAGTGGTAACTCCTGGATACGACTCAAGTAACTCGAATCTGACCCTTGTGACAATACTGTCTGGAGTATCAGAGTACATTGCATGTCCGTGGTCGCTCTTCGACGGAATCGGGCGATCCAGCGCAGCGCTTCGTCCAGGAAAAGGACACTTCCTGGAACAGAAGAGCGGCCGTATCCCTTCCTTCGGTGTCTGACTGAGGCCGTCCATGTCGAACTCGAGCTCATCAACGCCGGTAGAAGGAGCATCTCTCCCTGCGCAGACTTCCCGGGATCGTGAGCGTGAGCTACATACATTTTCTGTACAAATGCACTCACATATGGCAAAGGCCATCAAGGAGATCGTTGCGATCGAGTGGAAGCCATTGCCTGCCGTTTCAGAAGCTCGCTGTTCGGGGGGGGCTACCACATAATGTGAATCAAGGATGCCTCCGAAGAGCTTGCCGAAGTCCGAACTCAAAGGTTTTAGCGCCGACAGAAATCCATAGGATCGCCCAGATGACTAGGGTGCAGCAGTCTCGGTCTCGGACGCCGTCAAAGCGATATTCAAGAGACGAACTGGAGCGCATCATGCAATCGTTCATATGACAGGAGCACCGCCGCCCTTCGTCTCGACATCTCTAACGACGCTCTTCGAGGCGGAGTCCCTCTGGACAGGACTCCTCCACATCGGCGTTCCCCGCCTCGCAGCCGCCCTAGAAACGCACAGCAGCACCGCGACATACACCGCGACTGCATACACCCACCCACAGCAGTCAGCGCGGTTTCCCCGACGTTCTGGACGTTCTGGAGACGGGAACGGAGACGTACGGATGGTCCCGGCAACAGCCGACAGCGCGACAATGGGCGCGACGTTTGCGCAGATATCGTCCGCGACTAAATCCGGGTGGGCGCACGCGGAGCCCCCGAAGTGCTCGCCTGCGCGAGCACTGGCGAGCACGGCGGCCGCGATCCACAGCCTGGACAGCACGGCTGTGGTCACGCAGATGTGTCAGTCAAGCCCTCGCGCACGCGCGATTCTGGCGACAGACGTACGCAGCTCGAGCAGTTCGCAAATGACCAAGGCCGGCCGGTGGCAGCTGTCCCCGATGAGCCTGCACGGACGGCGTTCAGCTATCGTGAGCGCACATTTGCTGAACACTCGACATACTTCCAGATGACGGAGAGGGCGGTGAAGGTGCCGGCACCGATCTCCGAGCGCGCATACAGCAGGTCCAGTTCCCTGCCAGGCTCCTCGATGAGGACAAAGCGCCACGAAACGAGCGTCACCACGCTCAGGGCGACGACGCCGAGTCCCAGACTCAGCGCCAACACTACGTTCAGAGGCGGTTAGCTTGACAGTGCACGTTGCTATTGCGATGGATCGGAACTCACTGAACAAGCAGAGGCGGAAAGTATAAAGCCACGGCATTTCAACCACTGGAACGAATGTGTGGACACCGGGGCCGGCCCGTGGAGGACACGCAGCTACCGTTGAGGATAGATATATGGATCACCTACATCGCCCTACTTACTACGACCGCAACAAAGGGTCCTACCCGACATATCATAATGACCCGATCAGTCAAACTGAGAGCGCGGAAGAGTACTGCCAGTGCCAACCAACGCCGATGGAGCACACGCCCATGGGCCGGCATTGTCGATCTTACTCATCCAGACGCACGCCAGCGCAGCGGAGCCCATTCCCGAGCCAATGTGCCAAAGGGACAGCGGGGGTTTGTAGATTTGTATACCCCGTCCCCTCGAGCAACCCGTGCGAAGGACACCGACGAGGCCGAGCAAGCAACCACAACATATCGGCACGGTGGATGATGACCCTGGATCAGAGGACCGTTGCGCACGCCCACCTGCACAGGCTAAAGACAGATTCATTCGCCAGCACAAGCAGGAGGGCGACCACGTTTGGAGATCGAAGGCTGATGTATTGCCGCAGAGGACGTCTCACGCGTGAATGCCAGTTGCCAGTTGCATGTTTAGAGACTACCGCCAGAATTTTCGTACGTTCCCCGCCTAGCTGAGATACATAGAAGGCAGTACATTCTGGTACGTAGATGTCTAGTTGTTGTACAGTCCGAACAGACAACAGCCTCAAGACAGAGCCTGATATGAGGCAGTGGTGGTGGTCGTAAGAGGCAAGACGCAAGCACATGTAAGCGTCCACAAGTCCTGCCAACGCGCGACTATAACCTCACGCCGATGAATCCGGAGACCCGTACTTGCTGCTCGCCTCTTGCAACGCCAATGCCAGAATAACGACTAATATTGCTATAGCACCAACGCCGAGCACAGCAATTTACATGCCACAACCTCTACTGTACTGTAACATCTAGATCCGACGCGCCGAGACCGCGAATACCGCTACACTGGGTCATGAGCACTGAGAAGATAGGTCCCCCCTCCGCCGCCGCGCGCGCGCGTAGGCGCAGTAGTGGAGCGTATGTATGTACACAGTGCGTGCAGGCGGGCGGAAGAGGGCGTGTGGCTAGATTAATCCGAGAAGTCGTGTGAGCGTGAGCATGTCAGTGTGCCGAGAGTGAGTATGTGTATGTTTGGGGTGTACATCCGGGAGACTTGAAGGGGGCGTGAGCGTCGTGAGATCGTGGGGTCGTCCTGATGAGAGGAGCGGCGCCGATCCCTCTCCCAGCTCGGACAGCACCGGGTTACCGTCGCGGTGGGTGGGTGCACACGCTCGAGCACGCGTGTAGCAGTGTCACATGCGGCGGCGGCAGGCATCCGAGCGCTGTGCGGGGGAGGAGGTACAAAGGAGTGCAGGCGCGCGACGCGATCATAGGGCGCGGGTATAAGTGCGAAGGCACCAGGGCGCTGTTGAAGCATCGTGACGAGGCCGTTAGACGACCTGCGTCTGCACCTGTGCCTTCTCGGACTCTTGCGGTTCAGCGACGAGCGCTTCGGCGCCAAGCGCGGGTTTGTCGAGGTCGGTGCGGTTCGACTGGGGGCCGTGGTAGTGCCGGTGTCCACCAATGAGGTACCAAACGCTAACGATCGCACTCAGTGAGCAGTAGCTCTTCGAGGAGAAGCGGCAATGGCTTACAGAGAAAGAAGAACGACACCGCCAGTGATGGGCTATATCGGGGACCGTCAGCGTTATAGGGTGGACAACACATGCAGATACCGAATAGGTGCAGTTTCCAGATACTCACCGCAGCATAGTTCATCGTCTCGCCGGTGACAGGCAAGTTCGTCGGCAGCGCAAAGATGACGCACACGAACAGTGTCCACAAAATGCAGTTGATGTTCGCAGCCCATCCGAGGAAGCCATCGCCCATATAGAATGGGCCTGGCTTGAACTCGACCTCAGGATGGTTCCTGTACCATCTCCGGCTACGCATGTTACCACAGCATTAGCACTACACCACAATCCAGTATGGGAAGACGCACAAGAATATCGGGATGATGTACGACAAGTCGAGAGCCATGGCGGTCATGGCGAAAATCGCGTTGAGCGCGATCGGGCTTGCGAGGTCGAGCAGACCGGGAAGGACACCGACGGCGGCGACAAACCAAATCGCACGAAGGGGAGTCTGCGTCCACGTACTGACATGGCCGAAGTACCCGCCGTCGGGAAGACCCTTGTCACGACTGAAGGCGTACACAGTACGCGACGCAGCCTGCAGGGCGGTCTGGCAGACGAAGAACGCGGTCATGCAGACGAATGCCTGTGTACGGCGCGAATATAGTCAGCTTCGACGAGAGTGTGACGTCTACGACCACACCCACCCAAAGGAAGAGAGCCCCAGGCTTGCCCATACGTAACACCATGATCTGAGATTGGCGGTCAGCATACAGCATTCGATCAGGGTCCGTCAGGCACCAAAGAAGTACTCGAACTGATACTTTTACGTACCTCAAGAAAGGCGGACCCGCTAGGACCGGGCAGGTTCTCGCTTGAGTAAGAAGTCAGTAAATGACGCTACCGTAACAGTTTCGAGGAAGACGCACATCGGGCCAGAGCACAGGATTAGAACGATATTGAGCAACCAGCCGATGAGACCAGTGCCTAGCACTATTCGTTGGTCAGACGGGATCAAGAGCTAGACGCATGACTATGAACGTACCTGCGATGAAGATGGCAGAAGGGGCGGCGACTGCAGCGCGCTTCACTTCCTCGCTAAAACAGTCGGCGTGAGGTGCGATTGGGCTTGGTCCATACGGAACGACTTACGAGATGTGTGCCGTTGCATCGTAGTCCTACGAGAACACAGAGCACAATATAGACCCTCACTAAGCACTCTGGTGCACTAAGGACTCAGAAACTTATGACTTACCGTCATCTGGGCATCGATGGTGTCAGCGCCCGAGTTCGTGTAAGTGGAGAGCGCATACGTACCGTCCACTGTACACTGAGCAGACCGAAGAGGAACGCGATGCCATTGTTCCAACCTCCGGTCTGGTTAATGAAACCCTCGCTCCCGAAGACATACTTGGCGCTGTGCATTTCGCTCCGCGGGGTCGTCGCGAGCAGTACGATGACGATGACTATCGCACGCGCCAGGGTTAGAACAAGATGTGCCTTCGGCACCTCCGGAGCACTCACTCAACGTGGCACCGATGTTGACAAAGACAAAGCCAGTGGTGAGGCGTGCCAGTTGGCGAGTGGCAAGGCAGTTCTACGACGTATTGAGTTGTCGTGTGACCCAAGAGATGAGCTAATCTCACGTACCAGAATGCCGTGGATAACGAGCAATCCAGCGAACAAACCTACGGACTTTCCAGCGGTGACCTCAAAGGCTCCATTCTGAGGCCAGAGGGAAGGTCAGCAGTGCTACAAAGTAATCAATACGCATTACCAACCTTGCCGACTACGACCGCGGCCCATATCATGTTGGCCAACCCGAACTCGGTGGAGGACATTCCGAGGATTTGACCCAGAATGTTGAGCCAACCGACGACCCATCCGACTATTGGGCGGTGCTTCCGTGGTACCAACTGGGCAGAAGCAGTGTACCTAACGTGATGCTCATGAGATAGTTTGTCGAGAAGGTCCGCCAAGTGATACTTACAGACCACCACAAGTAGGGAAGGCGCTAACAATCTCCGCGATACTTGCACCTGCAAGCGAGCGTCAGTCCTGAAGCGATCTGGAGAAAGCCAGGGTTCCATATACAGCCGGCACCACCGCTGGGGTGAGATTTCCGTAGCCTGCCGCCGAACCCGGAGGATGCGCGCGTGTTTTCGGGACCGTCATCACTATTCCGTTCGGCAGGTCCGTTCCGGCTTCGGGTTCGGAGCGTCTACTCGCACGCCCATCCGACTTTGAACTGTACTGGACAGCGTGGCTGACGAGTGTGGCAAAGCGTTGTGACTGCTGCGATCTCACTCCGAAGAAGACCGGGGGCCATACGTCGGAGTGACGCATGCGTGGCTGCACGCTGATAACCATGGGAGGGCCGATACGCACCGAGCGTGAAGCACATCGTCGCACCGAGGATCCAGCACCAAGTCACTGAGGAGGGACCACCCAAGAGCAGGGGGGAGTTGAAAGTCGTGGCCACACTGGAGCAGAGACCCATGATGCTGAACGCAAAACTGATCTGCAGATGGGAAACGTCTGTCAGAGAATTTGACCGCGGTATCAAGAGATGGCACTGACGGTGGCGACGTTGGAGAACTCGCGCTTGAAGGAAGGGATGTATCCGATCTCAAGCAGTTTGTTGTCATCGCCGGAGTCGTCGCTGCTGCTCCCGATTGAACGGGTGTCGGCCTGAGCATCCTTCTTTTCGGAGAGGGGAGGACGAGAAGAGGACATGGTGGCGGGAGGGAGGAGGGGGGGAAGGAGTGGGGAGGCGACCTGAGGCAGATAACGAGGCCGTGGCGGACGAGGAGGATGGCCGCTGGAGCGCAAGAGGCAAAACCTGGGGTCGCGTGCGGGCGAGCAGGTTTTGAGAGGCGCCCAGGCCCGGGGCAGGGCCTCTGCCACCGATTGATTCTTGGATGATCATCGCCCTCGGACCCCTTCCGCCCCTCCGTCCGAGAAGGGCAGGCGTCGGCCGGCCGTCGGCCGGCACGCCGCATGCGACCCCGACCAATCTGGTTTCGCCCTCGTGAACCGTCCCGCCGTGCTTGGCCACACCCGCCACAACGCGCCGCGCCCAGTCGCGTCCAATCACGACGCACGTGCGTCGCGAGGGTCACACAGCGCACTCCAAGCGCGTCACGCTCGCCCCGGGCCACGCCGGACCACCAGCCACATCAACTCGTGCATCATCCAGCGCTGGATGCCCTGACCAAGTGGACAGCGTGCCCTTGCGCATCTTTCGTCCCTCAAAACCTCTCTTGCAAAGGGATGCCTTCATGCGCGCGTTTCTCCGACCGTCTTCACCCGTCATGGGCTCATCCAAACACACCAATGAACAAAGGTAGAAAGACACTAGTACGCTTGTCGTTTCCCTCCCAGTCCTCCAGGCTGTACCGTTCCAGTATCCGCACTGTCTCATAGAGGCTGTCAAGCAATCGAAGCGTGCAGTAATTATCGAAAAGCCATGTTGTGGCCAGATGTGGTGTCTCAAGCTCCGCCCGTGTGGTCATGCTGGTGGTGCACTGCAGGGCTGGACAGTCTTGTGGACAGACGCGCAGGTTACACTTCTGCCAGTTCTCATCAGCAACCGGAACTCATGACAGGATGGGCGTTTGCTCTGGATGTCCTGGCTCACCAAAAGGATAGCGACTAACAGCGTTGTCCTCGTCACGACACTGCCTTTCCTCGCAGTATGTACCGCGCAAAGCCTACATAAGGAAGCGTGGCAGCCGAGCACGAGCAGACTTAACAAGTCATATGAATGTGCAACTCTCGCCTCCAAAACCGCCCGAGCAGGATATGTCCTTGTTGTATGACTATCGGATCTTCTCGCTAGGTCAGTAGCCACCCGTCTAGGATTGTCTGTGTCGTCCTATTGACGCACCCGCCGCTGCAGTTATCTCTATCGGCTCAGGGTTGGCCGTCTTTGTGCAGGGCATGGAGACTCTCCACTCCCCCGATCGAATGTTCGGTGGGACAGTCGTCTACGCTCAGTTCGGCATCGCGACCGCGGTGCTCACCACCATCCCCTTGGCACTCATGTACGGCCAGCCCCCATTCTCCTTCCGCCCCGACTTATTTGACATCAACCCTATCATCCAGTCTACTATGTGAGTGCATCCAAAGGCCCGTCGACGCAGTGGTGGAGCTCGCATGCCTGCGTACGTGCCCTCCCCCCTTCCTGGTCCCGACATGCATCTGGCCAAGCGCTTCACACACTGTCCCTGACTCCCTCCCTCCCAGCAATCGTATCCTTGCTCTGGCTCGCCGTCGGCGCCGTGAGCACCGTGCAACGGCGCACCAACCACGGCCACGCCTCCTGCGAATCCTTGGACCCCGCCCAGGGCACACCGTGCACGTACGCCGATTTCATCGCCATCTTCTCGTTCGTTCCCGGCGCTGTCCGTGAGTGTGCCTACACGGGCGTTTTTTTTCTCCTGTGCGTTTGCAGCGGAGGTGCTCACACGACCCGCCCCGCAGTGATGCTGTACACAGCAGTGCTCGCGCTCGTTGCCTGGTACAGCGCGCGCGTCGGGAAGCCGGTCTGGAGGCAGCCGGTGAGGGGGCCGGGCGCCGGTGGGGATATCGCCATATAAATGCGCTGGCGTGATACGTCCGATGAAGAAGTCCCTAAGCGTGCTGTACAGATACTGAAGCCGTGAGCGATCATGCTACTAGAATCCGTCCGGTATCGTAGCCCGTCCGGATGCCCTTTTCGTGACAATTTCCCCATTCAACCTGGTAGTACGGCGGCGGGCCGTCCGCACCACCCGAGACGGCCCTACGTCCGCGGCGACCAGAAGAGGTCGCACCAACAGAAGACCCCACATCTGTAGCGGAGAGCGGCATGCTCTTCGCCTCCCCGCACTTGCCCGTGGCAGTCGACACATACGCTGACTGCGTCAACGCCGGTGAGGTAGCGCTATCGCGCAAGCTCGCCATGTAGTACGGCACGCTTGAGTGCACGTTGGACATCGCACTCTCCGTCGTGTTCACCCCAGCCGCTATCGGACTGCCGAGTGGCGAATCTGAGGGGAGGATGGGGCCGTCTAATAGGTGTGGATAGGGGAGTGTAGAACAATCAATGACGGCATACGAGGGGAAGGTGCGGAGGGCGTACCGTACTGTCCAAACCTCGCACGCATACGACGGCGCTTCCACATGAACAACACGGCCGCCGAGACGAGGAACAGAGCCAGCCCTCCTGCAATCCCGCCTGCGACAGGCGCGACTGGCGAGTCGCGCCGCGCCGCGCCGTCGGCTCGCAGGGCCAGGGCCGGACACTTGACGCGTCGAGTCCGCGGTGGACGCCGGAGCCCCGGTAGGTGTCAGGGGGCGACGTGGGGGACCCGTTCGCTTGCAGCGGCTTGTACATGACGAAGTCGCGGACCCACGGGCACTCCGGTGTCCAGGTCGCGGAGACCTCGAGGGAGTGTTCGCCTGGGGGATGGCATGGAACGCGTAGAACCGGAGCGGCGTGAGCAGCGTCGCGGGGGTGGGCACTGGGATGGGCCTTGAGGACCGCTGGGCGTCGATGGGGTATATCGCTGAGGGCAGCGGTGTGGAGCTGCATGGCTGGGCGAGGCCGTATATGGCGATGGTGTCGACGCCTGTAGTCGTACGAGAAGAGGGTGAGCGAGTGCGTGGTATGCACTTACTACTACTGACCGATCCACGGCACCGTAAAGCTTTAGCACTGCGAGGTGATTGCAGTGTATGACTGATCCCAAGTGATGTCCGCTATGGTGCCTTCTGAGGGACTGTTGGTGCCCACAGTCGTGTTCTGGACATTGTGGTCCAGGAAGTTCTCGTACTGGATAGTCTCGTCATCCACCACTATGGTTAGCTCGGACATCTGCAAGATTATGGGGGGATTGTAGACCGAGGGCGGGGACAAGCCCTGGCAGATCCGCTGCCGAAGTGACCCGTGTTATCATGCACGAAGGCAATCTCGACCTTGACAGTGGTACGGGCACTGGAAAACCGAACAACAGGAGAGCTGCACATGATGAGCACGGCCGAAACAGACGAAGGGGGCTCGCCATATGCTCCGGCACAAACAGCTCTTGTCAGTGTGAAGCCAAGAGGACAGGAAAGGACGCGCCAGAACGGAAGTAGAGATTTATGAGTGCTTGCGCGCAGCGCCCGGAAACAGCGGTTGTAGAAGCCCTTGCTAGCCTCTCATGCGTCCCAGGATGTTCAGTTCACAAGTTGCGATACTGAATGCATGTCCTTGTACAGATGGGCTATGATGGGCCATCTCCGGATACGATGGTGTACTCCTTTTTGTTACTGTATACTCGGTCAGGACGTGATCAGAGAATGGCCAGCACCTCAAAATCGTGCCGGGGAAGGGTGACACTTGAGAGTCATAGTCCCCCACGAAGTCGCATCATACGAAGTCTTTCAACGACCAGCCTGAGTTTGACTGGTAATATCAGGCGCTAAGCCGAGGAAGAGGGGGCATGTCTATAGGCTAAGCCGCCAAGATTAGATGTAAGCACTACGATACTTTCCCGTATGTCAGAGCGTGCAACCCGCGGTGGATCCCGGATCCCCAGATGCTCATTGATCATCGCCTCTCCGCCGCACGCGCCTCTTCAACCTTGTTCCGCCACCATTGGCGCGCATACTTCACGGAGTCACGCATCGAGGGCGCGGGCTGGCGAATGTGCGCCGGGATGATGGGGATGTGGAGCGCGCGACGGACGGCGGGTTGACGGAGGATGATGCTCTGGAGGGTCATCGCGCTGATGCTCGTGATGAGGTACACGAGGACGCCCTGCAGACGAACGCCGCATGAGTGGCAGATGCACTATGTGGATGCACAGTACGTACAGATGAAAGATTAGCCAGCAGGAATACCGAGCCGGTCGTCAGCACACGGAGGAAGTTCATGATGTGGCCCATTTGCGGCGTCGAGCCGATGAGGTCACGCATGGACACCTGCAGTGGGTAGCAATTATCAGCAAAAGACATCCTGGCTACGGAAATTTTGGGTTCATACCGAAATTTGTACGTTCATGAGCACCGTCGCGATGATAGGCAGGGTGTAGGTGGGGTCCGCGGCGATCAGGTCCGGTACCCACTGGAACCCGCTGTTCGCGAGCTGGGGCACGGTCCCGTCGCACAGGCCCTTCACACCGAAGAACATGCCGAGCGTGACGGGGAGTTGAATGAACGGCGCGACGATCATGCCGGACATACTCACGCCCGCCTTCTGATAAATGAGTTTCTGGCGGAGCGCGGCGCGCTGCATCGCGAGCATGTCCTTCTTCTTCTGCGCGGCGGTCATCTCGTCCCGGATGGACGTGATCTCGTCCTGGTACGGCGCAAGCGCGGCCGTACCCTGCATCTGCTTCACGGAGAACGGGAAGAGGATGACGCGCGATAGGACCGTTGCGCTAACGATCGTCCAGAACCACGGCAGGCCGGCGGAGATGTGGATGAGCTCCATGCTCCAACGGCAGATCCCTGCGGGTGTCCAGCGGGTGAGCTCGAGCGCGGCCAAGTCGCCATACTGGAGAGGCTGTAATGGGAGCGACGACGCGGCCTCGGCAGGGAGGGCATCCGCCGGGACTGGGACGGGAGGAAGCGCAGCGTCTGGCGAAGGTGTGGAGGAGGCCGTGTCAAGAGCAGCAGAGGGTTCCACTGGTACAGCTTCTGGTGCAACAGGGGCTTCAGCAGCCGCATTTTCCGCAGATGCTGGCTGGGCAGGCTTTGCTGCAGGTGCCTCAGGTTTGGAGGAACTCCAGAAAGACCGAGGGTATGACTGCAGCACACGGAGGTCACTTCGTGCCGTCAGTACAAGCCTGGAACGCTACGGCGTGCGTAAGAAAGAGACATATTGCTGCAATACAAGTGCATACCTGCAGCCCAAAAGTGGATAGGCTCCTTGCTTGGGAGATGTTGAACGCAGGCCGAGTAGCTCTTCCGGCCAGCGAGATGTTAGTACAGTGGGATGGGTCGCTAACTGCCATGCGCAAGCTCACCTGAGCCCTAGCCGTCCCATGTATCCCGCACACAACACCATTTTGCGCTTCCTCTCCAAGTCCTAAAGCGTAGCGGCAAGGTGTGTTTTGGTGGGGGGAAGAACGACCTCAGCCGGCTGCACTCCGAATTCCTCGCGAAGGATTGGGCGCTCGTACACGTGGTATGGGCGCTCGTACACACCGATTCAGAGAAATCGTGACCTGGCCGATCGTGCAAATGCTTGCATTGTGATGGCCCGGGAGTTTACATGAGGTTCAACATTCAGAAAATGCGGTAGGAAAAAGTGCTGCGGTAAATATACAGTGCAAATCGAGACGAACACTAGGTTTCGTATGTGTAGAGTACATGCTCTACAGTATGGCAGGCGCGTACGCGTACGAAGCGGCAACAAGACGGGTGCGCGCAGACCCGCCGGCGTGGACCTACATATGTACGACATACCAGCGGAACGCGGGCTACCAACGTACAGTTCAAGCACAACAGCTGTACAGTACTCCTCGACCCTCATCAGAACGAGAAGTCCCCGCGGTTATAGCCGCCGTAGCCCCCGCCGCCATAACCTCCGCCAAAGCCACTGCTGCCGAACGACGAGAAGCCTGAACTCCGGCGGCCGCCACCAAACTCCCCGCCGAAACCACCACCGCCGCCGTGGAACTGCGCGAAGAGATCGGAGAGGTCGACGCCTCCGCCCATGCCGCCCCCGAACCCGGACGCGTCGTCGTCGTCCTCGCCCATGTCGTACCGCCGGCGCTTGGACGGGTCCGAGAGCACCGAGTGCGCCTCTGAGACGAGCTTGAACTTCTCCTCGTCGCCCCCCTTGTCAGGGTGATGCTTGAGGCTCTCGCGCCGGTACGCCTTCTTAATATCGACCTCCGTGCATGAACGGTCGACACCGAGGATCTTATAGTAGTCCTTGGACTTGCTCTGCTTGAGCGCGACCTCGGCCTTCTTCAGCTCCCCGCGCAGTGCGCGCACGTCCGCGTCGCTGCCCTCGATGCCCGCCTGCTCGATCGCGGACTTGAAGTCTGCGATCGCCGCGTCGTACTTCTCCATGTGCAGGTAGATCCGCGCACGCGTCCGGAGCGCCTTGAAGGACGTCGAGTTGAGCTCGAGCGACGCCTCCGTGTCAGCCAGCGCGTCATCGTACCGTTCGAGCTTCACGAGCGTCGTAGCACGATTCGAGAGCAGCATGGCACGAATCTGTCCCCCGCCGCCTTCTCGCTCGTCCGTTCCAATGCGCTATATGAACAAATCAGACTCAGCCACTCGCCGACCGTGCACACTCGCTCTACCTCGAGAGCTGCGCCGTATTTCTCGGCGGCTTCCTTAAGCTTGCCCGTCTTGAAGGCGACATTTCCCTCCTCCTTCAACCGCTCAATGTCTTTAATTCGCTTCCTCAGCCGCATCGCAGCTTCGTGTCCGGGATCTAACCGCAAAGCAGACTGCACATGCTGGGTTGCTTGGGCCGTCTTCGCGGTGAGGAACAGGAGCAGACCGCGCACAGTGATCGTGTCCGGTGAGTTCGGCTCTATCCGCATCGCATCGCTGCGTAGTCATGCACGGTCAGGGAGGCCGCACACACGACTATCACAGGCGCCACTCACTTCGCAGCTAAGCTCGCGGACTCCCAGTTCTTCCTCGCGATCTCGTGCTCGACGCGCCATAATCGCCACTGGATGGGTATATCGCCGCCCTCGCCCTCGATCACCTGCATACACTTGTCGAGCGCGAGCCGTGCCATGCCCCACTCCTTCCGCTCCCGGGCGCCCTCCAGGTTGCGCAAGTGCGCCTCGAGCTCGAGCACTTTTTGCTGCAGCTTCAGCGCCGCGTCGTTCTTCGGGTCGATAGCAAGTACGGAGCGGAGGGTGGACAACGCAGGGGCAGTGGAACCGGTAGAGAGTTGACACCGAGCGAGACGGACGAGGGTCTTCGGTGAGGGGTTTGCTGATTGGAGGGACGCGGCCTGCTGACAGTCAACGAGTGCGGGCTTGAATCGCTTCAAGGCCATATGAGCGGCAGCACGATTCGTCCAGTAGGTCGGTTCAGAAGGCTGCAGCTCTGTCAGATATGTTCAGCAAGCTGTCCGGACGCGGTGTGCACAAGACCAGGACATAGCAGAAAGATATCCAAACCGAGACTGGTTGTGCATCTCAAGGGCAAGAAACCGCCATAAGTTAGCAAACATAGCACTGCACTTATACAAGGACAGTTCTTGAGGAGGTGTGGGAGGTTTGAGAAGGATGGAGGTAGTGGGTGATAGATTTCGGGGTATGCAAGTCGGAATCCAGCCCGCCATAACGAACAGTCGGGGAATCCCCCGGCAGGTTGGTGAGTATAACACATACCTATGGCTTTGCTGTACTGCTCGATAGCCTCCTGGAACCGCACAGCCTTGAAGGCCGCGTTGCCCTGCTCCTTGACCTTCTCTGCTTGTACAGCGGGATCGAGCACTTCCTCGGCCTCCTTCGTGGGCTCTGGTTCATCGGACGAGACCTCTATAGGATGATCCTCAGCGCCTGCCTCGGCCTCGGGCTGTTGTTCATGCCTATCCGTCAAATTAAGCAAAGCCACTCGGTATCGGGAATGGGCACACATACAGGTCGACAGAGCCATTCTGCTCGTCATCCGCGGCCTTTGCGGCGGCTTGCTGCTTCTTCTTTGTCTGCTTGCTCTTTTTGTTCGCCATCCCGGTGGTAACACTCTGGTTGTGTGTGGTAGAGGGTGGGGGACTCTGATGGGAGAAACGGGTAAATGGGCACGGTGAAGACGCTCAACGACGTCGACAATTGTGTAGAGTGCGAGAGCGCCCGACGCCTGGACCGGATCACGTTCCCCTGCGCCATGTGGCAAATGACATGCCGGCACCCACAACTACCGTCACAGTCTTGTTTCTCTGCTCGCCACCACCACGTTGAACCCGCACCCCTTGGTAGTGTTCCACCGGAGGATGCAAAGCACTAGCTACCTAGGCAACCATCAATAGAGCTACTGAAGAATTTCCGTGTTGCATCACCCGGACCAACACACCTCCAAATACAGTCAGCCTTGTACCGACGGTATAATCACCACCCATGAGTGAAAGTGGTCAACATCGTTACTACCGGTAGGTAGCGTCGCTGGCTTGTTTTGTTGTAAACAGCACTGCTAAAGTAGAACGACAGTGGGCATCGTTCAAAGTCCTTCTACCCTCAAGATGTCAATGAGCTTGGTAGATATCGTCCACTGCGTTCCGGTCAGTATGTCTACTAACATCGACAAACAGTGGAACTACGGGCGCGTTCGCGGACGTTCGATGGTGCATATGGCCGAAGTTCCATAGCGAACCTCGGTTATGCGCTGACCATCCTACGACTTTTCGACCGTCGATTTTTCAAGAGTGAGCAGACTAGACCCTAACAAGACCACAGCGTTGACCCCCTTGTCTTCCCTGTAGTCGGGATTCTGTACACTGCGCTTGCCGGGATGCTCTTCATTCTAGCGTTCTTCCGGCAGAGGCATTCACGCCACGACTTCGCCGACCACCACCTCCACGGCACCGGCTACGACAACGTGGTCAAGACCGTGGGGCAGACAGGGAAGCGCATTTTCGGACGGCCATTCGTGACGGCTGGATGGATCGTCGCAATACTCTCTTTGGTGGTCTTTGCAGTCGAGATCTGTCTACTGGTACTCATTTTCAATCTCTAATTGGCGCCGACGTTTGGAAATTTATGAGATCGTGCTACGCATCTACTGCCTGCCAATGCATCTCCTATCCTACACGAAGAATGGAGACGATCAGGACTCAGGGCGGCGGTCAACTCTCCTTCTCCGCAATGATCTACTGGACACAGTTGACCACCTCCTTTCATTGGCAAACATGGCACGCGTGACGCCTCGGTGCGGAGTCGTCTTTTGCGCTCCCGCAGCCGCAACACGTCAAGGTCTCTGAATCGTGCGTGCCAGTGCGCGCGTTCAACGGCATGTGTTGAAATCGGCTCGCCCGCCGCCCGCTGCGACTTCGCAGCTCTGGAAACCATCCATCAGTTACCGCTGCAGTGCGCCGGTAGTCCTTCCCTGAGGCGTGCTGACACCCGTGCATCAGCGCGTCCGTCCGGCACGCCGCGGCGACATGGGAAGTGTCTCGACGAGCCGCCGCCTCCGCTATCATCGCGCTGCGCAGTGATGTCGGAGCGTGGAGACTCGCACCGGGGAGGACAGCAGCGCACCGGAGGGCTCAGGCAACTCGTGCAAGATGTGGACCGACTGGATCTCGTCCAGTGACAGTTGTGTTCCCTCATCCTGTTGTGTATGGGCCGACGTGGCATGAGCAGACCTGCGAAACGCTTGCGCGCTCCTGGGATGGCCGGCGCGCCGTAAACGCAGCGCGTGTCGTGATGGAAAGACCGTCTGTCAGGACCATTTCGGCGGCAGGTTGGCTCTGGCATATGAGATGTCGAGGCGGTCGTGGCAGCATTCCCTCGAAAGATCAGCAGTCACTTGCTAGTGCGACTGCGGCCGTTGTACGATGGCCCGGTGTTCCCAGCAGCAGGGTCGGTATGTCGCCAGTACGTCAATGTTCTCCTCCGGTATTTGATCACATCTCAGGGCCGCCTCAGAATGTGGTATCGACATCGGAACGCTGCCTGCGCCAAGTGTATTGAGACTGCCAGACAAACGGGGCGTCCCGAGCGGGGCACGGCTGCGCATGGACATGCTGCTCGACTGCTCCGATTCGCTTACCGGTGATAGCGACGCCACCTCGAGCAAGGTTTGGCCCGTATAGCCGGTACGAGATGGATGTACGAAAGTGTCCGGGTAGTATAACATGCGGCGGGTATCGCAGCAAATTGTCCTGTGCGGGTTCAGATAGATATGCTTGGGTGTATCGCGTCGGTGTTCGCCACCGTGTATGGAATAGCGGCTGTGTTTCTTACGGGCGAATACTCTGTAATGTGTGTCCCTCCCCTGGAGTGCTTGGCGAACTGCAAGTACGAGTGGCGGTGTCAGTTGCATTGCCTAGGCATGCCTGACGGATCTCGACCTCGGACGATTTCATGAGTACGCACAGCGTCGGGTCAACCAGGGGAAGCCGTTACCGGCGGCCTGCCGTTGACTGCTCGCGATCCCGCGTCCGCAGCGCACGCATGTCGCCGACAAAGACGGAGCGGAGGCGTGCGGCCGATAGTAGCCGGGCAGTGGTGCAGTGTTTGTGCCAGTTACCCAGTAAGTACTTCTCGGTCCCCTACCGAACAGGTGGATTTCGACGGCGCGGTGCAGGGTCGACACTCGGCAATTCGATACTGGACAATGCCGGCAGTAAGGTCAGATCGTATCGCGAGAACTACTGCATTGGAGGCCTGGTGTGGCCAAGACCATTCTATGGGATCGACACCCAAGAAGTGATGGTGCCATGAATGTTGCGCAAGCGCGGCAAGATCATCGGAGCTACGTTGAACAGCTCACCTGCCCAGCCGGCCCTTTGCGTGTTCAATCCTGCGTTCACGAGTCGGCAGCGTGACCGTCTGGAGAGGACAGGGCTGAATTGCGCTACTAAGTATCCTGGCGCCTCGGCCCGAGCTGACTCAAACGCTCAACGCGAGTGCTCGAGCTGCCTACACATGCATGCAAGAATTTGAATCTGAGGATGCCGCCGTGCGAGCAGCGGACCATCGAGCTCGTCGCATCGGGCCGACAAAAAAGACAACTCAAGTGTCGGTCCGAGCGTTTCGAGGTCTGTTCCTGGAACCATCTCGATCGAGGCCGCTCTGCTGCGTTGAACGGCTTGTTGTTGTCGACCGCTAGGCGCGGCGCCGGTCCATCAGCTCTGAGCACGAGCCAATCGGATACGGTGTAAATTGGGGTCCGGGGCGCACAAATCGTGCGGGCGGTGGTTGCTTTCCAACACCTGAGGAAGCTGGGGCGTTTTCATTTTATACTGGCGCTGACTGGTTCATATGACGGAGCGGAAGAGGTGGAGGATGGGCCGGGAGCGAGGACTCGGAGGCGGGACGCGCGTCGGGATGGCCGCCCCAGGACGATCGGAGGCGCACCTGGCTGGATCGGTGCACATGTTACTGACGACTGTGCGGCCGGATAGCCGAGACACGGAGAGACGGTCGGTATGCGCTCGCAGTAGCAACCGCGAACGCGTTGGCGATCTGATAGAATGCTGGGATTTATGCGGCAAAGAGACCGCGCATTGGGTTATCTCTGCGGGCTCGAGGCGGGTGGAGACGGGGGAGACACCGGTGTGGCTGCGGTGGAGGTGCGCAGCGGATGCAGGCGCAGGGAAGAGGCGCCGGAGAGGGCTTGATCTATGCGAAGGCGATGAGTAACGCGGATTTGGTAAAAACAGGGTTGGACTTGGCGCGCATAATGACGCACCCAGAAAGGGAGTGGAAGCCATACGGGCGGCATCCTGCTACACTTCTTACTTATACCTCTACCTCCATCTCATCTGATTCCGATGCTCTCCTCAATTTCCTCCTTTCTTCCCTCGGCCCTCCAGATAGGCTCAGACAAGTCCCCTACGTCCTCGGACTCCCCAGCGAAGCTCACAGACTCACCTGCCGCCAAGACCTCAGACATGGCAGGCGATGACCAGGTTGCGAAGAAGAAGAAAGAGCGGTCCAACGAGGTATGTCTTGCACCGTCTTGGCCATTGCATGCAGTTTGTGTATGCCTCCGCATGTTGTCAGTTCTGCAGAGTCGTGCATGTTCATCCCGGGGACGACCAAGAAGAGACGTAGAAACCAACGTGGGCCGGTGGGAACCGCGAGATGGCTGCGCCCACGAGATGCCTGCGCTTCTCTGACATTCAGTGCTGTCAATTGGCCTCGTTGCTGGGTATGATGTGCTGGCATCGGTAAAACCCAGTCGAGACTCAGTAAGGGAAAGGCAAGCTACGAGGGGTGGACCTGTCCAGTATGGTCCACCTCTCGTACTTTGCCTCTTGACGATTCAACTTCCGCCTAGCTCCAGCCGTTACCTCCTTCCAGTGTTCCAGTGCTTCGGGCCGTGTCAGGAGGAGACGCATCCCAGTGCACGGTGATACCCCTTGGTTCACGCAGCTTGTTTCACAGTAGTGATGCTGTGCGTATATGTCCGCGCCTCGTTTGAATGGCAGATCTCATCAAACCATTCGTCCCCATTCCCACCTCCTGTGCAAATTGTGGTCGATTCCGCCTTGGATGCGGCTCAGCTCCGCACTCGTGTTCTTGACGGGACCGCAAGTCTTCACCCCGGGGTGCACAGGGCCACATACTGATCCAGTGCTATTGGGGGCGCATTCCACTATTTCGCAGGGCCGTCGTGTTGAACTCGCCTCATGCAACCAGATGAAGCTGCAACATATTCTGCTATCGTCCCACCTCACTATGCATATGCTGACGGTCCCCATAGTCGTTTATTGTAGTTAGGCCACCACCATCAAAGACAAATCATCCTCTCAACCTTCAAGTACAACTCGTACCACCCGGTAACCGTGATCAGAACCGGTCGTCTAGCGGGCGTCGCTCCAGGGACTCGTCTGTGGGACCCGAAGACGACGGCGCGTCAGATGTGCAGCTGACGCGCACGAGCTCCAACCGCTCCGACGTGTCCATGTACTCATCATATTCCTCGACATCTTTCTCCTCTGTCGCTTCCACCTCCACCACATCCTCTGGGCGGCGCATGATTATTCCCCTCTACAACCTCCAGGCACACAGCGTGCTCACAAGTGTCATCGTCGACGCGGGAACAGACGCTAAGGTCGCAAAATTCCAGAAGCGTGGCTTGGAGGTTATAGGCCTTGCTGTCCTGGAACCTGTAGAGGTCTGGGGAGAAGGCGGCAATCCTGTTACTCTGCCTGGGAACTCACCGAAGACGGCATCTTCTACCTTGCCTGATGAACACGCACCGCGAGCCAGCGGCGATTTCACTCACTCACATCTTTCCGCCGAACATCCACATACGCCTACATCATCTGCTCTGTCGCTCAACTCTGAGGGCACCTCCGAATACCCCCATATCCCCGCGACGGCGACGCCAACGCCCGCTTCGGCTGCGCCATCGACGCCCAGAAATACCCCTGGCGCAAAGAAGTTCTTCGGCAAGCTTTTCAAGCGTCGCGGCGATTCGCCTGTGGCTTCGCCAACATTTCCATCTTCTCCCCTGCCACCGATCAACAGCCAACCGCCTTCTCCTGCTCAACCTACTACCCCTATCTACCCTACCTCCGCCGACAACTCACGTGTCGGTCGCCGCTCTTCTCTTCTGGGGAATTCGTTGAGCGTACCGGGAGTAAGCTCCTCCGCCGATGCACCGTCTTCCAGTGCGCGGGAGAACGTCGTTCTGCAACCCCCGGTGCTTGGCATACAACCCACGCTCAGCGCACCTACCAACCCTCCACGTGGTCGTCCGACGAAATACGTATGGGTAGTGCGGAAATGGCTCAAGGGTACGCCCGAGACCCTGCTCAGCGGTATGAAGGGCAAATTCAGCGATCCTCGGGGCAGTATGACCCAAGTAGGCGTTGCGGAGTCACTCGTCGAGGTGCGTTTCGAGTGGACACGCGGCAAAAGTGGGAAGAAACGCAAGTCGCGCCGTGAGACGGGCGAGGAGGGCGGAACGCGCTCCAAGCGCAATAGCCTTGCCTTGTCGTCAGCGGGTCATTCCCAGACGTCGCTACACCAACATGCGCCACAGGTCGTCCTCGGGGAGCCGCCGCAGTTGAAGAAACGCGTCGGGTCGGCAGGAACAGGCATGGACAGGCCTCCACGTCGGTCGGTCGAGTCCCGCCGGTCCACGTCGCCTCACGCCACCGGGAGCACAACCACTGCATCGGAAGAGGGCGGCAAGGTGTCTCCTAGCACCGAGGATGCCGGCGACGAGAGCGACCCCGAGGACTCGGAGACGCCCTGGACATGCACACTGGTCGTCCGCAGGCTCTCGCCATCCCGCCTGCCCACATCCAAGAGCTCTGGCGGTTCGAGCGGGAGCGTAGTCCGCGTCAAGGTCGCCGGCGTCGTGCCCACGCCCCACCACCCCAAGGTCGTCGCGCTCCTCAAGGTGCCCTTCCCCCTCCCCGACGTCGAGATCGAGCAGATGCAGGTGCGGAAGCGGATCATCACCCCCGCGGGCGTCGCACGCCCCGTGACGTCTTCTGGGGAGCGCCCTGGGACGAGCGGCGGGTCTGGTAGCGGCTCCTCAAACGGGAAGCACACGGGCTCGGGGGGCGGTGTGAAGGGCTTCTTCGGCGGCGCGAAGGAAAATCAGGGTCCGGGCGCCGGCGCGGGTCCGGGCGCGGCTGGCGAGGGGCTGATCCTCACCGCGGAGGAGATCAAGGACGTCGTGTCGAGCACCGCGCTCTGGCTCGTCGTACGCGAGGGCTTCGGCGGCGTGGGCCGCGTAAGCCGGAAGGGCGAGGGTTGGCGGTTCCGGAGCTAGACGACCTACCTGTCTTCTCTCTCCCGCGAGCGGTCGTGGCTGTGGGTGGGGTGCGCCCGATATTTATGCCGCGTCGTGGTGCCCGGTTCGTGTGTTTGTTTGCTTTGCGCTGTCGTGCCCGTCTCATGACATTGCTTGCGTTGTAGGCCTGCTCGCCGCTCGTCCCTGTCTGACGACGTTGCGTATTTATGCGGATCGGGTCTCCCGCCGCGATGACCGTCCATCGACCCCATATGAAGGGAGACACACACGATAATGATGCACGACCTCGGACGTTCTTGTCGACATACTGCCCACGGTGGCCAGGACGCTCGACCCAGCTAGCCTCTTGCACCGCAGAACTTTATCTATTGGTTTCCCTTCCTTCGCTTCATTCGTGCTTTTCGTTCCTTGGGCGGGCTGCTGCATCTTCCGATCACCTAACTTCCGACCGTTCATGAAGATACCCTAACGACGACTGCTCTTCTGTATTGTACCGTCTGCGTGTACTTACGTCCTACATCCATACACACTCGCCTAGTGCTGCCATGAGTGCATACTGGCCACGATCACGCTCCTTCGCTTCCTGCCCTGCCCTCTCCCGCAGTGTAGCTCCTGAGCCTCACGACCCTCCCGTATTTATTATTCGACGCCGTAATTGCTCGTGATACCTAATCCTGCGTAGGGCTGTGGAGATATGTATACCTCACAATCAAAGAAGTCAATAAACCGCGATTTTTGCACAGTACGAGACGAGTAGCGTGTTCTTCATTTGAGGCTCTATGGGCCATAGCAACGTTCTCGGCTATGTACTGCTGGGGATTCGGAATATACACAGCTGTGTGGGGAACGGGATGACCTAACAGATTCTGCGAAAGCATCTGCGTCGAGATCAACGAGCCAGCACGATCGCATCGCTCACGCATACAAGGAGCACACACGACAGTCTGAGTGAGTACTCGTACGGCTGTCGATGGTGATGGTATGAGGTCAAGACAGCGCCCAGCGATGAGCGAACAGGGCGCTGTGCACCGCAGCTGACGCCGACACACAGCTCTGTCCCCTTCCACCACATCCCCTGCACACTCGTCCCTCCTCAGCTGGTGCTTGACTGCACCCAGCGTCCCGCACGCCCAGGCACCCCGCTCCCGCCGCCCGCCATGTCCTCGCTACTCCCGCCAACGGCAGTGCTCGCCGCCGTGGCGCCCGCGCCGTCGACGACGCCGATCCCGGAGGAAGAGGAGTACTACTCGTCCTGGTCGCTCTTCCTCGTCTGCGCGCTCCTCATCCTCTCGCTCTGGACGTCGTACTACCTCCAGATCAAGCGTATACGCGCGATACACGAAACGCTCGTCGCCATTGCCGCGGGCATGTTCGTCGGGCTCGTGGTTAGGCTCGCGCCGGGGAACATGATCCGGGACATGCTGGTGAGTACGCACGCAAACACTGTTGTCGCTTCGGGGTGGGCATTGGGTGCTTGGATGTGGGGTGGGCTGAGGGTGGGGGTATGTTTGTGCGGTTTTATGAGCAATAGGCATTTCGGCAGATGGTGGTAGGTCTAATAGGTCGACCTGCCCCCGAGGTATCCGAGCAAGGCTTGCACGGTCTCACAAGTATTCCACATTCCACACCCATCAGCCTGCATAATTCTCCATCTCTCCCTCCGAATGTTGTACGACATGTTAGCTGCGGATGGGGATGGAGGCACATGCGCAACAGGAGCTACAATGACCGGCATTTCTGCCATCGCATGACCACAACTGAACATCCTTTTCTAGACGTTCAGGCATACGTTGTTCTTCAATCTGCTTCTGCCACCCATCATTCTGGCTTCGGGGTATGAGCTCAAGCAAGAGAACTTCTTCCGCAACTTTGGCTCTATCCTGGTTTTCGCCTTCCTCGGCACATTCATATCGGCCGTTGGAGTAGGGTAAGTTTGGCTGGCAGAATTGACTTAGGTGGCAGCACTCATCACATACAGCGCAGGGTTATAGTCTTCATATGGTCCTCACTGGGACTCGAATCCCTAGGGTTCACACTTATCGAATGCCTGACCTTCGGGTCCACCTTGTCCGCCACGGATCCTGTCACCATCTTGGCGATATTCAACCAATACAAGGTCGACCCGAAGCTCTACACCATCATATTTGGCGAGTCCTTATTGAACGATGCAGTCAGTATCGTCATGTACGAGTGAGTACACACACTCGAGCGCTCCCCTTTACTGGTTGCTCACGCGCAATAGAACATTGTCGCAGTTCCATGGGTCGGACTTCTCGGTCTCGCATATATTCCATGGAATCGGAATTTTCCTGCTTTCTTTCGGTGGCTCTATGGCGCTTGGAGTTGTGTTCGGCTTGGCGATGTCGCTCGTCCTCAAGCACTCCTCGTTATCGCTGTATCCGCATATCGAGACATGCCTTGTTGCTCTCTGCGCCTACACGTGCTACTTTTTCTCCAACGGCCTCTCGATGTCTGGGATCGTCTCCCTCCTCTTCTGCGGCATTACGCTCAAGCACTACGCCTACCACACGATGTCACGCCGCACCCAACGCGCAACCAAGTACATATTCTCCACGCTCGCGCAGCTCTCGGAGAACTTCATCTTCATCTACCTGGGGTTGTCGCTCTTCACAAGCCCTCCATCCTCCGAGAAGGTGACGAACTACTTCAAGCCGCTCTTCATCCTGGTCACTACAGTTGCAGTCGTCTTCACGCGGTATGCCGCGGTCTTCCCACTTTCCGAGGCGATCAACTTCTTCCACCGCCACGCCCGCGGACAGCGCCAGGAGGAAATCCCGCATTCGTACCAGATGATGCTCTTTTGGGCAGGGCTGCGCGGTGCGGTAGGCGTCGCGCTTGCAGCAGGCTTCACAGGCAACAAGGCACAATCCATGCGGACTACGGTCCTGGTCGTCGTGGTCTTGACTGTGATCGTTTTCGGCGGTACCACCGCGCGGATGCTGGAGGTTCTTGGTATCAGGACTGGCGTAGAGGACGACGAGGCGAGCAGCAGCGACGAAGAGGAGGACGTTAGGACCCAATTCTTCAGGCGCACCGGGCGTTGGGCGAGATATGGCGACGATGACAGCTATTTCGCAGCGGAACAAGCACGCGGGAGCAGGCGGGGGAGCAGAGTCTTCGATGGGCCATTGACATACAACCACCAGGCGCAGAGCAGCCTCCCGACCAACACCATCTTCTCCGCCGCATCCTCTCCCATTGACGACTACGACTCAGACGGCGTAGAGGTCCTCCCGCTCGCAACGGCGTCGTTGGGCGACCCCCCCGCAGCAAATGGACGCCGAAAGTCCCGAGACGGCCCCGTCCCTGTGTCGCCGGAGGAGGGCAAGTGGTTCCAGGCGCTCGACGAGCGATACCT
The DNA here is from genome assembly GCA_022606155.1 of Trametes elegans. NCBI lineage: Eukaryota > Fungi > Basidiomycota > Agaricomycetes > Polyporales > Polyporaceae > Trametes > Trametes elegans. The sequence continues at coordinate 441,749 of JABYQO010000011.1, read as the reverse complement.
GCTCCCGCTCTTCTCGAACGCGACCGCAAGCCGCTCGTTCCACGCACGCAAGGCGCGCCGCTCGCTCGGAGTCTCGCCCAACCTCAGCAGCCACGGCAGCCGAGCGGGCACCCCGGTCGGCTCGGACGACGAGCTCGACGACGGGCACGAGGTCGACCTGACGCGCGCGCCGGGGTACGCACACGGGGCGGGCCAGGGCAGCGCGGACGCGGGCTCGGCGACCGCGCACCCGTTCCCGCCGACGCCGGGCGTGATGGACGAGAGCCGGACGGAGAGGGGGCTCGCGAGCCCGATGCTCCGAAGGGACAGCGAAGGGTTGCCGCGGGACCGTGTGTCGTGAGCGCGTGCGAGCTCGCTCGGGGGTCGCGTTTTTGGATAGAGTCGCGAGGGCGGTCTGCGGGCTGCCTCTCTCTGTCGTATTGCTACCTTATTTCTGTGATCTAGTCTCGTGAATCGGATAGGAACTGGCGCCGCATATGGACACTTGCTACACCTCTGGGGCCGACGTTCTCTGCGAGATGGGCAGCGGCGACCTCAGGCGTAGCCTGGTTGCGCGGACGTGCGAGCCGCATGTCCGCGGAGAGTGCAGGTTGAAAAATCTGCACTGCTTCCGTGGCGTCTTCGGCCCAAGGACCGGCTCCGTGGAGGCGATGCTCCGTACCCATAACGGTCCATATGGTGAGTCTCCGCTGATTTTGTTCGAGGTTCGGAGTGCTCACCGTGCTGCCGAGGAAGAGAACAACAGCGCACGATGCAAATAGGCTGCATGTAGAGCAAGAACTGCCGAGCTTAATCTAAGCGTTCTCCGCGTGAACGAGGGTACTTCTACCTCCTCCTTTGCAGACATGCTACAGCAGCAGCGTAAATGGTTCTGGACCGGAGAGACAGCTCATCGCTTCATCAGGTCTGGGGCCAGTGAGCACCCACTACTATTATGCCTCTCGACACGGTCCGTCTCCGTTCAGTCTCACAGATGGGCATTCTCCCGTCCCCGCAAACGATACTCGGTATGTGAGGGACTCTGTCTTATCAAGCTCTGTTTTGACTGGACTGCTGAGAGCGACCGTCCGTCAGAACTGTGTGTAGCACGCTTGCAGTGGCAGCCGCAGCCACATCCATTGCGCCGTGATCGTCGCCCCAAGCGGGAGCAAGTGGCGTGCGGCGGCCGGGCCGGACCCGGCGTAGACCAATAAGCTACCGGCAGCCTATCGCGAGACATTGCCGCGTTTGCCACTGTCTCAACAGTTCACCCTCTTCCCTCTTGCATCCACAACTCGAACTAACATCCCGTCGTGATCCTCGCTGTTACATACACGCGTACAAGACCTGTCGCGCGCGATGGGAACAAGTGATGCCAAACAGGCGCGTTCATATGCGCCGCAGAGCCGCCGCGGACGCTGCTACGCCCATCTTCGAATGGGAGAAGCATGGGCCGCACTGCTGACGATGCCAAGTAGCGCGGATGCCTGATCGAACGGCGGCCTCGTCCCCCGGCCCGGCGCTGTTCGCGGGCGCGTCGGTGCGCAGCTGACTGGGACGGCCTCCCTCTGCGACACGGGGCACGCTTCGTATGTTCCCCATCTACCGTCGCGGCCAATGATTGACGTCAAAATAACCGTATAGTCGCCGTGCCACGGACATGCCTCCTCCGCCCACCGGGCCCAGGCCCCGTGCGTGAATGCCGCCGAGTCATGGGCTTCGAGCGATCGCTGGGGCGATAGCCCGTGGACGATATAAGAATGCAGTGCGATATGCATTGTCGCTCTGTGCAACATCTGGCCCGGGCCCCCGCTCCTCTGCTGCTCTCTGCTACCGTCTCTCGCTTGTGCTCGCGATGGACACCCCTCGGTCAGAGAAAACGCACGTGGACGTGTCCGTGGAGGACAAGGCGTTCAAGTACGCGTTCGCCGCGCCGTCCGTGTACGAGAAGGGCGTCGCGCCCGCCGTCGAGGAGGTCGACCTCCCGCCCGACGGCGGCCGCGGCTGGCTCGTCGTGTTCGGCTGTGTGATATTCTCCGCTGCGACAGTGGGATGGGGGTATGTTCTCGAATTCATGCGCGCCGTGTGATACCCATTGAACAATGCGTGCCCGCACCGCGCCTTCACCGGTACCTCACCCAACGCCCCGCTCGCCGCTTGGTTGCTTGCGGAGGAAGGCTTGTGAGCAGCGGACATCTCTGCCCGACCTCTCTCCCTCTCTCCGCGGGACTGCGTCACTCACTGCACGCTAGGTGTGGGGCGTCACAGAGGAGTACTTCAAGAAGAACGTGTTCCCCGACGTCTCTGAGTCCGTCCTCAGCACGCTCGGGAGCATGTCCGGCATGGTGCGCTCACCACCATACTCATGCACGCTCTAGAACGCGTCTGGCTGACCTCGGGGCATGTGTGCAGTTCATGACAATGCTGAGCGTCATCCCGGGCAAATTGGCAGACCGATAGTAAGTGTTTTGTTACGTACGTGCGTTCCGCGTACCTGCCCCGCTGACCATTTTCCGCAGCGGCTACAAGGTGCGCTATTTTGTCTCCGCGCCCGGTGCGGGGGCGTGGCTGAACACGCGGTCAGCCATTCCTTGCCGCGGGCGGCTTCCTGTGGACAATAAGCATGCTTGCATGTGTATTTGCGACGAAGTTGTGGCATTACTTCGTGATCATGGTGAGTGTCGCGTGTGTTCACGCGTGATGGCGGTATGCTGAGGGTTTACTCCATAGGGCCTCGTGCAGGGGCTTGCTAATGCCCTTGTATATCCTCTGATCGTGAGAAATGATCACAGCGGAGAGACATGCGCCCATGCTCACCAGGACTGGAACTTTGTCCGTTCTAGGTTGCTCTTCCGGCACAATGGTTTCTCAGGTATCGAGCACTCACCACAGGTATCGTCGTCGCCGGCAGCTCAATAGGTAGGCATCCTACATATGCCCACGCCGCCTGTTCAGGAGCTGATAGAACGGTACAGGCGGAGCCGTCTCGTCCCTGATTTTCCGGCAGATGCTCACCTCCCTTGGCCTGAAGCGGTCGTTCGCGATCTATACCGCGCTTGACGGCTCGCTCCTCCTCGCTGCGTGGTTCATGATCTCGGAAAGGCGCAAGCCCAGCGAGCGCAGGACGATCATCTGGCTCGACCGCTCTTTCTTCTCTGACCCTGTCTTCTGGAGTCTGGGGATGTGCTTCTTCTTCACCGTTTTGTACGTCCAGCGAGAGTTTGTCTTTCGGGGCTGATACGGAACTGACTGGGGAGGATTCGCAGCGGATACCTCTCGCCCATATTCTTCCTCCCGACATTTGCCAAACAGAAGCTGCCCCACCTCTCTGAACTCGTACGTTCCACACCGCCTAGGACCGTACCTGTATAGGTACTCACGCGGTTGTCGGCACATTGGTAGCTCGCAGCGCTCCCCGTCACGATGCTCAACTTCTCCGCCGCGGCCGGACGTACTCTCATTGGCTTCCTCGCAGACCGCATCGGGCCCGTCAACGCGCTTTGGCTCGTCGTCATGCTCTCAGGGCTAACGCAGCTCCTGGTCTGGACGTTCGTCTCGACCTACGCAGGCATCGTACGTCCTCTCCCCCTTCTGTGTCTCAGCAGCGGTATCGCTCAACTCACCGGGGTGTGTGCAGATGGCCTTTGCGATCCTGTACGGCTTCGTGTGCGGCTGCTTCCTCTCACTCTCGCCCGCCGTCGCCGCGCAGCTGTGGGGCTCGGGCAGGCTCGCGGGTCTGTCCGGGCTCATGCTGCTGTTCAACCTGCCCGGTGGGTCCTCTCCCTTGCCCTCCCACTCCCCCTCGAACCACGCTCATGCAGTATATGTATGTGTGTCCGACCCACAGGGAACTCCTCCGGGGCGCCCATCGGCGGCGCGATCCTGAGCGCGACGGGCGGGAACTGGACTGCGGTCTCGTGCTACTCGGGCGGCCTGCAGATCATCGGCGCGACCGTCCTTTTGTACGGTGCGTGCCCCGCGGCTGACTCATGCTCCCGGGGCAGAAGCACTGACGGGTCCTTCGTCCAGCACGCTTCAAGCGCGAGCCGAATGTGTTCGCTGTGTATTAGCGCAGCCTCCTGATGCCCTCGCGTACTGTATGACCGTAGCCAAGCCCCCTCCCGAACCTACGCGCGACGACCACACACGCCGCGACATCCACGCTGCGCAGCCGTGCGCACAACCAAAAGAAGCGGGGCACGGCTTCGCGTGCCCTGTGCACCCATCGACGCCGATCCACGACCGGACGACACCGCCACGCCCATTTATTATACTTTGTACGACCATAGATAGACGCGCCGCGGCGCCACCTCCCCAAGCCACCTGCCCCCCCAGTAGAATTTCGTAGCTATAGAATACATGTTCCTTCTGCTTTCCGCGTGCTACCGCCCTTGGGGGGCGAAGGAGTGTGCTGAGTGAGCACAGGGGTGGTTGTAGTAAGGCGAAGCTGAGGTGCTCGTCGGCGGCAGTAGTGGCGATGACTGGGTGCGTACCACACGAGGTGGACTACGGGGCGGGTACGCATGGGGTTCGTCGAGCTCCCACGTTGGGCGGATTGCGGTGGGTGGATGACCTCGCGCTGACGTCGGGATTGACGGCATAATGCAGCGCTGTCTCTTGCTGAATCTCACTCGTTTCAACCGACATTTCGGGAGACCTGGACGAAGTGCACGTTTGAGATTCAAGAGTGCAGATGACCCGTTGACCCGTGATGATACCCTACGTGTCTGATAGTTGGCATCAAGACGAGGACCCGTTCCGGGAGTCCCATATAGTCGTGCAATACGCTGGAGGGGGGCCAAGCTTCGTGAGCGTGGGCTTGAGAGGGATATTCGATGAGCCGTGCGAGTATGTTGTTTCCGGGCCTAGTTACGTCATCAGCGAAGACGATAGACCAAACGCAAGTATCTGACAAAGCATAAACATCTCCCTCGCGAGTTCTCCAACTGACAAAGCACGAATCCGAACGTCGTCGAACCGAACGCGATGATCGAGTATAAACCCCCCCCCCCGCCCGTCGACGTCTGTCCCCATTCTCCCCCTCATCCTCCGCTGCCCTAAAGTTCCTCGAACATATCACACTACACCCACCCCACACCCACTGCGAACATGTCCATCCCCCAAACGACGCGCGAGTACCGTCTGCCTAAGGCATACACGTTCAGCCGACGTGCACTTTCTCCGCATCTGACGCGTCTCACACTGCGCGCAGGTCGATGGCTTCCACAACCTGACCCTGACCGAGGCGCCCATCCCGAAGCTCAAGGCGACGGAGGTGCTCGTCAAGATCCACGCCGTCTCGCTCCAGTACCGCGACCTCATCGTCGCCAAGGGCCAGTACCCGCTCGGCCAGAAGGAGAACCCGGTGCCGGGCTCGGACGGCGCGGGCGAGATCGTCGCGCTCGGCGCGGAGGTCTCCGGCTGGAAGGTCGGCGACCGCGTCTGCTCCAACTTCGCGACGGACCACATCTTCGGGGACGTGACGGCGGAGAGCAAGGCGACGGGGCTCGGCGCGCCGATCGACGGCGTCCTGACCGAGTACAAGGCCCTGCCCGCGCACGCGCTCGTCCGCATCCCGGAGCACCTCAGCTACGAGGAGGCGTCCACCCTTCCGTGAGTAGTGTGTATGGCTCTGGCCAGCCTCGCGGTCTGACAGACGGCGCAGCTGCGCGGCGCTCACCGCGTACAACGCGCTCCTCGGCCCGAACCCGCTCAAGGGCGGCGACACCGTGCTCGTGCAGGGCACCGGCGGCGTCTCTATCTTTGCCCTCCAGATCGCGGTCGCATCCGGCGCGACGGTCATCGCGACGTCGTCGTCCGACAGGAAGCTCGAGATTGCGAAGAAGCTCGGCGCGGCGCACACCATCAACTACAAGACGACCCCCGACTGGGACCAGGAGGTCCTGAAGATCGTGAGTGCGCCTCCGTTCGCGAGACAGATCTGAGCGCTGACGGAGAGGGACAGACGAACGGCAAGGGCGTTGACCACATCGTCGAGGTCGGCGGCCCGGCCACGATCATCAAGTCCGTGAACGCGGTGCGTTACGGCGGCACGGTCAGCGTGATCGGCTTTGTCGCAGGGGTGCGTACCTCCTTCGCCGTCATTAGGGCACATCGACTGATTTGCGCCGGATGTGTCTGTAGCAAGCGGACGTGAGCCAGCTGCCGGTGCTCGTGCTCTCAAAGGCGGCCATCCTCCGCGGGATCTTGATCGGCTCGCGCGCGCAGTTTGAGGACATGAACCGGCTGATCAGCGCGGTCAAGCTGCGGCCGGTGATCGACAAGGTGTTCGCGTTCGAGGACGCGCGGAAGGCGTACGAGTACCAGGAGAGCCAGCAGCACGTCGGCAAGGTCGTCATCAAGGTCTCGAAGGACTGAATGCAGATGCGGATGGCGCGCGGGAGAACGAGCTGGGCAGTTCTGAGTCGTGTTCTTGTATGTTTCATGTTGTACGATAGCATGACCTGCGGAAAACGCACCTTTGCGCCGTGTTTTTCGTTGTACAGGGTGTGCATCTTGCTTGACTGCCTGATTGGACGACGGCCTGAGCCGAGACAGCCGACGGGATTGGGACTGACACTGCCACTGCCGCAGCAGTCTCTCGCTGACCTCCTGTGATGGCCAGCTTTGGCCTTTTGAGTCCAGCGCAGGTATGCGAATCGTGCACAGAACCGTGCACTGCTGTTGACATTGATATCATTCTACGACAGGGACGACACGGCCGGGTCTCAGCCTGCGGCGGCGCCTCCGTTGTAGTCCTCGCCGCTTTTCCCCCCGCAAGCTGAAGTACGAGTCCATGTATGTCCCGAACCTGCTGTACCACGTCGTACTGCGCATGCCGTCGATCCGAGATTGTAACTCTCACACAGGCTGCACACGAGCTGGGACCATGTATTAATAACCGTACACTCCCACGAGTACTTCTCTGACAGTTGTTCAGATGCCGGCCAACACGGCGACCGTCAAAGGAGGCGTGCTCGGTGCCTGCTCCGTCTTCGCAGGCCAGCACGCTTTCCGTTCTCTCCTCCTCCGGTCATCTCTTGGCTGTGCCTCGCAACCTGGGCTATAACTCGGCAGAATCGTCGCCCCAGCACGCCTCAACAGCTCTCTCTCTCCCTCGCAGTCGCTACTGAAAGTACCTGCCCAGCCCGAGAATAACGAAAAACATGCACTCAGCCTTCGCGCTCCTGCTGGCAGCGTCCCCCGCGCTCGCGGCGTACAACCTCGTCAAGAACTTTTCCGGCACGAACTTCTTCGACGGCTGGGACTTCTTCGACGGGTTCGACAACACCACAAACGGTGCGTGCGCTGCCCGAGGACGGTGGGCGCGTCCGCAGCACTGCCACTCACACGGGCAACCTCCGCAGGCGCGGTGAACTACCTCGGCGAGGCGAACGCGACCGCGGACCGCCTCACGTTCGTGAACGACGCCGGGCACGCGATCATCAAGATAGACAACACGTCCTTTGTGCCCTTCAACGAGAAGCGCAACTCGGTGCGCCTGGGGTCCTTCCGCATGCGCGCGCTGCTCACGCCCCCCGCAGGTCAAGATCACCACGCATGACTTTTTCCCGATCGGGAGCGTGTTCATCTTCGACGCGCTCCACCTCCCGTTTGGGTGCTCCGTACGCGCCCGTCCTTCTGTGCTGTCCACAGCTCGCTCACCGCTCTGCGCAGGTGTGGCCGAGCTTCTGGACGATGGGCCCGGACTGGCCGCGCGGAGGCGAGATCGACATCCTCGAGGGCGTGAACCAGATGACGAACGACCAGATGACGCTGCACGCGTCGCCCGGGTGCACGCAGGCGCAGGGCGTGCAGCAGCTCGGCAAGACCGCGGGCGCGGACTGCTCCGAGGGCCGCAACTCGAGCGTCGGCTGCACCGTCGACGAGACGCAGCCGAATAGCTTCGGGCAGGGCTTCAACTCCAACGGCGGCGGCGTCTGGGCCGCCCAGTTCGACACGTCCGGTATCTTGTACGCATTCTCTTCGGCCTTGGTATTCTGGACTGACAGACTGATCTGTGCATTTTCCCGGCGGTCTGCAGTGTCTGGTTCTGGGGTGTACGTCGCACCAGCCCCGCGGGTTGCTCTCTTGGTGCTTACTAACCGCCGGACGCTGTAGAGAGGGAACATCCCCGCGGACGTGAGCAGCAACGGGAACACGGTAGACGTTGCCACGTGGGGCACGCCCTCCGCAGCGTGGCCGGCCTCCTCCTGCAACGTCTCCGAATTCTTCACGCCCCAGCAGCTCGTCATTGACATCACCCTTTGCGGAGATTTGTGAGCGTCCCCTCCCTTTTCTCCCGGGCCTTCTCGGGCAGTGCTGACACATTCGTTTGCGTCTGCTCTCGTGCACGCCGACACCCTCTGACAGCGCTGGCCAGCCGACCATCTACCAGCAAACCTGTGGCGGGCCGCTCGGCAACAGCACCGTCGACATCTGCGTACGCACCTCTCCCCGCTCCAGCCGCTGCTCGCACACGTGCTGACATCCCCACCCTACCATCCCCCTTCTCTCTCTCTCACACGCACACGCCCTACGCGCAGTACATCGACAACGTGATTAACAACGGGACGAACTACGCCGACGCATTCTTCGAGATCCAGTACGTCAGGGTCTTCTCGACCGGTACCGCGCAGCCGCTCGTGCCCTCGGGCACCGCGCTCGTCCCCGACACGTCCGGCTCCAGCGCGCCGACAGGCTCCGCGGGCTCCGGGAGCGCCGCGAAGAAGAACGGCGGCGCGGGCGTGGGGAACGTGCGGGCCGCGCTGGCGCTGTGGGGCGCGACGCTGTGTGCCGGGTTCGCGTGGGCGCTGCTATGAGCACAAGTAAGTCTCGCACGCTTGTACCCGAGTTCTGGCGGATTTTGTGTGTTGCTTCCCAAAATAGCGGAAGGTGTATATACCTCGGTCGATGCTCAGCCTCTCTGAGAAGTCACCGACCTTTACACTACTTGATGAGTCATCCCATACACCCACCCCGTCTTATGTTGGCAGCCTAGATTAGTGTGATACAAATTATTCATACACGGAAGCTCAAGATCTCTTCAGTCACACTCAACGTGAGTTGCTGACTGACTACAGCTCACTGACTACGTAATGGAAGTGCACGTAGTAGCACCCCCTACACGCTTGTTACAAGACAGATCAAGCAATTCATTCATTGAGAAACTCGGAGCGTGCGTAAAACATCAATACCTACGGGTGACCGTCCGTCAAACTACGCAGCTACTTGTACAGTCCATACGTATATATCGCGAGTGGGGAGTATAATGTACCAAAAGCAGGAAACACCAGTGTGTGTTTTTGTATTTTTGCACATTTTGTATATGGCTTTAGTCCGCCGGACCGATCATTGCAAGTAGAGAGACTGGATGGAGGCAGAAACATCAGAGAAGGGAATGATCAAGGCTTGATAAGGACGTACTAAAAGACAAGCGCGATTTCCCAAGCGGTGTGTTCGTCTGCATGGACTTTAGCTTGATGGATACCCTCAACTGCCTACATGTTGTACGATGGTTGTATTCGGTCACTGTCACCAGTCTGGACGTTGTAGTTGGAACAAGGACTCCCTTGGCGGTCATATATAGTATCAGCAGTTACAGTAATATCAGGCGGAGCATCGTATGTACATGAACATGGTGACAGACGGCCAAAACCACAGCAACAGTACTGCCAGACAGCGGGGCACATCATATCGCCATGTCCAGAGTACAGCACACGCACTCGGACTCGACCGAGAAACGACCCGTGTCATATGCACAGCATATAGCAGAACGCTGACCAGCACCGTATACAAAGCATCGTACACATAAATCTGGAGCATCCAAAAGCGGGCATTGACGACGACACTAGGGAGCGGCGCTGGCGGCGGCCGCTCACCGGATCGTGCACTTGTCGAACACGCTCTCGGGTTTCTCGACAGGCTCCGCGACGCCCCAGACCTTCCACATCTTCATCGCCTCCTCGGCGGGGCAGATCGTGAACACCTTCGTCCCGTCCGGGCCGAGGCAGCTGTGGCCGACCGCGCCCGTGTGCGCGGGAACGGTGACGACGGGGCGGAGGCTCGGGAACGCGTGCACGGCGAGGGCGTTCGTGAGCGCGGTCTTGACGGACACGGGCCGCTCGCGCTCGCGCAGGCGGCGCGCGCGCGAGTTCGGGCCGACGTCCGAGGGCAGGGTCGGGCACGACTCGGACGCGCCCGCGCGCGGCTGCCAGGACATGCCGTGCGTGGAGAGCAGCTCCTTGCTGTGCGGCGACCAGAGCAGGGACGTCACGGACGTGTTCAGTGCGAGCGTGTGCGGCGCGGGCGCCGCAGCGGGCGTCGTGTTGATGTTCCAGATGCGGATCTTCCCGTCCGGGTACATCGAGCCCGTCGCGAGCAGCTCAGGCTTCCAGGGGCACCATGCGAGGGCCTGTATACCCGGTTAGAGACACGTACGCAGCGAGAGGGCATGGACACTCGCCTTTACTGGAGCGTTGTGCTTCATCTTGCTGCGCCAGCGGTTCCCAGAGTTGAGCTCCTTGCTTGCTCGTGCGTCCCAGATCTGCACGACGCCCTGCTGATCGCTGCTCGCGAGGTAGTTCCCGTCGTGGCGCCATTGGAGGCCGTGCACCTTGTCCCTGTGCGATTCTATCCGCCCAATGGGGTCCGGCTCGCGAGTGTCGTACAGCGTGATCACACCGTCCCCGAGGCCGACTGCGAGCACCTTGTCGCACCAGCTCATGCCACCAACGTCTACGAGAGGCTCTTCCTGCCATCGATGGACTTGCGTCGTAGTTTCGGTGTCCCAGAGCTGCACGTCACCGTTGGACGTGCCAGCAGCGAGCATGTTCGGCTCGACGTGAGACCATTCGATCGTGATGAGCTTGCCTCGGTTGAGCGGGAGCTTGAAGAGGTGGGAGATCGCCCGTGTATCCAGGTTCTGATAGTACACGTCTCGTCCGCACGCAACTGCGATCGCATTGCGTGCGGACCACGAGATGGGGTACGCGAATAGGTCCGAGGGAATCCCCGGCCCGTCGAGAGCAAGTACGAACTGCTTGCGGGCCCCGAGATGCGCTTCTGCGGATGTCTGCGGCACCGTGTGCGGTTTCTTGAGGAGCTGGTGATAGTTGAACCTGTGGCGCCCAAGGAAGGAGTGGGTTGTGGGCTCGACGTTCGTGTCGGTGTACTTGAGGACGCGGTCGTCAGCGAGGCCGAATATCTTGGCGATTCGCTGCGTCCGAGGAGTGGTCTGCAGAGGCATCGCATTGTCCTTTGGTGCAGAGATGAAGCGATCGGCCTGTCAGCGAAGCGAGTTAGTAACCGAACCAGATCCCGCAACGGTCGCTCTCCAGGCTTTGTCGGTGCAACGTACGTGCACCAGAATGGGCCAGGATCTCAATGACTGATAGGGGTACCATCAGCCTGGTCGACGCCGCCAATGTCGAGCCTCCGGTGAGCTCTCCATGTGCTCACAGGTTGCTTTACATTCCGTACTCCGTATACTTATGGACAACGGTGCATAGCTCCCGATCACGTCAAGCCACCGCGCGATCGACCATACGTAGTAACGCGCCTTGTGTGCGGCACTAGGAACTCACCACGTTGACCTTCCCACCTGATTCGTACTCGGTGGCACTGGTCTCGAAGCCGCGGTCCTCATCGTCGGCAAACGACATGCGCCGTCGCTTCGCGGCAGAGTACATGTTGGTCACCGAGCCGGGCACCCACGCGCGTTTGCGTTTGGGCGCAGGCGTCGAGCAGGACGGACCAGGAGCAAAAGGATTGTGGTCATCCATAGTTTAGAGACCCGTGTGTGTGGCCGGTAACGAGCAGTGTGAATGACGAGAGCGCAGAGAGTGGTGGTGGTGGTTGCGGAGAGAAGAGGCTCGGCACGTGTGGCTAGACCTACAATCAGACTGCCGCTCAAATACCACGCCACAAAGCAATACCTGCGCTTTTGTGCACCTCTTTCGGCGATGCCCTGCTCACTCCTTCAGCCCAACTCCTTATGTAGAGCGTGCTGTATTCGCTTCAGCTGCATATTTCAGAGTCCCCTGACGAGGAACCAGGAACAGCCCAATTCCCCACAATTTGAATCAATTCACAACAACGCATGTTCACACGCCTCGGCTACATCGCGACCATCTTGACCTTCTACCACCACCATCTCGTTGAGTGGCTCACATCGTCTGTCTCCATAATGCCCACCACTGCCTCTCAGCGACCCAGAGGGGCTCGTGCGACTACTGGGTCGGCCCCGTCATCTTCACAAGCGGGGCCACCGCCTCCGACGGGGCCCTCGACGTCGCGCGCCACAGCCCCCGGACAAGCGCCTCAGGCACCTGATCACCCGGAGACCCTAGTGCAACTTCTCGACGATTTTCTTCTCTCCACACAGTCATGGCCCAAGAGTTGGATCAACTGCAAGGAACGCATGTCAGACATCACCGACCGTATCACGACGATGCGATCCAGAGCTCTGCGACTGGAGGGCGAGGTGGCCAGGATGGCCACGCATGTGTCGACGGGCGGGGACAAAGACACGGTGACGTTTTCTATTCCCCCTGCTTTGGAGAACTCATTGACTACCTTTGTCGACCAGGCCTTGAACAAGATCACGGAGGCCATTCCCTCCATTGTGAAAGAGGCTCTCAACAAAGCCTCGCCTCCCTCACCCGCGTCGTCACTCGCACCACCCCCCGCTCCGACCGCTCACCGCCCGCGCCCGCCCTCGGGGCCCAAAGAACTGGAGGTCGTGATTTCCCTCCCGCGCGGTCCCCGTTCCTCCTCACGCAACGCCTCCCCTACGGAACTAAAGGCCCGGGTGGACGCTGCGCTGGCCAACTCCGGCGTGCCGGAACTGGCTGGCGTGGCCACCCAGGGTGTCCGTCGCCGCGCGGATGGCTGCCTCGTCGTGCGAGCCCAGTCGGAACCCCAGGCGAAGCTTCTGCAACGCTACGACGACGCCTGGGTCAAGCATTTCGAGTCAGACGCCTCGCTGAGACGGCCGACATTCGCGCTCACTGTCGCTGCGGTCCCGACGGCCTTCGATCCCAACGCCAAGTCAGCCAGGCAGGCAATATATGAAGCCAACAGCGATGTGATCCCATCGCCTGACTCTGTAGTTAGCGTCCGTTGGCTCCACAACCGCGCGCCCTCGTCTGTCCGCTCAAAGTCTGCCGCATCGATCGTCGTGGTCGTCTCGGAGCGGTCGACCGCCGACATGCTCATCTGGCGGGGCCTGTACCTGTACGGGACATGGTGTAACACATGCAAATACGTCCCTCCGGCCATGCAATGCTATCACTGCCAAGCCTTTGGCCACATCTCGAAGGCGTGTCCACATCTCGCTGACTCCAACCACCTCAAGTGCGCGCGCTGCGCCGGTAATCACGCTGTTCGAGACTGCCACTGCCCTGCCACGACCAAGTGCACCAACATCCGCACGTGCACTCACATCCGCGTCCGCTGCGCCAACTGCGGCGGGCAGCACAAATCGGTCTCTAGCACGTGCCCGGTGAAAGCGGAGGCCCAGTCTTCGATCGCTGCGCGCCTCGATAATGGCTCAGCATACTTCGACAAGTCCTTCGTTCCGCCCCGGGGCCACGGGGCTGCGTCGTCATGAGCAGCCCTGGATCGGCGGGTCTGCGTGTTATGAGTCTCAACTGCCGCAAGCAACCCGACGTCCTCAAGTCTGTTATCAACACTACGAACCCTGTCAACTGGGACCTGCTCTGCCTGCAGGAGCCGCCTCTCAGTATCGACCGGCTGCTCTCCTTCCGCTCTCCGCGGTGGAGTCTCATTCTCCCATCCTCGGCTGCGTCGCGCGGCGAGGGGGAGATGATCCGCAGTGTGATATATATCAACAATCACTTGCCATCTGACTCATACACCCAGATCAACGTCCCGTCGCTGGACATTGTTGCCCTCAAGCTCTCTCTCCCGTCACTCTCCTTTTCAATCATCTCGGTTTACAACCCCCCTTCCTCCGACTCATCCATCCAACCGCTCAAGCATGTCTTAAATGACCCACTGGCCCTCAACGCCCCTGCACTTGTTGTGGGGGATTTCAACCTCCATCACCCGATGTGGTCAGGACCACTGGTGCCCCAGCGCACCGCCCGCACAGATGCTGAGTCTCTTCTTTTACTTCTGGCTGAATACAACCTTTCACTTGCCCTCCCCCCAGGGACCCCCACGTTCCGATCGGATTCACACCACACTGTGTCCACCTTGGATCTGGTGTTCACCTCGGCATCCATTTCAAACATTGTCACCTCATGCACAACCGACTATGGTCATGGCTCCGACCACTACGCCATCGCCACCCTCCTCGACCTGGACATCCCGCGCGCTAACCCCGCACCTAGGTCACAGTGGCGCAAGACAGATTGGGAGGAATATGTGAAGGCAGTTGATGCGCGGTGGTGTGCTGAAGACATTGAAGCGCGCTCCTCGCGGATGACATCCCCTGGTGACATTGATGACTTGGTGACGTGTATCACTGACATCTTCACCCAGGCTGCAATGGACAATGTACCAAAGTCCACACCGTCGGCATACTCCAAGCCTTGGTGGACACCGGAGCTCACCAGACTGCTCAAGGAACACAAGCGCACCAAGAATCGTGCAGACAAGCCCTCAGCGTCCCCAGAGGACTACACAGCTGCACGGGAGGCTCGTCAAGCCTACCACCGTGAAATCCGAGCTCAACAACGCCGGCACTGGCGGGAGTGGCTCAACAATGCGGAGGAGAAGGATGTGTACCGCGCATCCAAGTACGTCACCCAGGCACCGGAGGACACCATTGCCGCCCGCCTCTCAGCCCTCAATCTCCCGGACGGCCGTGTCGCGCGCACTTGCCAAGAGAAGCGTGACGCACTCATGGCTCAGTTCTTCCCTGCCCCACCGCCAGCTGACCTCAGTGACATCGCAACTGCGGTACACCCACTGCCTCTGGAGCACAGTCTCTTCACGACCGAAGAAGTACAGGATGCTCTGGCCGACCTTAGCCCATTCAAAGCACCAGGCCCCTCGGGTATCCCAAACGCCGCCCTGATTCACTGCGCAGACATCATCCGTGTTACGTATACTAACATTCTCAATGCCTGCATCCAGCACTGTCACCATCCTCCCTCCTGGAAGCAATTCACGACCATTACACTCCGCAAACCCGGCAAGCCCAGCTACCTCATCCCGAAGGCGTACCGGCCCATTGCCCTTGAGGACACATCAAGCAAAGTCCTTGAGTCGGTAGTCGCGCGTCGCCTTGCGGGATTAGCTGAGCAGCATGGTCTCTTGCCGGCGAACCACTTTGGAGGGCGTGCAGGCCGCACCACTACTGACGCAGTTCTTTTTCTCACTCAGTGTGTCAAGGATGCATGGCGCAAGGGTCACGTGGCAACAGTCCTCTTCCTTGACATCACCTCCGCATTCCCATCCGTTAATCACGCCCGCCTTCTGCACAATCTCCGCAAGCGCAACGTACCCGAGGACCTTGTCCTTTGGATCCAAGATTTCCTCTCAGACCGGTGCACTCAGGTCAAGTTTGATGACTTCACATCTGAACCACTCCATGCGAGCTCTGGGCTGCCACAGGGATCCCCCTTGTCCCCCATCCTCTACTTGTTCTACTCTGCTGACCTCCTGGAGGTTGTCGACTGCAAGGACCCAAGCCGAGCCTCGGGCGGGTTCATTGACGACACCATGCTTATCGTGACCTCTCCATCCTTTGAACAGAACATAGCCATGCTGACTGCCCTTGTTCCTCAGCTGCTAGGATGGTCTGACAGTCATGCATGCAGGTTCAATGTTGCCAAATTCCAGATGCTTCATTGCACCCGGAATGAGCGGCGATACAGCCCACTCCCACTGGTAGTTGGCGATCACTGCATCCTTCCCAGCGAATCCGCCCGATATCTCGGGATCATCGTTGATCGTCGCCTCCGCTGGCGTGAGCAGGCTGACAGCGCCGTGGACCGGGGCACATCAGCAGTGCTAGCGATTGCCCGTCTCTCCAGGCCGACCTACGGCTTGCCTCACAAGCATATCCGCCAACTCATCCGGTCTGTGGCCTTCCCGAAGATGGAGTATGGCCTCCCAGTATGGTACAACCCGGTACGCCCCGCACCTGGCTCGGCACGCCGCAAAGGTTCTGTCGGTTTGTGCAACCGGCTAGGCAAGGTTCAGCGTCTCGCCGCAAGGGTCATATCGGGTGCCTTCAAGACCACAGCTTCAATCGTCCTTGACTTCCATGCTGGGCTTCCCCCCATCGACCTCCGCCTTAATCAAGCTGTCTTCAATGCGACCGCACGCCTGGCCTCTCTCCCACATTCACACCCTCTGCACAAGACGGTCCGCCGCTGCTCACGCAGTTACCCGCGCCTTCACCGCTCCCCGCTTCATGAACTTTTCAATGCGTTCCCGGAGCTCCAAGGGGTCGAAGTCATCGACCCCTCGCTTGTGGACCCTACCTGGCAGAGCCCGATCCGAACACTGATTGAGCCGACTAAGGACGCCGCTGCCGCTCTGGCCGACCAATTAGTGAGCGCTTCGGAGTTCTGCATCTTTACTGATGGTTCTGGTTTTGCAGGCGACATTGGGGCCGCAGCATTTGCCGTGGGACGCAAGCAGGAGCACGTTCGGCGGGTCAACCTGGGCAGCGACGACGAGCACATAGTCTTCGAAGGCGAACTTGCAGGGATGATCCTGGCGCTTGATGTCATAGAAAGCGAGCCCCGGGTCACTCGGGCGAACATCCTACTCGACAACAAGGCCGCCATCCGAGCCGTCTCTAAGCGCCGCCCTCGCCCAGGTCAACAGCTTGTTGAACTCTTCCACAAGCGCCTCCGGCACCTCAAGTCGAAGCGTCGCTCTCTTGCTATTACAGTGGTATGGGTTCCCGGGCACAAGGGAGTTGCAGGCAACGAACGCGCAGACATGGAGGCCAAAGACGCATCTATGGGGGATGAGACTGACATTCCTCCTGCCTTGCAGTGTCTCCGCCACCTCCCAAAGAGCCAGTCGGCGCTCAAGGCCGCCTACAAGAAAAAGCTCGCCCGGATCTGGTCGGATCGGTGGAACACCTCGAAACAAGGGAAGCGCATAGCAAGCAACATCGACTCCTCGCCACCGGGCAAGCAGGTTCTCAAGCTCTTCAGGGACCTCCCGCGCCGACAAGCAAGCATCATCACTCAGCTTCGGAGTGGCCACGCTGGCCTCCACGCCTTCCTACACCGTATCAAAGCGGTATCCTCCCCAATGTGCTCGACCTGCCAGTGCCCGGAGACAGTGCACCACTTTCTCCTCACATGCCGACTGTTTCTGGCTGAGCGGGACACCCTTCGGCGTGCAGTAGGGCGCAATTTCTCGCTACGCTCGTTGCTTGGCACAACGAAACACCGGGGCGCCCTTCTGACGTACATCGAGGCGACGCGTCGCTTTGAGGCGTACCTGGACACACCGAGCTGAGTTGTCCCTATCCTCTCCCCTCTTCTCCCCTTCCACCCTCCCTCGTTATTATCATCTTCCCCCTATTCGTTATCATTTCCTTCTTGTCTTTTGTGTATTCTGTATACTCCGGGAGCTGATGTCTCTCGTCAGGCCATGTCGGACACGCCAAACACCCCACCACCCAAAGCATCACACAACCCACTGGGCACCTCCCACCTCACTGTGTTCAACCACAGCATCCACTACGCGCTCCTCTCGCGCACGTCATTGGTTTCTCTTATTACATAGTCGATTCGTAGGGCTCCTCGGGCGTTAGTGGGGGCCGGCGTAACCCGGCTTCTCCGAAGGGTGGTTTTGGCGGCTACCGGGGCAACTGGTAGCTCGCATCCCTAGCCCTCCCATGGGCGGACGTAGTCACCTACGACGACCAGAGGTCTAGGTTACACCCCGCGCACCTTCCTTGGATGGACAGAGGTCCCATCGTGTTTTCATTAACATTGTAGTCCTACCGCGTCGGCGCACCATGTAGTAGTGGATAGTAGCCACATAGGCCGTTACCGGCCTGAGCGCTACTATAAAATCGGAACTCATCATCATCATCATCATCATCATCGGCTACATCACGTGGTCGCTCTGCCTGCTATACGCGAAGTACAAAAGTACTACCTACGAAAACATGTTGGGCGATGACAGAGACTGAACAGAAAGACTACTTCATGAGTTGGTTCGTGAGGTCATGAATGGTCGTTACAAATCATGAGCAAGACAGCAAGCACGAGAAAAGCAAACCGGAAGCAAATAGGACATAAATACGCAATCCGCCAACGAGGCACGGATAGATGCTTAGAAGACTGAGGCAAAGACGCTGAAAGCAACAGCCAAACCCATAGCAGCCCACGAGCGGGAGAGCGGTATAGCAGCATTGGCAGGGTTGGTCGCCTGGGGCACGGTGGAGGTTGCCGACGGAGTGAACTCTCCGTCTGCGGTTGCGGCACCGCCGAGCAGTGTGCTTTCAAGGGCACAGACGTTCCGAATACCCTCGACCACACTTGGCAGGTTCTCCGAGTTGAGGAACTGGGTCTGGTTCGTCTGCGTGAAGCTGTACGTGGCATGAGCGGGCGAGAGGTATAGAGCGGAGTTGTTGCTCACCAGTCGACGCACTGCGGGTATGCTGAAGTATTCGTGCAGCGTGAGTGGAGAAGCTGGGATCCCCGGGCGAGCAACTCACCACTCTGGAATGTGTCCGCGCAGGCACACTTAATCACGTCAAGGAAAGCCCCGGGGTTGAAGATGACCTGCAATCACTCGATCAGGTTACGTTCATGAGTAGCGGAGTGTATCGAATGCAACATCTCGGTGGGATGCACAAAACTCGGCAATGTGGCCCTCGTCGCATACAGGACACTTTACAGTGTCCATTTGACCCGATCCTTTCAAATTGCCTCTATCAATGACACTCACCATGGAAAAGTTGGCTAGCACCGGCGCGGCCTGAGCGCAGCTGTCGATGCTCCCAAAGTTCTGCTCGCAGATTGGGCACGAAGGCGGCTGTTCCGGGAAGTCCGGCTGGGCGTCCTGCCGGCGCGCGAGGTCCACGAGCGGTACCGCGACAACCGGGGACGATTGCTTGAGCCCAGCAATACTCGCAGGCAGCGGGAAGAACGGGGACGCGCGGGCGGAGAGGACGAGAGACGAGAGCAGGGTGATCAAGAGCGCGAGGGGTGCGTAGGGCGCCATGGCTGTGAATGTGCTGATATGTGGGTATGTATGTTTGCACTCGGCTTGGTTTTATGGGGGTATGTAGTGATCGTGAAGTCGTTACTGTCCAAGTGAGCTTGCGCGAGCAGGGTGTGGCCTTGCTTGACCTGGGAGGCAACCCGGCGCACCTAGGGGATGGTGGGGAGAGACAAGCTGCTGGGGACGGCTTCGGGGCCAGACGTGATAGAAGTCGCGACCTTGGCACGTCCACGCGCAAGCGTTGCCACCTGACCACGACCGTATGCACTCCCGTCGTAAGATGTCTGAGCATATAGGACAGGAACCGCTAGCAAGAAATAGCAATAGACCCTCTCTTTCGACAAGCCACTGTGATGTACTACAACCGGACTACACGCGCCTACAATCCCTGCGATCTCCACTACAGTTGTATGTATATATCCTGTACGCTCGCATGTACATCCTCGATGTCGCACGACTCGCGCAGAACAAGGGTGTGCAGCTTCGTCGTGTAGCCCATGTTCGCCGCTCCGTGCATGTAGAGTTGCGCCTCAGTGCGCGCATACGCGGTATCCGAAGTCATCTTGCGCAGGACGAGGCCGATTAACTCCGTATCCGCACAAGCGTCAGGATCGTCAGAGCCCGCCCCGCGCCGGTAACACGCCAGCACCGCGCAGAAGAGCGGCATGTAATGAGACCAGGGAAGCATGAAGATCGGGAGCTGGATGCGCACGCCGTGGTTGGTCTCGTGGTACTCGGGAAACGCAATGGGAGGGAGATTGAACCTCGCCGTGAGCGCGTCGGTCGAGACCGCGTGCAGGTCGCCCGAGTCGCGGAAGGCTGTCGGGGACCGGGCGAGCAGGGGGAAAGAGTGCACATCGCCGCCCGGACTCGCGCTAGCCAGGTTGCGCATCGGGCCTGGGAGGAGGGCGTGCGGGCCCCAGGCGAAGATGGTGTGGTCCGGAGAGCGCCTGATGATCTCCATCTGCAGCCGCGTGAACGCCTTCGCGCCGCCCTCGCCGTAGAGGATAGGCATGTGTATGTCGAAGAGGCCCATGAGCGAGTACGCCCTGTCCTCCGCCCGCGTAGTCTGCCGGCTGGCCGCCCACGACATGCGCCGCGCGACGCTCGTCTCGAGCTCTTCGAGGG
Organism: Trametes elegans; assembly: GCA_022606155.1. Classification (NCBI taxonomy): domain Eukaryota; kingdom Fungi; phylum Basidiomycota; class Agaricomycetes; order Polyporales; family Polyporaceae; genus Trametes; species Trametes elegans. The sequence continues at coordinate 421,466 of JABYQO010000011.1, read as the reverse complement.
CGGCGGGCGTGTACTGGGTTGTGAGCAGCTTGGCGTCGACCTTGGTGATCTCCTCGATTACGTCCGCGAGCTTCGCGCGCCTTCCTATGGGGACCCACTCCCGGGAGAGGAACACCATGTGCGGGTCCGGCGCGACGAGCTCCTGCAGCGTCCAGCCGCGGGTGAACCACCTGCTCCGCCTGAACGGCGAGTCGGGCGCGCGGGGGTCCGGGTCGCCGAGCGTGGGGACGTCGGCGAGGTAGACGATGCAGACCTGCGCGTCGCGGTACCAGGCGAACATGGAGTTGATCGCCTCGGAGAGCTCCGCGCTGCTCGCCTTGTCGATGCAGCAGGTGTCGATCCAGATCCACTCCATGCCGCACTCCCAGCGCGCGTAGCGGCACGCGTTCCGGACCTTCTTCCACCCCGGCCGAAGCCGTGCCCACCAGAGGCAGCGCATGTCGGCGAGAGTGAGCTCGCGGCTGTCGGGCTGGTCCCAGCAGTGGGAGAGGATTGCGTAGGGTGGTAGCTTGTGCGACGTGAAGTTCGTCAGCTTGTACGCCGTGGTGTTCAGGAGCCACATCCTACGAAGAGGTGGACGATTCCCTCCGGCTGGTGATTTCGTTGCCGTGGAAGCAATATGTCTGGGAGCAGCGCCCCGAGTCTATTGAGCCGTTAGCTTCACTGTGTCCGCGACAGAGAACAGATAAGTTGGTACACTGAGAGGTCTCGTCTAACGATGTAAGCGCAGTAGGGAGGGCAGCAGATGGAGGCTCTGCTATTTGAAGCACCGGCGAGCGCCATCATCGTGGATTGACGGCATAGACCCGGGGTCACAGGGCGACCCAAAGGACGGCGGGTTTACAAGCTGGCCCCTTGCCTTGGATGGCCGGGAGACAGAGCCGGGCGCCCGCAGTGCACGCCCCATTCCCGCCCTTTCGAGCCTAACTGTCACTCATCCTATGGGTAGTACGCCCCCCCCCCCCCCCCCCCCACTCTTCGGTCACCCCCCGGGGTCACTGCTCCCCCACTTAGCCCCTAGGTTCTGCGGGACCCGCAAGGGCCCACTCTCTTGTTTGGTCGGGATCACACCTACAGTAGCAGCCCCGTGCGATACCTACAGCGTATAGTTTAGAGCGCACGGCCCTGACGGGCCTTAAACATGGATTTCATCATCACCATCATCATCGTGGATTGACAGCTTGAACAGACAAGTGTTGAAGTTCCAGGGGACGTGCGGGCGGTATTGTAAGTAGTTCGCTGTGGTTTGGAAGATCTTGTCATTAGACTCGGCAACTGACGCTCTGATACTTAGAGGTACACCAACATGCGTCGGCGAACTCGTGGCACCGAGCCCCCTGATGTTGTGATGCTGTGTGGTGTACAGTTCAGTCCACTGATCCGATAACTTTGCTTCGAGGCAGCGTAGAAAAGCTGGCATGACATGAACAGTCGCCATAGAATGCATCAACGCCAGCAGCAGTTATGCATCACAACACGTTGCATTCGCACAGGGTGTTCACTGGCTAGCGCACAAGCCAGCCTTGCACAATGCCTGCTTGGTAGGCAATTATCCGGTTGTCGACTGAATCTGTTGGAAATCGATGTATCACATCAACGCACTAGTAGTTACAATGGTGATACAGTGCAAGAAACCTACAGGGTACAAACGTGATTGCTGTTCTGGCCTCATATGTATACATATTTGCACATTCTCGTTCCTTTGAGTCCATAGGAGCCGTTTTCGAGGGCACGAAGATAACGATGAATGTATGCTTGCGTCATATCGACGAAGCCCTGGAGGAGGTTGCCTTGGACGAGTCCGCATCGGCAGAGTGTCCCGGTCGAGCGCTCGCCTCCGCAGGGATGGGAACAGCGCCGAAACTTGCGGGATCGATACCGATGTCGCGAAGGTATTGGAGATAGGCAGGCATTCGAAGGGCTTCCATGGTGTAGTACCAGAGGCGATAGCCTCTGTCGACGACGCGGGCATGCACCGTGTCCGGGCCCAAGGCTTCCATTGCCTCCCGGTAGGTGAGGAGTGCCGTCTGGTACCCGACCTCGTCTGGCATCCGGGTGCCTTGCTCGACAACCTAGACATTGGGTTTGCGTGTGTCGCATAGACGAGATTAGTGCACGATCATCGCTCACTCGAACAATACCACGCACCGCATCGTCGGCGATTTGGCCGACGTACCAGAATGTGAGGTACTCGCCGCCATGATCATTTCGCCCGTGATGCCCATTTCTCCACTGCTGGACATAGACACCAATAGGCTCCGTGCACGGCACGTCCCTCTGGTTCTTAGAGCCAGGCGGCAAGGGCGCATGGGTCTCCATGATGAGTGGGAGGAACGAGACGCGGTATCCTGACTATGAAGCAGAGTCAGCCGGTATAAGCGAAGCCAAGTCCGGATCAATGTTCACATTTGTACTAGTAGCGCGGCAATGTGACAAGACACTTAGCACCGCACTTAGCACCGCATAGCGAGCGACCAGTCCAGCTACTTGTGCTGATGCATCGACGCAACAACAGCCCCTGATTAATGCTCTGATTCTGACCGACATTGCGATGTACATGGCCGCAATCTGTGACACAAGACACACACCTCCTCATGAGCCTCCCGAAGCGCTGTTCGCTCCAGCGACTCGCCGCGATCTTTCCTGCCTTTGGGGAGAAACCAGAATTGCCTATCCCGACCTTGCCAATCTTTGCGTGTCTCGTGGAGAACGACGATCTTTCCGGTCGAGGGTTGAATGACCATCATGCCTGCACCGAGCATGATATCAGGTGACATCCAGAGACTATCCTTGACGCCTGGATCGGAGATGTTCGAGAAGTGTGTGTCATGTACTGGATGATGCGGCACAAGACTAAGGGGGCGGGCCCTTGTAGTTGTGGTGGAGGCTGCAGTCGATCGCCTGGTAGGTGGCTGGAAGACGCGTGAGGATGTGCTAGGGTGACCATGGCTTGAGACATCAGAGGGAAGCGACGAGCCGCTGCTTCCCATGGTGACAGAGCAGTCTGAAGTCAACTTTGAGGCGGTGAGCGTTTGTGTACACAGAAAATTGACAGACGGCAGCGATGGAGGACGAGAGGTGAGAACAGTTAGGAGACGAGTATAAGTCCAGCAACGCCGGTAAGTAGCAACGACTGAATCAAGCATCGGTTATCCCGTGGGAAATACCGGTAAGTGGGCCTCGATTGGAACTCCGCGATTCCCATGGGGCCTCCTCGGAATCTGCGGCCTCCGTCCGGGCGACACTCGAGAGTGGACAAGGCCGGGCGTTGTGCTCGACGACGAACGAACATCCATGTCGGCCCTCGCGAGCATCCCTCAGGAGGTCCTCGAGCACATCGCGTTCTTCGCCGCCACAGACGACCTCCTCGGTCCGCCGGAAGGGATCCTCGGCCTACTCAGCGCCGATCGCCGGACCCACGCTGCTCTCTCCGTCTCCTCCAACCCGTACCTCTGGTCGCGCATTTTCGCGCACAAGTTCGATCTCTCCTGTGCCATCTGGCGACTCTCGAGCAGACAGATTGGCCCCGTGGAGATATGTGATGAGTTCAAGCTCAGGTGTACACTCCTGAAGCGCATCCGTCGGCGCTCGGACAGTCTCGCGACCTCGTCCGCCCTCAGCCCGACCCACCGCGATGCGCTCCGGTCAATTCTCTGGATGGCCTATATGATGATGCTCGAGAACGAGGGCAAAAACGACCGCCAGCTGCGGGAATACGCAAGGTTTGATCTTTGGCTCAAGGACTTCCTATTCCATCCCTCCGGGGCTTCCCTCGCAGCTTGGTCTGTCAAGAACGACCTCTGGCCTCCAGACGGAGAGAGATCCGCGCTCGCGCTATGGTTGTTTTGGTATATGCTGAAACCTGGTGCGTATCCACTCCTCACATGTCAAGTAGGACGGATGTAACGCCTCCGACGTCCACGGAACGGCCTATGTTCGGCCTCAAGAAATCGGAACGCGTGAAAAAGGCCTAATCCCGTCTTGCAGATGATTACCTGACCACTGGAGACGACACTGCTTTCCGCGATGCATCAGGGATACTGAAACTGTTCGCACTCGGCGCGCACCAGGTTCGCGGACCTTACCCACCCTGCGAGGCGCATACCAGTTCCTAACCGCAGCGCTTTGTCAGTATCCAATATCTAACCCAGTCTGGAACGAATTCGCGCCTCCGAGTCGCGCGCGCGGCGCATCAGCCATCAAACACTTTGGTGTTTCGCTGAGGATGGCGCCCCCAGCGCCTGCGCCTCCCGCGATACTCGCTTACCTCACCCTCGCGAACAAGCTGTCCGTCTCGTGGGACACGATACACTATATGAAGCCACCATCAACTACCCCACCCAGCCTCTCGCCGAGCGTGTGTAGCGCCGAGTGGGAGGGCGAGTGGATGCGCGGCTTGCACCTCGCGGACACGTCCAGGCCCCTGGGCGCGGCCGTCTCGGGCGCTTTCATCCCAGGGAGCCTCGAGGGTGTCTGGGAGGGGCTTTTCACAGTACGTTCATTCACGGCTATTCCGCTTCAAAGTTCTTGACTGAACATGGTGTTGTAGTATACAGAGTTCACGGCATATGCGGCGCTGCTCTCGGGAGCACCCCCGACGGTGCTCCAGCGCAGTTTGGTTGCGCACCATCCACACCTGTGGAAAATCAGGGAGCACCATCTGTATGCGTCCGATGAGCCTGGAGCGCAAACCGTGCGCCCGCTACCACCTGGGAACCCTCTCCGAGGATACATCCCGAACGGGTGCCAAATATCTGAGGGCTCCGAGGGAGTGGAACTCAAAGAGGCGGGGCAACAGGAGCCGATCCTGTACCGAAGTTGGGCGAGTGTGGACAAGACTGGCGCGCCCCCACCAGGGAGACTTGTCGATATATTCATAACGGGGGAGGTGAGTCCTCATTCCTAGTCGTTTCTGGTCGTCACTAACTGGGATACAGGGACATTCGGCGTGGGGACAGTTCAACCTCGTAGGCCGGATACGGCCATGCGACGGCTTCATCAGCCTATCGAAGGAATACGTGAGCATTCTCTCACATCGCGTACAGATGCCCACGACTTACATGGACATAGGTGGACGGCGACAGAGGACGGTGGTTATACCGCGGATACATGGTCGGGAACGCACAGGGCAACCTCTCAGGGCGCTGGCGAGATACGCTGAGCCCTTCGGACGTGCCCGGGTACGAGGGCTGTTTTGTGATGAGTCGACGGAGGTAGACACGCAGTTGGGTCTCGGGGCCGTCTGACGTGGCGGAGGGCCGTTGAGACTAGGAGAAATGGTCCCTCTACGGTTCTGCGTCATGGCAGATGGTTCGGGGTGACAGGTTTCTTGAGGATATCGCATACATGGTTATCGCATTCACCGTCATTGTAACCAGTATAGTAGAGCCATTCGGCGCGCATCCTGTAAGATTATTGGATGTCATTGTATTCATACACAATCCAGGTTCACTGTTGTGGTGTTCTGAGGAACCTTGTGTTCTCGACCTGAACAATGACAAGACCAGAAAGCACAGATACTTGGAGTGATCTGCACCTTCGGGTTGCTCAGTGGCCAGGTCCGGTCACTTGTTTATTCGCCGTGAGATTCAAGTTAATTGATAGGTCGAGGTCGAACCAGCTCGTTACAAAGCGACAACATGACCATCACAGTTTCGTAGCATCTCGTCCGGGGTATGTGTGTCTGTCTGTGATATGGTCAAGAAGTAGGGGCTATGTCGCTTGGTAGCCCGCCGGCAGGACGCAAGCGTTGAGTAGAACGAAGCGAGTCAACAAAGTTCAAGCCAAGTTCAAACGGGGGCAAACAAACGCCAGAAGCGGTGGCGGCTATCTAAGAGGCGTTTACATGTTTCCACACGCTTGGCTCCAACCACTGCTACTGCGTTCTCTATCTTCCCCGCACGCACCTCTCGCTGTTCCGTCGTCGCGCACGCGGGCATCAAAAAAGGAGGCCAATCATAAGCTACACCGCTTACGCGTAAAAGCTCCTGCAGAGGAGGCAGGCACACTGCAGTAGAGGTACCACGTAAGTGCTACCACCAGAACCGCCGGAGTTGAATGTTCACCTAGACTGGCATCCTGCGGCGAACATACAGCGCGTACAAACCGATAGAACATGTCCGGCCAGGACGTACAAGAACCACAGCTAGCGCTCGCCCCCACCGCCGAATGGGAGCTCAAGCTCGCCCAGCTCCGCGCGGAGAACGAGGAGCTGCAGCGGCGCAAGGCGGAGGCGGAGAAGGACCGCAACCTCTTCCGCGACTTGTACGGGAAGGCGTCTGCCCACGCGAGCGAGGTCACGAAGGAGAACCACCAGCTGCTCGAGCGCGCGGAGCTCGCGGAGGGCCAGGCGCGCGACGGACTCGCGATGATCCGGGCAACGTACGAGGAGCGCGTGCGCCGCGCGGAGGAGGAGGCGACGCGGTGGAAGGCTCAGTACCAGCTGCTGACGGAGCGCGACACGCGCACGGACGACGAGGTGCGGAAACGCGCCGCGCTAGAGCCGGAGTTGAGGGCGGAGGTCGCGCGCCTGCAAGAGAGGCTGGGAAACTTGGAAGAAGACTACAGGCGGTTGGAGGGGGTGTTGGAGGGCATGACGAAGGAGCAGGCGGAAGAGACCGAGGAGCTGGCTGAGACTGCTCAGGTGCCTGTCACTTCTGCTGCTGTGGCTGCACCTTGACACAGATATGGTCAGTTTGCTCGTCGCCCTTCCTCGCACTCATGAAGGTGCTTTCCAGGACGTTGTGCCAATGCGTCGCCGTGTCTCTTCAATTGTTTCTCTAGGTCAATACTGCTGTCATCTCCTGGTATCTCATTGACACGTGCACTTTGTGCAGTTATACATGGTGACCGCGGATATTCGGTACTCTAACATACTTCGAGCTTCATTGGGGATCAATCCCAACGCTTGTGGCTGCATTCCCGAAACTGTCTGTAAGACTGCAGGCGTTCCTTGAGTTGTCTTCTCTCATGCACAGTTGCCAAGCATCTTGCAGACAGGGGGGTTCTCTGTGACAAGAAGACCATCTCCTTGAAGGAGGCATCTCCTGCAATACTCTTGAAGATGCACTCCGCAAACCACGCCGGCTCGGTGTTGGCTCGCGTCCCAAGATCCTCTCCCATCCATTCTTGCGGGCGATGCTCCTCCACATCCATGGATGAGACTGAATCAACCGCATCCTCAGAATCCTTGGACGTCTCGGATCCTGAGGTGCAACCGTGCTCTAATGACTCGTCATCATCGACTTCCATCATGTCGTCACTGCTGAAGGTCCACCAACCCACAGGTTGGGGAGGCGGCACCCGCACAAGCATGAACGACTCAGGGAAGACGAGCCGCTGCAGGTTCGGTGCCAGCGCCACTGTGGCAGCCCAATCAGTTTGTCGAGTACCATCAATATCAGCTTCGGCCGACTTGTACATGCGGAGGGTTACTAACCGCACCACCAGGATACACACAGTCGGTTTCGGGAACATCGCCGGGGCAGTCGACCACTAGCTCTTCCAATAGAGGAAGCTGCGCGAGCAGCCGCCTCAAAGCCCCTCCCGGGCGTAAAGCCGCCTCCCATGGCTCATCGCACGGATACGCGACGAACCTGAGCCGGCGCAGGCACATACGCGGGAGCACTTGAACGAGGACATCCCAGACTTCCGCACTGCATCGAACGTCTAGCGAGAGCCTCTCCACGCTCGCCCATGCGTTTTCGTCCTGTCGGTGGAGCACAGCTTGTCAGTACAGCGCTGGATTCGTTTGTGAGATACAGCGCTCACTGCACTAGTGCTCAACAGCTCTCCGCAGAGCCATGCGAGTTGTTCGTCTGTCGTGACCCTCATTGTCCTGGGCGCGCGCCACGACGCACGACAAGCCGACCCGACTTGATGTGCCGACTCGCCACCGTTCTTAACTGGGCCAGTCACCGCCACCCAGGTTCCAGTCGGGTAGTACATGTCCATGGGCGTATGGCGGCGGAAGACGCACATTGTGCGACAGGTACGTTCCAGCGCGAGGCCGTCGGCGGAGTGCAGGTACGAGAAAATGCCCGCGATGGCGGGGTAAGGGAGTGCGGCAAGGTGGTTTCGTGACAACGCCACTGCAAGGCTGGATCCGGGACGTGGCGCACTGCAGAAATCCGCTGGAGCAGCTGCAGCGAAGGCCATGGCAGGTGGGGATGGAAATTCGGGGGCGACGTCCGCGCCAGGTGGGTGCAAATCAGGTAGAGCACTGGTGTCTTCATGAGATTCAACTAGGGTCCAGCGTGATACCAATAGCGTCTCCCGCAGGTCGACCGGCCTTATGGGCTGAGGCATTCTCAATGGCGGCACTGGAGGCGGAGTGGGGAGATCGGCAGCGCCTTGAAGCCCGTGCGTGGTTGAAAGCCTGAAGTACATACGGGCTGTAAGTAGGGGGCGAGAGGAAGTAGGAAATGTGGGACCTTCCGGCGAGTGGCGCTTATATAACTGCTACATGCTCAACAATCAGTGATCCCACAAAAGGAGTAGGTGAGGACGCTGGACGATCGTTCTGACCAAGCGTTAGCGAGGGCTTCGGAGGTCCGCGCGCCGCCCCTCGGTGGCACGGGCGCGATCAGGGAAACCCTCAAACTAGAAGAACAAAAGGATGCCCGCATCAGCCAAAAAGAGCCTACCTTGTATGCTTTTGGCTTAGTCAGTCCAGGATGTACCGGTTACAGAAGAGAGTGAAATAACCAGTCGGATCTCTCTTGATGCGAGTCCTTTGGCGTGCGTGATAGGCCACTCACAGCTGACGGAGGTGTAGCATGGAACTACCTACCTCTAGCCACGGGCTGTAACCCCATGCAATGGGCATTCACCCACCACAGTGCGTCATAGGCTTAGTAAATGTGGACAAGACGCACCACGTTCGGGACCTCTCTTCGTTTACTAGTAAATTCCTTCACGGATGGATCCTCTAATCGGGCATTTTTAGTAAGGCGCATGATAGAAGAATCACAGTAGCCGCCAAAAACGGGCAGACGCGGTATCGCATCCAGCTAGTAGTAGACCAGTGCCATCGCACCGGCCTTCCAGGAAGCCTCCCGACTATGCGCGCTTGAGCAAAACGCATAGGCACAGCGAGCACGAGTCTGATATGAAGCATGGAGACAATGAGTTCCTGATAGCACCGAGAACACACGATAGGTATGAGCTACAAACACAGATGGTGATACTGTGGACAGTTACAAAGCGGGTAGGGCGGGTCTTCCAGTGTCATGGCGTAGGCTCTCCGTTCGTTGAGGGTTCTGCATCATCGTCTTCTTCGTCTATATCGTCGGCAGAGGGTACTGCAGCAGAGTTAGCCGCACCCGCAGCGACAGCGTTCCTAGGCTGAGGGGGTGCAATGTCCCTGCGTGCCCCGTCGGTTCAATCACTCGCATTTACAGATCACTTGCAAACCTACTCACCACTTGATCTGGAATCGTGTCACCCTCGGCTTCTGGTTGATGTCCCTCACGAGACGGTCGAAGCGGATGGGGTCGGGTAGGTTCTCCTTCATATCCTCGTTGTCGTACTCCGTGTTCTGGTAGTATCCCACGCGGACGAACTCTTGCTCCTTGTAGGAGCCCGTCAGGATGAGTGCAGCAACGCCAAGTACGTCTTCTGGGGGTATCTTGGATGGATTTGGCGCTGATCCCTCGAACTCGAAGGCGTTGACACCAACAGGGACCGGTCCCACGAGACAGTCATCCAGCTCCTGGTCCAACTCCTCGTTACCCGGTGAGGCGACGTAGATGAGCCGCCACTCAAGATCTGAACAGCTGAGTCAGGTAAGTATGCAACTTATAATGAAGCTACTGACCTTCTGGTAGAGGAGCTATGCATTCGAAAGTAACGCGGAAGTTGTATGGGTCGAGGAAGCGGGCGGGGTTGTTCAGGAACTCAACATTCTGCAACTAATGTGAGATCTTGTGATGTCGTGTAAATTACAGGACCTAATACAGACCCTTATAGTTACGATGGACATCTCCGGTGGAAGTGCAGGAATACAAGAAGGGGAGTGTCGTGGAAGAGAGGGAGGTGAATGGCGGTGGCAAGGCTCAGACGCGCCTCGAAGATCGGGAACGCGTCAAGTCACGAACACGTAACACCATGTCACGATGTCCATCACGTCGCGTCTCCTGGCCGGGCGCTGGACTATGGCTTTCTTTCGTCTTGCCATGACAAGACCACACGGGCGGGACTGGGCTCGTAGAAGACCCTTGGATCACCCATAATTGTCACGCATATATGATCGTATGTCTTTGACTCTATGAGACACCGTGTGCAATGGGTGCATGCAGTAGCGAGTCCGCCATGAGGTGATCTCGCCGACTATGCACGGCCACGACAACTGACCGCAATGTTCAATAGATTGCCTTGCGAATGCTGACGCAGATGTGGCCATGCCGTTATAGTGGCCATGCTGCTATGGGCGTAGTGCGTTGTGGATCTTGCAACGACGGCCGATGCCTCAATCCATGCCACTGGGCCTCGCAGGCCCTCCACTTGCATTTCCACAGTAGGATTCGGGGTGAGCGAGACATGTCATGGTGTCAACCTTTCTCGCATAAGCGCTTGTTTGTGTTGCACACGTTCATGAACAGATCTTGTTTTAAACAATCTCCACGTTCTCGTGATCACGGTGTCAATAACCGCACACGACATCCTTCCCGAAGCTCTTGAATTGGTTGGCCGCTACTGCCGCGCAATCACCGGGACTTCGCATCAGCCTCTTCTCCACTACGCCCATGACCCTCTGATGACCGCCCCTGTCCATCCACGGCTTCCCGACTGCAGGCCTCTTGCCCGTCACCCGCAGGCAAAAATAGGCCCGTACCGACGACATCCTGGTCCTACGAGCACGCGGACGATGCGCGCAGGTCAGCGGATGGCACCAGTCCGGACCGTTCAACGACATATTTACAGCCTACTCTTCGATGCCATCCTGGTCAGCACAGATCCTCAGGGTACGAAGCCAACGTAACAATCCTTGCGGGCCGAGCAGCGTGGGCCCCGAGGATGGTCCGCGACGGATGGCCTAGTCACAAGAACAGGCCACCGTCGAGTTCGCGGTGAGGAGGCGCATCCAGCTCGATCCGCATATTTAAGCGCGACTGCCCGGTCAGCGGAGATGGCCTCTGCAAGCTCACCTCGCCACCCGACCATTGGTTCACGTCTCCACCATGGCGGTGGGACATCACAGCTGGATGCGCTTGGCTGTCGCTACCCTTGCACTCTTGGCGTGGGCGAGGACGGTGCTCGCGATTGGTCAACAGTCATGCGTGGCATTCAAGTCCGCGCGCTCGACGTTCCCCATCGTCAACAACCGTCGGGCTACCCCTGTCTTGCTCTCTCCCGATGAGTGGCCTGGCGTGCAACGCGCCGCATCCGACTTCGCGTCAGACATCGAGCAGGTCACCAGCGTGAAGCCCGCCCTGCATAACGCCACCTCTCTGTCCTCGCAAACGGCACCCTCGTTTGGCTCGAGCGCCGTCATTGTTGGTACATTGGGCAAGTCGTCGCTCATCGATGAAGTTGTCAACAGGACGAAGCTGGATGTGTCGTCGATCCAGGGCAAGTGGGAGTCGTTCCTTGCAAAGGAGGTCGCGAACCCTCTCCCGGGGATCAAAAGCGCATACGTGATCATCGGTTCAGACAAACGGGGCACAATCTTCGCCTTGTACGACCACTCAGAGCAGTTCGGTAAGCCCCACTTGAAATACGCATCTAGGGTGTACGCTCACCCTGTGCGTCTGAACAGGCGTTTCACCTTGGTACTGGTGCGTACTGCATGCGTCACTTTGCCGTGAATTCTGCTCAACCCGCATCCTTGCAGGTGGGCAGACGTCCCGACGACCAAACATTCGGATCTCTTTGTGACATCCTCGGGTTGTGCGCACGGTGAGCCGACCGTGCAGTATCGCGCGATCTTCTTCAACGACGAGCAACCTGCGCTGCAAAATTGGGCGATGGAGAAGTTCACGAACGGCACCGGTGCGGCGCTCACAGGGTCACCGTTCAACCACTTCTTCTACACAAAGGTGTGAGTGTGCTCGTCGACGTCCATAGCCATCGCTTGTTGCTGAAAGTGATGAAGGTTTGAGTTGATTCTGCGCATGAGAGGAAACTACCTCTGGCCTGCGCAATGGAGCAGGTACGCTGACATTTTCTTGACCGCCGCGGCTGCGACTTCATAGCTTTCAAATCTATAGTGCTTTCGGCGTTGACGACCCCCAAAATCAGCCAATCGCGGACTGGTACGGTATCGTTATGGGCACGAGCCACGAGGAACCGATGATGCGCTCGATCCCTGTCGAATGGAACCTCTTTGGCACCGGGGCCTGGGACTACAGCTCGAACGCTGAGGCAATCTACAACTTTTGGGTCGAAGGTGCGAAGCGCGGTGAACCGTACGAGGGCTTGTGGACTGTCGGGATGCGTGGCAATGGTTTGTGCACGTCGAAACTAAGAGGATTGAGTTGCTGATAACGGTTTCGACGGTTTCCAGGCGATCGTAAGTTGTATTCACGGACGCCAAGGGGTACGACTGGCGTTCTGATTTCAACACATGACAGTGCCGCTCGAGTCGGAAGGGAACAACATCGCGTTATTGGAGAAGGTCGTGTCCGACCAGCGCCAAATCCTCTCAAACGTGTTCAACACATCCGATGTCACCACCATCCCGCAAGTTTGGACACTTTGTGGGTTCTCGCTTGTTTATGCGTTAGGGAGCTTCGATTACTCAACATTCGTGCGTCCAGACAAGGAAGTCGAGGGATACTACGACGATGGATTACGCGTCCCGGACGATATAATCCTCATGTGGTCGGATGACAAGTGAGCCAATTTTCGCGCTTGTGCGTTTTAGGTTGTCTAAAAACCATGTAGCTGGGGTAACGTGCGGCGCAACCCACTTCCCAGCGAACGGAACAGAACCGGTGGTGCTGGTGTGTACTACCACGTACGTCTTCAGCTCTACTACATGGATATTTTATCTTAATTGCCTCATGCGCAGGTCGATTACGTCGGAGACCCCAGGGACTACAAGTGGATCACAGTAAGTAATAACCTATGCTCCGGCCATGACGTCCCTCACAAGCGACATTCCTCGAATAGAGCAGTCAAATTGAGAAGGTGCAGTGATTCGCAGCCATCCTTGAACAGCATTAACCGCTTCCATCCAGACCTATGAGCAGATGTCCCTCGCAGTGGCACGCGACGCAGTCAAGGTCTGGGTGCTCAACGTCGGCGACATGAAACCTTACGAGCTACACACCGAGTTTTTCCTGAGCCTTGGTTGGGATTCATCCATTTGGACGCCGGAAAACTACCAGAGCTTCGTCGTCCGGTGGGCGCAGCGCGAGTTTGACCTGTCCGAGAAGGACGCGACGGTCGTTGCGGGGCTCATCCACAACGTGACCCGCCACAATATGCGCAGGAAGCCAGAGTTGCTTAACTCAACGACATACAGCCTCGTGAGTTACAGAGAGTACGTCTCGTGCACTGGTTTCGAACAGTACATAATGACATCGCGTCCTCATAGGGCCGAGAGGGTCGTTGACGAGTTGCAAAGCATGGTCGCCACCTCAACACAACTGTACGAATCCCTTCCTTCCGACGCGCAGGGGGCGTTCTTCCAGCTCGTCCACCACCCCATCTTGGCGTCGACCACGCTCACGAGCATGTGGGTCGCGGCTGGGATCAACAACCTCAGGGCGTCGCAGGCTCGGCTCAGTGCGAACGACTACGCGAATCAGGTAGAGAATCTGTTCATGCAAGATGCGCAGTTGGAGTTAGACTACCACACGATCTTGGATGGTGCGTAGTATATCTCGCAGCATGTGAGGTACTTCCTGATATGCATCTTGGCTCAGGAAAATGGTGAGTCTGCCGGCGTCATATATTCACGATTTCCCCTAAGACGGTAGCATAGGGACCACATGATGGATCAGACGCATGTTATGTACTACTACTGGCAGCAACCCCAAACCAACACGTATGTACGTTCTCAGATCACGGGGACCGAACCTGACAAACTGTCACTAGAATGCCTCCCGTCACAAAAGTCCAGCCGTCCAAGCAAGCACTTGCTGGCGCTATGAGGATTGTGCCCGAGGGAAGCATGGGTGCTTGGTAAGTCCCATGGTGATTCAATCCGTGCGGATGGAATGCTAACCGTGTTCAGGCCCGGCGACAACCAGTTCAACTGTGCCGCAGGCTACGGATGCGGGAACCCTGCCCTCACGATCGACCCGTTCGTCCCGGCAGGCAACCGCTTCGTCGATGTAGGCGCAGGAGGCCCGACGCCGTTCACGTTCAAGGTGAAGAGCAACGCTTCGTGGGTCAGGATCTCGCCCGCGAACGGCTCGATCTCCCCTAGCTCCCCAGAGCAGCGGGTCTTCTTGTCCGTCGACTGGAGCAAAGTGTCCGGCGTCGAGACTGCGGCGTTGACCTTCACGGCGACGCCACAGAACCAGTCGCAGATGTCGGTGCCGGTGTCACTCACTGCGAACCATACGCTCGTCCCGGGTGGTTTCAAAGGTGGGCGATCCGGCCCGAACGCCATGGGTCAGACAAGCTCACTGTGCCGATGTCAGGGTTCGTCGAGGGTGATGGCGCTGTGTCGATCGAAGCGGCGCACGCGTCCAGGAACACGAGTGTCCAGGGCATCACTTGGACCGAGCTTCCGGGCCATGGCCGGACGCTGTCCGGTGTCACCCCATGGCCGCGCGGCGGCGACGAACTCAACTTCACCGCCGGCGCCGGTCCCAGCATGTGCGTCATTTGAGTCGCCTAGACTCAGCGACTCCTTGCTCACACCATGAGTCTAGTGAATACGACTTCTTCCTCTTCAACACGCACAACCAGGGCGGCAACGTCACAGTCACCGCCCTGGTGTCGCCTTCATTGAACACGCTGGGGGACGACCGGCCGCTCGGGCTAGCCTTCCAGATCGACGATGGAACGCCGAAGACGAACTACTTCGTGCCTGCGTCCGTGCCCGGGCAGACCCCCGCGCCGTGGGGAGGTAACGACGGCTGGGTCGCGAACAGCATCATCTCCGTCCCGGTGGTCCTCCCCGTCCAGCCCGGGGCGCATACTCTGAAGGTTGGCATCATCTCGAGCCATGAGGCGAACCCGAGGCTGATTTTGAGGGTGCTAGCTATGGATGATTGAACCGACAGTCGTGGTGCAGAAGATCGTCATCGGTACGTTAGGTGCCCCAGCACCAATATGTTGACGCTTTTCAGCTCACGATGCCGTATCTGCCAGACACCGGTGGTGTGCGATCGAGCTACTTGGGTCCGCCCGAGAGCATTCGCGTGTGAGGATGCCGTGCAATGCTTGTCGAGTTAGTGCCGGTGCGTCCAAGTTGTAGACAAGAGTTCGTGGGGCTCATGTCTACAGTGAATGAAAAGCATGTGATGGTCAAACGTCGTTCAACGGTGTGAGGGACCTGTACTGGGCGTCTTGCCAAGCTCTCGTCGTCTAATGGCTATGATATCAGATTCCTACCTTGGCACCCTGGGTGGAGTGATCTGAAGGTTCCGGGTTCGAGTCCCGGCGGGAGTAGTAGGTTGCCTAATTTTCACACTTGGGGAATGCCTTTTTGAGTGCCGTTCACGGACGGATTGATGGAGGACGTTGCAGACGAGGGGCGCGGAAACGTGAGAATCTTGAGGGGCGTTCAGTAGAAAATACCTATACGGAAGGACGTTCCCACCGCTCGTGTGGACTCCGAGGAATTCGGACTCGCGTCTGGGGCGTTCCTGATCTCAACCACCAGCTACCAACCGCCTTCGATCGCTCGTGTTTCCTGGCTGTGGCTCGCTAGGCTTATATCTGTGGACTCTACGAGAAATTTGTCTGCAAGCCTACTGATATGGCTGGAAAGACGCTGAGCAATGGCACGTTGAGCCTCCGATTCATGCAGAACGCCCAAAGGGCGAAGCTGCAGGCTCAAGTTGAACTGGAGCAGGCAAAGATCAAAGATGACGCGGAGTGGTCCGTCCCCCAGGAGGTCCGGGACGCGTGGGGTATTGGTCAAAGCTCTAGCTCGAGGTATGTTGCGCCCCCAAGCAAAACCAAGTCAGTCCCGAATTGACGCGAGCAGTAACGACGCCATACATGAGGCATCCTATGTGCCATTCATTTTCCAGTCGGAGGCGGCGGAGGCGTCGTCCTCAAGCACACAATTGGAGGAGAGGCCGAAGCTGAGAGGACGTCGGACGTTCAACGCGCGAGGGGAAGAGGTGGTACAAGAGGTATGACCGCAATCAATCAGCGCGTTGAACTCGCGGACGACCTTTCCCAATTTCCAGGATAAACCCGCCGAGGATGAGCAGGAGATGGTCCACGAAACCCCCGACGAGAAACCGCGCTCATCAAAACACGAGAAGCGGCCGACGTCGATCTCGGGTTTCAGAGCCCCCATCTCGACACAAAAGGACGCGAAAAAACCGCGGACGAAGACGGCGCAGATGCTCATCCGCGATGACGTCTCTGTGCGCCCACCGGCGTCGATGCAGCCCCCTGGACCTCCCGTGAAGCCAGAAGCGGGTTTCGTCAAGCCCGCGGGCGTGGACGAGCCCGTGCGCGCGGCGCGCAAGCCGCCTTCTGACGGTCGCAAGCGGGTGCGTGATCCAGACGGCACCACCGACCGCCCAACGTCGGAAGGGAAGAAGCGGAAGAAGAAGAAAGACGCAAGTACATGACATGACTCCATGCCGCCCCGGAGCGTTCTGCTAGGAGGTTTCTGCGGCGACACGAGGCTATCAGGACCTCGCATTGTAGTTTGTTCTGATCGGTGCGCCTTGGTGGGGGCAGCGTTGTAACACGTATTGTACGTCATGCCCACAGATGTTTCTTTGATGTGTGGTCGAACTGATATCGACCACAGTAATGATCACCTCACGATGCTCTGAAGTGCATGATAATCGGGTGCGAGACACATGACTATCCGCCCCACGCACAACAGTGGTTGGAGACTCTCTGATACCGCTGCTGAAGGCTTCTCCGTCCCGTGGTAAACGAGACCTGTCATTGTCAAGCCACTGGCGCTCCGTCGACCGAAGCTCTGGCTCTCTGTCACCCTGGACGACACCGTATGGTGTCGGCATTTCGGTGTTTGCTCGACCTCCGCTCAGTGTTACTCATCGCCGACCACGTTTTCAGGGTCTGCATAGCTTGGTTAACCAAGAGAGCTGTTCCCCGCTGTACTGAGCTGCTAGCGACAGCCACCGACATTCGCAATTGGAACGGCAATTATGTGGATAGAAAGCCTCGACATCTGCTGTTGTGTCGGGGATAGCCTTTCTGTCGTGTACTAACGCGCGCCTCCATTCATCTTGCATGGGCCTTGCATATCGTCAGCATACACAGATGGGTCCAATGGCAAGCCGCTTCTCGGAGTCTCGCTGCGCTCTTCCTGTGCATGCTCCGGCCGACCGCTCACACGAACACTTCTACAGCAGCATGTACGCCCATGCGGAGATACGGTCCTGTTTCACGAGACTATCTGGTAACCGTTGGTGATCGGTTTGCTCCCCAGTCGTTGTTCAGGACAAGCAAGGTTCGTCTGTCTAACCGCCGACGTTCTCTCTCAGGATCTGATCCTGCAGGCGGCGTCTTGATCCAAAAACGCACGATTACACCTCCCAGGAGCGTCTTCCCAGCTTCGGTCACCTGGGGGCTGAGTACAGCCGACGCGCGAAGCAGGAAGTCGAAGCGTCGGATCCGTGCGCCCCCAGGCGCCGCGAACTAGCGCACGCCGCACCGCACGCGCCCGCGCGCGACGCTACTTCCTGCGCGGGTTCGCATTCCCTTCGCGAATCCCCTCGCAACGTCCCACGTACCGCGCGGGTGGGGTGGCAGGGCCCCAGGCCCGCGGGCTCATGCTTCAGCCCGCAGCCGTCAGGGCCCCGCGCGCGGCGCGCCCGTGGACCGCGCTCTCTTGAAGTCGCTCCGTCCAATGGGACGGGCCCGCCGCGCGCTCGCGCCGTGCGACTTCGATGCGAAGGCGGGAAGACGATTTGCCTCGTCCGGCCGGTGCCTTGTGCATCCGACGTCAGCGTGGGTTGGCAACGAGGCGGCGACATTAGTCGCCCCAACCGTCCAACGCGAAGGCCCGATCGTCCAGCGCGTCGCTGTGTCGCCGGCTCGGAGGAGCGGGTGTGCACGCGCGCCTTGCAATCGCTCCCAGAGCCGGAGCACAGCGCTCGAGGTCCGCCTGGCGTTGGCAGGGCGAATCCCAGCTCTGCGTCGTCGTAGCGCGGCACGTCCGACTGGAGCGCAGGGGCGCGCGTCCGGTTCCTGAGCCCGGGGTCATACCGTCCAGGACGGTCTGGCGCGGGATGGGCTGTGCGGGTGGGTGCAGAGCTTGAGCTTGAGCTTATAGGGCGGGCGACGCCGCCGCCTTGGACGTTGGCCGCCCGCCACTACATGCCATTGAGTCGCTGCGCGATGCGGACGCGAGCGAGGGCCTCTGTTCTGCGGCGCCGCTGCGAACTCCCGAGGGCGCCTGGGGCGATCCGCAGAAGCCGTGTGGGCCGGTCCAGCGTTGGGCCAAGGTTGGGCGGGGAGGACGGCTGCGAGCGCTGAGTACTTGGTACGGGCACGGGTTGCCGAGTTCGCGATGCGCGGGCTCGGGAGCGAGCGGGAGGAGGATTGCCTTGTTCGCCGGACAGCCGGGACCTGCCGCCGCACCGACGAGCCTTTGCGAGCGCACGGGGAGGGCAGCCAATGGGGGACCGGCGACATGCTGACCGCAACCGCAAGCGCATCCCGAGTCGGGCTGGACGGCTCGGACCTTTGGGCTAAAACGGTTCGTACTCCTACCTGCTCTCGCTCTCTCTCGCGCGCGCGCCCGATGTGCTGACGCGAGCACCGTGCCAGGCTAGCATATCCCATGCAATGCAGAATGCGGGCTAGCACACGCTGTGCGCGCATGGTTCAGTCCGGGTGGCCCGGACTCGAGGCGCATATTCAAAACGCAGATAGCCGTTCTGCATTCGCTCGCTCGCTCAGCAGCCGCGATCTGCCCCTGCCTGCGTGCACATCGCTCGGGCGACGCGCCGCCACTGAACTCTGGAGCTGAGGCCCTGACCAAGCTGGTATGTACACAGATGCCCGTGATCACATGCGTGCGGTCGGCGCCACGCCCGCGGCGGTCAGGTCCTCGCCCGCGCACCCGCGTCCACATGGCTTCCGCCGGGCCCGGGCGCGCCGCTGCTCAGGCCTCAGGCCTCAGGGCCCGAGGCACCCCAGTGCGGCGCGCGGGAGCAGACCACGAACAGTGCTCGTGCTCAGCAGTGCTAGTGCTCGGGCTAGTGCTGTCGGGTAGCAGCAGCACCTCGCTGGACGTGCTGCGCGGCACAGATCGCCTGCGGGGCCGCATCACGTTCTAGTGAATGATCAGCGGCGCGCGCGGCGTTGTGCAGCGGTACTTGTGCACGGGCGAGGGTGGGGGTGTGACATCACGCAAACGTGGGGTGAGTACGCATCTTTCGCGCATCTGCGGACGAGGGCGCTCTGGCGGGCTGGCTGGATGCAGCGTGATGCTCCGACGAGTGTCGTCCGGGATCGGAGCCACCGCGGATCTGTGATAGATGGCCGCCTGGACGGACAGAACAGAACGCGCTTGGGCCTGGGTTGGTTCTGGTGAGTGTTCTGATTCCTATAGAGGAGGGTACCCAACCGTGCATGCGCATTGTACATCTAGGGCGAGGTGACATGACGCCACTACTAGAGGCGTGGCCGCTAGTCCAACACCTGTCGGAAGTTCAACTCCAACGCCTCGGGTGTGCCAGGCAGTCACCGTCATCCGCCTGAACTTGTCAATGGAGTAGGAATATATCGTGCTCGGTTCTGCGGCACGGTAACCTGCGCCTCGTCCTCCCCAGCGCGCCAGCCTCGCCAAGCTGGTGTGCTAAGCCTACCTGAGGTCGCACCACCCCCGGTACGTCGTCCCATCTCCGAGTCTGCCGTCGGCGTACCGCCCTTCCTACCTCATCCGCCTGGAATCCCGACCCCGCGGACTTGAGCACCGAGCACCGTATACGTACACAGCAGCTCGCGAGAACACAGGAAGACAGCGAACGGGGGCGCGGCCGGGCTCACGCGGCGCACCTCTCCCGCGCGCACACTATAGCTATGTTTGTACCGTGCGCATGCCCCCCCCGGTCTTCGTGCTCGTCGCGAACTGCGCCTCGCCGGGCCCGCGCGCCCAGAGCGGCTGCGGCCGCGACCGCACCACACACTGTCAAGTGCAGCTACAGGCGCACCCCGGCTGCGCGGAGGTTCGCGCGCGCGCGCGCGCCCGTCTTCGTCTTCGAAATCCGGCCGCGGATGCGCGCGGCGGCGAGGGCTGGCCAGAACCAGAACTCAGAAGACACGCGAAGGGGGCAGGGGGCGGGGCGGGCTCTCGCGCCCGCCATGTGCATCCATCCACGCAGGTACTATATGCTGCAGGCCCGAGCCCGGCGAGGGCGCTTCCTCGCGCGTCGAGGCTGCCTGGACGCAGGAAGGGCCGGAGGAGCGGGTTGTGCGAGTGGTGCGGCGCGCGTTATGTCCGTCGTTCGCCGCTTCGCGTGGGCCGCGCGTTACGTGAGGGTGCGCTATACTTGCTGCCCGAAGACATGGAAGAGGGGCTGCTTTGGATAACAGCACTTCGATACAGGGGGGCGTGAGCACGCGAAGGCGACGGGGACATAGTGTCATAATCAGCGTCGGCCGGCTGGCTTTGGTGGCCTTCTCCGTCAGTGGTCCAGGTAAAGACGAAGTGGCACTACGCTACCACTGCAGTGCGTCCGACGCGCTGCCGTGTATATGCCCATAGTCGGCCGTGTCGGCTGGGCTCTGGGATCTGATGCACTGTGGTAGTAGTAGGCGGGCGTCGGGTGCTGTTCTGGTTTGCGGGCGGGTTTGGGCTGGGGGGAATGCCTCGTCTGTGGTTCTGGTTCGTGCGGATACCGCTGCGGGACTTCGGAGACAGGAGCATGTGACGCGACGCGACTTGCGGTTTTGCAGATTGCCATGGGAGTATGAGATGTCCGGCGCGGTGTGACAGCCGATGCCCGTGTGTGTGTTTTGAACCCGTGGGAGGAACAGTGGGATGGGGCGTATGTAGCGGTGGTGTAGCTATCGGGAAGATATGGTCAGTGAATCGGGCCTGAGTGTTGGGAGAGAATTGCACTCCTGCGATGTATGAGACGGGAGGTATCACTGGCATAAATGCAAAGGTGTCAAGGATTCCTGCTCTTCAGAAGTAGTAGTTCCGCTCAGGTATTCAACAGAGAAACACCCCCCTTGAAACATCCCTGCTCAGGTTCTCTTGATGTTGTGCGGCCATACTGCCTATTACGATGCGTGCACATCCGGAGCGCAGGATGGCTGTAGATGTTACCAACCCTGGAGTGCCATCCTCGAGCACTATCGCTATCGCTGAGCTGTTGCCCCTGTGCTCATCTCGAGAACAGCCGCTGCGGTCAATCCGGATCGCCAAGGGACATTGATGACGGAAAAATGTGTGTGGGCGCCCACATCCTACCCGTCGGCTGGATGCAATCAACACTGGCAGGAGCATAGCGGACCACAGGCCCACACAATCACCAAGCAGACGCACGTCCCGGAACACCGAGGCCTCGTGTATACTGGGCCCAAAATCCGCGGTCACGACATGATATAGTGCAGCCCCCGGTGCACATGCTACAAATTCGTCTCGCTCTGCCTCCGGCCGCTGTCCGAGCGTCAGCGCGGCAGCATCATTCAGTCGCGTTCAGTCAGAGCTAGACATGACGCTCACCTAGCTGTTCGCAGTCGCAGCCCAGTCGCTCCCGTAGTACGTTGGTTTCGGGCTCAGGCTGATTTGCAGCATAAACCGTCAAAGTCCTGTATGGCTAGCGAGCGCCACACATCTGCAGTCCACTCCGCTTGACAAGGCTGGCGTCCTGCATATGCGGGGTCCTCAGCCCGCCCCCCGAGGCTGGGCAACCGGCCAATATACGCCCGCAGACGGTGGCGAGGACGTCGGCGCCAGACCAGCAGCGACCGCTCGGGTGCCGCGGAGAGATGTCTGTCGAGCGGGCGCCTTGGCAATGTTCGGACGCCGGACGGGCCACTCGCGAAACCCGGGGCGTTCGCGCGCGCATCATCTCGAGAACGCATGCGGGACGCATCTTGAGGCGCCGGGGAACGCGGCCATGACATCGGCGGATGTCGCCCGGCGTCCTGGAAGCGCGAAGGTTTGTTCGCGCGATCTTCTCCAGCCCCTCTCCGCACAGCAGGCTGGGCCTAACCGCATCCAGCCCGTCGTGAACAGCCCCGGACGCGCCCGTGTCGGAGCCCGGGCGCGGACCTCGATGTGACGGTCGCGAGGAGAAGCAAGTCAGTATCCAAGCAGAGATATCGATCATATGTCTTGAGTATGCGACACTGACGGCGGCGCGAGTAAAAAGGCCGGATGCGGCAGGACCGACAGACGGGATCTCGACTTTGAACGCGCAGTGTCGAACTTTGACAGGAGATGTCAGGGCGCCGCTGTTGATCACCGGGACGCGAGCCGACCAGGGGCGGCCCCACGCAAGCTTGGTCAGCTGGCGTTCGACCTCCGCATCCCAAACCACCGCAGAAGGTCGTGGCGAAGACAATCCTCGGGATCGGACAAAGCAGGTGGGCCATCCATCATGCATCACGTTCCGCCATGAGTTATCGATGTGTGCCTGCTAGAGTGAGCTCCCGCCGCAACACGGCTCGCTCCTTGATGCGCTGTGGACGGAGAGCGACACATTGAGCATTCATTGGTGACGGGGTCGAGAGCGGGGCGGCCGGACGTACAGATGTCTTCCGTGAAGCTCGAATTCCGCCGGAACGGACTCGGGGGTCTGGCTCGTCTAATCAATGCGCGCGCCGCTGCGATCTATGGCGATGCTGCAAATTGAACCAGGGCGGGTGATGGGCGGGCAGCGCTTCCGCACTCAAGCGCATACCTGCAGGCACCTCCCGTCGGTCGTTTATCAAAACTACCGTTGCAGGCATGTTTGAGGTCGTGACTAGTCGTGTCGGACATACCTGGCGCTCGAGGTGGCACATCCCGAGCCTAACCGCGTCGAGTGTGTCGGGTCCTTCTGAATCATGGCTAGCGGCTGGAGGGCGCATGCTCTGGTGGCGTCCCGCGGCGTGCGTGTCACCGCCCACAAGGTTCACTCACGTTGGCGACTTCCAGGCTTCTCGCGAGCGGGATCGGAGCGAGGAGAAGAGAGCCCGCTCGGTTTGGACGGCTGAGAAAGCAGTGGCCCCGGGTTCGATGGTGGCGTCCGGAAATGTCTTCATGTGAGAACATGTCCGCTCTGCAGAAGACGTAAGCAGCATCTTCGCCCCGGTTCGCGTTCTGGGGGTGCAACATGAGCTAACGATGGTCTCACATAGAGTATCACAACGTACCTATAGCTGTCTTGTGACCATGTTGGCGGTGAAAGCAGATAGCGGCGAACGCGACGTTCCTTTGCTCGGACGATGGCGGCGGAGTGCGAGTTACAGGAAGACGCCGGGGGCGAGCGCCCCGGAGTTGCCATCCAATGGCACGATCGAGCGCGGAAGCATCTTCGATCCCGGATCGGAATCGCGCGATCACACTATAAACGGCTGTGAGGCGCGCAGTGACGGTGACGGGTGTGGCAGGTCGATCGGAGCGTCGCCGGGTCGGCAGCCACCGACGGGGCGGCGGACAGTGGCTGACCACATCGTGCGCTGCGGGCAGCTTCCTCGACGTGCTCTCGAAAAAAACACCGCCAGCGGTAGGAGTGCATCCAGTTCGATTGAGGCTCAGGTGAGTGGTCAGAAGCTGCATATGACATCATGGACAGTGGTAACTTGAGTGCAGATGTGCTGCGTGTGGACACCGTTCACAGGCACATCAAGGATAGCCCTCACCCTGGCACCCGTCCATCTCGAGGCAGTGCCTCCATGCACGGGAGGCCATAGTTTTCTTACCAGATCCCCGGTGGATATCACCCCGACGTCAAACCAGCCGCACACATACACGAGAAAGTTTCAGGAAACGTCACCCCGAACGCGGCCCTCGACTGGCACAGTCTTCGCGAGCTTGATCGCCGTGGGGCTTCCCATAGCTGTCGGCAGCAGCGCGCATGTGGCCCTGCATGACAGCGCGCGACCGTCGACGGTGAACGCGTCGCTGCTCCCGGCCGCACTGGCATGGCGATGCGAACGCTATAAATTCACCGAACTCACCGGGCCCTGCGCACGCCTCTGTTCCAACTCGCCGCCGGGCTTGCCACCGCTCGTCCGCGGGCAGAGCCAACTCGGCCGCAGCACGCTCGTCGCTCGCACAGCGCAAATGCCGCCGCGCGTCGAGCCACCCTGGCCCCGAGCACGTATCAGCTCGAGGGCGTGGCAGCACCGAGCCGTTGGTGTTCAGCCTCCGCGGGCGGCCGCTCTGCCTCCATGCCACACCACCGCCGCGCCGCTAAGCAAGACTAGGCATCACGGGACTGCGCGACGCGTGTGACGTTCATGTCCTCGCACAGGCGAAATGAACTTCCCGGGCTTCTCTCCGGCAGAAGGACGGTTTCGGTTCATGCATTGATGGCGCTGCGGCCCTCCTGGTATTACTCATTTGGACGTTCCTGGCGCTGGCGCGCTGCTCCTAGGAATAAACACGGCTCGAGGACCGGAACAGACAGCGAACCTGGTCGTGCAGTATACGTGCAGCTCACCTTCCCTTCGCGCTATCCTGGGCTGATTACTGCGCACACGACCGGCCGGGTCCGCACACGCGCCACCATCGTGAAGTCCCCCGGTGTCCCCGCGGCTCAGCACGTCGGCGGAGAGGCCCCCATCGCGCGCACGCACCGAGTCGCCCGCCGCGCAAAAGGCACGAGCACTGTCTTTTGCTCGACCGTTGCCTCTTCCAAGGTGCCGTACGCCAGGCACGAACGCACGTACGTACACACGCAGCCAGCAGGCGCGGTTACAGTCGGATGTACATGTACCGCAGCCGCCAAAATGACAGCGACAGCTGGCGCCAGTCCAGCGTCGACGCGGTGACACGCCGCTGCGTACCCAGAAGGTTCGCTGACCGCCCTCGCCCGACGTCAGCAGCCGAGCGACGCGCGCGCTGCGCGACGGCCGGCGGCCAGGCATATGTCTTCGCTCGCGGAGCATTCTTTTGTAGGCCGTCGTGCTGCTTTGGTAGGGCTTCGCCTGGGTGCGTGCGTGTTTGGCACGAGGTGCGAAGCGAGGCCGGCTGGTCCGAGGCGTGATGGCGGGGAAGGCGTAGCATCTTGGATCACGTACTGATATACACGCATTGTGTCCATTCATCATCACACCTAAGTGCAGACGCTTTGAGGAAGAGGGCGTTGGAGAAGTAGAAGATGCGGGGGAAAGAGGGGGGATGCAAGTCCTCGAGGAGAGGCTGGGAGCGGTGTTCGCCAAACTGACTGGTTTCGTCAGAGTAGCAGAGCGTCCGAGTCGCGCGCGTCGCGTCGTGGCCGGCGACGGTCGGCGACAGCTGTCCCATCTGCCAAACTGCCTGCACATCCGAGCCTCGCGTCGACATTTAACTCCGCTTTGTGGTCCGGGACGTCGTCGAAGCCACAGAGCGCGCGGCGCGCTGGAGAGAAGGCTGCGTTGGTGCAGCCGCGCGGTGTGACTGGATAGCGCCATTTCGCACTTGCCCATTGTCAGTGCCCCCAGCCCCTCAGAGCACCGTGGCGAAGGTGACAGGCATGCGGATTGAGCTCGGCGCTGCAAAGTTCTGTGAGCGTTTCCAGAAAAGCTAGAGAGAAGTGCGTCCCAGGAAAGGCCAGGAGCACATAGTAGAAGTTATTTTAGTAGAACACGGAGCTCGAGGGCGTACTATACTGACTAGGCGCCGCGCTGTGAGCGCCGGCAACTCGACGACAGACCGGAGTCGTCGGAGCAGCTCGAGCGACATGACCTGCCAGTTGCGGGACGGCTTCTTGCCTGAGTTGCGACGTCCGGCTGCCAGTGGATGTGTGCTGTCAGTAGGCACCATTGATTGTTGAGGCGGCGCGCTCAGGCTCGCTGTGTGAGCCACCGGCGAACGCGACGCGGTCACGAGCGCGCGCTGATGGCTTTGTATGCATGCGGCGCTAGCGTGCGCGCGTAGCTGGAACAGAGAGAGGCCGGGTTAGGCAGTTGCTCTACCGCATAAGGTAATGCCACGAACACACGTGTGTTTTCGCTCACTGTGCAAGCTGCGGACACGCCCTCTGGTTCGCGGAGTGCACACAGGAGGCGGAAAGCCATGCTCTTTATTAATCGGTGCTTATATGGTGGAGTTTTGGTCCTCCCTCGCGGGAAAGTGGCCAGGTTCCCTCACATGTTTTACTTGTCCCGTGTGAGGAAAGCCCGGCCACCCTATGTGCATAATTACATGTAACTAACTGCATAGTGCAGATCTAATAGTCCGTGCTGACGAACTTCTCAAACTAGAACTTGCGAGGCCGGAGGAAGCAGCCAGTGCAGAAGCACCCAAGCGCGGCCGAGTTGGCCACCATGCAGCCCGGGTGATGTTCTGCATAGCAGCTTCAGCAGCTCGAGTGCTCGAAGTGTCCACCAGGCGGGACTGCGGCATGCATATGCGCAACTAGGAGCGAAGTCACCCAAAGAAGCACGTGTCACCTAGGCAGCAGCAGTGCACAAGGTCACGTCGACCGGGATGGACGGCACGCGGCGCGGCGCGTCCGGGCTTGCACCTACGCCCGCCATGTCGTAGCGCGAGTGGAGCCAGGACACGACGCTCACGCGCCCCTACTCAAGCCCACGCGCCAACACACGCAGGTCCCGGGACGGCTGTAGGGAGGCGTTGGAAAGCCCCGACGACGTCCGGACGGGGTGCGCACCACGCGGCAGATTCTCCGTGCGCGCCGCCTCCGCCGCGCTCCCACGCGCCAGCGACTCGGCACGCAGGGCCCCTTCCCCGGGATGCGCATTGGACGGACTGGGAAGGAGCCACAGGCGACGCCTGGCGGTCTCTCGGACCCGGCAGGGCAAGACCCTCCCCGTGCGCGAGGACAGGCGACGCTCACCGGGACGAAGCGTGCGCGGCGCGCGCGTTGGCGGCGACAGGCGAGCGGGGCTGGGAGCGGAGCGGTGCCACATCCAGCAACGCACAGGCGCGGAAGAGATTGATGCATACATACCCTGCAGCTGATTGCAGCGCTGCGTGCGTGCACGCCGCGCGGCCCTGGATGCTGGCTGGGTGAAGAGATCAGGCAGGAAGTCGGACGCCGTGCGGCCGCGCGAAGGTGGAGGCGGAGGCGGAGGCGGCTCACAGCGCAGGGCGACCCTGCGGCGCTCCTCCGTTCGTTCGCGCGCGCGAGCCTTGGCACCTATACGGCGCGCCTGCGCGGACGCCCGGGTGCTTCTCCGGATGGGGGAAGGCACCGGAGACGGCCGGTGCACCGTGGGCCCTGCGCCTGAGGGAAACTGTCAGACAGAGAGAGAGAGAGAGAGAGAGATGGGCGCACGCAGTCATGCCAGAGATGGCTGGGCAGATGCATGGTTGCATGCAATGTCACGTACTACTGTATCTTCATCGCAGTCTGTCGTGGTGCAGGGATCAGGCACCGCACCGATATTCGGCGCTTCCTGCCAATGTGTGCGGCTGGACACTGAAGAGAGGCGGGTACGTAAGGGAGTTGCTTCGGTTCCCTGGTTCTGTCATGATACGAGCGTTGCGAGCTTGAGAGCGCAACAGTGTTGCCATCTATGACCGCGGGGTCGACGACGCACTGTGCGCGCATGCGGACCTGTCTGCTGTTGACATCTGTTGTGCCAGAGTACGTCCGAGACAAGCAATAGCACTAGTGCTAGTGCTATTACTAGTCGCGCTATATATGACACAGCCCGCTGCCCAACCGGGGCGACAACAGCCCACAGGTCGGCAAGACATCCGCGGCCAGTGCTCCGAGACAGCCCTAGGGCGGAGGCCAGTCCCCGGCGAGCGGGGACGCGGAGGTGCGCAAGCGCGGCACTAGCGGGATCACCCTCATCAATAATGAACGGGATACAAGGCCGTGGAACGAGCGGCCACCGTCGAGCGGTCTGCGGAGAGGTGATATCATCGCGATCGGACGAGGAGGAGCGGGAGTATCATGCGTACTGACGATTTACTCGATCAGGGAGGCAGACAAAGCTCGCAGGCCGCGGACCGAGGGCGTGGTGTCGCGCGTTGCGCCTCGAGGCGAGGGGGCCGGCAGGAACAAGAAGTGCCCTCGGGTCGGAAGGGGAGAAGCACGCTCGAGTCAAGTGCGCGGGCAGGGCTGGGCGGAAGGGCGCCGTCGAGAAGCTCGCTCGCCGCGCGGAGAAGCAGCCTGGCTCGGGCAACGCAGCTGGCAAATCCCGGCCCAATGCTCGTCGCGGTAATGCAGGCTGGCGCGAGGGCCGCATGCACCGGCGTGTGCCAGGACGGGAGAACAAGGTGAAGGGCGCCGCGTTCTGTCTCAAGATCGTACGGGCGAGTCGCTGCGGCTGACGCGGGTGGCGGGGTGTCTTCTCGCACGACAGACAGGTCCGGAAGCAGAAATGGAGGTGTGTGATGCGAAGGCCGCGTCGATGTCGGTGGAGAGAAGCGAGAGCCGGTGTGACTGGTGCGAGATCTCGGGGACGTAATGTCGCGAACTGACCGCGTAAAGCGGCGAATCACTTACACCCGCGCGTACAGCGCTACAGATCGCGACACATACGTCGGTTGTGAGCACGGCTGGCAGCTGCTGTGCACGCACGCCGCTGGTGGATCGAGGGAAAGCGAATGCCGATTCAAATGCTCTACGCTGAAAGGAGGATGTGTTGTGTGGCGCGGCACGCGCCGTGCACTGCGCCCGCGATTGGAGTGACAGTAGGACAGCGGACGTGACGTGCGCGTACTGGAGACATGGAGCTGCGCTGCAGTGGGAGAAGAAAGACAGATGGACGTGGCGCGGAGCCGCGGGGGCGCGGGCGGAGGAAGGACGGCTGCCAGTGCGAGTGAGCACTGGGCCGGAGGGGGGTCGGAGCTGGAAAAGAAGAGGGCATGCTGGGTGGAAACATGGCTGGAGGCAGCAGCAGGGGCAGACGGGGCTTGGGCGGGGAAAGAAGGCGGAGGAGGATGGGGATGATGGCGCGAAGATACGGACACGTACACAACGTTATCTGGCATCTTGCGGACCGGAGCGGGCGTGCGCAGACGCGGCGGGAGCTTCGACGTCCGCGTTCGAAGCGGTTTACGGCAAGGGGCGAAGAACCGCGGCTGCAAAGAAGGGGAAGCGCAGGCGGGAATTCGAAGCAGAAGCCGCCGCGGCCCGCCGGACTGGGTGGACAGGGCCGGATATGGCGCGCGTCGGCCACGATCTCCCACCTGCAGATGAAAGATGCCGGGCCCAGTGCGACGGTCGCCCATGCGAGCCACTTTCCGCTGTCACGCCCACCCAGAGATCGCGAACCGCGAGAAGACGCCGCCGTGTCTGCCCAGAGTTTCTTTCGCGCACCGCCCCGGCCATAACAACGCTCGCCACGCCTCGCCTCCCCTCGCGTCTCCTCCATCCGCTATTTCTGCTAACTCGCATCCCAGTCCCAGCCTTTTCCGGACGCCTTCCATCGCTCCGACATCTATATAATCTCCCCCTCCGTCCCATCCCTGCCCCTCCCACTCCCCACCCTCCTCCCGCGCCTCTTGCCGGCCAATACTATCATTCCCACTCATCTGCCTCCCCGTCCAGGGCACGTCCAGCCGCCCGCTATGTCGGTCACCACCACGTACCATCTCCGTCCGGTCTCGACCATGATGCGCTCTACCTCGCCCACTACCAGCTCCTCCACCGCGAGCGACGACCGCAGCCCACCTCCCCTCAGTGCGCACCACGCCCGCGCCAAGGCATTCCTGCCGCCCACTGTGGCCAGCTTTTCGCCGATCCCCACCTCCGCGCACCCTCGCCGTCCGCTTTCGCCGACGTCCCTGCGAGGTATGGCTGCATCTAGTATCCGCATGCGCATGTGCTTGCGAACTCATCGCGTCTTTGTATCCTCACAGATGTCGACCCGCCCCTAGACCCTGAGCGTGCCTTCGCCGCGCGCGGGAAGTTCCCTGCACCACCGACTGGGCACGAACTCATGGCGCTCTTCCCACCTGCGCCCCCTCCCGTGCGTCCGGGCCCGACCAGCGGCTACTTCCAGCGGGAGGAACGCAAGTTCTTTGCCCAAGCAGGCAGAGAGATCGTCCGCGTCCGTCTCGAGATCGACGCTACCACAACGAGCGTGCCTGCCGCACCCCTTCCGGGCCCGAACGCGACCTCCCCGACGCACGCGCTTCCGCCCGCTTCTCAGCACAGGCATCCGCATGCACACCCACATCCCCACCCACACCCCCATCAGCACGCACACCGTCACGACCGACAACCTTCCGGGCCCACGGCAGCACTCCCACCACCCCCTCCACCTCATTCTACCTCGCCACGGAATCACGGTCCTCCCGGACCAGGTTTCCCCGTTGCATCTCCGCAGGGCCCCCCGCCTGCCCTCGGAGGGCCTGGCGCTCCAGCGCCTCCCGGGTATCCTGTCCACAGTCCCCCGGGTGTCTCTGGAAGGCCAGCAGAGTCCGCGCGAGGCGTCGGAGGTGGCGCGGGCGACGCTATGGTCGTCGAGGACGACGACGAGGCGTGGAGACATCCCACCCCCCACAACGCCCGACGCCGGGCGGGGAAGCACACCCGCCGGGTGATCGTCAAGTAAAGCCCTCGCCCGCCCACCTTCTTCGCCTATCTGGTCCGGCTGACGGGACCAGGGCGCCGTGCCGCGGTGCAGCGCGAGCGCAAGCGGGGCGAACTCGGGGATACAGTTCGGGATGCTGGATGTGATGGTGTTCAAATCCTGCCCGTTTGCCGTATATTCGCACCTGCTTGTCTCCCAACGACCTCTGCTTCTTGCCATCACATCGCATCGCACCGCCGCCCGAGACCACACGTTCCCGCACCCCCCTCGCCTCTCGCCGTCCGCCCGGATCCTGCGCTTCCTCCCCCCCCCGCCCCGACTCACGCCCACCACCCGATTGCCACGGACACCACCGGCGCGGCGAGCCGCAGCCGCCACAACCCACATAGAACTCGCGTGACTGCGCGATCGCGACGGACATCCGACCTTCGAGCTTCTTCACCGTTTCGAAGCGCGAAGATCCAGCGCAGGCTGAACGCCGGAGATGAAGCCCAAACGCGTCATCAGCGGGCTCCGTGTCGGCATCGACTTCGGTGGCGGCCACAGTCGACTACGTACGTAGGCGAGAGAGACGGCAGGGGGTGCATCACGGGCGGAATGTCATTGATGATCCACGACAAATTGAATCTACATAGATGCGCGTGCCTTGTTCTGTTCGATATGCGATGCTGAATCCGTTGTACGTACGTATGTGCCCGGGCAGCTCCCATAGTTACCTACCCCCCGCGGACGGGCGTGTCGATGTCTTGCATGAATCATGTACGCGACGACTAATACCTAATTGCACGCGCCCCGTCAGGTGCTCTGTAATCCGGTTGTACATGTAAACACATGGCGCATGCGCGAATCTGCGCCCCATGGGCACACAACGCACATCACTTCTCGGGGGAGGAGCGCATCGCCGGAGGCCGGTGCGCGGAGGTGTGTGTGCTCACCGTGTCGGCCCGCGGCCCTGTCGGACTCATATACTCACCTGGAATGATGCAAGTCCAGAAATCGACGGGAGGGCCGCCATCTGCGCACCCGCGCGCGTGGAGATGCGTATGCACCCGCGACGATCTGCGCGGGATGTCGGGACTCGGCGCGTCACGCGTGCCTTGCGAGTGTGCGCCCTGCAGGTTCGTCGCAATCGTCTCTCGCCTGATATCGTCCTCCCAGGCTGATGCATTGATGGCCACGGCACGGGGCCTCGTCCGTCGCGCGCCCTCCGAGTCTCCGACTCCTCCCCCGGTCGGAACACACTTGTGTGTACGTATACGCAGGCGGTCCATGCCGTCAGGACATAACCGCACACGGGACGGGATGCTCATGGGGACGCACCGCTGGCGTCGCCGCCCGGATGACCCAGTGGTCACGACCGTAAGTAAGCACACTCCTCCCGCAAACGCGCATGGCGCGACTCGCAGTGGTCACCCGGGCGAGGCAAAGTCCGATTCCCACCGGGTGCCCCGCGCACGCACGCACAGACGCACACAGGCCACACTCTAAAGCGTAAGGGCTAAGGGGTAAACTCTGAGCACCGGCCCCTGATCGCGACTCGAGGCGCGACGAGCACAGTAAGTGCCGGCACCGTGCGCAAGGCAGGCAGGCAGGGCCTGACGATCCCCTGCATCGCGCGACCGGCCCGCGCGCATGTGCATGTGCGAGCTGCCCGAGGCATGAGCCATGAGGTAGACGGTAGACGGTAGACGGTTGACGGTTGACGCCTGGGGCGGTCCGCGCTGGGGAGGACGCGCTGAACAGCGAGGGCAGGCCTTGCGGGCCGTCTTGCGGATCCGGCGCAGGGAGTTGAGCTCGGACTCGGAGGAGCGGGGGCACCGCAGCGGGGATCCGCACGATCCGCGGTGCGCCACGATGGGAAGGCGGAGCGTTGCAGGGCGGCGTGCTAGCAGAGGATGACTCACCTGGGAGGCACACAGCCCCGCTCTGCGGATGTTCGTGCAGAGTGAGGGAGATGGGCCGGGCGCGTACTGTCCAGGACGCGTGCGCCCGTACCGTGCTCCGAGCGCAGCGCTGGCCCGACGGACGCTGAGCGGCGCGGGACATCGCGAGCGGCGAGCGGCTGGAACACGCGGCGCCAGCGACGGAGGGCGATCGCGCCGCGCGATGCGTCTCGACGGCGCGAAGAGGATGCTTCGGAGAGTTGCTCTGCGTGCGCGCGCGTGTGCTTCGCGATGGGCCGAATCGAACGAAGCCAGGCTGAACTTGCCGCCGTGGCCAGTGAGCAGTGAGCAGCGCGTCCGCGGCGTCGGCCAGCTGCTGCTGCTGTTCAAGCCGCTCGACGGCGCACTCGTTCCGAGCCCCGGGTGGAGTGCATGCCTCTTGCGGCGTGTTGCGAGCCATCGCGAGCGAGAGGGGGTACCGCTCAGGGTATCTGACACGTCCATGACACCACGACCTCCAGCGATACTCGGCGTGCTCGTCTCTGGAAGTGCGATATGCCAGTGTTGAGTATTGAGATGCGCCCGGCGCCGCCGGGCGCACTGCCCGAGCGTGTGGCCTGAACTCCGCCTTCGACGAAGCGCGGAACGTTCGGGTGCGTGAACCTTCCCCTGCGTCCTCCAGCCGCCTGGCACTGGCACACCAGTACCAGCTCCATGACTAGCACTAACAGTATTTGTGCGTAGCGCCCGCGTCTGGCTGTGCCAACACCAAGCGGCGGCAGCGAGTTTGGAAGTGCCCCGGTCTAATGCGGATTCGCGGTGCCGGGCTTTGAGCCATATCCGGCCTCGACGCTAGGTTTCCGGAGCAGCCTGCTGCTTGCCGTTCAACAGTATCCACAGGAGGCGGCGTCGGGAGGTCGGGAGGATCGATGCGGCGGTTTTCACGAGGATGTGCCCGTCTCGAGGAACGGTGCGCAGATCGCCTCAATTTGGAGGACAGCCGCCGATCCTTGGATCGTTCGTGCTGCCTGCCCTTCTCCGATTTCATAATCTGGATTGTATAGAGAGCCGCAAGTG
The DNA here is from genome assembly GCA_022606155.1 of Trametes elegans. NCBI lineage: Eukaryota > Fungi > Basidiomycota > Agaricomycetes > Polyporales > Polyporaceae > Trametes > Trametes elegans. Next base: position 387,780 of record JABYQO010000011.1, on the reverse strand, counting down.
GCCCAATGCTCGTGATTCTGACAAATGTCATCCGGATGATGCCTAACATTGCCAGTGCGCCGTAGGATTTCCTGCGTATATCAGCAATTTCCGGTCCTGCAATTCTCGGCTCACCTGGGTGATTCGCAGACCCCCACCAGACTACCTCTCGCAGCGGACCCTGATACCCTCATCCTTCTGACCCACCCGCGCGGCGAAAGCGGACCAAACAGACGGAGTCTTTGGCCCCCACCACTCACACAAAGTACCGGCTGTAGTGTGAGGATGAATGACGGGCTCCGAGTCGATCACTGCCGCGGAGCTCTCAGCTCTGGCGACCCGTCGACGAGAATGGCCCGTGCCGGGGGAGCTGTCTGTGCCACGGGTCGCGGAAAGGACCATCGTGACCAGCCCGGAAGGTCGCTGGCATTGGCCACAGCGAATCGTGACATTGATCCTCGCGCGCACCGGCGGCCAGTGGCCAGCCTCCGCTTCTCGGGGCGAGGGTTACCGCATGTGCCGCGGCAGCCACAGGAAGCAAGCTCGGGCCATGTTGGCTTCTGGTCTGCCTCCGGCGGGCTCGATCGTGCAAGTTCTTGCGCAAGTCTTGAGGACACGTGCGCTCGGTTTCGCACCCAATTCTTGCGCTTGGGAACACGTCCCGGGTGCGCATCGAGTCCCGTTCACCCTTCCTCGGCCGCTGACCAGCCCGAAACTGGCTCGGACGGCGCTGCATGGGGCGCGCAACGGGCTGGGAAAGGCCGGGCGCGAAGGCGCGGACTTTGTTGCGTTATCGGCCGTGCGTGTGTGGGGCAGCGCGGTGTCCAAGCGTGTGGGAGGTTGAGAAGAAATGGGGCCAGCGCGTTCGGTGCGTCCGGTGCCTTTGCGAGGCACGGCCGAGGGTCAATCGAGCGGGTCCGAGGCGGACGGCTGGGAAGAACAGGACCGTGTTCCGTGGACGTGTGCACGTAGAGATCCCGGGCGAAACTCTGCGAAGACGTCTTTTAGGTTCTCGAGGGCCAGAGTGAGTACGAGTGCGGGCTGCCACGGCGTTCCAGGGTATGTTGCGCATATGTTTCGTATCGGGCGTGCGGAGGGCGCGTTGCACGAATTACGAAGAACTACCAGTGCTAAGGAAGAAGGCGGTCAATATCCACCAGCGAACGGACTCCGGACCGGGGTCATCTCGCGCGATATGTTGCCGACCATGATGAACAAACGATTGTTCACACGCGCGGGAACGGCCATGTCACAGCAGGCACCTGCGACTTGCCCCGCACGCCTGTGATCGATGGCCGCCCCCGCGCGCAAGCGGCAACTGGCCCTGTGCGAAATGCCCTCGCTCGGACCGGACGTCCATTCGAAGGGCTTCTCGCAGGGGGGACAGTCCCTTTCCCTCTTCCAGCCCAACCTCATCACGTTCTCGCGCCATCACGAACCGCGCCGCCGCGAGGCGGGCACCGGCCGCCGGAGAAGAACGCGTCCGTCCGAAAGCGGTCGGGCCCGCCGCGCGCTCGCCAAGTCCATCTCGGCCTGCCCGGCGTGCGCGAAGGCGTAGACCGTGCATGGCACCGTCGTCGGCAATATCAGGCGGGAGCGGTGGTGGCATGGCTGCTCTGGCTGCGCGTCCGGTGCTTCCGTTCGTGTCATCTTGACGTCCTCGACGTCGACCCTCGTGCGACCTTCGCCCGCTGCGTGCGCTCCGGAGGGTGGCCCGCCTTCGTTTTGGGAGCACAGGGAAGACGAAGCGCGTGCTCAGCTTGGCAGCCGCCAAAGCGAGTGACGTCGAAGGCGGGGGCGTGGGCTGCGACGAGCATGGTCGTGACGCCATCGCTCGGCGCGTGTCCTGTGTTCTGGGCGAGGGCGAGATCAGTGCTGCGAATCTCGCGCAGAAGGGGGCCGTCAATTATACCCTGTGGGGGCGGCTTCCCGCGAGCCTCGTCTTTCCAGCCGCCGTATGGGATCGGCCACATCCGCTCATTCCGATGCCAGTTTCGATCGTGATGATGCTCGGATCCGAACTGGCGGCGCCCGGCATACACTGTGGTTTGGATGGCGTATGTTTTCTTCCTGTCCGGGTGCTTGCTAGAACGTCCTGTATGTACATGGCACGGTCGTGACGGCCCAAACACAGTCAGTATCCATGAAATGTCTAGCATGTGTTGAGCCCCGGAGATCGGTCGAGTCCACTCGAGACACGACTGTGAGAGACCAGTTTGGCCTGGAGTGCCGGTGTGGATGGCTACCATAACTCTTCCTGCAATGCCTCGTGAGCAAGCACAATCGCTCGTCAGCCGACCCCATTCATTCCGAGCGTGGCAGACAGAGAGTCCAGTCGGTATCGCGACCGTCAGCCCAGGTCCGAATACCTTTCCGGAGCAGCTGCCAGCGGGGAGCGTGACGAACGTGAGTCCGCGGGGGAGCACGCGATCGGAATCACAGAAGGGGTACACAGCTGCCACCGCTCGGTTGATTATGCCACTACTCGCTGCGATCAGCGAAAGGGGCATTCCGCGAAATCGGCACCGCGGGGAGCGCAGACATCGGCTCGATCACGGTCAGCCGCACTCAGGCGTGCGGGCAACGTACTCACCTGATGACGTACACACACTGTGTGTACAGATCCCTCGTCGTGTCCGACATATGCACTTTACACGTCGAACGGTCCCTAGAGGTGATAGCAAGAGAAATACCGGTGTACACCCAGTGGACCAAGGAAAACGGATGTGGACCCACGGGATGCGGAGGGCGAGATTACCCGATCGATCGACGGCGGGTAGAATGAATGCCGGGCGTGGTACGACAGCCGTCAATATTTGGGGGCGCAGCGTGGTGGGTGCCCTAGCGGTTCGTTCAATTCCAGCCTCTCCTGACCGTGCGACCAAGCGCAGTGATTTTCGTAGACATGGTGATAGCATCGCTAGACGATAACACGGCCAGCCCAGAGGCCCCGATTGCGGCTGTAGTCACATTTGCACGCATAACCACAACTCCAAGAATAGCCAACCCAAAATCTTCGAGGAGACAAGGTCAGCGCCACACAAAGGTAGTCGTGCAGAATAACCCGAAGTACTGTCGCGTTGATCGCCTGGACAAGATAGATAGCACGATTGAGGAGGTCCAACGGCCGACGACGACGAGGGCATGTAGGTGTGGATCTCGGATCGACGGCTTCTAGTTGATTCTCTGCTGTGGAACTAGGAACTCATCGATATAACTCCTACTAGAGTACAGACCATAGTGTAGCATAGTGTCAGCAGCTGATCTGAGAGCTGGTCGTCTTGTCTCGGGATGCACGCCCTGCATAGTGTTCAACGCAAGTGGGCAACAGGGTTATAGCCGCTCGTAGGGATTGCAGGGGAGCACGGTCCAGACAGCCAGATGAACTTGCGAACGTCAATCCATGTCTTCGTTTTTTATGAGTCTCCTGGCCTTCCGCTCGCATGGTGGCCGACAGACGATTTGGAAAGACGAGTGCACATGAAGCTTGCGTTTAGAATGCATATGCTGTGTGAACTGGCAGTAAATCCACGCAACGGGCGCAGACCAGGTCCAGGACGGTAGCCGGGCTGAAGTTGGTTGGGGGCACGAGAATCACGCACCAGCCATGGCGAATGAGCCTGAATCGTCGAAGGACGACCCGCAGCGGATCGCCCAGCGCGCACGCGCATCATGTTCGTCGACGCCCGAGAGGACGGCAGAGTGGCCGCGCGGGGTATGAGAGGCGCGTTGCCGGGGCGGCTGCGCTGCGCAGCACCGGAGGAGACAGAGTCGACGGAGCCCAAAAGGGCGGGGCAGGGTCGCGAGTGCGAGTGCGCCTTGCAAGCGGCGACCCGATCGCGATGACGCTTCGGCAAACGCCAGACTCGCGCCCCCGCCCATCCCACTCGTCCTCGTCCCCGGCCCTCCCATCCACCCCGCGCCAGCTCGCGTCCTCCTCTCTCCTCCCCTCTCGCCGCGCCGTTCTTCTGGTCTGCGCGCTGTTCCTGCTTACATACATCTACACACGCACACGACTCCTGCACCGCCCCCCACGCTCAGCAGCGCTCCAGCCACACCCGCAACCACAGTACATGGTCAGTCCCGCCCCATCCGTGGCCCGTGGCAGACGCAGATGCTCACCCAACGCGTCAACTAACACTTCTGGTCGACGACGCCCCCGCTCCCGCGCACTTTTCGGACGGCTTCTCCTCCCGATCCGGCACGCCCCCGCGGCCGATGTTATCTCCCTCTCTACCCCGCGCCCCGCTCGGACTCGCGCCGCCATCGACCGCGTCTGCCCCGCGTCGCTCGCGAACGGATCGCTCCTGCACGCGCACACTCCAACTCATCGGACCCCGATCGGACGCATCCACCGCGCAAAAGTCGAAAGTGAAATCGAGGACGGACAGAGAGATGGACGACAGGGTCGCGCAGTTCTCCTCGGTCACCGGCGCATCGTGAGTCTCCCCGCTATCCGTGTATGCCACACCCGTCGCTCAACCGCACACACGTTGTCCGTACTTGCTTGCGGCGAACCCGACGGGGGTCGCAGATCGAAAGAGGCACGGCGGTACCTCACGAAATACAAGCGGCTTGACCAGGCGCTCGATGCGTACTACAACGACCCGTCCGCAGGCACGCGGAGCACCGCATCGACGAGCAAACTTAACGCGCTCTTCGACAAATACAAGGGTGCGCCCCCCCCCCTTTCCTCTTTCCCTCAATCCGGCCGGGTCCCGTAGGCTGCACGCTAACACGACTGCTCGTTCCGCGTGTGCAGACCCAGATGGCGACGATATAAGCGTGAACGGGACGATCCAGCTGTGTGAGGACCTCAGCGTGGATCCGGAGGACGTGGTGCTGCTCGCGGTCGCGTACGAGCTCAAGTCGCCCGCGATGGGCCAGTGGACGCGCAAGGGCTGGACGGACGGCTGGAAGGCGCTCGGGTAAGTGCACGCCCGGCCCCCCTCCCTTCCTCTCCCCCGCAACGCCAAACCGGGCCATTCTGCAGCGTGGACACGATCCCGGCCATGAAGACATCGCTCGCGACCCTCCGGCAGCAGCTCGCGACGGACACGGAGTACTTCCGGAACGTGTACAACTACACGTTCGAGTTCTCGCGCCCGCCCGGGCAGCGCTCCCTCGGTGCGTCTCTCTCATCCCCCCCATACCCCTCCCCGGGGCCTTGGCTGAAGAACCGCGCTGAGCGTGCATGTGTAGGGCTGGACATGGCACAGGGCTTTTGGGCGATCCTGATCCCGCACGAGCTCGCGGGCGGCGCGCTCGCGCACGTACCGTCTGGCGCACAAGACGCGGACGGGGACGCGGTGATGGGCGCGGGCGGCGCGGAGGAGGGCTGGAAGGACGAGTACACGCAGTGGTGGTTCGACTTCCTCCAGCAGAGCGGCGCGAAGGGCGTAAGCAAGGACGTCTGGCATATGGTGCGTCTGTTCGATGTGGCTAGGGGTGGAGGCTGGACGGACGCGGCGGCTGACGGTTGCGCTGCTTGCCAGTTCCTGGAGTTCGTGCGGACGATCGACGCGCAGTTCCAAAAGTACGACCCGGAAGGTGCGCGCCTGTTTCCCGCCGCTTGTCTCTGCCCAGCCCTCCCGGTGCTAACTCGGCCGTGCGCCGTTGTTATTGTCTGGGTCAGCCGCATGGCCGTCGACGATCGACGACTTTGTGGAGTACGCGCGGAACAGGCTGGCGGGTAACGCATAGCGCCCGGGCGCGCATGCGTAGTCGAGGGCCCAACATGTGGTAGATTACTCTACGTCTGGCATATGAAGAAGACAAGTCCGGGGACACGAGGGCGGCCACATTCGTTGCTCAGCTGGCCCGGGCTGTACATACATAGTGTAGGTGGTGCTCTATCGCTTGTTATCGAGTGGTTGTATTTCCAGGATCAGTCCCGCCGGTCGACCTGCGGGACGATTGCGTAGTACTTGGTGCGGGCGTCCGCCCGCTTGGCATGTTCTTCTACCTCCGGGACTGAGCGTTGGTGATTACGCCGCGATGGTGCGCTGTTGGATGACTTTGTGGCTGACTGCCAGGCGGTGATGCATTTGGCGACCGACTCTGGCGCGGCTTACGGTTCGTCGTGAGTTCGTATGTGACGTGTTGTTCATAGCGGCTCGGGGCTGGCTGCAGTCCTAGATGGTAGCGGACGCCCACAGGCAGGGTGCGGCAGGGAGCCGGCGCACGGCGGACAACACGGGTGGTATATCGCGGTTCGTGGAGTCCGCGCGTACGACCTTAGTCTCCCCTAGACAGATGCCCGAATTGCAAGCACGACGATGCGCAGTCCCGAAGGTACGACCCGGCAGGTGTGCCCCTAGCTCTTTTCTCGCCGCTCGTTTGCGACCACTGGCAACCTCTCGGTGCTCATTCAGAGATCGCGTGCTGTGGTCTGGTCAGCCGCTGGGCGTGGGCGTGATCCGGTTTTTGTCGAGTATGCGGGGCAGAGGCCGGCAGGAATCGCATGGTGCGGGGGCACGATTTGCCGACGTCTGGCATTCAAACTGCCCTCTTTGGGGGCGCAGGGGCTGCCCCGAAACCACTCCCGCTCGCACTGTACATGGTGTAGGTTGTGAGAGTTATGCCCTATCGCTTGCTATCGGATCGTTGTACCTCCTGGATCCATCCCACCATCTGTCCTGATACTACCGCTGGGAAAGTGATCCCGAGTGCGTGGGGTCCACTTCCTATCAGGCCGTCCACTCTAAGCTTGGTTATGGGGAGGCGATGTCAAAGCTGTGGACTGCGATGTGCTGCCGGCTGACTCTGTGGCGGACTGGGCAGTCTTTTCTGGCGTCAGCCTGTTGCTCAAAGAAAAAGCTCTGGTTAGGCTCACGGGTTGCTCGCGGGTTCTTTTGAAAATGGCCGTGCACCAATCGTAGCATGCGTGTCAAAGTGTGCCTTTAACACGGCCACAACCTGAGCACATTTGTGGATCACAGCGAGGCCCACGCGCTGCAAACGATACGGAGCTCTTGTAGTACTGGGTGTCTGACTACGCCAGCGGGTCTCCACCCAGAAGGGCGGGCATGAATGAAGACTCTTTCACCAACGAGAGCCGTGGAAGAGCCGTCGAGGCCGTCACAGCTGCCAGGAGCTTCGGGGCCTCGCTATGAGGACAATGCATTCCGTCAGCCGCCTGGACGGCCCGGACGAGAGCGAGCGGCGGATACGCACTTTTCTGCGATGCGCACCACAACCTCTGTGCCATCATCAGCAGTCCAGAGGATGTCGACATAGGTGTGCGAGGAGACGATCCCAAAGGACTGCCCAAGCGCGTCTTGGATCGTCTTCCGGAGCGTGAGCGCATCTGCGCAAGGCGGGGAGATGGAAAAGCGGATGTAGCGGTGCGAGGAAGACAGCCTTCGCGCCATCTCGCTGTGAGGATAAGTACGTCCTCAACTTGCTTCACGCCTTGTGTTGAATGTCCCACAGCAGCCGGGTGTAAGCACGGACCACGTGGCGGCGCTGTCGCGTCGCGACTATTGCGAGCGTTTCCTCGTTCCCACTCTCTCCCTACCCACGACTGCTCTCCTCTCCCTTTCTCGCTCTTCTGCTTTTCCCCCAATACCGATCAGCATATCATTTGGGAGGAGAGGCTGCAGCACCCCGTGAGGCCGATACCCAACCATTGCGAGTGATCAGCCATGCCGGTACTTGGCACCACTGCAGGTACGCTCGATACATATCCTGCCGTCTCATGGGGCTACCGCTCGCGTTTTCTGGGGCAGACTGTCAGGTATATTCCCAATGCTGCTTAGGCTGGCTCCAATATATGGAGCACGTATACGGGCATATGGGAGGCAATCGCCCGAGAAAGCGCCGTGTAGTGCAGATATACAACCTTCATACTGATATGCTCACCCAAGCCCAGACCCTCGCCCGTCCACCAAACCTGAACCGCTAGGGAACGCACCTCTCATAACCCTAGTGTCGACATGTATGCTGTGTGCCGTCTTTCTCCTCTGGCGCCGTGCGTCCGAACTGCGAGGCGTCGTTGCCTACCAGTATGCTGATTCTGCCTGGACGTGTGAGACAGAGTGTAACATCAGTCCAGGTTGACCAGTTGGCCTCAATCCAACGGCCGGATACGTCTTTCCTTGGACGAAGGCCCATCCGCTCGAGAGTTCCTCGACGACGACTACGACGACGATAACGAGAGGCTCGGAGACGATGAACCGCTCGTAGTTACCGCCGAACGCCTGCGACAGGCTGTGCCCCCGGCCGAGGGCGATTTGCAAATAGAGCAGCCCGCGGCAGTGGTCTTCGACGCAGAACCGGCTGACTCGCCGCCCCCACCACCACCGAAGTCGTGAACGCTGCATTTGCTCGCATGTGAGTACTTTCGTCCTCCATTACCTTCCCTGCTGAGCGATAGGCCCCCAGTATGTGCTGGTTGCTGTCATCGAGGACCTTTAGTATACATGAATATAATGCTTCAACACGGCATACAGGCTACTCACGTATCATGGCGTTACGCTTTGTATCCGGTGATCTGCACCGCGTCCTTGTCGCGGCATCGTGCTCGGTTTGTCGATCCCACATATGATCCTCACTTGCCCTGTGAAGTGGCTGAAGTTGATGATCCCATTGGACCACGAAGTTCAAAGGTTCAAGTTATTGGACGAGACACTTCTGTCCTACAGGAATCATTAGTGGATGTCAGATTGTCTAGCAGTCGCGGGGCTCAATCCGTACGTTGATGGCGTGTCTTTGAATGAGTTTCCACCAATATGTTGTCCTTTCGCAGCTCCTGCACCAAGAAGCCACTTGTGATAGTCTCCTCCTGGACTCTATGCTTTCGCTCATAAGGTCGACCCGCGCGTTGGCCCTGAACGCGGCGCGTGATACACACGGTCAGGTGTTATGATCTCTCCTGCGGACCGCGCCCGCCGCCCTCTTGATCAGAGGAGGTGCATGACACCGCGTCGGCATTGCACTGCCAGTGCCACTATCGTATACGGTATAGGCGGCCTTGACCACAGCGCACACCTGGCAGCGGACGCCGACAGTCGCGCTCACCGAGGATCTTCCGACAAGTGCGCCCCCTCGTCCGATGATCACAAGGACGCATTCGAGTTCCTGCCCAGTGTTCCCTCCTCCGCCGGAGCGACGCGCGGAGTACGCGTCGGCGTATATAAGCTGGTGAGCAGACCCGGACCCTTCGCGCCTGCGCCTGCTCCTGCCCCGACACACACCTCGAGATGTCTACTCCGAGCTGGAGCCGCTGGGCTACCACGGCGACACTGGGCCTGATCGCCCTCGCGGGAAGTGCTCGCGCGATCGGTCAGGACACCTGCGTCACGTTCGAGTCCTCACTTTCCACGTTCCCCATCGTCAGCGACGGCGAGGCGACACCCATCCTGCTCTCCGTGGAGGAATGGCCGGGCGTGCAGCGCACCGCGTTCGACTTTGCGGCGGACATCCACGCAGTCACTGGCGTGAGGCCCGCGCTCAAGAACGTCACGCTGAACGCGTCGTCGTTTGAGTCTGGCAGGTCGAACGCAGTCATCGTCGGCACGCTAGGCAAGTCGTTGCTCATAGACGAGGTCGTCAACCGCACGAACCTGGACGTGTCCTCCATCGAGGGCAAGTGGGAGGCATTCCTAGCGAAGGAGGTCGCGGACCCGCTCCCGGGTGTCAAGAGCGCGTATGTCGTGATCGGCGCGGACAAACGCGGAACGATCTTCGCGTTGTATGATCATTCGGAACAGTTTGGTGCGTCTTGCCTGTGGTGTTGACGAGCATACCGTCACTCATGAACGCGTCCCCAACAGGCGTGTCGCCGTGGAATTGGTGCGTGTTCCTAGCTGAAAGTGAGGTCGTAGACTGACATGGCATAGGTGGGCGGACGTCCCCACGACGAAACATCCCGAACTGCACGTCACGTCGTCCGGGTGCTCGCACGGCTCCCCGACCGTCAAGTACCGCGCAATATTCCTCAACGACGAACAGCCCGCTCTTCAGAACTGGGCCATGGAGAAGTTCACCAACGGCACTGGCGCGGCACTGACCGGCTCCCCGTTCAATCATTTCTTCTACACAAAACTGTGAGCACCGCCATCCGCCCTGGCGATCGCAGCCCATTCTGACACGACTATGTAGGTTCGAGTTGATCCTCCGACTCAAGGGTAACTTCCTCTGGCCAGGTACGTGCCTCCGCCTCCTCTATCGTTCACGTCCATGACGACACCGTCCTACGCGCAGCAATGTGGAGCAGGTGCCTTTGCGTTATCTCACATGACCGCGTCACAGAGTCATTGACGTTTCCTGTGCAGCGCGTTCGGTGTGGACGATCCCCAGAATCAGCCCCTCGCAGACTGGTACGGAATTGTGATGGGAAACAGCCACGAAGAACCGATGATGCGTTCCACGCCCGTCGAGTGGAACTTGTTCGGCGAGGGAGAGTGGGACTACGCTACGAACGAGCAGAACATCTACGACTTCTGGGTGGAGGGCGTCGAGCGTTCGAAGAGCTACGAGAATGTCTACACGATGGGGATGCGTGGTGCTGGTACGTGCTTATGCATGGTAATGCAGCTGTGCTGGTGCTGAACGTCTTCTCATAGGTGACCGTGAGTACTTCGTCTTCCACTGGTCGATCGGCGTTGGCTCAATGCTGAACACAATTTCCTTGTTCCAGTTCCTCTCTCTGAGGGGCAGAACATCGAGCTGCTCCAGAAGGTAGTGGCCGACCAGAGAAAGCTCCTCGAGAACGCCTACAACACGACGGATATTACGGCCATACCCCAGGTCTGGACGCTTTGTACGTGATTCGTGTGTGCATGCCTGTGCCATTACACATAGGTTCACAATATGTTTCGAAAGACAAGGAAGTTCAGGGATATTACGACGATGGCATGCAGGTCCCGGACGACGTCACTCTGCTCTGGTCCGACGATAAGTAAGCGCACAGACCACTCACCTTTGTTACATCCCCTCACCCCGACACAGTTGGGGCAACATTCGGCGCCTCCCATTGGTTACTGAGCGCAATCGTACAGGCGGGGCTGGTGTATACTACCATGTAAAGCCTTCCAATGACCCTGAAGCGCTATGCACTGACTTAGAGTGGCTGTTAGGTGGACTTCGTGGGAGACCCGAGAGACTACAAGTGGATAACGGTGAGAATCATTGTCGAGGTTTGTTCGATAACATCGTTGACAAACGACCCCACTTGCCAGAGCAGCCAAATTGAGAAGGTACAATATGCACGACCGTTGAGTACGAGACGCTGATCATGACTGACCACATTGAACCCCGCAGACATTCGAACAGATGTCCACTGCCGTCGCGCGCGACGCAACGAGAATGTGGGTGTTGAACGTCGGTGACCTGAAACCATATGAACTGCACGCCGAGTTCTTCCTTTCGTATGGGTGGAACGCAACGCGCTGGACGCCCGCCAACGTTGGCAGCTTCGTGTCCAGTTGGGCACGGCGCGAGTTCGACCTGTCCGCCTCGGATGCCGCGGAAGTGGCGGCGATAATCCACAACGTGACGCGGCACAACGCCAGGCGCAAGCCTGAGCTGTGGAACGCGACGACATACAGTCTTACGAACTACCGCGAGTGAGTCGTGTCTCCGTGGACGGGTTGTTGGAGCATATCTGACCGACGCGCGGTCACACGAAGGGCGGACATTGTCCTCGAGGGGCTGCAAACCTTGAGCGCCGCCTCCAACCGGATCTACGGCGCGCTCCCGGCGAAGATGAAGCCTGCGTTCTTTCAGCTTGTGCACCACCCGGTGCAGGCGAGCACCACCCTTGCGAACATGTGGATCGCGGCGGGCATCAACAACCTGCGCGCGTCGCAAGCACGTGTCAGCGCTAACGAGTACAAGGACCGAGTGGAGAAGCTGTTTGACCAAGACTATGCTCTGGAGACGGACTACCATGCTCTGCTTGACGGTGCGTCTTGGGTCTTCGTGGTGTCCGGTGTGTCGATCGATAGGGCTGATGGTAACATCTGACCGTCAGGAAAATGGTAGGCTTCCCTGCTAGTGGTGACATCGGCCCACATCTGACTGCCCGACAGGGACCACATGATGGACCAGACGCATGTTATGTATGACTATTGGCAGCAGCCGATGGCAAACACGTAGGTGCACCAAAACGCGTCCTGCACGGCTCCTGACCTGGCCGATGCAGGATGCCGTTCGTGACAAAGGTGCAGGCGAAGAAGCAGGCTTTGGCGGGTGCAATGCGCATCATACCCGAGGGCAGCTCGGGAGCTTGGTAGGCATGCGTCTCATCACGGGAGGAAGCACAGACGCTTAACTAAATCACAGGCCGGGGGACAACAAGAACAACTGCGCGCAAGGGTACGGGTGCCCTAACCCGTCACTCGCCCTCGACCCCTTCGTCCCTGCCGGGAACCGCTTTGTAGACGTCTCTGCTGGCGGCCCCACTCCGTTCACTTTCACGGTGGCCAGCAACGTGTCGTGGCTGGACATTGCCCCGGCAAAGGGCTCCATATCGCCGAGCGCCCCGGAAAAGCGGGTCTTCATCAGCGTTAACTGGGACAAGGTTACAGGCGCGGAGACCGCGCTACTCACGTTCAACGCGACGGCGGACGATCAGCCGCCATTGTCAGTGGCGGTCACGTTCACCGCAAACCATACGGTCCTGCCGCCTGATTTCAAAGGTGTGTGCCACATCCTGCCCCTGGCCGGGAGCATGCTGCTGAGAGGCTGTTCAGGGTTCGTTGAAGGCGACGGGACGGTGTCGATAGAAGCTGCCCACGCGGCTCGGAACACGACCGTCGAAGGCCTCACTTGGACAGAGATACCCGGACTGGGACGGACGCTGTCTGGTGTGACGCCTTGGCCCCGCGGCGGAGATGAGCTGAATTTCACCGCAGGCACAGGCCCTAGCATGTCAGTCATGGATCCCGCACGTCGACCCGCGGTTATTGCTGACCGACCGCGGTAGCGAGTACGACTTCTACCTGTTCAACACCTATGAGCAGGGTGGGAACGTCACGATCAATACGTTCGTCTCGCCCTCGTTGAACAGCCTCGGCGATGACTGCCCGCTCGGCCTGGCGCTGCAAATTGACGACGGGGAGCCCCAGACGAGCTTTTTCGTGCCAGCGGCAGCTCCGGGTAGTCTCCCTAGCGTTTGGGGTGGTCCGGACGGCTGGGTGGCGAACAGCATAATCGAAGTGTCGCAGGTGTTCCCAGTGCAGCCCGGAGCGCACACTCTGAAGGTATGTGAAGCGAATTAACGGAGGAAGAGTGGGATCTCAGTACTTATCTCCCTAAAGGTATGGATGGTCGAACCGACGGTGGTCGTGCAGAAAATTGTAATTGGTGCGTCCCGCGTCCGGTAATCTCGCTGCGCAGCCAACGTCCTGACCGGTGATGACAGACACGGGTGGTGTGAAGCCGAGTTACCTTGGTCCCCCAGAAAGTATCCGAGTGTAGAAGTGTCCCACGAACTTCATGTACGACGTGTAGAGAATGACCCTAGTTGACACGATACAGTGTGAAATGCAAAGCCCCCAAACCCGTGCTGTGTTCGAATACAGTCGTCGGCTTTAGGATGAGAACGTTTGAGGCCGAGCCGCAAACGTTTCGGTGTGCGAGCCATGGGCGCTCCGCTATACACGCGCAGTCGCCGGCGGCAGGATCGTGCTTGAGATTTAGACGCCAAGATCCGCCGAGCGTCGCATCGGGGCCCAAGAAAGGCATCTGTGGCGGGGTTACATACCTCTTGCCGCTGCACTCGCCTGGCCCCGATTGCTCTTGTCCGCGACCACCACCTGCGCCCCCTTTCACTCCTACACATCGCATTCACAACCTAACGAATTCGCCACTGACCTATGACTATCATGGCCCCCAGCGCAACGGCACCCGCCTCGGCCAACACCGCCTCGACTGATGCGGGGAAGTACCCCGCGAAAGCGAGCGGTAACGGCCTCGGAAATGGGCGCGCTCCCGCGCACATCAACTCTGCTGAAGTTATCAGATTGGAACACGAGTACGGTGCACACAAGTGAGTGCCTCGTCTTTTTTCGTACACGTTCCGGTCGCCCATCGCAAGAGCGAACCCGCACCTTGACATTATGACTCGATGGCATGAGCAGACATGGGTACCCAACGTATAGGGAGACACAGTATGGTATCTCCATAACCTACAGAGGATAGGGTTTCATTGATGTCCTTCTGCGGCACCGTTTTCTCTCATCCCACCCCACGTCCGCTCACATCATGTTTCAATTGCGACTTTTGTCTGACAGCTCTGCCGTATGTCTCCCAGCTCGGGAAGTGTGAAGGCGTCAGCGGCATTCCTAGTTCGCCGTCTATAACATTGCTTGTGCCGTGGACCGTGTGCTGACATCATGTCCGGTATAGCTATCATCCGCTTCCGGTCGTCTTCGAGTCCGCGAAGGGTGCGAAGTGAGTTGTATTCGCCGTTAGTGCCCGGTCACTTCTGACGTCTTCTTAGGGTATGGGACCCCGAGGGGAGAGAGTACATTGATATGCTTTCTGCCTATTCGTAAGTGCTGTCCGGTACTTGCCGCTGATTCGACCCCCGTTGACGCCTTTGTCCGTAGGGCCGTGAACCAGGTTCGCACTGTTGCTTTCCGGATCTCATCCTCTCCGCGGATGCTCACCTGGGCGTAGGGCCATTGCCACCCTAGGATCGTCGGTACCCTTGTTGAGCAGGCACAGAAGCTCACATTGTCTTCGCGTGCCTTCTACAACTCAGTCTTTGGTCGGTTCGCCGAGAAGATCACCAAGATGTTCGGGTATGACATGGTCCTCCCCATGAACACGGGCGCGGAGGCGGTAGAGACTGCCCTCAAGCTCGCGCGCAAGTGGGCATACGAGAAGAAGGGCGTATCTGATGGTCAAGCGATCATCTTCAGCGCCGCGGGCAACTTCCATGGGAGAACGCTCGGTGTGATCAGGTGCGTGACATGGGAGATCTTATCTGTGTATCGCTTCGCGGCTAATCAACCTTTTGCGTTGCGCTCACCCGGCCTATGCATTGTTGCACTTGCACTGTCCCGTGCCGTGGTGGTTTTGCCCGCACTCACGCATCACAAATAGCATGAGCACTGACCCGGAGAGCCGCAGCGGCTTTGGGCCTTACCTTCGTTCCGTCGGCCCCGAGTACGAGGACAACGGCGTGGTGAAGACAATTCGCTACGGAGAGATCTCGGATCTCGCGCGTGCGCTGGAGTTGTACGGGAAGAACACGGCAGCGTTCTTGGTGGAGCCAATCCAGGGTGAAGCTGGGTATGTGCAGGTCTCGCCCTCATCTGCGTCCTTGACACGCTGAGCACGCTCGCAGCATTGTTGTTCCTCCGGAGGGTTACCTCGCACAAGCGAAGGAGTTGTGCCAGAAGCACAATGTCTTGCTCATCTGCGATGAGATCCAGACCGTGAGTCTTCCTCGCCTGATGCACGAGATGGCTAGATGTCGCTCACTCCACTCCTCAGGGTCTATGCAGGACAGGAAAGATGCTTTGCTGCGAGCACGACAACATCCGTCCAGACGTGATCCTGCTTGGTAAGGCCTTGTCGGGAGGAGGTATGTCGGCCTTCCGTGTTTCTGCCGCCCATTCACTCTGAGATCCTCGCTTTTGAACAGTCTACCCCGTTTCCGCGGTGTTGGCAGATCGCGACGTGATGCTCACCATCCGTCCCGGCGAGCACGGCAGCACGTATGGCGGGTGCGTTGCATGAGCTGCTCCACGCCCCAGAATGTGCACATTGACCTATCGGTACAGGAACCCTCTGGGTTGCGCGGTCGCGATGACTGCCCTCGATGTCCTCGTGGAGGAGAACCTCGCTCAACGCGCCGAGGTCCTTGGTGAGAAGTTCCGCGCGGCGATTCGCGCGTTCAATTCCCCGCTCGTGAAGCTCGTCCGTGGGCGCGGTCTTCTGAACGCCATCGTGATCGACGAGACGAACAGCGCCAAGGGTCGGACCGCCTGGCAGCTCTGTCTGCTTCTCAAGAGCCGCGGGGTGCTCGCGAAGCCGACGCATGTCAACATGTACGTACGGCCTGCTCGCGGCGTGATGGCCGCCGCTAACGTTTTACCTTTTTGTGCAGCATCCGATTCGCGCCTCCCCTGGTCATCTCGGAGGAAGACCTGCTGGAGGCGGTGGAGATCATCAAGCACTCGTTGGAGGACCTCGACAAGGTCAGTGCATGCAACGCCTCACCATCATGGAAACAACCGTGCTTAATCACCGACGGCCTAGCTCGACAACATCCCGGGCGAGGTCGAGAGCGAGAAGGGCCACCAGGACACGATCACCAACTGAGGCCGAGCAGCATGCCTCAGGTCATGTACCACACATCGACATTACTGCCTCGCGGCGGATCAACACCCTGTACACTCTGTAGCTGTAGCATCATCCCTGGACGCGATTGCTATGTAACATAGTATAGGCGGTATGAAGCCTAGCTTGGTCCTTGTGCGTCTCAGCCCTGCATGGTGGCCAGTGCGCAGCGGCGCGGGCCCAGGCCTTGCACCTGTATGAGCAGCGTGGGCGGCAACGAGGCGACGGACCTACAACTGAGGGATGGCCAAGGGCGATAGGACGGGCAAGTCCGTCTTCGCCCACCGGAGACGTCGACGCGATCAGCTTCGGCTGGGCGGCAAATGAAGGACAGCGCGGCCTGCACACACCCAATCGCTGATCGCGCCTGGCCAGATTGACCTCTCCAGTACGACATAGCCCGCAGCAGGCTCAGCACGCACCGGCCCCTGCACTCGTCGCGCTAGCACCCATCCGACGAGACCCTGGAGACGCAGGGCGTGTCGTGTGCCGGGCCCGGCCCTGGCTGGGATGCTGGTACTGTCCTGGCGACGACGCGGCTCACCGCGATCGGTGCAGCACCCACCCAGACTGCAGCGGGCACCCGTCTCTGGCGCCTCGCCCCCTCCCCAGCCGCGTCCGCCGGTAGAGGAGAGGAGGGGAGCGTGGCGGGCACGGAGGGGCCCTCGCGCGGCCCGCGAGGCCGCTCGAGGAGGATCCTCGGCGCTCGCCCCCCCCCCCCACCCACCCCCCTATCTCCCTGTCGCCACCGCCAGAGAGTCTGGCACGGGCAGGCTGCCGTGCCAGCGCGCGCGCGGTTCTCCCCGCACGCGCGTGCGCCCGGGAGGCGAAGCGCGCAGCTCAGGCGGCGTGCTCGCGCTCCACACTCACGCGCCGGTGCGCGCAGCGCGCCCCGCGCCGCGTTAATGCCGAGCGGGCCCAGCCTCGGGCTCTGCGCGAAGTCGGAGTGGGGGAGGGCTGGAGGGCTGGAAGGCTGGAAGGCTGTAAGATGGCGAAGCGAGAGGTTGATCAGCGGCCGGGCGAGTCGGAGAGGAGAGACATTTCGGGGACATGGAGCTCGAGTTCGATACGCGCAGGGCCGCTACGGGGGAGCGCGAGGAGGCACATCGGCGAGCGTGACCCTGGTCGGAGTGTTGGTGCAGGCAGCGTGGGTGCAGGTAGCTGCTTGCTGGACGAGAAAGAGACGCAGCGCGGTCACGGTGGCGCAAGAGCCCGCGGCCGGAGGGCAAGAATGCTTGGGGCTTGGGCAGCACGCTAGAAGTTTAATCAGGCTCCCGTTCGGGACGAAGGACGGTGGGCAGGGGGTGCGCGCACGCGGGGGTGTGTGCAGCGGCCGCGGCCGCTGAGCCTTAGCAACGGGCGGCAGAGCACGCGTGGGTGCGCCCGTCCGTCGCGCCCGGCGGCGGGCGCGCGAGGTGGTGTGGCCGGCTACGCAAACGGGGAAAACGTCGATCGAGAGCAGCTTTATATCCTCGATACGCCCGCCGGGCGCCGGGCGTGGCGGTCATGGGACGCGGCCTCCGCTGCCATCTGTACGGCACGGCGCGCGAGAGCGGGGGCGAGGAACATGAGCGCGCGTCGGAAACGTACATATTTGCGCCGTCGTGGGCGCAGCGGGGGGCTTTGGGGTGCAATGGCCGTCAGCGCTGACGCGAGATCAGCGCAATTGCGCACATAAGAGGACAAACCTTGCATTATTGGCCTGTTTTCCGCTGGGGGGTATGCCGGCACCCTGTGCTGCAGACGGCGTTCAGTATGTTCGAAGACACGGAGAGTTGCGTTGTATGAAACGGGTTCTCTCGCGGGCGGCGGGGCGCAGCAACCCCAAAGTGCTATTGTCGTGCATGAGATGTCTGTCAGAGAGAAGAAGAAAAGAGAGTGCGAAGAGTTGACAGCAGTCGGATTCGCCGGTTTAGAGACGGGAGTCGACCAAGTTGAGCGGGTGGACGAAAGCTGTGATGGTTCGTGCATGCCATTCTTGGAGGGTGCGGGGTGGGCGCCTGTTGCCACGTGGGGAACGTGTCTTAAGCTTGGTTGGATGGTTCAAGCAGGCGGGTAAGAAGGATCGATAAGTTTGGGTCACTCGCCGCCTCCAGCTGCAGCCCTCGTCCACGCCTCCCGTTCGTGGCGCCCTCGTCCTCTTTCTTTCCCGGACCCAGCCCACCGGAATGTGCAACCTCCTACCAGTCCTCCACTCCCCCAGCACCAAATCCGAGGCCCTCCGCGTCGCCCGGTCGGCGGGGGACGTGTCCTCGAGACTTTCTGAATAGCAGCCACCGAATGAATCGTCCCAGTGCGCAGTTCCGCTTCTCTGATCCATCCGCAAGCTGTATACGCCCCGCCGGCGTCTCAACGCTCATACCGCAACCGTCTTGGACCATTCAAGGGCACACATGCGGCCGCGTGCCGGCTGGCTGGCTGGCCGGCCTGGCAGCCTGAGCCTGACGAAGACAAAGACGCCGGACGGGGGCAGCACTGGCACTGGTGGTGCGCCGGATAGGCAGGAAGCCCTCCCGTGCGGGCACCCATCCGAGCGTCCAGGCCTCGTCGCCGACTTGCCTGGCCCGGATTCGAGTGCTCCTTCGTCCTCGCTGAGCGCAAACTTGGTTTCCAGGGCACATTCTCCGGGGCCCGTCCCTCGCCCACGCGCACCACCGTCGCGAGCGCGGGAGGAAGAGGGCTCTGGAGAGGCTGACGAAAGCCCGCCGCGGGTGCGCGAGTGACGACCCCGGCTGTCGCCACCGCTGCCGTGTCTCCGCCCGAGCAATACTGCACGCTCGCTAGATCCGGATGCGGAAAGGCGCGGGGCAACACACCGTGGCCCGCGCACACGGCCGGCGCACCTCGTCTCAAGAATCAAGCAGCAAATTCGAGAATCAAGCCCGCTCGCCGCGGGCTACGTCTGTCGCGAGCGCCGTCGTGCACTCGCTTTGGGTTAGCATCTTGCGAAAACAAGCCGTGCGTCTCTTGTTTTTCCCCCCACCACGCGTGGGGCAGGCACCCGCCTCCCGTGCGTGCGCCCTTCGAACTCGTCTCCGAGCAGGGCTGTGCGTTTATGTTCTATTGGCCGCTTCTTCGAAGAGCTCCGCAAGGCGCTCGCTCGCCATCGTCGGCTCGCGCAGCGCAGCGGCTCCTTCGCTCAGGCTCGCAGCCGCCCAAGATCGCCCCCTTTGTTTCGTTTCGTTTCGATTCGCTTCACCCCGATTCGTGGGCTGCCGCCCGGGGGAGGGGCTCGTCCTCCTCGCCCCCGCGGTGCGCGGCGCGGGCGTGACCGCATCGGCCGGCTGTGATTCGCCCAGCGGGCGAGCACCGTCGGCGTGCACCGCAGCGGCCGCATATTGCGAACCCAACCCAAACCGAACGCGGACGCAAGTGGCCGAGACGCGGGGGTTCGCCGACAGCGTCGCGGACGCCGAAATTGACGCAGCGGCTCGTGTGCGGGTGGGCCCCCGCGCGCGCGTGCGTGCGTGCGTGCGTGTGCCAGTGCGCTGCGCTGCTTTGCGCTGCTATGCTCTCGTGCCCGTCCGCGGTATATAAGCTTCCCGGGCTGGGGCGAGCAGGGCCCCATCGACATCCCGCTCGTCCCAAAAGCCCACCGCATCGTCGCCCTGCTGCTACCACGACTACTCCTACTCCCACTCACTCTCTTTCCCTCTATCCAACGCACACACCACATCAGCCCGCAACGTCAACAATGAACTCGAGCCAGGTGCGTCCGGCGCGTGCGCGCACGCCGCCTTCTCCCGCCTCCGCCTCCGCCTCCGCCTCCGCCACTGACGCACCGCCACCGCCCGCGTTCTTCTCCGTCCTGGCCAGGCGATGGGAGGCGGCGCGGCGCAGTACTCTGACGGGGAGCGCGAGGGCCAGCGGCCGGCCGCGAAGCCGAAGGTGCCGCGGCGGACGCCGATGGCGTGCCAGTTCTGCAGAGGTGCGTCGCGTCCCTCGGCCCGGGCCGCCTCGCACAGCCGACCGTCCTCGAGAGCCCGTCCGAGCGGGGCGGGGGATCGGGCGCGGGGCGTGGCGCGGCGCTGTGCGGATCGCGTCCGCCGATCTGGGAGTCGCGCTGTGCACGGGGGCGTGTGCTTCGCGGTTGGTGCTGGCGCTGACGTTCTCTCCCTTCTCCCTTGCTCCTTCTCCCTTGCTCCTTCCAGGCCGGAAGCTCAAGTGCGACGGCCGCGCGACGTGCGCGAACTGCCAGCGGCGTGGGATCCCGTGCGTCTACAAGCCTGTGTGAGTACGAGCGGTGGCGTCATCGTAGCGGACGGGAGCTGGGTGCTGACGGGGACGCGGTTGATTTGTACTGTGCAGGGGCGCCACGGACAGGCACTGAGCGGGGGACGGTGGTCGCCGAGGTTTCGTTTGTTGTTTCTTGGGCTCCATGGCTTCTTCTAAGACCCGGCGTGGAGTGGTTCCCGTCCCGGCCCCCATCCACCTTCTCATTCATTTTCGTTCTCTTTCTCCTTCCCGCGTCGATTTGTCTTCCTGTCTCGTACATGGGCTGCGCTAATGGTCGGCTGGTGTATTCTATAGCACTGTCTGCCGGGACACGTAATTTAACTCGAAAAGCGCGCAAACGGTGGGGGTGCTGTTGTTCGGACGGATCTGCGATCAGCACGGGAGTGCGAAAGGACCGCAGGCGAGGACGAGTCGGAGCGGGGCGGGCGGCTGCACTCGAGTGGCCGGCTGGAGCTGGAGCGATTGGAGGGCGCGATCGATGGCATTCAGTCGGGCGGGAGGGTGGCCAGGGCGCCGGTATTCGCGCGATCCTTATCGGCCGCAGGACATGATTGAGAACGGAGGGAGAGGCTTCGGATGAGGGTAGATGGCGGCTGGGGGCCGCCGAGATCTGCACTCGGGGCACATCTATTCGGTTCACGGGCGTGGCGCGCGCGAGAGAGTGTCAGCCGTCGACGGTGATCGGAATGGGCAAGTGCGAAGGCTCAGCGCTCCTCGCCCAGGGCGGCCCCTGTGGGAGCTCGACGCAGACACGCCGGGCTCATACAGCAAAGCCAAACGCCACATTAACCCTTCGCACACCCAGGGGGCGAATCTCCGAAGCGGACTGTCGCCCGGTTAGCCATGTCCAACGCCTTTTTGAGCCGACGCCCTCGTGGCTGGGACGCATGCCCGGCCGTGTCCGCTGCTGGCCTCCGCCGGGCCCTCCCCCGGTCCTCCGCCGCGAGCACGGCCCTCGCCGACATCGCTCCCTCCCACCCACGCGCCCGGCCCGCCATTCGCCGCGAAGCCTCCTCTCCTCCGGCACAGGCTCTCGACGACGCTCGTCCGCGGCCTGCTCGCGCACACAGTCATACATCCCCCCTTCGAACGCACCTCCTCCGCCAGAACGCGTCGGTAATGCAGAGCATGCGACCGTCCACTATCTGCTCCCAATCCTCGCCTTTTCGCGGCCGTTCGCCGCGATGGGCATTGCCATCCGAGGCACGCCCGTGTCCTGACAAACGCCTCCACCGCCCAGCGCGGCGCAGTGCTTACGCGACCGTGCCAAAATACCTCTGACGTCCCATGGTCATGCACGCTCCCCGGCCCAGCGCCAGCGCACACACGACGACAAGACCCGAGGCGAAGAACGCGGTAAGCGTACTTGTCCCGCGATCTCCCCCGCCGGCTCCATACCGCTCACGATCGCCACACCAGCGACTGCGTGTGCACCAGCACTCGCAATACCAGACCAGAACGATCTCATTCGGACGCGCACAAGTCCTGCCAGCAGCTTCTGCCGTAAACACTCACAGCAGACTTGAGCTGCTCATCAGCTGGACCCTTCAGGACTCTATAGGCGGTAGGGCCCCTATCGCCCGCCACGAGGCAACTCGGACTCGAACGACTGTGCCAGGCCAGCAGGCAGCAGCAGGATAGGATCGGAAAGACGATCCGCCCACATCGTGCCACTGCCAGTCCTCAGTCATGCCACGCGCACAAGCACATCTTCACCGCTTGCTCGCCTCGACTGAGCGTTCAGACCAGGCGGTCGCGGGCAACCCGTATACCGAATACCGAATACCGAATACCGAGTGCCGAGCACCGAGCACCGAGCCTCCTGGGCCTGTGGGTGCCAGAGCGGACGGGCGTGTGCAAATGCGTCAGCGACTCAGCCCAGGGCGACTAATGCTATGGACTGACCTCCGTCGCCATACCGGGCTAGATTCCCGCACCGTCTCGGGGCTGCCGCTGGCTTGTCGCCCTCCTCGCCTCCCTTCGCCTCTCCTTCACGCCCCCTCTCCTGCGGTCTTCCCTCTGTCATCTTGGAGCTTGCGCTCCAGCCACAGCTTGCGTGGACCCGAATTTCGTGCTGTCTCCCAAGGAGTTTCTGGCCTCGAATCGCCCTCGTGAACTGGCCCACCACGAGCACGAAAAGAAGGGTCGACAACCCGGTGTCCGGGGCACTCGCCCCCGGCCTCCTGCTGGATTGAACAAACCCGCCGATGCCGGCGGCACGTACGCGCGCGCGCGCGTGCGCCAGCTCCATTGCCAGACCCGTAGACGAGGGGAGCACACGCCCGCGAGCCCGGCTCGGGCCTCGCAGCGGGGGTTGCGATCCACGAGGCCGTCAGATCGTGCTGCGCACAGACGGTGCGCGCGGGGGGGCTCCCTTCTCCGACTCGCGGACCCTGCCCGCTCTCACCCGGCACGGCCGTTCGCGGGGGGCTGCTGCTCAGCGGCCCCCAGCGGCCGGCCTCCCGCCTCCGATCCCTGTGCGCGCGGACGGCGGATGCGTGCGAGGGGCTCCGCCACGGCGCGACCCAACGTGCGCGGTTCACGGTCCGTGGCCCTCAACGCGTCACACCCCAAGGCCGTCAGACTCTGAGGGCGATGGCGATGGCCGATGGCCGATGGGCCCGATTGGCGACCGCTGTCGTTCTAGAGCGGGAGCGGAGACCCAGCCGACGAGCTCCTCGCGTTGCGTCTTGGCTCGCAGCGCGTACGCTCGTACGTCTTGCACCACGGTTCTGGTTCTCTTCCTCTTCTCTCTGAGTCTCTCAGGCTGTTCGTGTCTCCCGGTTCTCTTCTAGGGCCTCCTTCTGATGTCCTACGAGACGCGAGACGCACGTCCCGCGCGAAGGCTCCCAAGAGACAGGCGCAGGCGAGCGCGGCGGCGAAGACACGCGTCCCTGACAGCCTGATAGGTGGGCTTCTCCCTACCGTACGCCCTCCCCCTTCCCGCACAATGTCGTTGGTCTGGGTCCCTCGGCGGCTTCTGGCGACACGCCATGACGAGACTGATATCCTGCGAGGCGCCAGACACACGTCTCGTGCGAAGACCAGGGCCAAGACAACGGCGGCGGCGCAGGCGACTGGCGCCGCCGCGGATACTAGCACCCCTGACGGGCGTCGTTCTCCCTACCGTACGCCCTCCCCCTCCCCCTCTTCCCGCTCCATGCCAGTGGGCTGAGCCCCCCGTCGACTCCGGGCGCTGCGCCAGGCCGAGTGCACATACGTAGCATCCTGCAAGCCGCACGGCGCGCGGGGATTCCAGGGCCAAGACAAAATTCGAACCCAAGGCGGCGGCCAAGTCGACGGGGAAGACGTGCGCCCCTGACGAGCGGGCTTCCCTCTACCGTATGCACGCCCCCATTGCCCCCTCCCCTCCTTCCCGCCCGATGCTGTCACAGGCCTGGACCGCCCGTCCATGGGCGGGCGAGTCGGGCTCTGCGCTGCGTTGTGCCCCGACGAGAGAGAGTCATGCAAGTCGCGGAGGGCGACCGTGTGGAGTGTGTCGGCTTCGGCCGTGCCTGCGTCCGTACCCGAGCGAGCGAGCGCGTTCGCAGAACTCAATCTCTGCGCTATCGCGCCCCACGCGGCGGACGCGCACCACCACCGCGGGCGGGGCCCCCTCTCGAATCCTCAGTTCTGTTCCTCCCCCCCCCCCCCCACCCCCTTCACCCCCTCGGACGCGGTCGTGGCATCTTCCCCGTCGGGCGCTTAGCGCACGCACGCACAGCAAGTGCATGTGTACTGTAGTTGTTCTACGCCAGCCCGCGCGGGCACCTGCGCGCTCAGAGTGTGCGCCTGGCGTGCGGGAAGCGACGCGTCCAGCCCGCGGACACCCGATCGCGAGCAGGCCCCTCGCCGCGGTCCTCCCGTCGACGCGCCGCGCGAGGTAGCACGCGCGGGGGAGCGTTTGCGGCGCCCCTCGCCCCTCGCCGTCGTCCTTCTTCCGCGTCGTCGTCGTCCTTCTTCCGCGTCGTCGTCGTCGTCGTCGTCGTCGTCGCCGTCGCCCGTCGAGCTCCGTGCCCCATTCTGCATCCCGTCTACCCCTTCCTGCATTTCGCGTCTGCGGCCGGGGCCCAGACCCGAGGCGCGCTGGCATTCATACTCATCTACCTATCGCTCGCAGCGCGGCGCGGCGTATCCCCGGGCGAACCTACCGAGGTTCGGTGGGTGCAACTGTGACTGCGGCTGCGGCGGGCGGTGGTTCGTCGCCCGCGGTGGATCCGGGCTCCCATCATTCGCGCGCGACTCGCGTCCCTCCGTGGGCACTGGCACCGGCGGACGGCACGGTGCGGTGCGGTGAGTGGCGACGATCCGCGGCGGACGGCGCCGGCTGGGTGGAGGAGGCGTTTCAGGCGCAGGTTGGGACCGCACGGCGTGTCGCGTCGCGCTCGGAACTCACTCTGCGGCGGTCGCGGGCGGTCGGGCAGCAGGCAGCAAGTAGCAGGGAGCAGGACGCGTGCAGTGGTGCGTCGCCAGCTTTCGCGTCGAGTCTGTCTGCGCGATGTGCGCAGGCGTGAATGCATATACAGTATGAGCGCGACGCGATGCGACGCGGGACATGTGTGTGTGTGTGTGTGTGTGTGTGCGCGCGCAAGCAGGGGGTGGTGAGCGTACAGCCTGACGGCGAGTGCGTGGTGGCGGTGGTAACGGTAATGATAAGTAAGGTATATGGTAAGGTATATGCAGCAAGCTGGCGAGCAAGTGGGCCAGCGGATACAGGATGTCTCCCCGCGTCGAACAGCAGTCCATGGTGGTGGTGGTGGTGATGATGATGATGCAACATGACGATCCTCCCCGAATGTGAGTGTACGGTGGAGCGGCAAGGCCGCTAAACGGGACTGAGTATGAGTATGGGCGCCAGGCGGCGCAGCCCGGGCGATCCACGACGGCGAATCCGCGGCGGTGCACAACAAGCAAGCACAGAGTTGAACGAACACAGCGTCCGATGTCCAGTCCCGACTGTCTAGTGCGAGCCCTCCCCGGCCGACTTGTCCTCCACGCTGTCTGTCCGTGTGCTCGTGCTCACCGCTGTGTGGTACGAGCCGGTGCTCCTGCTCCCGAGCAGCCCCGCGCCGTGCGAGCTCCCCGTGCCCGTCGTGCCCGTGCCCGTCGGACTCGGGGTGGCGAGCTCGCCCATCTCGCCCACGCCGCCCGCGCCGGAGAGGCCGTCGAGCGAGACGGAGAGCGAGACGGCGGCGTCGAGCGAGTTCGAGCGGCTCGCGGTGCGGCTCGGGGGGCCGTCCGCGCCGCTGAGCGTGTTCGAGCGCGTCGAGGGCCGCGAGAGCCCGAGGCTCGCGAGGCTCATCACCTCGTGCGAGCCGAGCGACTCGATCGTCGGCATCCGGTGGATCGTCCGCCCCACCACGACGCGCGCCGCGTCCGCGGGGGGGTCGTGGTAGTACCCGTCGTACGCCCCGTCGTACTCGCCGCCGCCGCCGCCGCCGCCCGTGTGGCTGCTGCTGTCGTAGCGGTCCCGCTGCGCGTAGGCGACCGCCTCGTCCGTCTCGCGCGTGACCTGCTCGACCAGCGCGCGGAACTGGACCGCGAAGTCGTTCAGGTCCGAGTCCGGCACCGGGCCCCACGGGTCCCCGCCGCCGGCGCCGCCGCTGCTGCTGCCCTCTCCTCGAGACGGGCTGGCGAGGGGCACAGACGCGTACGCGCCGGGTGTGCGGCGCACGGCGCGCCCGTACCGGTCGTCCGCCCACTCCTCCGCGACGAGGTCCTCGTCGGACGAGGACGGGCTCGCCGTCTCGCGGATCGGCGCCTCCCGGCGCGGCTTGAGCGCGGTCGCGGACACGGCGCGGCGGATGACCCTCGAGCCCGCGGGGGAGATGTCGTTCGCCACGATGCGCGAGCGCGCGCTGCGGAGGGCGCGCGGCTCGCTGTCGCTCAGGCTCACCGCGCGCTCGCGCATGGGCGCCGGGTGGCCCGTGTGGCCCGTGTGGCCGCTCCCGCTCCCGCTGCTCCCCGCGCCGCCGCCGTCGGAGACGGGCGCGGTCGTGCTCGACGCGGTGGTGACCGCGCGGAAGCTGTGCTCAGACGCGGTGGTGCCCGTCCGGACGGACGCGGCGGGGAGCGAGCCGGCGGAGTGGCGGAAGAGGGACGGGTGTCTTCGGCGCGAGGGGCGGCGCGTGACAAGGTACCTGTAGGACACGGCGTGGTACACGATCTGAGGGTGCAGTATTGTGAGCGTCACAGAGTCGCGCGGAGCGTGCAAACGGAGAGCGCGAGGGACGTACGATGACTACGGCGGTGAGGACGAGGCGGACGAGCGCGCCCGCGAGCCAGTACCCGAACGCGGGCGAGTGGTCGCACTGGCCGCCGAGGCCGGACCAGACGACGTCGATGTCCCAGTGACATCTGCCGCCGAGGCTGTTGAGCGTGTCCGACGGGTCGCGCCAGACGAAGACGAGCACGAAGTTGACGACGGCGGGGGCGAGGAGGCAGAGCGAGGAGGAATAATTTAGAAAGTCCTGCAAGAGCACGTGGGTCGACCGCGGGCGGTAGTACCAGCCGAGGTGGGGCGCGGAGGCGGCGATGATGATGGAGAGGAGGATGCACGCGATGGAGAGCGCGGCGCACGAGCCCAGGACGAGGCCCACGATCTGCCGGTCGCGGTACCGGTGCAGGGTCGCGCCCACGAAGTAGCGCACCATGTTGTACACCGCCCAGCCACCTTGCGCCGCGCACCGTCAGTGAGTGCTGCGCTCAAATCGACATTCTGTACAGCACGACTCACATATGATCCCGATGAGAACGCGCGCGGTCCATCGCAGCCTTTTCAACCGCTTCCGCACGGATCGCTCCCAGAGGCTGCGCCGCTCCCTCGGCGTGACCGGGTCACCTTGCAGCGTCAAGCCTGCCCCCCTCGGGGGCGGGCTGCTGGGGTGCGGGGGCTGGCGGGCGAGGATGTCGAGGTAGACGGAGGACGCGGAGCTGCCTGGGTGGATGAGGGGCTCGGTCGGGTGGGAGTGCTCCGATGTCGCGGTCGTGTGCAGCGTCACCGTCGAGGACGCGGAGGAGAGGTGGCGGTCGTGCGGGACGCGGCGGTTCGGGGCGCGGTGGGCGAGCGTGGCTGGCGGGGGCGGCTCGGTGGTGAAGATCGCGTTGTGGAGGAAGACGGCGGCGGCCATGGCGGGAGGGGACGCTGGCGGGGGGCGTGCGCGGGACGCGCAACAGTACACAGGCGTGGAGTTGGGGCTTGGAGGGACGGGGGCAGGCCGGGGGCGTGGCCGTTCGAGCGCGGGCCGTGCTGGTGCGAGGCCTGCGAGGGAGCGCGAAGTGAATTGAGCGATGATGAAGCTTAGCGGCGCGACGTGGTAACGCCGCGTGCGGGAATAGCAACGGCGGCGGGGCAAGGACGCGGCTCACGCTGCGAGGCCGATGCGACTCAAGCCTCGAGATATAGCGCACCGGTGGACAGAGGCTGTGGCCCGTGGACGACGTCGGTCAATGCGAAGCGGGTCGAACGAGATATCCAGCCTAACCAGCGTTGGTCGCTGCCGCGGCGAGGACAGCGCGGTGGCGGGCGGAGGTGGCCCGTGGGCGACCAAGCTCAAGGCTTGCCGTGTCCGGCCTGATGGCAGCGTAGGCGACGGCGCACAGGCGTGCATATATGACAAGTCCAGTTCGAGTGCCACTCCCACCAGCATCAGAACCCAGGCCGTCTGGGCCACCTCCGACTGCCAACACGGCCACGGCGGGCGACGGGAGGAGGCGGTGGACAGCAGACAAGCAGCACCGATCGCGAGCACGTCCGCCGGCGTTTTGTGCGACACGGGCCACAGGAATGTTGCTGCTCCCGAAACACACGCACCATGCATATCGGGCGCATCGCACATGCGCGTGGTCATCCAATCTTAACCCAACTCTAACTGCCTACGCGAGATCTGGTGTGGACCGACGCCGATTGACTTGGCCCGCTGGACGCGAGTAAGCTGAATGGTAGGCGCAGATCGCCAGCGGCGCCCACAGAGGCACGCTCGCTCGCCGATCCTGGTATAAATGCTGTGCAGTAGCAATGACATACATGGCGAGAAAGCACGGGCTCCGAGCACGGAGAGCGACAAAACATCATCTCCAAGACCGGAAACAGTCGGTGCTATCCAGTGATACGCGGGCGCAGATACATCTTGGCCCCTCAAACCCATAGAACGCCTCACGAGAGCGCGCCCCAAAGACCCAACCCGGTAAAGAACCCCCCGAGGCCGACCAGGAGCCCGACATACGCCGTCGTGTGCACCCCGATCCGCGGCAGGACCGGCGGCGAGTGCAGGAGCGAGAGGAACAGGTGCGCGAGCACGACGACCGGGAACGCGATCGCGAGCGCGCGGCTCGAGTACGGCCCCGGCGGGTCGTACCCCGCCGGGAACGCGAGCGGCGAGCGCAGGTACGCCCACGAAAGCACGAGCGTGTACCCGAGCGCGAACAGGAACGCGTCGACGCGCTGCAGGCACGGCACGAAGACCGGGATGTGCTGCGGCCACGGGCGGCGGTGAGTGCAAGTGTAACCAAGCGCGCGTGCGGGGGTCGCGTCAGCGTCGGGGCCGGCACATCCGAAGCGGGCGCGCGAGCACTCACAATCACGGGCACGCCATACACCTCCTCGAGCTCCTCGCGCTCCTGGAGGTGGATGAGCTGCTCCACGTCCTCCTCGACCGCCATCCGCACCGCCTCTTCCAGGCTGATCGGCCCCTTCGCGTTCCGCCGCGTCTTCCGCTGGTCGCCCCCAGTCGCATTCGCAGGGGGTGTCGGCTCGCTCCGCGGGCTGAGAGGCATGTATTCTCTGCTCCCGTGCGCGCTGCCGCCTCCGCTCGTGCTCCGGCTGGGGTACTGCGCCCTCGACGCCGCCAGGATCTCCTGAACACGCTCCACGGGGACCATGACGCCGCGGTAGAGCGCGAGCTGCTGATATCCTTGCGCGACGCTCGTCGCGGCCTCGGCAACCGCCCACCCGAGCCCCAGCCACCATACGGTCGTGAACGCATGATCGCGCCAGGTCGGCAGTGGGTACGTCATCTCGTGGCGGACGCGCAGGAGGGCGAGCGCGGCGAGCCGCAGTAGCTGGCTAAGTAGCACATACGCGGTGTTGAACGCGATTGTGTCCCAGATTGGAGGGAACAGGATCGTGGCGAAGTTGTACAGCGGGACGCGCAGCACGTGTGTCAAGCTGAAGAAAGCGGCAGATAGGACGATCTCGGGGAGCGGGGAGGGGAACGAGCGCGGCAGAGTGGGCGGTGCGGGATAGCGCGATGGCCATACCCATCGGACAAGGTTGGCGAGCAGAAGGAACGTGACTATGCACGTTAGAGGAACGAGGCCGTATATGGCCACCTTTCGTTGGTATGAACCTGCACAGGTAGAATATCAGCAGCTGTGCCACCACACAAAGAACGCGAGGAGATGGTGGGCGATCGGTCCATGGCCACCTCGGTGCCACCAACTGTATCGCTCTGCTGGCGCGGAAGCCAGAACAGCTTCGGGAAAAACAGTGCCGAACTCTGGAACCATCCGTGCTCAGTACGGTGCACTACAAGCCCTTGTGCCGTCCCACGGAGCTGCACCACCCACCCCAAACCTCCACAGACGCGATACCATCCCAGGTCCGAACATGACCGGCACGGACGACTCACCGCTATAATACCCGTACCCCGCCAAGTCCCACTCGTCCTCCTCCTCGTCCGCGCCCTCGTCCGCCTCCTCCTCGCCCGCGGCCTCCTCCGGCACGCGGTCCAACCAGCTGTCCCTCCTGTACCGCTCCGGGCTCGCGCGCAGGCTCGACGGGCCCTCGTTCGGATGCACGATCGTGCCGTAGCTCTGCACGCCCGCGCCCTGCTGTCTCGGATTCGCCTGGGCGCGGGTGTCGACCGCGATGAGCGGCCTGCGCGCCATCTCCTCCGGGTGGGACGCTCCGTCGGTCGCGCGGCCGGCTGCGGCGTCGAGATACGAGGAGGCTGTTACGGGCGTGCTGGTGCTCGCGGTGTACGCCGCGCGTTCCTCGAGGTCCTCCGAGTCGTCGGAGTGGGGACGGTGGAGGTACTCGCGCACCACTGGGGCCGCGGCCGCTGCGGCGGCGATTACTCGTCCAAAGCCCATGGTTGCAGTTGTCGTGTGTGAGGTTGAGCTCAGGCGCGTCTGTGGAACGCAGTGGGGGAAGTCATGGGTCGCACGGCTGTGTGTGTGTGGTCTGTGGGCGGTGCGAGTGTGTCGAAGCCGCCGCGGTCGAGGTCAGAATGCACAAGCAGGCTTGGGCGGCGCGCGCCTAGAATCCGAACTGGCCTCAGGTACCGGTCCTCTGGCCTCGCGTTAAGCAGTTGCGTCCCATCACGCATACCGCACGCCAGGCTCACGCAACTTGGCAGTCAACCGTGACGCATAAACAAGATATGTTGTAGATATGGATACATGTATGAGCGACAGGTGTAAAGACGCGGAAATACAAACAGCAGTACTGGGGAGGACAAACTTGGTTAGCCATACTGTCCCACGAAGCATTCAAGAAGAGATGTATGATCAGGTACTCGATGCGTTTCAGCAAGCCCCCGAACCCATCTCCACTTTGTACACGGGAGACTTTGGTGTAGGCCGGGGGTGTTCGTGTCCGCCCATCGAAAGATATCATCCGTGGAAGCGGACAAAGCAAGGAAACGACACTCACAAACTGGGTCCAGAGGCAGGTCCGTACATGAAAAAAACTCTACAGAGGACGAGATGTCAGTACGGTGTTTATGCACGAGTACGAGCAGTTGAGGGGTCAGCCAAGGCTGAAACTGAAGAGTTGTTGTCCACACGTATTTTCGGCGGGTGTTTGTATGGTATGAAATCTTGTATCATCACATAAGAATGTACGGAAAGGATACTCACAACTAGCAAGACACCAACATCGTCGAGAGCGACCGCGGACAGGACGAGAGAGAAAACTTTGAATCAACACGACGCGTCCCGCGAGTATGTACGCGCTCGTTCAGACTCAGCCAGCGGCGCCCGAAAACGCGACGCGAATGTGGCGGATCGATCGAACGCGTCGCGCGGAAAGCCTGAGATTCTCGCGTCTTCTCCGATCTTCTCGCATTCGTGCGAGTGCTGTATATGTGCGCTCCGCCTCAGTCATCCGCACTCTCTTTCTCTTCCACTCCGCATCTCTCTCTGTAGCAATACCCTCTGCATCTGCATCGTCTGTCTGTATCCTTAGTCTAGCTCTCATACAAACTCGAAAGCCATGGAGAATCTCTTGCGCTGGAGTATTGCGAATTCGGCGCCCAGAGACGCAAATGCGACCCCGCCCCAACCACGCTCAGACCTTGACCCCGGGGTCATAGACATGATCCTCGGGAAGCCCGATTCCGAGCTCATGAAAGAGGCTCTCGCGGTCGCCGTGGACGAGTCCCGAGAAGAGGACGATCGACTGCAAGCGTTGGATAACTTCGAGATGGTGAGCGCGAGAATGGCCGCACCGCTGCAAACCGTTACTGACCGTGTACGACAGCTTATCGAGCAAATTGACAATGCGAACAGTGAGTCTGAGGCGTTCCGTGCACGCGCGAGATGTACTGACATGGGTTCACAGACCTCGAAAAGCTGAATATGTGGGAGCCTCTACACTCGCTCCTGATCAACCCCACATCCTCGGAGGATATCCAGATGCAAGTCCTCTGGATCCTCGGAACGGCCGTTCAAAACAACCCCTCTGCACAGCACTCCGTACGTCTCCTCTCTTCAGTGCCGCAGTAGAGGACCACTCATACTCACGCGCGCCCTCCACAGTACCTGGCGCTCTCCCCCCTCCGTACCCTCCTCTCCTTCCTCTCGCCGGCGGTGCGGTCTGGCAAGACGCGCGCCAAGGCCGTGTACGCGCTCTCCGGCCTCCTCAAGCACAACGCCGCCGCGGTCGCGCAGATGGCCGACGCCGGCGGCTGGGCCGTCCTCCGCGACGCGCTCCAGGACTCGGACATCACAGTCCGGCGCAAGGTCGCCTTCCTGCTCAACACGCTCCTCATTCCCGCCGGCCCGCACGACGTCCCCGGCGCGCGGCAGCAGCCCGCGCCCGCGAACGTCCAGCAGCCCCTCCAGGTCCCGACGTCCACCCAGGGCGTAGCGGCCGCCTCCGACTCCGACCCTGCTCCGGGCGCGACTACGACCGCCGCCGCACCCTCGTCAGCATCCGCGCCTACGCCAGCGCCCTCCTCCCAGCCCCAGCCCCAACCCCAAGCCGTCACCCTCCACCCATCCTCGGCCTCCGCCGCGCCCGCGGACGCCCCAGCCCCCTCCGCCTCTGCCTCCGCCTCCGCCTCCGCCTCCGCCTCCGCGCCCGCAGTCTCCCCGCCACAGAGCGTGCACCCAAACTCGCACGCCTCGATGGTGACCGACCCGTCCTCGATCGCGACCGCGGGCCCGACCGCGCGCGCGCTCGAGCGCGACGGGCTCCTCCGCACGCTCGTCGGCGCGCTCGCCGACCCGGTCCCGCACGGGCCGGACGGCGAGCGCGAGGGCGACGCGGACTTCGAGGAGAAGGTGCTGCGGAGCCTGCACACGTACAGCACCGCGTGCGGCCGCGGGCCGCTCCCCGCGCCCGAGGGCGCGCAGCTCGCGCGGTATTTGCGCGAGCAGGAGGAGAAGGAGGGCGGGGAGGAGGGGCTGGCGGAGAGGTGGAACTTGACAAGGGACGAGGTGCGGGAGCTGAAGCAGGCGGCGGAGCTCCAGCCGGCGACGTAGAGTGGGCTATAGGGACGCGTCGGTGTCGAGGTCGAGTGTCGTACAGAAAGTAGTAGTAGCAGAAATGAGCTTG
Source organism: Trametes elegans (assembly GCA_022606155.1). Lineage (NCBI taxonomy): Eukaryota > Fungi > Basidiomycota > Agaricomycetes > Polyporales > Polyporaceae > Trametes > Trametes elegans. The sequence continues at coordinate 354,485 of JABYQO010000011.1, read as the reverse complement.
TATATTATAATACAGACCACAAAGCGAGCGTCCACAGACAAGAAACGGATCATCGATAAGCAACGTCGTACAGCCCGGGAAAGCATGGTAGAGGCGCAGGTTAATTTGATACTGATATAGTGGGGGGTCATACTGGGTGGTTCAGTCATGAAGTAATGTGCGCCTGATCTAGGAAGTCAGCACACATTTGGCGGCAATCGCCCGGGTCACCGCAGCTCCTCTGGCCACTCCCTCCTCGGCAGCCAGCGGCCCTCCCTGTCGAACCGCGGATTCAGCGCATAGTTGAGCCCATCGTCAGGGCTCTTCCCGATCGGCACTGCACCATGCATCTCTCAGTAACCGACACGCAGGACACCCCACAAGAGGCACTCACGGAACCACATCCACACGCTCGCGCCCATCGTCGCCGCCCAGTTCGCGCGCGTGCCCCCGAGCCACCACGGGTGGCCCTCCTTCCCGACACGGCCCCACTCCGCGTCCCACTGCTTCCTCGTCCGGCGTTTCCCGCTGACATACCCCGCGGTCACATCAGTGAACGGTCGCGCATATAGGGGGTGGGCCTACCGGAAATCCCACCACGAGTGTAGCCGCGACAGTACACGCTCCTCGCGTTCGCGCATGCGGTGCGCATTCAGGGACTCGACTGTCGACTGGCCGTTGCAGATGAGCTGGATGTGCGAGCCGTAAAGCGCGGACGTGAACAGGATGAACAGGCCGGAACTACGGTAACATATGCGAGGCGTCAGTGTCACGACCAAGACACGCATAGGAGAGCGCATACTGACAAGGCCATGATCGCGACCTGTTGTCCGTCAATGTCGTAGATCGACCGAACAGCCGACGCGTGCGCGTTCACGCCGACGAGGGTGGAGAAGGTCCACGCGCAGAACCAGAGTGCCCAGAAGACGAAGATCATGAAAAACTGTGGGAAGCTCGCGTCAGACCATAGGACGGATCGCAAAGCTGACGTGCCGTGCATACTCTGTGGTTCCGCGCACCGACGCACTGGCCGATCCACGGGCAGTGGTGATCGTACTTTAGCACACACTGCAGCAGCAGCGTCTCAGCCACGGTCACGTCCTACCATGGAGAGAACCCAGCACATACCGTCCCGCAAGCTCGACAATGGTGCGCCCGGAAAGGCTTTAGAAACCCATCCTTGTGACAGTATCTATATTGCGGCAGCAGAATGGGTGTTGTAGGAGGCGAGCGCGTGAACATCTTCGGTTTCGGCTCGCCCACTGTCCCTGGCAGCGGCTGGGGTTGCAACCCTGTCTGCCGCGTAGCGGACGGTCTTCGTTGCCGTTCTGACCGTTCCGGGCGCGGGACGGGGCCCTTCTCTGCCGTTGCTTTCGCACGTACCGCCGCGACGGGTGGGAGGGCGTCCGTGATACCGGCGTTCTGCTCCTCGGGCTCTGCAGTACCTACCTTCCTGCATCAGGATTGGTGCCATTGAGAGTTCGGGTGAATTGACTGACCGTTCTGAGGTATGGTTCGCCGCGAGTTCGTGCTCCTATGCACATCGCCGTTTGGTCTGGGCTCGAACTCACCATTGGCTCGTTCGGGAGGCGGATGGGAGCCTTGGTACTGGGCGACGGCGAGATCTGCTTCGCTCTCAGTGTCCCACCATGTGGGCAACGCGTTCTCGATCAGCGGCGCTGGTGATTTCTGTACGTACTGCAATGCATATGAGTTGATCTTTTCTATAGTGTGCGAGAGGAGTGGGTACACACATATTTCGCGTATCCTGGGGAGGTGAGAACGACCTGCGAAGGAGATTATCGGCATTGAATAATGAACGGAAAACACGTATAGAAGCGCAAAGGGATTGCCATGAAACCCAATCTTACAGCAAAATTGCTGGGGCGCGAGAGGCCATACAGACCACTGTGGCCACAAGAAAAGTACGCCGCATTGCGGGCCACTTCAACCACAAACTGATAACCCTCAAAGTTGCAGATGGCTGCAGTGATTGTTGAAGTCGATGGAAAGGTTTAGACCAGCCAATACAATGCCATCCTCTGCACGAGACAAGGTCTGAACAGGTCGAGAGTATGCGCACCTTCTCATATGCCCATAGCATCATAAGCCCTAAGACACAAAACACAACCAAAAAGCCGACTGCAAACAACACCCCATCCACAGTCAATGCACGTCTCACCGACAGAGCCCGAACGCAACTCACTACCCATCGCCCTCCCGCCCAGCGCGCGCGCGTCCTGCCTGATCATGGGCAGGCACAACCGCGCGATGTACACGTAGAAAGCGTAGCCAATAATTCCAATTGTGATGAATATTGTGAGCTTTCGGACTAGCCACGGCTGGGGCTTCTCTCTCCGCGCGGCGCTCTTCTCTCGGGCCTCCTGCACGACGCCGCAACACGACTCCTCCGGCCTGCGGGTCGCGCTACCATTCGGGGCCATTGATAGGGCTTGTGTTCGGGGGATGATGCGGAGGCAGAGGGGGTCGTTACGGGGTATCAAGAGGGTAGAGGACAAGAGACGAGGGCGCTGGCCACCGAGCAAGCTGAGCCGGAGGAGTGCGTGAGCTGTGGCCAAGCGCGCGGTGGCTGAGAGAGATGAGATCATTCCCCCGGGCACAGCACGATAGCAGGCGCCCGCCCCCGATTGGTCGATCGTGGTGAATCTGACTTTGACTTTCTGCGATCCGTCCGCGGGTCCGCCTCCATCTCGCCACACACCGCTCACTCACCCACTCGGTGTGGGCCTTGGGTCGCCAAGCAAGCAGACTCTGACATTCCCACTCCGTCATTATAGCTGACCCCGTCTGAACCACTAATCGGAAGTCACCAAACTTGGAGCTCGCCCGCGCCAGATGTATTACAAGCCTGTACCAGACATACAACGCCTTTGGTTTCCCCAGTGATACGCCGAACGCGCGGTCTCGAAACAGCTGCACCCATACGGTCGCCCATAAGGTACGGAAATTGACTGCAGAGATGATACCACAAGGGCAGCCATAGCCCTATCAGACATGGCAGTCATGGTGTTGGAGGACTGTATTCCAAGGCATAGTCAACGGTGGCATTGTTGGATGACAGGTGTGTGCTAATCCAATGTGGTTCACGAGCTGTCATGCTCGTAGCGCCAGTCGAGACTGCGTATATCGGCAACGACTGCTTCCTGTACCATGCAGACCGTGCTCGAGTCCATAGCGCAGCGGGCGGTCAAGGCACGAGTGCAGTAACGAAGCGTCACTTGAGCATCAGATTGCCGAGGTTATAGGCGCAGGGATCCGCGGCTGACCATCCACCGCCTCGCGGTTCTCGACTCCCGCCATGACAGAAAGACTGAAGTGTTGTGCGGGGTTGTGGTAGGCTTTTGCCGCACCGTGGCGATCGCACGGGCCTCACCCCGGCGTGATGTGCGCACAAGTGCACCCATACTAATGGCGAATATGAAGTAGTCCGAGCATGACGCGGCTGTAATCGTCAGCTGCCGTTCTTCCATCGTACCGCGTGTGCTACCGTCGGTCAAGACTGGGAGTACGCCGGAGGAGCGTCAACTGGGCGCGTTGCTCCATGCGAAGCTCGCAACGTCCCACCATGCCCAGGAGGCGGACCCGTCTGCATCCCTTGCGGTGCCTCGGGGACTGGCTTGAGGCGGTCGACCTCGGTCATGCCGTCGGACGAGTAGTAGTAGGGGAGAACAAACGGTGTCGGCGGTGGAGGACTCGGCGTGTCTGCGTATAGCCACGGTACAGTCAGCGTCGAAGCTTCCAGTGAGTCGAATTAACCTGGATCCATAGCGCATACCTCGCTGACCTGCATCCTCATCGTCGTATGCGACATGAGTGTACCGCCGTCCTCGGCGAACGAAGATGACTGCGACGATCACGACAGCAACCGTGAGGATGATCCCCGCAACGGCGCCCATGACGGGACCCAACCGGGAGGGAGGACTTGAAGTTCCCTGTAGCGCACTTGTGGGCGTGCTGCTTGCAGCACTGCTCTGTGACGTAGTGGTGGACAGCAAGGGTTTCGCATCCCGCGGAGCCTGTATGGCGAAGTAGTCCAGATAGTAGGGCCAGTCGATGGACGTGCCCGTTAAGTTGACCGTGAGGACGTATGTGCCGTATGGCATGTCGTCAGACGTGAAGAACTCAAGGTTGTTCTTGGGTATGGTTAGGTTCGGTGCTTGGAACGAGCCTGAGGAGACGTTCGCCGCGGCGGAATCCACTGCGCGGACGGCATATTCTGAGATAGTCAATGGCACGTAGGTCGTCGTGGGCGGCCAAACGCTCCCAAACACCGCTATGCGCGTGCCTGAAGAAGTACCAGTTGTGCAGGATGACTATCAAGCGGCCGACGCGAAGGAACACGATGCTTACCGCTGAATGTGAACTCGAGGCTGGCGCCAGTGATGGTCGCAACATGGAGCGTCGAGTTGTGGATGGCTCCCTCTAGGTCTTCGTTCAGACTCAAGCCCACATAAGGAGACCACCCTTTTCCCTGGGATGGCCCCGTCAAGGCATTGATATACTTGATGTGGTCCGTGTCGGAATCGTCGTAAACGACTGTAGTAAGGGAAGACATGGGGGAGCGGGGCTCGACAACGGGGGAAGGAGGAGAAGGATTGCACGTATGATCGGTGCACGTCCTCACTGCAGCGCTATACACGTCGTGTAAAGGGCGTGTTGACGATACAAGCATGAGGGCAGGTGGGCTCATGCCCCGATATAGACCGACTTGGATGTTATCATGAATGATGCTCTGCGTGTCGTTGCTATCGACGAGGACGGTATGAGTGGACATGGTACATAGAAGAAGACACCTCCGGAGGCCAGGTTAAGGGAACGAGGATCGATGGCCGACCTCTTCTCGACAGAGTCTCACTCTAGAATAAATCCCGGCGTGCTCGTGTATATGTATACGCCGCATGACATCGATAGAAGCCGGGCAGTGGCAGTATTTCAGCGGTCGGACTTGGTGGACCCACAAACGCGTCACATGTTAGCAGCGGCTGATCCAGAGCAGCGTCCACTCATCGAGGGTCTCCCGGGCACGAGCCCCGAGTGCTTGTCGGGAGTTCGGCAGTGCAATGGCTCAGACCCACCCAATTACTGTAGTGGAGTAGTCTGCATGGATCTTATAAGTTGGCCTTCGTGAACAACGTTTTCTTTATGGGGGTGGCCGGGGTGTGGTGGCGGGAGGGCGCGAGAGGCTCAGGCAGTCAGACTGTCCTCGAACGAGCGTCATGCCCCGGCCACGTGGCGATAAGCCAGACGGGCGCTCGATCCGTCCACTTCAGTAAATCTGACCATCATGCAGCGGCCGTGTGTCCACGAATACGATGAGCATAGTTCCTTCAACTTCGTAAGTCGCAGTTTTTGTGAAATGAACACGTATTCTGCAGTTTTCGTGACGTTGTATGCTAAAATCACCGATGTATAACTTGTTTGACACCGGCGATGTGCGAGTAAGTAGTAGGTCGAATTCGCCGACGTGCAGTATCAGCATGGAGAGGTTTACGAGATGTGTGCCATGTTCTGATATTTGGCTGGATTCGCTGTCATATGCTCACTGACAACATGACGGTCCACGTATTGGACCCATAGAGACCGACTTTGCACGTCAACGGCTCGGACTTGGACGGCGTGTGTGTGCTACTCCGTGGAAGACCCCATCAAGCGTCGGGAGCGACAAACAAGCTTACGCATTTTGGGATTCCAAAGACATGTAAGGTTTGGGTTCGTGCAGTGGCGCATGCATCCAATCGCAGCGTCAGTGCGAAGAATCTATGGAAAGGACCAGGCAAAAGGCCGACTCCGTCAGGACAATCTCCATTCAGATAGAAGTCTCCACCAAATGGGGCAAGCAGTGCTCTGCACGCATGAGTCTGTTTGAGGTACATCCGAACGCGTGATGCCTCCAAAACTGTGTATATATACTATGACTCCCTCTGCAGCGTCCCCTCCCATCGCCTCACAGGTCCCGCGGCCGCCTCCATACTTTCAAACAGGCGTCGACTCTCTTGGATGGCTCAGCTAGGACTTCTCTCCCTCGGCTCCGCTGATATCTTGGTGGTCGTTCTCGCATGGGTATTGTATCGTATTATTGGACGTCGCGGCCGCCTCAGGTTGCCTCCTGGACCGCGCGGCTTGCCATTCATCGGGAATGCCCTCGCAATCCCGCCGGAGCAGACTTGGCTAGCGTACCGTGATTTGTCGGTTACTCATGGTGTGTGCACCCCGTGTTCTACTCTCGCATTGTGTTCTGAATTTGCGAACGTTCCCCTTAGGAGACGTCGTCGCTCTGCAGGCCCTTGGTCAAACGATCATCATACTGAGCTCACTGCGTGCCATCACTGACCTCCTCGAGAGACGCTCTGCGATATACTCAGATCGTCCGGCGTCCGTACTGGCCGAGCTGTGTGTATTACCCAGGACATCGCCTCTCTCGTCGTGTCCTGCCAAACTGATTACACTGTTGCAGGACTGGCTGGGTCTGGAACCTTGCGTTCAAGCGATACGGCGACGACTGGCGACATGTCCGCCGTCCTCTATGGCGGCATCTCCAGCCAAACACGGTCGGGAAGTACCAGCCCGTACAGCAGCGGGAGGCACGTCGCTTTCTCAAGCGCATTCTTCAGGACCAGAGGGACCTTGACCGACAGATCAAGCTGTGAGTAGTCATAGTTTACCCGGTACCACAAACCTAACACGTCATTTGCAGGTCGTTCTCCACGACGATCCTTACTGCAGTCCATGGACTTCCTCCTAAGGACGTGACGTACCATTACGTCGACATCCTGAATAACTCTGAAGATGGGATCGATGAAACGTTTGCGCCCGGCGCGCATCTGGTCGAGTTTCTCCCATGGCTCCAATACCTCCCAGCCTGGCTTCCGGGCCAGGGGTGGCGGAAGAAGCTCCCAGAATGGCAGGCGCAAGCCGACGCCATTCGAGATCAGCCGTATTGTGCCGCGAAGGCAGCGTTGGTAAGTGGCATGAATGACTGCCCCACGCCGAACTAACTGTACCGCTGCAGGGGCGTGAAGACGCGAAGACTTCCATGATGAGCGAGCTGTATGAGACAGTTACGCAGCTGGAAGGAGATGAGGCTGTAGAACAAGAGAAGATCGTAAAGGAAACCACCGCGGTCGCGTTCGGAGGTGCGGATCATCCCAGAGTGATTGAACCCGACCAGGGCCACTGACAAACATTGTGTCGTTACGTCGTTAGCTGGAGTCGATACGGTATGTATAAACCTGAGAGGCATTCCCAGAAATATCTGACATTCGTATTTTCAGTCTGCAGCGACCGTCTTTGCGTTTTTCTGCGCCATGATCCTCCATCCAGGAGCGCAGAAGCGTGCCCAAGAGGAGCTCGATGTGGTCATCGGGCCTGACAGGCTCCCTGAACACGCCGATCGTCCGGCACTCCCATACATCGAGGCGATGGTCAAGGAAATTCTACGCTGGTACAATGTTGCTCCTTTGGGAGTTTCCCATCGCTGCATGGAGGAGGACGCGTACCGCGGTTGGCGGATACCTAAGGGCTCGGTTATCGTTCCGAACGCTTGGTAAGTCGCCTGCCACCCAGAAGCGTCCCGTCAATCGCTCACCAACACGGTCGTTTGGCACACAGGGCGATGCTGCATGACCCAGAAGTGTACCCCGAGCCTGATGCCTTCTGTCCCGATCGTTTTCTGAAGAATGGCGCGCTCGACCCGGACGTCCCCGACCCCGAGACCATTGCGTTTGGGTTTGACAGAAGGTGCAAGAAACGCTCCAGCTTGTGACCCCTCACGTTCTGAACAGGCTTTGCTCGTCCTTGTACAGGATCTGCCCCGGCAGGCACTTCGCGAATGATGCGCTGTTCATCAGCATTGCGTCGATACTCCACGTGTTCGCTATCGAGCATGCCCTGGACGAGCACGGACAACCGATTCCCGTCGAAGTGAAGATGACATCTGGATTCCTATCGTGAGCAAATTCCACCTTCTCGCCGACGGTTGTTTGACAATCCCGGTAGTTACTTGGAGGAGTTTGCGTACTCCATCCGTCCCCGTTCGAAACACGCCGAGGCACTCATTCGTGCCGACACGGAGTCTGGTGACCCGTGAACTGAGCAAGGTTCTGTTGAGTGTACGTTACGGCCAAGCTTGCCCCAAGTAGGTACCATATACTGCATTGTGAGTCCATAGCGTGCGATTGCGGCGGGACCCTCGAACCTTCACCATGGCGCTGGTGAGTGTCATACCATATTCCCCGAGCGGCTCAAGTTACCGTGAGATGCCAAGCAGCATGCATAGCCAGTGATTGGTGAGGTTCTGAGCGAGCAAGGGTAAAGTTCACTCCGGCCGTCAGGTTCACGATTGCAACGGTAACTCAATCTCCGGGATGTCGAGTACGTAGCACGGCAGAACTGTCGGAGTCCTCACGCGCGACTACAAGTGTTCACTCCATACCGACCGTCTGAGATCCCCGGTACCCTTACCATGCTCCCGTTGATAACGTTTGCCATCATCTTGTGCAGCGCCCTACTCGCAATGCGAGCCCGGGCCAAGCGTAAGTCCTTACCACCCGGCCCGCGAGGTCTTCCGATTGTGGGGAACTTCTTCGACATCCCTGATGCGCGGGAGTCGCTCATATACCGGGACATGGCTGCACAACACGGTGCGCGTTCACGCTGCGTTTTCCCACGAGATACTCAACCACTTGCATCAACAGGTGATGTCTTCGCGCTTCACTCGCTAGGACGCACGATCATAGTTCTGAGCTCAAGAGAGGCCGCGAGCGACTTGCTGGAGAAGCGTTCCGCCATATATTCTGACAGACCGCGCTCGGTTCTCGCACATATGTACGTCCGGCATAGCGCTGAACATACCCGCGCACGTCAACAAAGAGTTAACAAGTCATGCAGGACAGGATGGGAGAACAATCTCGCTTTCATGCCATACGGTGAAACTTGGCGACGCGTCCGACGCGTCATGTGGCGCGAATTCCAACCGAGCGCGGCTCTCAAGTACAGGGCGGCCCAACAGCGCGAGGCAAGGCGCTTTCTCAGACATCTCCTCCATGAAACAGCCGATCTGACCAGCCATGCGAGGCTGTGAGTACACCACTATCATGGTCATCGCGCCCAGTGTGTCGTGAGCTGTTTACCCCAAGTAGCGCGATAGCGGCGATGATTCTCACCTCGATCCATGGTCTACCTATCGAAGAGGTGACGCATCACTTTGTGGACCTCTTGACGAACGCGAATTCGGGCATAGCGCGGATCTTTTCCCCGGCACCGTTCCTCGTTGAATCTCTCCAATGGCTGCGGCACGTACCCGCATGGTTTCCCGGCGCAGGATGGCAGCGGAGAGTCGCTTCCTGGAAGGAGCAGCGCAGGGAGGCCACAGAAACGCCATACGCTGCAGCGAAGGCCGCGATGGTGAGTTCCGCGTCGCACAGCGCAGATGCGTCACGCGCTTACCCTATTCTGTTACCCAGCATCGTCCTGATGCGACTCGATCCATGATCGGCGAGCTGTTAGACAAGACACGCACACTCCCTTCGGAAGACTATCGCCTTCAAGAGGAGGAGCTTGTTAAAGGCATTGTTGCTACCTCGTTCATAGGTATGTACGGCAGTACTGCGTGTTTAACAGCCGCATCAATCGAGCTGAATACCCATCCATGATCAGCCGGCACGGATACGGTACGTGGTACGAGTGCAAGGAGAGCGGACCTGACTAGAGATGGGAACAGTCATCTGCAACCCTCCTCGCGTTCTTCGCTGCGATGATCATGTTTCCACAAGTGCAAAAGCGCGCACAGGAAGAGCTGGACACTGTTGTGGGCCTGGACAGACTGCCGGAACACGCCGACCGGCCATCCTTACCCTACGTGAGTGCAGTGGTCCAGGAGACCTTACGCTGGCACACCGTCGAACCCCTGGGGCTTCCTCATTGCTGCATGGAAGAGGATGAATATCGCGGTTGGCGGATCCCGAAGGGCGCGGTGGTCGTACCACATGTCTGGTACGTTCGCGGTGTCCATCGTATTTGTGTAGATTGACCGCTCACGAGTACTGTCTTGCACAGGTCCATGCTACACGACCCGAAGGTATACCCTGACCCTGAAGTCTTCCGTCCGGAGAGATACCTCCGTGGCGGCAAGCTCGACCAGGACGCGATAGACGGCGTGAATGTCATGTTCGGGTTTGGTCGAAGGTGTGTCGGAATTGCAGGTCCACCACTGGCACTGTGTGTAGTTGGACGGACCTTCTCGCCCGCCAGATTCTGTCCCGGGAAGTACTTTGCAAGCGACTCCCTCTTCATCACTCTCGCGTCGGTCCTCCACGTCTTCGACATTCTCCCTGCCCGCGACGCATCCGGGCGCCCAATTCCTGTAGAAGCAAAGCAGTCACCCGGATTCTTCTCGTGAGCGATCTCGTCCCGTCTGAGAGTCTCAGCATACTCACTCTGAGTTGGCGTGCGGCAGGTACGTGGAGAAGTTTGACTGTTCCATCCGTCCGCGGTCAAAGGCAGCAGAAGCTCTCATCCGCAGTGGGATGGACTAGAGACTCGTGTGGTTGTCGGGAACTGATTGCGAACCTGTAAACCCTAACTCTGACTGTCTGTGAAGTGTCCCTCGGTTCAATACGCAACTGTACACTTACGCGTCCTCAACTCCCTCTCCGCATGCTTGTCACAGTGTTTAGGCTTCAGCTGAGAGGCTACGTAGATAAGTAATCCTCGGGGGTCTTTGCAATGCACGGCGCCATGGCGATAATCACTTGTCTTCTTTCGCTTGTTAACACCCAGATTGTTGAATCAAACCTCAACCTCCGTCCCTCGCCTTGTTCCTAGGATCGCTTGGGCCAAGTGTTGGTCATAAATTCTGCGGAGAAGATGCCATCACGAACCCTTGGCGCAGCGGTAGCGCGTGAGATTCCAGAGGTTGCTGTATTCCAACGGCACTTCCGGGCGTCCTCAAGGTCATCCGTTCAAATCGGGTAGGGTTCAGATCTTTTCTTCTAAATCATCTCGATTTTTTCCTTAGCCTGGGATTAGGCGGGGAACGTTGAAACTTGTCGTGGAGGGTCGGGAGGCGGATGGGCGCGACAGCGTAAGACGAGTGTCAGCCGTTCGATCTGAAGACCCCACTTTGACAGGAATTGTCAAGACTCGATCGAAGAAACTTTTCTTTATGGGGACATAGGTACCACCAGTAGCGTCTCTCATTAGGTCACGCGGCATGTTTCGCGCATCGTTCGAGTTTGGTCAAGCTCTCGAGACCACGGATACTAAGTGGCGAAATCATCTTGGCAATAGTTCTGTCCAGCATCATCCCACTAAGGTGCAAGATTGATGCGAACAACTCGCAGTTATTGCACAAGTTCGGCCAAACCAGGACTCCAACAAAGCGATGAGATTCGGAGGGTGGAATAGTGAGGCTACCAAAGTACATAGCACACGTAGTCCAGGCAAATGGGTCATTGACGGAGTCCAATAGATAGACGATGCAATGTAACGCTATCCAGCACATTTGCGATACGTGTTCAGAACCTAATCCTTGCGCTTGTCAGACACGCTCCCGGTCTTCATGTTGTACTCGGTAGCAAGTCTGTCGTATTCCTGAGCATTCTGAGACGCCTGCTTCTTCACGATATCTGCGATAAGGTCAGGAGACGCACGTGTGGTCAGTGCGCTAGATGCACTCACCATAGTCCTTGACCTTCTCCTCAGCAGCGGCGAGCTTGGTCTTCAGGTCTGCAATCTGCTTGGCCTGGTCGCCCTGCGGCGACTTGGTCTGTGAATGTGGTGAGCCAATGAGTAAAAAAAGGGAAGGGAGGCGGTATCGCACCTCGTTCTTGAGCTTGGCGTATTCCTCCTGAGTGTGAATGAGGTCGAGCAGGATGTAGAAGGTACGGGTGAGGACAAGAGAGAGGAAGAGACAGAATCCCGTCAGGTATGTGTTCCTTTGCGCACTGTCCAGGAGTGGTGCTCAGCATTTGAGGCGAGTCGTGAAAGTGGCCTGACGCACTAGAATTTGCGGGCGGCCATGTTGGTCTCTGCCCGGACATCCGACGCTCCAGTGCCGCTCGACTTGGCGAGATCAGCCTCAGCGGTCACTCTCCACATGCGTTGTACTGCATCCACAAAGAGAATGGCAATAAATCTGGGGCAGCTATTAGTATGACGCGTCGAGGCAAGAGGTCGAGTGACGCTACTCACATGAATGCAATCTTTATACCATACGCGAGTTTCGCGACTATAGGACTCTCCGAGAGGAAGTGGAAGAGCTTCTTGCGAATTATATGAGGTAGAGGCGCGACAAGGACACAGAATGTGACCATCTCGGACGCGAGAAGCATAAACGTGAGGGTATAGCTGAGTAGGGCGAGCGGTGATGCACGCGACTTGAGCAACAAGCACGCGAGCTGCAGGCATTTGATACGCACTACACGGTCATCTTGAACTAGAGGCTTATGAGTTGGTCGGAGAGCAAAGGCGTTGTTGAGGACGAGGGGGTCGTGGTGTGAGCGGGGGAGGGAGTGCTTTTAGCGGCGCGCACTGCGCACCACCGCACCGCACTTGACAGGAAACGCCGGAACGCGTACCAGACGACACGTCGCCCACCACGACGTCATCCCGGCCACCCCGCCCCTCGGCCGGCCCGGGCGGTCTCCCTCCGCTCTTTCCGTGTATGGCGATTTGTCATCGAGATCCCATGCGCGTACTTACGCGTACGCAGACGCGTCAGGCTCTTCCAGTCTTTTGCACATCCTCTCTTTCTCCCCAGTGCCCACCTCCACCATGGCTCCCATCTCCGTCAAAATCAAGCACGCAGGCAAGGTGCACGACGTGCAGCTCGACCCTGACCAGCCCCCGGCTGCCTTCAAAGATGCGGTATATCAGCTCACAGGCGTACCGCCAGACCGGATGAAAGTCATGGTCAAGGGTGGCATCCTCAAGGTGTGTGTGATCGGAGCATGCAATCAACTTGCACATTGCTTACTGGCAACGCAGGACGACACGGACTGGAGGAAGGTCGGCCCAAAAGCCGTGGGTAGCGAAGTGAATGTCGAAGCACTGCCAAGTACTGATTCCATTGTATGCTGCTAGGGCCAGACTTTCATGGTCATCGGAGCCGCCGGAGAGCTTCCGAAGCCACCCTCCACACCTGTCAAATTCCTGGAAGGCAAGTTGTATCTTGTCACGGGCGCGTTTGTCTTGGACTCACCGATCACCAATCAGACATGGATGATACTTCTCTGGCTGAAGCAGTACGTTCCAAGCCTTCTCGCCCTATTGGACAAGTCTTGATCACTTCGCGAAGCTGTCAATGCCCGTTGGCCTAGTGAACCTGGGAAACACCTGCTACATGAATGCGACCTTGCAAGCCATGAGAGCTATCCCGGAACTCCAGGTTGCCCTCCAGAAGTTTGTTCTCCCTCCGTCCATCTCTCAATCTTGTACGCGATATTGACGCTGAAGGTTTAGCTCAACACCATCTGGTCTGCCAATGGCGCTGCGCAATCTGTATACCAATATGTCGAGAACGACCGAGAGCGTTACACCGGCTTCCTTCCTCGCCGCCCTTCGCAGCGCGTTCCCTCAGTTTGCGGAGCAGACACGAGGGTCGGGCATGAAGGGCCTACTGGGCGGTGGCTATGCTCAGCAAGGTATGCTTAGCTTGTTGCTATATTACCGAGAGCAACGAACTCAGCTGCATATGTAGATGCGGAGGAGTGCTGGGTGCAGCTGACCAACTCTCTCAAGGAGGTGCCAGGACTGCCCGGTTCTTCGTCTGGTTCGAATGCATCGGCGAAGTTTGTTGAACAATACATGACCGGCGAGCTGAGACAAGTGTGAGTTCCGAATCCGACACTGCAACTGTCCGTTCCCAGGCTGAATGAGCAATAGGCTGAAGTGCGACGAGGCGCCAGAGGAGCCTGAGTCCATCTCCTTCGAGAAGGTGCTCAAGATATCATGTAATATCTCCAACGCTGTGAACTACATGCAACAAGGAATTCTGGAGGTATGTGTCACCCCCTGCTTGGAGTTTGTTGTCCTAATCGGTATTGCAGGCTCTTGACGGGAAGATTGAGAAGCAGTCCCCTTCCCTTGGCCGCGAAGCAGTCTACACTTCCACGTCTCGTCTGTCTCGCCTTCCCTCATACCTGACCGTCCACATGGTGCGTTTCGCGTGGAAACGGGATATCGGCAAGAAAGCGAAGATCATGCGCAGAGTCAAGTTCCCAACCGAATACGACGCACTCGACATTGCGACGCCTGAGCTCAAGGAAAAGCTTCTCCCCATCAGCCGTAAACTGAAGGAGGTCGAGAAGGAACGCGGCGAGCGCCGTAAGGTCCGAAAGCGCACCAAAGCTGCACAACCCGTGAAGGACAAGGAAGGCGATGTGCAGATGGCCGACGCGAGCGCGCCTGAGGCGTCATCGTCCAGTGGCGACGCTGCTCCTTCTACGACCGCGGACGGCGAAGACAAGGGCAAGGCTGTCGCGAACGTCGAGCTCGAAGACGAGAGCGTATATCGTGAGTGCGAAGGGAAGGAGCTCGAGGCGCTCATCCACCCCGATGTCAAGGCCGACGTTGGCGCGAGCACGACAGGCCAATACGAGTTGGTCGGTGAGTGGCGCGCCTTTGTCCCTCAGGTTTCCACCGGTTTGGCTCATGTCACCTTGTACGACAGCGATTGTGACGCACAAGGGTGCCGAGGCGGACGCGGGGCACTACATCGGCTTCGTCAAGAAGCGCGCGCTGCACAACTCACCCCTCGCGCCCGGCGCATCTGCCGGCGCGAAGCCGGACGAGGACGACGAGGACTGGTACAAGTTCGACGACGACAAGGTCTCGATCTTCCCCGCGGAGAAGCTCGAGACGCTCTCTGGCGGCGGGCAGGACGCGTCGGCGTACGTCCTGTTGTACAGGACCCGTCCTCTCGTTTGAGGTGAGGGGCGGTGTGTACACGACAGGGCGAAGATAGTTGGATGTATCGGTAACAACAAGGATGCGGTTGTACGGAATAGCTATCGGCTTCATACTCATGTATTATGATGAGTTGTCGTACCTTGAGCGTGGGGTGTGACTTCAAGTGCGATATGGGGGTGGGTGTTGCTTGCAGATAGTCCTGTGAGCTAGTATAAGGAAGGTGAGCGACAGCATGCACATTTCGATTAGTATCATTCTGACAAGTTGCTTCCGTAGGTGCTATGCGCATATGCGCGACTCGTATGTCAGAAACTGCCATGCACACCGGTGTCAGGATATTGCATTCCCCATCCGAGTTCGGGAACATGATTCCGTTCGAGCTAATAGAAGTTACGTCCATAATAAACGCCAGGTAACCTTGACCATTGGGAACGGCACAATTTATGTACAAGAGCTCAACGCTTGTGCTTGTCATAGTGCTGCCAGAATTCGCAGTCAAGGCTATGCTCGTGGCTGACGCCTGAACAACACCGGCCACGGGGTTTGCGGCATCTCATGCCAACCGGACCACAGTCGTGCGAATCTTGACGGGAATCCTGTGAGTCGCACCCGGAGCTACCTGGGTGATTTCAACGACTTGCTGTCATGGTTTTAGTTTCAGGTCCGAGCACCGCTTCGAGTTGCATCCTCGTTTTTTGGGCGGGGACCACCCTCGTCACTGCTAGCGCCATTGCCCCGATATTCGTCGCCGTTGCTCGAGACGTTGGCAGCAAACCCGCTCGAGTCGACCCCGGGGTGACCATCCGTTTCACAGCATCTGCACGTCAGCGTGCACTGAGTCCAACCTCACATAACCTTGTGTCTGTCGACGTATGACACCAGGCGCTGAGAAGCTTGACATTGCTGTGGCGCCCGAGCTGTCGGCGGCCGGTATAAAGGAGGAGGTGGCCTTGATAACATCTCCATGCCCGCTTGGCTCGGTGCTTCACTGTATCCTGCCCCTCTGCTTTGCTACCCTCCCTTTAATTAACTTCTGCCCTCTGGTTAGGGATGTTCTTCTATCCGCTCTCTTGTTTGTTCACGGTGTGCTGGGCGCTTTCTACCTTCCGCCTCAGCCTCGCGGCTCCTCACGCCCGTCAAGGGCACGTCCCTGTGGGACCGAAGTTCGTGGTCTACACGGACGCCGACGTCGGTGGCGGCAATGTTTTACCTCCTCTGGATAGGATCAAGGGTTTCAACGTGATGTGAGCACGGTATTTCCTCGCACAGCATGGCGACCGCGGCGTACTGATCTACACTATGCAGTAACCTGGCCTTCCTGCTGACCTCTGGCCCTGCAGACCAAGCCGCCAACTGGGCTGCTCTGCCTTCGAGCCAGCGGAAGCAGCTGAAACGGCAGTACAACGGCGCCGGCGTGTCCCTCGTCGTCTCCGCTTTCGGCGCGACGGAGCACCCGACCTCGCAGGATCCGACAGCGGTGGCGAACGAGCTCGCCGATTTCGTCCTGAGCCACGACCTGGACGGCATCGACATAGATTATGAGGAGTTCGAGCTCGTCACTGCGCGGCCTGGTGTGGGAGAGGCGTGGCTCGTGGCCCTCACCAAGACGCTGCGCGCGCAACTGCCGAAGGGACAATTCATTCTGAGCCATGCCCGTGAGTCTTAATTGAAACCTTGGAGGCTAAATGCATGTCATGACGTATGGACGGTACGCTACAGCTGTGGGTCCCTGGTTTCAGCCAGGGTTTTGTCCGGGAGAGTGCTACCTTACCGTCGACCAGGAGGTCAGCAACTTGATCGATTGGGTACGTCTTGACGATACACTGCCACTGGCGACATTGTCCTGACGAATCCCGTGGTTCTGTAGTACAATATCCAGTTTTACAACCGTAAGCTCCGGCACTGAGATGGTGATACATATGTTGAACCTGCATCATGCTCGTCAGAATCCCCCAGTCCTGGCTACGATGACTGCAGCACGTTGCTGCACGACGCGGGCGGATCGTCCATTCTCGAGATCACCAAGTCAGGCGTCGACGTCGACAAGCTGGTGATTGGAAAGCCCGGGACAAAGGCGGACGTCACGAACGGCGGTTTCATTGACCCTGACACCCTTGGCAAGTGTGTCAAGGAGGCCGTTTCGAATGGTTGGAAGGCTGGAGTTATGGCGTTCCAGGTGAGCAACACTTGGGTACGCAGCTCCTTGGCAGTACTGATGGTAGCGCACAGTTCCCGCACGCCGATAGCGCATGGATCTCTGTTGTGAAGGGGAACTCGTTTGAAGACTGATCATGTACATGAGGGAGCGGGCATCATGTGGGCTCGCTTGTAGCGTAGCGGACACCACAATCGGTAGCATCCTCTTCAACCACAACAAAGGAGGGGGTGTTTGGAACATATCGAAACGCACGCAGCTCATGTGGCGTATCTGATTGTCCCGTTCACCCGTGTGTCGGGCCCATGAGCGGCGACTTCGCAGGCGTCCGTAGGATCCAAGTCATGGTTGTCGACCTTAGCCCCCCCCCCCCCGGCAGTGGTGCTGGAGGTGTCCGCACAAAAGGTACGTCTTGATTGTCGTATGGCTTTCCAGCCGATTACCTCAGGCCTGAATGCACAGCTACGCTAGATCCACTGTAGCCCGAGAAGGCTGCTCAAGCGGCATATCCAGCTCAAGGCGTAGAACCCTGAGAGGATGCAGGCACCACTCTGTTTGAAGGGTGCGGGGAGCAGTGCGGGCATCCGTGCAATATCGGCGTTTGGAAAGAGGGACTGGGTCTGGAAACTGTGAGTTTGCGTGATGACCTCCGAGCCAAGGATCACGAGGCCGGATAGCGGCGGGGACCCCGGAGCACGTCACGCCGCTATCTCGCGCATGGACCTAAAGACGTGCTCTTGGTCCCATGGGAACCGGGTTACCCATTCGGTTGTCTCCATAATGCTCATGCCAACTTCTCGAAACAGGGATTACGAGGGTCTAGGTGTATGCATCGGCTGGGGTCGTCGGGCACCATGTCGTGCGATTCAAGTCCAGCGTAGCCCCAAGTGAGCCTCGGGCCTGCAGGGGTGCGCAGCACGGCGCCCGCGAGGGCGTGAGGCTCATCAGCGTGGCCATCTGGAAGAAGCCGTGTCGCCATCAAACACGCGACGAAGAACAATGGCTCAAGCTTCCAAATCCGGAAGCCGGATGCAAAATACCCACACAGACAAACAGACCACAACACCTCTCTCAACTGGCACGCAGTGCTTAGCCATCGCTTAGCGGAGGGCAATTGCTCCCTCCATGACTCCGTCCCGCAGCCGGCCCTGTCTCGCCCCCAAGATCCTGCCTCACCGCCTCGCCATTTCCAATCGCTGCTTCTCGAATACTCTACAGGTGTGCTCGTGGTGGCGGACGAACTGGCCTTGAGGTCCAAGTCACTTCCCTTCACGACCCCGTCTCGCAGCCGACCCTGTCTCGCCTCCCAGGTCTTGCCTCGCCGTATCCAAACACTGCTTTTTGAATACTCTACACGCGTGCTTTCGACCGGCGGACGAACCGATCTCGAGGTCTCTATGCCAGTGCGACCGCCACCGGCTAACGGGCGTCCTAGGGTGGCCGAGAGCGGATTTATTCACCGCCCTTCCTCGCGCCGCCTATTGATCTGTCGCTTCTCTGATTATCTCGTTTGCCATCGCGGGATGACGCGTTTTGGGCCCTCCCCAAACGTGCTTGGTGCCGCAAAACATCGCCTTCTGGACCCTGGGAGGGTGCTGCCCGGGCGGCGATCGATACGCCCAATTCGAAGTCAGCCAAGGACAACAATCGCGGCTTTCTCCGGAGTGCCTCATGACGACTCAGAACGGGGGAGTCCTTTGTGTTCCTCTCTTCGGTCACTCGCGCTCGTGTTCCGGCACCTGCCGGAGGCTGACGTTTGGACCGTATAAGAACCCCCCTCGCTCGCCTCCTCTCTCTCCCCCAGACCACCACCACCTCTCCTCCCGATCTCGAGTACCCACCCCCACTCGAGCGGCCGCGCATGCCTCATCGGCGTGCGCGGTAGCACCTCGCACTGCAACTACGGTGAGCTCCTCTCCTCACCATCGTCGACGCCTCCCACTCACACGGTGGTGCATCCCAGGCGGTGCTCGACATCGTCACTCATGTGGTAAGCAGTCCATCGGATGCAACATGGCTACGATGCTGATGTCAACGCGCAGACTAACCCTCGCCACGCTCGATCCCCTCGCGGGTGACGGCCGTCAACTACCCGACCGCCACTCAAGAACATAACTTATCTTGCTATTTATGCTCACCGACCACTTGCTAGCGTCATCGAACCACACCCTTACTGCTAACCGCCACGACACTCCTCTAGGTGATACCCCGCCGCCAACCCTCACGAGGCGGCGCGGACAACAGGTGACGTTCGACGTAGCCAGCGCGTTGATTCCCGTCCATCAGCGTCCCCATCCATAGTGGACGAGATGGCCGCGTCACCCCCGGCCTTCCCTCTCGGAGGGGCCGACAACGCTGGCCCGCGTGCGGGTGCGCACCACTCTCGTGCCCGTGCGCGGATATCAAAGACCACCATGGCCGTCCATGCGCTCCTAACAGCGTCTATGCCTCATGATGATCTAACCACGTATGCTCTAGGAAAAAACATTACACCGCCGCAACCGCCCGAGAAATTCAAGGACATGCAGGACGGCGGCCTGCCATGGTAAGGGGCGACGTGTGAGCACACGCGGCGCACAAACGACATGCGTGGGTGACAAACACACCTCGTCCCTCTCACACCTCGACGACAGACGACGCGTGAGCACACGCGGCGCGCATAGCGCTGGTGCATACAGCACCTCGCCACTCTCCTGTCCTCCCCCCCCCCCTACCTGTGTGCTTCAAGATCCCCGGGGATAGCGCAGGCCTCTTCGTGGCCCCCGGGACTAGTACCCGCCTCACAGCGGGGAAGCCAACTGCGCTGAGCACTGCTCCACCTCGCCCGTCACGGGCTAGCTGCTGTCGCCGAGCCTCCTTGTACGTTCCCCCGATTGCGTTGCTACTGATGTACGCTAATCCTTTCGTTCTAGACTCTCTCCCTGGCCCGCGCATGGGCCCCTCGTCCTGCGCGGAGGCGACAGCATCGATCTGCGTCGTACGCGCGACGGGCACCAGCCCTCTCGACCCGTCGCGCAGACGCCCCAGCTTCCTTCGATGTGAAAACTGTACGCATCCTTCCCCTCCTATCTTGAGAAGAGCATCATGCTGACTGCCTGTCCTTCAACAGGTAGCATTGACGGTCGCTCGACCGGCGCCGGGACGTCGCGTACAAGACAAACACAAATCGGTACGCGCTTGTTCCGCAACGGTCTTCGCGACGCGCGCGCACACCACGCCAAGTCCCAAACAAACTCGCGCCTGCTCTGGAGGGGAGGCGCAGGGACTCGGCGCGCGCGCGTCGCATTGCAAGACTGCACATGCACGACGTACGTCCCCATGTTCCCCATCGATGCGCGTGTTCGCGAGCTTACTGTGGCGCACTTCTAGCGACCGCTCCTTCAGCCGCTCACCGCATTGCACGACTTCCTACGTACGATTCCGGCCAATCCGCGTAGCGCGTGGGGCGCCCCACGAGCAGGTGCGTGCTCCTCTCTCGTGCAGGCGACGCCATCCACGATGCGCAGCGTCGCGTTCACGCACTGACCGACCCAGCGTGGTGGGAATTCTCGTCGATGACACGCGCGCTGCCTGGTTTGCATGAAGTTGTGAGCATGCGTTCGATAGGCCGCGCTCTTAAGACAGCTGGACTCCTTGCAGGTGTATGGCCTTATCGGAGCTATCCTCGAAGTAAACGCCTGGAGCACGATCTCCTGACCTCCATACTTGAGTGAACCGACGTATCTAGAACCTGCTACTAGTCCTCGTCCAATGCAATTTGCATGGTCGTCCCGTCTATTGATGCTCCGTTGTGGTGGGACACTTGCGATCGACGCGCGCCCGCCGTACGTGGTCTACATCGGCACGTAACGAACCATCAATATGAGTATGGAGCGTACAACCGTTGAGCGCTTGAGCACCCATCTCCACATCCGTATCGACACACCATGAGCGTGGTTAGCGGATGTTCGTTGTGCGATGCGCAATAGAGAAGTGAAAACATTACTCGTGTAATCCTACGTACCACTATACTCCATAAGATAACATACTCAAGCCCCCACCCCCGGTCCCTCCTAGGATAACCTTTTCACGGCTCCGACACCTGGAGTGGCGCCTGAGACCCCCGGTCCACGCCCTGCGCTACCGGCTCAGCGTGTAAGGTCGCGTCCTTGCGCCGCTTGAGCGCGCCCGCATACGCCATGCAGACCCACTTGAGGTACCCGATGTTCTTCAGGTCGCCCCGCGCGACGAGGCGGTGGTGCAAGACCTCGACCTCAGGGAACGACAGCAGCGGCGGGACGGTATCGTCCGGGATCTCGACGGGCGCGAACAGGCGGACGAGCGGCCGCGACGCCTGCAGCGTCGTCCGCGTCGAGCGCAGCTCGTGCTTCGGGTTCGCCAGCTTGACAATGTCGGGAGGGTACGTGTCCACGAACGTGCGGACAAGCTGCACTGCCTCGCGCGAGTTGCCCGAGCTGTTCGCGCGCACGCCGTCAGTCGGTCGTACAACATCTCTCCGAGTCGAGGCGTACTCACAGTGACAGGATGCGGATCATGGCGGCGTATGCACGCTCGACCATCCGCGCGTTAACCCCCGCCGGGTGGGGCTCCCGCCGTCTCCACGCCTCCTCGACAGGTTGCCACTCCTGCCATACCTCGCGCGCGAACTGCTCCGCTTGCTTGCGCTCTATACCGCGCTTGGCCCGCCCGCACCGCTCAAGCGCCTCCACGTACGACCACGCGTTCTTGTCGACGCCGAGGTGTGAGAAGAGGGTACGGTACAGATGTGAACCCTCCTCGAATGGTGCGTGGATGTAGTGTACGGAGAGGTAAGCGTTGAGCAGACGCGGGCTGAGTCGGATGTGCTGGAACGCGTCAGGCATGTTGTTCGGCAGGCGCTCGGAGAAAAGGACGTCTGACTCCAGTGCAGCGGGCACAACGTCCATCAACGTCCGGTAGAAGAGTGTGCGAGCCTCGTTAAGGAGCTCGGCAGGGGTTTGGGGGAGTAAATTTGTGAACTGGGTTTTGGGAGCCACGGGGACGTTTGGATTCGCCTGAGCGGTGGACACCTCATCCGGAATCGTACTCGACGAAGATGCCTCTGGAGCCGGGACCGTCTTTGAAGGGTCTTGGTATGAAGCGTTGACGGAATTGTCAACCAAGACAGTAGCCGCACGAACGAACGCTGGCTTGTGGGCGGCGTAGGCATGGAAGACATGGGCCATGATCCCTTCATCGACAAAGACGGGGTTGGCGACATCTCCGCGCGCCGCTTGCACGCTCTGCGTGATGATCTCGGCCAGGATCCAGCGCACCTTGCGAAGGTCCCCGATGCGCTTCGCTCCCTCGAGCAGCGCGCAGAATGTGATCCGATCAGGATGGAATGCAGTGTTGCCATACGCGTCCCGGTGGCCGTCCAGCATCTCCTTCGCGAGGCGGAATGCCTCGCTGACGTACAGCTTCTTCCCAGAGCTGGCGCATGCGAAGATGACGGCGGTGTATGCTTCTGTAGTCGGAGGAATGCCCTTGTCCACCGTCATCTCCTTCCACAGATCGAGCGCACGAGCAGGTTGACGTTCCAATACGCGCGACGCACACGCCGAGATCATGACGGTATAGAGATGTGCATCTGGTGTTGGGTGTGCAACGTACCGCATGTGGGCGAAAAGATCCCAGGCGTGTGCTTCAGCAACGGCGGAGTGAACCGAAAGGAGGGTGGTGATGGCGCGTGTGTAGGTCGGCTGTGGCGCTGGGATACCACGATCCTCATATTCGTGCAAAACCTTGAGAGCAGCGGTAGGGAACGTGCGGGGAGTAACGGAGCGAAGATAGGCTTTGACATGGAGATCGCGTTGCCGCTCTGCCGGTGTTTGGCCAACATAGGTTTCGAGGAACCGTTCGGTGTTAGCGACGTCCCCGCGATCAGCATAAAGAGAGAGCGTTGTGTTCAGTGCTTCATCTGGAACAGCAATGCCGGCCCGCTACAAAGAATTTAGTAGGAAATTCTGAACGGGCATTGGTTGCGCGCACCTTCATGAGACTGATGACAGACTCTGCAGCTGCACCGTCCTTCTCGTGAACGCATACGCGAACCAAAGACAGCCATTCCTCGGTAGGAAGAATGGAGAGGTCGAGAGGGGAATCATTAGAGGACTGTGCAGACTCTAGAGCACCAACGATATCGTTCAATTTCGTGATGGCTGCCTGGTATTGCGATGACGAGTCTGTGGGTATCACCGTGGGGTCGTCCAACTCGTAAAGGGCCTGGACGACGCGTCCAAGGGTAGCTTCGTCCGCTTTACGTTGGGAGCCCGGATCTGCCGCAACTGGGTCTTGCGTCTGAGTGTGAGACGGGATTGCTAGCAGATCCTCGTACATTGACACAAGTTCCGACTCAGAATAGAGTGGCTCAGTCGTCTCCGGGACCTAACAGCAGCAGACATGCTCAGCTCTGCGCGGGGAGCACCTGGGCAATGTGAGCGCGTACCTCTATTACTGAAGCCTCCTTCAATTCCGTTATCCGTCTCTCCAGCTCCGTCACAGGCGAATCTTGGGAATGAGGGAACAAGCCACCTTTAGCAAGCATTGCACTGGCCGTGCGGCTTGATTCGCGTCTGCTATTAGATGAACACCGGATTGCGCAGAGAGGCCGTGGAGACCGCACCTTGCATACATAGACCGGTCCTCGGGGAGATAATCCGAAGGAGGGGCTTCCCGTAAGAGAGCTTGGTAATGAGCATGCCTCTTGGTTATTGCAGAACTACGACGAATTGATGTGCATGCTAGGCTTTCAAGACGGGCAGAGACTCGAGCCAATGTAAGGTCCAAGAGAGCGTGAGGTAGGAGCTGTCCAGACATGAGATCCCAACGCAAGACGGATGGTATTGCAGTTCAAGTATCAAGTATCTTTGGTGTGGAGACCAGATTGCGCTGTCTTCCGCCGCGTGGGTAGTGCAAGAAGGGAGGAAACGAGGAGACGGGGGTCAAGCTGGGCAAGGCAGGACTCGACGCGGTGGCAAAGGCAGGACCCAAAAAACCAAACAAGCGCCCATATTGGCAGAACGCTCGTGAGAAGATGTTACCATTAAGGCCTGAGCGCCTACGGAGACCTCTCGGGAAGTCGGGGGACAACTTGTTCGTAACACGGCGGTTATGCGTTACGTTTACTGCAATACTCAACGGTAAAGTGATCGGTTTTTATGGTCAAGAACCTCATGAAATGGTGGTCGTTGGAATACGCAGGAAATATCCCCGGGTAACGCATACTACAAGAGAATATCGCTGGCAGAAGGATCATAGCCATATCTGGTTCACGCATGCAAATGTGAAACGGTCACTTCGTGCAGACCGTGCACGGGACATGCATCAATCTCAGTCATCCTAGCACGACGGATCACCTGGGGCATATGCGGACGGAACAACCAACGATATTTGCATTAAACGAGGACTAGTATGTACATCAAGCGCAAAATGGCTGTTACTCTAGTCCGTCCGTTGCGCACCGGCATTGAAACTCGCGCGAGATTCCAAGCAGACCTTAGGATCGCAAGACGCCCGCGCGCGACGTATCGAAAACAGCTGAGCTCAGATACTTAGCAGCGCGCGCCCATTACTTCATGCAAACCAGGCAGCGCGCGTGTCATCGACGAGAATTCCCACCACGCTGGGTCGGTCAGTGCGTGAACGCGACGCTGCGCATCGTGGATGGCGTCGCCTGCACGAGAGAGGAGCACGCACCTGCTCGTGGGGCGCCCCACGCGCTACGCGGATTGGCCGGAATCGTACGTAGGAAGTCGTGCAATGCGGTGAGCGGCTGAAGGAGCGGTCGCTAGAAGTGCGCCACAGTAAGCTCGCGAACACGCGCATCGATGGGGAACATGGGGACGTACGTCGTGCATGTGCAGTCTTGCAATGCGACGCGCGCGCGCCGAGTCCCTGCGCCTCCCCTCCAGAGCAGGCGCGAGTTTGTTTGGGACTTGGCGTGGTGTGCGCGCGCGTCGCGAAGACCGTTGCGGAACAAGCGCGTACCGATTTGTGTTTGTCTTGTACGCGACGTCCCGGCGCCGGTCGAGCGACCGTCAATGCTACCTGTTGAAGGACAGGCAGTCAGCATGATGCTCTTCTCAAGATAGGAGGGGGAAGGATGCGTACAGTTTTCACATCGAAGGAAGCTGGGGCGTCTGCGCGACGGGTCGAGAGGGCTGGTGCCCGTCGCGCGTACGACGCAGATCGATGCTGTCGCCTCCGCGCAGGACGAGGGGCCCATGCGCGGGCCAGGGAGAGAGTCTAGAACGAAAGGATTAGCGTACATCAGTAGCAACGCAATCGGGGGAACGTACAAGGAGGCTCGGCGACAGCAGCTAGCCCGTGACGGGCGAGGTGGAGCAGTGCTCAGCGCAGTTGGCTTCCCCGCTGTGAGGCGGGTACTAGTCCCGGGGGCCACGAAGAGGCCTGCGCTATCCCCGGGGATCTTGAAGCACACAGGTAGGGGGGGGGGGAGGACAGGAGAGTGGCGAGGTGCTGTATGCACCAGCGCTATGCGCGCCGCGTGTGCTCACGCGTCGTCTGTCGTCGAGGTGTGAGAGGGACGAGGTGTGTTTGTCACCCACGCATGTCGTTTGTGCGCCGCGTGTGCTCACACGTCGCCCCTTACCATGGCAGGCCGCCGTCCTGCATGTCCTTGAATTTCTCGGGCGGTTGCGGCGGTGTAATGTTTTTTCCTAGAGCATACGTGGTTAGATCATCATGAGGCATAGACGCTGTTAGGAGCGCATGGACGGCCATGGTGGTCTTTGATATCCGCGCACGGGCACGAGAGTGGTGCGCACCCGCACGCGGGCCAGCGTTGTCGGCCCCTCCGAGAGGGAAGGCCGGGGGTGACGCGGCCATCTCGTCCACTATGGATGGGGACGCTGATGGACGGGAATCAACGCGCTGGCTACGTCGAACGTCACCTGTTGTCCGCGCCGCCTCGTGAGGGTTGGCGGCGGGGTATCACCTAGAGGAGTGTCGTGGCGGTTAGCAGTAAGGGTGTGGTTCGATGACGCTAGCAAGTGGTCGGTGAGCATAAATAGCAAGATAAGTTATGTTCTTGAGTGGCGGTCGGGTAGTTGACGGCCGTCACCCGCGAGGGGATCGAGCGTGGCGAGGGTTAGTCTGCGCGTTGACATCAGCATCGTAGCCATGTTGCATCCGATGGACTGCTTACCACATGAGTGACGATGTCGAGCACCGCCTGGGATGCACCACCGTGTGAGTGGGAGGCGTCGACGATGGTGAGGAGAGGAGCTCACCGTAGTTGCAGTGCGAGGTGCTACCGCGCACGCCGATGAGGCATGCGCGGCCGCTCGAGTGGGGGTGGGTACTCGAGATCGGGAGGAGAGGTGGTGGTGGTCTGGGGGAGAGAGAGGAGGCGAGCGAGGGGGGTTCTTATACGGCCCAAACGTCAGCCTCCGGCAGGTGCCGGAACACGAGCGCGAGTGACCGAAGAGAGGAACACAAAGGACTCCCCCGTTCTGAGTCGTCATGAGGCACTCCGGAGAAAGCCGCGATTGTTGTCCTTGGCTGACTTCGAATTGGGCGTATCGATCGCCGCCCGGGCAGCACCCTCCCAGGGTCCAGAAGGCGATGTTTTGCGGCACCAAGCACGTTTGGGGAGGGCCCAAAACGCGTCATCCCGCGATGGCAAACGAGATAATCAGAGAAGCGACAGATCAATAGGCGGCGCGAGGAAGGGCGGTGAATAGATCCGCTCTCGGCCACCCTAGGACGCCCGTTAGCCGGTGGCGGTCGCACTGGCATAGAGACCTCGAGATCGGTTCGTCCGCCGGTCGAAAGCACGCGTGTAGAGTATTCAAAAAGCAGTGTTTGGATACGGCGAGGCAAGACCTGGGAGGCGAGACAGGGTCGGCTGCGAGACGGGGTCGTGAAGGGAAGTGACTTGGACCTCAAGGCCAGTTCGTCCGCCACCACGAGCACACCTGTAGAGTATTCGAGAAGCAGCGATTGGAAATGGCGAGGCGGTGAGGCAGGATCTTGGGGGCGAGACAGGGCCGGCTGCGGGACGGAGTCATGGAGGGAGCAATTGCCCTCCGCTAAGCGATGGCTAAGCACTGCGTGCCAGTTGAGAGAGGTGTTGTGGTCTGTTTGTCTGTGTGGGTATTTTGCATCCGGCTTCCGGATTTGGAAGCTTGAGCCATTGTTCTTCGTCGCGTGTTTGATGGAGGCACGGCATCTTCCAGATGGCCGCGCGGGTTTCTCTCATGGGACGGCAGGCGCCGTTTTGCGCATCTGTTCCCGCTCCCGCCGCCCTGTCGCTGGTGTCCAGTGCGATCTGAAGTATGGACGGTACCACTCGGTGCCAACGGCCAGCCCCGCAGTTATGGGATAGCGCGCCGGGCCTCTAGAACGCTTTCACAATTTGGTCATCCCTCAATATAGCATCCTTTGTGCTGAAACTTTTAGAGTCTACACAATGGTTT
This sequence comes from Trametes elegans, assembly GCA_022606155.1. NCBI lineage: Eukaryota > Fungi > Basidiomycota > Agaricomycetes > Polyporales > Polyporaceae > Trametes > Trametes elegans. The sequence goes on along the minus strand of JABYQO010000011.1, from coordinate 326,963 downwards.
GCAAATGCCCTGGGTGGTCAACCCAAGCAATATTGCGAATCCTCTGGGATATTCCCCACACCCATTCCTTTCTGTCTTGCCCATTTGTGTGTATCCACGTCTCTCCGAATCCGACGTTGGTTCTAACACCTGTCAAGCGGCGCGCATAGCGCTGGTGTACACCGGACCTTGCTACCCGGCGGTTCCCTCACCGTAACAATCTCGGCGGCGCGTGAGCACACCACGGGGCGGATAGCCCTAGTGCGACAGGCATCTCGCCACTCTCCTGTCCTCCCCCTACCCGCGTGCCTCAAGATCCCCGGGGATAGTGCAGGCCTCTTCGTGGTCCCCGGGACTAGTACCCGCCTCTCGGCGGGGAAGTCAACTGCGCTCAACACTGCACCTCGCCCACTGTTGCCGAGCCCCCTTGTACGTTACCTCGATTGTGTTACTATCATGCACACTAATCCCTTCGTTCTAGACATACTCCCTGGCCCGTTCACGGTCCCCCCAGCCTGCGCCGAGGCGACAGCCATCGATTCGCGTTGTACGCGCGACGGGCACCAGTCCTCCCGACCCGCAGCGCACACCTTCCAGCTTCCTTCGTCGAGATGTGATAACTGTACGTCCCTCCCCTTGTCCCCCTCCATCCGTCGCGAACCCCGCCGACCCCCCGTCCTCGAACAGGTGGCATTGACAGTTGCCCGACCCAAGCCGGGACAGCGCGTATGAGCACGAGCAGAATGAGCACGCGTGCGTGCATACGCGCAAGTCCTTTGGCCCGCCGAGCCACCCACATCCGCGCTTCTCCACTTCCAACCCTGATAAGGAGGCGCGGGGACTCTGCGCGTGCCGCACTGCAAGACTGAACACGCGCGACGTGAACAGCTCCACTCCCGTCCCACGCGCTGAGTGGGTAGGGGCTCCAAGTTCTAGAGACCGCCCCCTTCGCCTCTCGCGACCCTGGACGACCGCGGGCATTCGCGAACAGGTGCGTGTACCCCCCCCCCCCCCCCCCTCTTCGCACCGTCCCGGTCCTCTCCACGACGCTCGCGTCTCACTGTGGACCACGGTGCACGCACTGACATGTGCAGCGTGAGAGACAAGTCGTGCCCCACCCTCGTAATCCACACGCGCAACGCGCACGCGGTTTGCGCGTGAAGGTTCGAGCGCGCGTACTCGAGTACTCTGAGTTCGTCGTCCATCCACACACCGCGTGAGCAAACAAGAAAACCTGAAACGCCTCGCGTGAGCATGGCGCGAGTCTACAATCCCACCCGTAGCCAACAGACCAACCCATTGAAGAGCGTTGTAAGCCTGGGCTTGGTATACGTACGGTATATATTAGTAGTCACCGTAAGCCCAATGACCCAACGAAAGCTGCGTTTTTATTCTCCTACGTTGTGCTCCGTTTGTCGCGCGTACCCAGTGAACGTTTGAATAATGGCCACCGGAAGCTCGCGCAGCACACAACGCGTTGGACTTGCTCCACGACGTCGCAATTTTCGTATTTCTGCCACTTACAGGAGCAGACCATACGCGCACGTACCGTACTGAGGGTCGTATCTTGAAACTCATTCGAACTCTTTCGCGCACAACTCCAGAGGCAGATGAAAGCAAATTATCGTATTGATTACACCATAGGTACAGGTTCAGTACTCCAATCGTACACAGTCCAGATGGTAAGTCGTCACGTTCGTGCAAGCATCATCAAAGTGTAATGGAAGTTCGAGAGATAGGTGGGGGTCGAGCACGTTTTGAGGGACCGGGGGCTAACATGCTTCGCTTACAACTCGACCTTCTGCGCCTGGTGCTTCTCGTTTGCAGCATACGCGCCCTCCTTCGCACCCTCCTTGGCACCCTCGGCGCCGCCGGTGAGGATCTCGAGGATCTGACCGAGCTTGTCCTCAGCGACCTCGACGCCCGAGTCAAAGACATCCCTGACAGAGCGCCAGAGCGAGCTCGCGCGGCCGCTCGTCTGGACCCAGCGAATACGAACCTCCTGCAGGAGACCGGGGCGGGAGGTCGGGAGCTGATCCTCAGAGTAGCCGTTCTCGCGAAGGTACGCGCGCAGACGGGCGTCGGGCCAGGTAAGGTAGGCCGCCGTGCGCGCAGACGCGTCGGTGTACTTGTCGTTGATGAGGTTCACGAGCTCGTCACGGGTCTTCTGAGCGTCGCTACGGAGGTAACCGTGGTCAATGAGCCACTGCCGGATGTCGGAGTCCTTCCACGCAGCCCAAGTGGTATCGTGGGCATGGGCGTAGTTGTCACTGATCTTCCTGTGAGCAATCGCTGGGTGATACTGAAACCAACGGACTTACGCAACAAGCTTCCGCAACTTCTCACGCTGGAGCTGTGCGTCGCTCTTGATGACGTTGTGCTGAACGAGCCATTCCTTCAACTGAGAGTCGTTCCAGGAGTCCCAGACGTTGGACTTGGTGTCGTAATAGTACTTGTCCATGAGCGCGAGGTACTCTTCGCGGCGCTTTGTCGCATCGTCCTTGATAATTCCGTGGTTGACCAACCACTGATGCAGATAGGAATCCGACCAAGCCTGGTACACGGGGTTGACCGCAGTGGCATACGTCTCCTTCATCTTGGCCAAGAGCTTGTTGCGCGGGGTGGCGGGAGGCTCGATGACGCCATGCTCCTGGAGGTACGAACGAAGCCGGTTGTCGTCCCACCTATAGACCAGATCAGCGGCCAGAATCACGCGTTTTGGGACGCTGCAAGCTTACGTCGAGTACACATAGTCCTTGGTGTCGTCCAAGGCGACAGCAGCGTTGTCAGTGGCCAACGCGGCAATTGACGTCGCAGACTTAGAAGCCTGCTGCCACGAGTCGCCGTAGATAGCAGTGCTGGCCTGCGCAGACGCAGAACTCGAGAGCGAGCTCGCACTCTTGCTCGCCTGGCTAGCCGCAGAGTTCACGCTCTTGCTCGCTTGGCTCGCAGCAGAGCTCGCTGTGCGGCTCGCGGTTTTGCTGTACGCGCTGGCCGCGGAAGAATACTGCCTCCACTTCTGCTTGGCGAGGAGCGCGAGCTGCTCCCGGGTTCCCGAGGGGTTGACGACGCCTTGCTCGAGGAGGAACTCACGGAGGCGAGACTCGTCCCAGGTGTCGAACGCGTCCGCCTTGAGGCTGGAGAACGCGACCTGGGCCTTGTTATACTGCTCGGACGTCCACTGCGATGCAGAGTCCCAGTGCGCCTTCACGGCCTCCTGAAGCTGAGCCTGAGAAGGTGTGTTGGAGGGGTAGGGGACGTTGTGCGCGTCGAGCCAATTCTGGAGCTCTTGTGCCGACCATGTGGTATATTCTGGGGAAGCGCACGGAATCAGTATGGACAGTCTTCGGATATAGCCACAGGCTGTGTACGCACCTGCCGGTTGGTTGTTGTTGTTGCCACCGAACCAGGAGGCCTGCACGGCCGAGCCGGCGGTGAGAGCGAGGAGGATGAGGGTGGGTCTCATGGCGGTCGTCGTAAGCGGTCGTCGTCGTGAAAGAGGGGAGAGAGTGGGAGTCGGGCCAGGGCAGATCGCGAGCTCTTATACGACACCGCCGCCGCTTTGCGTGGCTCTGTCCTCCCCAATGACGCACCGCGGGCAGGCCGCTTGACGTCACAGCGCAAGCCCAAAAGCGGAGTTGATTGACACGCACAAGCGCCCATGCCCCCACAAACGCCCATGGCCCCGCCTGTGCCACCGTGCCGTGCCAAGCGCAGTTTCTCGCGCACGCTCGAACCCGCCCCTCCCCGGTACCATCCACCGACTCGGTTGCGCAATGGGCCCAACGTGGCTTGCACACAGCGAACAACCCGAAGCTGCGACTTGCAGAGCACGACGCGCCCACGTGATCAACGCGTCCGCCACAGCGAGGATTCGAGCAACAGTCGTGCGGCATAGCGAGATGCAATGCACAATGTCTGGAGCCTTCAAGCTATGCAAAACCATCAGCAGCTGTGTGCAATAGTCGGATGGCATAGCACTCACTTTCCGCTCCTGCTGTCTTCGACGACGGATACAAACGACAAAAGCCAAGAGCGTACGTTGAGAGTTCCAGACAAATAACATTAGTGTACGTCAAACTATGCAATAAATTTACAGTTCGTCATGACCGTGCTCGTCCTGTCCTGGCTGGGCCGGCGGCGGAGACTTCGCCTTGCCCTCCTCGCCCGCAGCCGCCGTGCCCTCCTCCTTCGCTGCCGTCGTACTACTCGAGGCGCTGCTGCTGCTGGTCTTCTTCGGCGGTTTCGGCGCGCGCTTCTTGACGAGCTTCTGGAGGTGGTTCTCGAGCACCTTCGCGCGCGCGCGCATCTCGCTCGACAGAATCGCGGGGTCCTCGTTCATCTGCCGCGCCTTCTGGCGCTCGACGCCCTCGTTCAGCCACACCTCGTGCTCCTTCAGCGCCCGCTCGAGCTCGTCCAGCTCCTCCTTCGTGTACCGCCCCGCCGCGCCCGTCTCCGCCTCGCGCGTCAGGTTCTGCTTCGCCTCGGTCAGGAAGAGCCGCGTGCTCCAGTTCCACATCTGGCTGTTGTTCAGCGCGACCGGGAACTCCTCTATCTCCTTGTACCGGTGCACGATCGGCCGCTCTAGGCTCCTGCGTGGTCGTCAGCGCCCATGCCTTGGGACGCGGGTGAGAAGTGTGCCACTCACTCTAATGCGCTCCGCTTGTCTATGTACTGAATCGTGTCCGCGTCGTCGCCGTGCTCTGTGAGCCACGCGAGAGTCTCGTCGACCTTCTCGGCGAGCGCCTTGCGCTCCGCGCTCTGCGAGCACTTCACGAACGGCGACTCGCTCGACTCGTCCTGGAGGAGGTCCCGCAGCTTGTAGATGTAGCCCTCCAGGGTGTTGCGCGCCTCCTCGCGTTTCCGCTTCGCGTTCTCCTCAGCGTCCACAGCGAGCAGCCTGTTGCGCACACTGAGCCTCTCGACCACAGAACGCGGATGCTGCGACAAACCTGTCACGACCCGCGCGCTTTTGCTTGACGGTCATCGGCGCAAGCGTCGGGAACTTGGTGTCAATGTCCAGTGAGATCGGCTCCTTCGGCTTCAGGGTGGTCGCCGCCGCCTCGGCCGCGGACGCGCTCGACGTCGCATCCTCCGCAGTGCCGACGTCGGCCGTGGTCTCGTCGGCCGACTGCGTGGACGAAGAACCTTTTCCAAAGAAGTCCTTCAGTTTGCCTGCGCTCGCGCATGACGCAACCGTATGATCTGGAGGGACAGCAAGCTTACCTGCGATCGACTCGTCCTTGAACTCGCCTGAGACGATGGCGTCGCGGACGGACGCGAAGCCAGACTCGGACAGCATGACGGTGGCCTTGACGACCGGGTCCGTCGCACCCGCGTCGGTGAGGTTTTGGATCGCCTCACCGACGCCCAGGATTTCCGCCTCAAGGAATTCGGTAGGGAAGCCACTGTGTGCAGATCAGCACAAAGTGCAGACAGGCAACGGGGCATATCAACATACGGAGCCGGCGGCGCCTTGTACGCGAGCTTCACGGTGAAGTCGTCGTGGCGCTTGAATGTCAGGGTCTTCTTCGTGCCCGTTTTCGACCCCGAGGGGAACACGAGCGTGTTGATCGTGCGCGGACGTGCCCCGGGGTTCTTCGCCTCAGCTTGGTAGGATACTTGGATGTCGTATGGGCCGATGTCGGTAATGCGGATGTCTTTCGTCTTGAATTGGCGGCTCAGGCCTGCACCGTGTAGCGCGGCTCCGAGCACAGCAGCCTCATCGGCGTTGACATTCTGTGCAATTTTGTTCCTGCAGCGGTATGTCAGGTGGGATGGTTATCACACATGTTGTGGGTTACTCACGCTCCGACAGCAGCCTTGACCGCGTCTTGGATCATAGGCGTCCTTGAGCTACCGCCTGCTAGAATCACAGACGTGATGTTGTCCTACATGCAGATCAGCGCAAGAACGTCGTGACATATCATCGCGATAGAACCTACCAGTCTGAGACCCGCATGAGCAAGTGCTTCCAAAATAGGAGCTGCATAGCGACTCTTGAGGTCTCTGCACGCAGCCTCGAACTCCGCGCGCGTCATCTTGGCCTTGTAATCGACATCGAACGCCAGGCTCTCAATCTACGCCGGAATGCGTTAGCTGTACCCAGCTCGCATGCCACGCGCGGTACCTTACCGTCGCCATTGCGTCCGTGTTCGCGCTAAGGATCGCCTTGACGCGGCCGGCCTCCTTCCACAGCTTCGCCATCGCCCGCTTGTCCGTGCTGATGTCGCGCTTGTACCGCTTCTGGAAGTCGCTGAGCATGAGGTCGCGCAGCCGCCTGTCCAGCTCCGTGCCGCCCGTGTATCGGTCATACCCTACGCCTTGCACCGTGATCTGCGTCGCGTCCTTCGCCGCCGATGACTTCGCCTTCGGGTCGCTCGGGACCGCCGCGAACTGGACGACGGTCGCGCGGATTGAGGACGCGCCGGCGTCGTAGATGACGTGGTACTCCGGGGTGTTGAACGTGCGCGTCATGGCGTAGTTGACCGCGATGGCGGCGCCGTCGTTGATGAGCGCGAGCGTGCGGAGCCCCGCGATCTCGATCGCGTCCACGACCGCGTCGCGCTCGAACTGCGTGTAGTACGGCGGGACGGTGACGATCACGTCGTAGACCTTCTCCCCGGCGACGCTCTCGGCAAGTTCGCGCACGTACGAGAATTGCATGGCGATGAGCTCCTCGACACTCCATTCCGTGCCGTCTGAGCGACGGAGCGCGACGGTACCACGCTCGGTCTTGACCACGTCCGCGGTGGATACTGAAGTGTAGAAGGACACAGCCTCGGAGTCGTACGGCGCAGCCTGAAGGAACTTGAGAGAAGAGAAGGAGTCCTGCGGGAATCGTCCGGCCTACGCACAGTGGTTAGCAGGCCATCATCAGAAGGTATGTTTACAGAATATGCTAGGTGTGTGAGCAGCGCGCAAGGATAGGGAGTTTGGTTCGCATCGCCATGTGCATGAATGTTCTCCGGCGCATTCAGTGCAGCGCATGGACTCCAATCCCATCTACCGAGTCCACAGATGCGCTTTCGGGACGAAACACGTCTCCGTAGGTGTACTCACGATGCTGGCCGCGTCAGACCCAAATAACCTGTCGTTCTTCTTCCATCCGACCGTCGACTGGATCTTCCGTTTCGAGTCCCGGTTGAGAAGGACGTCAAAAGGCTGGCCGGGCTTCATGAGAGAGGCCTTGATGAAGTCCGCGCCGTAGTCGATAGCCAGAATGGCGCCGAGAACGCATTCCGACCATAGCGAAAGCCAGAGACAGAGGAAGAGAAACAGCCGCTTCATGGTGGCGGACGAGCCAGAGTGTGCCTGCAAGCGCTCCGGGACGCGCTGTATTTATGAGTTACACGTCACCCGAGACGCGCTACGTGTTGGCCAAGACACGTGTCACGCTGATCGTTCTCCAGGTTTCGCCGCCAAGTCTTCAGCGCACGACCAAGCAGTACTCGGACACTTCGACAAAGCACAGGACCGCTACTCGGAGAAATGAGCGAGGTACAAGGCGAACGTGTGCACAATTCAACGAAGCTTGAGGTCCATGTTGCCCTGGAAGCGCCCGATATACAGAACCTTCGACCTATCCGGCCAAGTTCTTGCCAGGTCTCGCCATGCCACAAAGGCAGCATGTTCCACGGTATCCTGGAGACTATAAAAAATTGTGCGAGAAACTCATGACATATCACAATAGCAGATACAACAAACAGGTTCAGTGGGCACAACATAGTTGGCACTCATTCACCAACGGTACCCGCAACGACACTACCGTGCACGCCCCAATTGACACCCATGCCAAACATGATCCACCCAATGAAAATGATGCCCAGGCCGGTGAGCAAGTAAGCCCAGCTGATCAGTCCGCTCTGGTGCACCGGCGACTTGAGTATCTTCTCCTTGGCCTTGATCTCGCTCACGCCCTCATCCTCGTCCTCGGGGTCGGGCTTCCGCACAACGATGCCTTGGTTCGCGGCGAGCTTCTCAACCTCCGCCGGCAGGTCCCTTGGGGCGACCTGCGACAGGCGTGCGGCGGGGAGGATGTTCGGCGCGAAGTAGGACATGGCGAGCATGAAGCCCGAGATCGCCACAGAGAGGAAGGCGTAGACCAGCCAGAGTGTCACCGCTGGGTCGAGCGAGTCGGTCGGCGAGAGGTCCTGAAGTCTTCCGGCTGCAGTCGTTATGATGACAATTGAGGCTTGAACCACAGATTCTACGCAAGTGGATCAAAAGTGGGCTCCTTCGGTTCACGATCATGCTGTGGCTTACTTTTGATTGCAAATCTGAGATTGCCAACCAAGGTCTGTAAGTGCATGCCTGTAGATTGAGAGGTGGTCGCCACATACCCGGTAGCAAAGTATTGAGGACCGGGAATGATGTTCCGGATGATCTCCACTTGGGGTGCAGGCGTGACAGCCTGATAGTGATTTCGTTGTCAATTTACGTCATGCGAAAGACATGTAACTGGATCATACCTGCGACAATGCGTAGAAGACATACGCCGCGACTACACAACGTGAGTCCCGGACAAAGCTTATACGACCTGTACTCACTGAATGTAGGCACCGAATGCGAGAACTTCAGCAGCAACATTGATACGAGGAATGTCAGGCCAGACAAGAACACTGTAAGACAATGCATCAGTTTTCCACCTCATAGGAACTAGCGAGAAGCGTACGGAAGCCAATGCGGTTCCCGTTGAAGTCAATATAGATGCCCAGGAACGGCGTCAGGCCTGCGGGGAGGAGCAAGTAAAAACTCGACACCCAGCCCCCAATGACCGCGCCCTTCTTCAAGCGCTGCTGGGCGATTTGCCTGCCACCCGCGCTCCAGTGAGCACAACCATCCAAACCAAACATCAACTGGTCTGACTCACGTCGAGATCGAGACGAACGACTGAACGCCCGCGTTCTCGAACACCGCGAACGCGACGACGAGCCAGAACGTCATCGGCAGGAACCTGATCGCACGGATGTTGAACGCGCCGCGCCGCCCGCGCCCCATGTGCCGCCGTCCGCTCGTCTGGTCCGTAATGTCGTACCGCGCTCGGAGGAAGCGGTCGAGGAAGAAGACCGTGATCGCGCACCCGAGCGAGAACGCGGAGATGATGGAGCTGATCCAGAGCGCCCACGCGTACGTGCCCAGGTTCGTCGCGATCACGTTCGCCGTGGACTGCCCCGTGAATTGGGCGAGGTTCGCGACGCACCTGCATCAAGGTGAGCTTTCCTTTCTGTTTTCGAGGTAGGCAGTGGGACGTACCAGATTGCTCCTGTAGAACCCAAGCATCGTCAGACAAGATGACGATGCTCTCAGCGAGGACGTACCAATGGAGAACGCAAACCCCTTTCCGGGCGCGAAGTACGTCGAGAATATCCGATGCTGAGCGTTGTCAAGCGAGCCGTCACCGATAGCGGCGAGGACCTTGCCCACGATGAGCAGCGGGTAGCTGTTCAGGTGGTTTGTCGCCGCGCCGGACATGACGACCGCGCCTGAGAGGTGGAAGCCAGCGAGGACGACGGACATGAACGCGCCGCCCAACTTGTCGATGTAGAAGCCAAGGCCGATGCACAGGAATGTGTTGACCTACGGAACGATGAGGTATGAAAGTGTGCAAGGCGAGTAGATGGGCAACTGACAAGGTTGGTGACAGCAACCTACAAGTCAAAAACATGTTAGGCTGGTGGCCGTCAGCATAGCGGACAACGTGGCTCACCAAGGTCGCGAATTGCGAGTTGTTGATGTGGGTCTCTTTGATGATGGTAGTCTTCAGAGACCTGAGACCCTCTTGTTAGCTCCCTCCCTTCCTCTGTCTATGTCCAGCACCCGACTGACACAATGAGACCCTACAGGAACAGATGTAAGCCTTCGTAGTGAGCGAGCGAAGGCACACGACTCACATTCGACCAGTGGTTCCCGACTACAAGATGACGGTCCGTTAGCGCACCCGTCCACGCATACATACACACAACAGGTACGCACATGTGCACAAGCAGGTCAACACAATCATCGCCAGCTGCCAGGAATAGGGCAATCTTGGCTTCGACGGCGACCCCGGGGCGAACGATGGTACCAAGGACCGTCCCTCTCTCCGACTACCATTGTCGTCGTTGATACTCACGGGCGACGTCTCCTTCTCATCGACGGGGGTCTTCTCGACACTGCTCTGCCGCTGGAGGGACATCCTAGGCCGTAGGCTGTAAGGGGGCCCGGAGGAGGTGCAGGTGAGCGACATATCCTCCACCCCGGCCGCCCATCTTATCAGATAATTGGGTGGGACAGCGTGCCTACATCAGGCGGGTCTGGCGTGGGGCATGACACCGGCCCTGAGAGAACGGCAAGCAGAGTGCCATAACCCGCGGCGGACGTGGGAGCCATTCAACGATGGGCGGCACGCCGACGACGGGGACAGGCGTTGGAGATTTGCGCCGGCGGTTCTGCATGGGAGTGCAGGGAAGCGTGGGTGGGTGCATTCAGTCGTCTTGGCGGGGCTAGCGCCTTCGTGGCGCTTCGAGTTCTCGTGCCTTGGACGAGGACTGGGAGACTACGAGCGCGAGGGGGTGAACACGGACGCTGCGCAGTCTCATCTTATCAGATTGCTCTTCGTCCTCGTCCATGGCGGTACCGCGCTCGAGGGAAAGTCTGCTGGTGTACCGGACGAAACATGTGTTGGGTCTACGAGGGTCCCATAATGAGGCACTGTTAGCCACATGTAGTGGGAGGACCACGCACACCCATACCTCCGGCCCCCATGCGCTGACCGCGGAATGACACCGGCGTCATGTCGCCCCGAACGACTTCGTCCTAGGCGCAGAGACATGGTGAGTCCGCGTGTCGCTGCAACCCGACTGACTCAGCGGTTCAGGGGGAATGTTGATGCTTCAGGAACCTCACGTGCGACCTCACGCATCCACGCAGTTTGCTTGTCTTTGGCACGGCACCGCGTTTGGAGAATCAATGACGGGAAATAACCGTAGCTCTCGCCTTCAATGACCTTGGAAGCACTGGTCGGGACACAAGCAGGTGTCTGAATCTCTGGCCTTGGGCGCGTTGTTTCAAACTGACAGCTCCTCTGCCGGACTGTCGTGTGTCAGCCAGCAATTTCGTACGACCTCGTTTGCGGCGCCTCCCCGTCAATGAAGGGAGCCCGCTGTCATCACCACGGATCACCAGCTCGGGGCGGCAACATAGGATGGCGTGAGGGCAAGCATTGACTCACTGTCCCAGCCGACGTTGCTGTCTGTGCAGCACATGTCGGTTGCGGGGATAGATCGGCCAACGATCCCTCCAACATGACCCAGGCTAGACCGAACGTCTCCTGACCTGATGACAACTCGCAGTAGTTATCCGCATGCTTCGTACATGCCGGGCGCGGCAGACCTCGATGCCAATCATCTGTGCATGGGTACCTAATACGCTTACATGACCCTCTCGTCGACTGGGACTCTCCAGGGTGCACTGCGAGCCTTCGCGATGCAGCGACGAGCATGTTTGCGGAAGCACCTCGCGCAATACCCCGAGGCATGTGGACCTAGATACTGTAGTCGAGCGAAGCCGTCATGTCTATCTGCATTGACGAGGAGTGCGTCGCACCGGTAAGACGGGCACGTTACGTCCGAGTTGTGTGTACATGAGTGTTTGTCATGGAACGCCGTAGAGGTGCGTAAGTAGTCAATGGCTAGAATCCGAAGCCAAATACAGAAGGCTACCGGGTGGAAGCACACTGTTATTTGGCTAAACGATAGGAAGCGAACGAGACCAGTCGTTGGGACAGAGCCGCCTGAGAAGATGGTCCGCGCCGGGGCGGTGCCAGGACAAGTGCATGGTGATGACGATCCAAAAAGCAACTAGATTGTGTACATTATATCTGTTTGTACATTCTATCGTGAATACCATCTGTACATGGGGGAATTCCAACCATAGCGATCAAAGTCCTCAAGGGAACGCGGCATGACCTCACGCCTTCACGTGGCCCACCTTCTGCCAGTACTGCAAGTAGTTGAGCGCGTCCTCGCGCCCGATCGGGCGCGCATCCGCGAGAGCCTTGGACGCCTTGACAGCCTTGGCGGTGCTGAGCGGGACGGCGGCGCCTCCCATGCCCTCGCTCTTGAAGAAGCCGACGAGGTTGTGCGCGGCGTCGTGCTGGCCGACGCCGGGGCCCGCGGCCGCCTCCGCGGCGGACTGCTCCAGTTTCGCGAGCCACTCCGCGTACGGCGCCGTCGGCAGCCCGAGCTTCTCGGCGATCGGCACGAACACGTCGTTCCACTGCACCGGCTTGGGCGAGATCAGGTGCAGCGCGCCCTCCCCGTTCGCGACCATCTCCTGCAGCGCCGCCGCGACGACGTCGACGGCGACCCAAGTGACTTCCTGCAGAGCGATGTGCAGTTAGCACGGATGTCGCAATAAGGCCAGATATGGGGGGCACGCACCTCCTTCTTGACGGGGATGTAGCCGAGACGCTGGCTCGCGCGGACGAGCGCCGCGACCCACTCCGTCGTGTTCCACCCACCGGTGCGCTGGTCACCGCTGATCTGCCCAACCCGGACGGACACCGTGTGGAGGCCCGTCTTCTTGTGCGCACGCGCGAAGAGCTGCTCGGTCACCCACTTGCTCTCGCTGTAGCCGGTGCCGGCCGCGAGCTCAGGCCCAGTCTCGAGGGTCTCCTGAGCAGGCTCGGTGCCAAAGTGGTCTACCCAGACGTTGTCAGCGCCGGAAACACGCAATGGTATTGCTGCGTGAACGTACTGCGCATCGAGGAGATAGAGCTGACAAAGAGAGCGCGAGGGCCGCCGGGGATGGGGGAGTTGAGCGCGAGGTCAAGCAGGTTGCGCGCCCCCGCGATGAGTGGCTCAAACGAGGGCAACAACACCTGGAAGTCGACGCGCCACGCTGTACCGCGGTGTCAGACCCAACACTGAAGTGGCAGAAGCTCCGACGGCTCACCATTGTGAATGATCTGTGTGACACTGTTCTTGATCTACAACGACGATCCGCTTGTTGAATCTCACCATCGACTACAGACTTCTGAGCATGACATACCTCGTCGTACGCCTCCTTGCTCAAGCCAAACTGGGGCATCGCGAGGTCCACAGCGTGGAACGTGACCCGGCTCGGTGTGAGCAGCCCGAGATCCAGACCCCACTGCTTGAACGCCTCCTTCTGGCGTGCCTCGAGCGCCTGCGCGGAGCCGGACGCCTCGCGGTTGAGCGCGTACACCTTCGCCACGTCTCCGCGCGCGAGGAGCTGCGCGAGGAGGTGCGAGCCCAGGCGGCCCGTCGTCCCTGTGGCGAGCACCGTCTCCTTCGCGCCCGCATGGCCGTTCGCGTGGCCGTTCGCAGCGGCCTTCTCGGGGAAGCGGCGCTCAAGCCCGGCGCTGTACTTGTCGAAGAGCGCGCGCATGCGCGCGATCGCCGCCGCGCGCGCCGCCTCCTCGTCGTGCGTCTCGCCCGAGACGAGCCCGGCGAGGAAGCGTGTGAGGCCGGCGACGGTCGGGTTCGCGTACACGAAGTTCGACGGGACCTCGTGCACGGACACGTTCGAGTACACGCGCAGCGCGTGGATGATCGTGTTTCGGATCCACGTCGCCTGCAGACTGTCGCAGCCCTGCTGGAATATGTCGTCGTCTTCCTTCACGCTGTCGTTCTCCATCACGGTCCGCACGACGCTGGTGAGGTACTCGCGCAGGGTCTCGGACTCCCAGTCGCGCGGCGGGCCGAGCTCAATCTGCGAAGATTCCTCGACGCGCTTGTAGAGCGCGTCGATCTCCTCGTCGTAGGCCTTGATGCACACCTGCCGGCGTGGTGTGCCCTTTGCGGTGTACTCGAGCGGCTTGTTCGGCGACGTAACGATGATCATCTGCAGAACTGTTGAGTTGGAACGCAACAATGTCTCGCCACAAGACGCACCTCCTTGAAGATGCGCGAGTGCGTGGGCGCGTAGGCGTTCATCTTCTCAATTGAGGGCCTGCGGGCAAGGTTCAGTTTCGACCAATCAGACATGCCCGGGCGGTCTGGTGACACACCAGATCTTGTTGCGGAACTCCTCCAGCTTCGCCTCATCATCGGGGTCGAACTGCTCATTCGGCTGGATGAGCACGCCATTCTGGAACCGACCACGACCGAACATGAGACATGCGTGGACATGGGGGTCCTGCGTCAGAATGGCCTCTGTGAACGAACATGGTCAGTCCGACATTCAGTCGCTCCGGAGACTCCAGACGCTAACCAAGAGGAGCGGGGTTGGTCTGGGTAGGGAAGCACCGTAAGTTCACATCCCTACGGACCTCGTCAACCTACTGACCTTTTCACCGGTCGACAGCATCAACTGGTCATCCGCACGCCCAAACACACGGAACAAGTGGTGCTTCGTCGGATGGCGCTGGAGGAGGTCGTTCGTCGAGTACGCCGGGCGGCCATCGATCACCGAGTTGAACACGTTCGGGGTGAAAGTCGGTGAGTCCTTGCGCAAACCGCTGCATCAGCACCGCTGCCGCCCAGTACAAACACATACGGAGGAGAGACGCGGGCTCACGAAGGCGACGGGCTCGAAGATGTCCGGCTGGCCGTCCTGAGGCAGGAGCCGGATGTCGATGTGCGGCGAGATCTGGAAGTAGTCCCATTCGGACTTCTCCATCGTGTCCGGGTGCGGGATGAGCCGCACGGCCGAGCCGATCTCGGTCCTGGCAATGCGCAGAATGTCAACCGGCGTCCGAGGGGCTGCATGTGGCGGCGGGAAGACTCACGAGCCGTAGAAGGGGATGAGCGCAATCCCCTCGGAGGCGAGACGGTCACCGATCTGCTTGTTCATGGGCGCGCCGGCGTAGATCTGCGCACTCATCCTCAGCGCTGGTCCTAGGCATATGGAAGAAGGCAATGTCTCACTATCGCGCGGAGCGTCTTGATACGTTCCATGTTCGCCGGATCCTTGGCCCATGCCTGCCATACGATGCATATCAGGCTGCCGCGACGACTACGATAGGACCGCGACGTACCTCCACGAACGCCGGTACGATGTACGCAATCTCGCTGCGCGTGGCGATGAGTGAATCGAGCACGACGTCGGGCCGCGCAACGATGGGCGGCGTGCTGGGCTTGAACACGGTCCACACAACGCCGACGAAGACCTAACCACACGGAGATCAGTGGCGAGTGAGCGGACGCCCGCGGAGCGCACGATGCCACACTCACCGGCCAAACCATCATCAGGGAGCCCATGACGTCTGGGACGCGACACCATCAGCGCCTGGCGGCGGCGGCGGGCGGATGACACGGAGAAGGCACTCACGGAACATCGGGTTCGGCTGCGCCGCGACACGGACGCCGCCAAAGTCGAACTCGCCGAAGACTGGGACGGACAGACGTCACGTCAGAGCCCAAAGCAGCAAGCAGAACGCGAGATGCGGACGTACAGACGAAGCTGCCCCACTTGCGGAAGTTCTTGTCCAGGAACTTGATCGGCTTCGGGAACGCAGTCGATCCTGTCCAGGGCGCGGGCGCGTGAGATCCCGCGGAGGACGGCAACGTGCCGAGCAGGGCCCGGACGGCGCGGAGAAGCAGCGCGGCACTCACCGGACGAGTGGATGATGATCGCCGTCTTGTCCGGGTGGACCTTGCCCATGGGCACCAGCGCGTCGTCGCCCCCAGGGCCGTACATGTCCTCAAACGTCGGCATCGGCAGCAGCTCCAGCTCGAGGCCGTCCTTCGCGAGCAGCTCGACAGCATCGTGCGCGAGCCGCTGCATCGCAGGGTCCGCGCTCACGAAGATCTGCCGCACGCCTGTCTTCGAGATCAGGTGCGCGACGCCGAGCGCCGAGTTGCGCGTCGAGATCGGGAACACGGTCTGGCCGGCGTACATGATGCCCAATTTGAGCGTATAGAAAGTGACTGTATCTGCAGGGGAAACAGCACGCGGTCAGCGCTGCGCCGCAAGCTTGTGAGAGCGATAGCAGGCACAGTCGTACGTACCTGCGGTTGCGAGGATACCGATGACGGGCGGCTCGAGCTCGCTCTTGCCCTCCTGCGCTTTCGCGTAGTAGTCCGCCTGGCGCTGATAGTGGCCCGCAACTATCGTCCCTGCTTTGCGAATACCACGCCAGACGTCGGGGTAGCGGAGAATGTGCTCCTCCTTGTTGTCATCGACGTACACAAAGACGGGGTGCTCCGCGCTGTTCTTCGCATGGAACTCCCATAGCTCAGGGAGGGTGAGGGTGCTGTCGATGGGGACGCGCGTGAAGGTCTTGCTGTTCGCGGCCTGCACGGTCTGCACCTTGGGGCTGAAGAAGCCAGGGGCGTTCTCGAGTGTAGTGGCCATCGTGTTCGCACAGGGAGAAAGTCTCTAGATGGGGAAGAGGAAGGGTAGGGATGGAAGAACAGGGAACTGAAGACCTCGTTATTCTCGGGTGCGCATATATATCAGCTCGGGGGGAGATGAGATGGAACTCAAAACTGTCGCTTGCGGATTCCGTCGCAGGGATCAGGCCTCAGGATCGAAACCTGCTTCTGTCGACTGTAAGCGGAATGACAGCGGCTGCGTCGTCCCGTCTCTACCGCCCCTCTGGTGCAAACTAAGAGTCGAGGGCGAGGGTGTTCAGGCTGGTTGCCGGCAGATCGCCTACAGCACAGCGCGCGTGAGGTCATCCCGCACTCCGACGCCCGGCACGCCAAAGATCAGAGATTCGGACGTACACACTGTTATGGTCAACCGAGCAGCAAACGAAGCCGCCATCGGACCGCATCGTGCACAACCACAGCGCTGCCCGTGTCGCGGCCGTCGATATGCGCTGAATCAGCAGCAAGCCAGATGAGGGTTGTGGAGAGCGAACACCCGACGGCGGAAATAAAAATACATTGCGATTAGGATTTGCCGACTCGTCCGAGCTCGCGGCGCCATTGGTTCATGTCGCGGGCTGCTGAAACTTGCAGCTGCAGAACTCGCCGTTAGGAGGGGGCAAGCCCGCGGCGTGCCATAGAAGGCCCTGGAAAAGATAGAATACTGAATGTCTGGCAACCTGAACTCACTCCATATCAGAACAGAAGCGATGGGGGTCTTGATATTCTCATGCACACGTACCAGCCGAGGCACATGAACGACGTGGCCGGTGTGCCCGTCCCCGCGTCTGCGCCCGAGGAGGACTGCAGGCATCAGCCTGATTCGCATTACTAACTCACTGAGCCGGGACTGCGCCTGTCGTGGGCCGGAAAACGTGGAGGGGCGGTCTCGCGAGTGGAGACTGGTGAAGAGTTGTTGCACAAATGGCACACGAACCGGGCCGTTTGCGTTTGATCGCGACGCCACGACGGGATCGGGACCGCGATCGGTGGGCGCCAGTTGAGCGCTGCACCAGTGAACGTGATCCCCGCGGCCTGCCACAGCTTTTGCGTCCGCTGCACTGACTCCTTCATACATTGCACCGCGGCCGGTGGCATCTGTCCACCACCACGATACTCTCGGGATGATAACTTCACGAATCGCGACCGCGCGGAGAGCTGCAAGTATCAGGTTGATTCGGTACGAACCCTGCCGCACCGATGCCGATGCCCCGCCCTAATCCAGCCGCCGAACAGGCCCTAGATCCAGAATCTGGCAGCGCGCGCCCTGCTGATCAGAATGACAGAACGCCCACCTCACCCGAG
Organism: Trametes elegans; assembly: GCA_022606155.1. Taxonomy (NCBI): domain Eukaryota; kingdom Fungi; phylum Basidiomycota; class Agaricomycetes; order Polyporales; family Polyporaceae; genus Trametes; species Trametes elegans. Next base: position 309,360 of record JABYQO010000011.1, on the reverse strand, counting down.
AAGCAGCCCGCGTAACGGCCTCCAGCCCGAACCCGACTTCCGCGGCCATCTTCTCGACTGTCGTTGGCGGGCCATTGGCCCTCCACCTGCCGCGCGCTGATTCGCGGCTGCGGACCCTCCCAACCGGCCTGTTTCAATTCGGCGCCATTTTGAACGGCTCGGGCGGGACGCTTCGCGAATCGCGACGGCCCAACGTCTGGCGGCTCACGTAATAATGCGAGTCCCTATCTTCGCGAGTGCTTAGAGAACTTGAGGGCCTCACCGACCACCTACAACCCGTACGCCGGGCACCCTGGATTGCCCACGATCAGCCACTGTCGCTGGACGTCAGGGTATAACGCGCGTGAAAGATAGGCTTGCGCAAGAAACCGCGTTTCAGTGCACCACTGACATGCCTTCCGACGCAGATGCGGGCCCACCGATGGCGTGGGCGCTGGCGGCGCAGCCGTAACAGAGGCGCAAACATAACCGCGTCTGGACCCGGAGTCGTTCTTGAGCGTAGGTCGAAGGGCCAGGGGCGCGAAGCGAAGGAAGCCCTCCCCGGACGTCCACGCGAGGCAGAGGAAGCAAGACGTGCCCCTGCACGCCATCGCACTGACGTGCACGGTACGTCAGGCGGTCTCCGTTTGTCTTCCCGCCGTGCCTCTAGTTCACCGGGGGACGACTGGGGCAACAGAACGTCAACGGGCGCATTTCGTCAGCGTATGCGTCTCCTCCTTTATCACGGACATACATGACCATGCGTTGCGCAGGTGCGACGCAAGGTTCTGTGATACTAGCACGTCTGCGTCAACGGTGGAAGCCAATGCAAGTCCGAAGCTGACACGCACCATGACCCTCCCGTTCATACTAGCCTCGGGCCAGGCAACGCTATGCGGGGCGAATTGTTTCTGCTACCCAAATGGGAGCCACCGTCTGGGCTCTGGAGCAGCCTGAGCGAGCTCATTGGCAGCAGCTACAGCGCCCGAACGACTCCGGGCCGACGCGCGCGTCTTCCGCACTATACCGACGAATGATGGTGCCCACCGTCCGACCGCGAGTTCTCCATATCACTGCGGCGTCGCGCGTTCCGACGCGTTCCCAACGAGCGAGCTGTACGACGGAAACGAGCAGCAGCGCGAGCTGCGTCGGAACGGAGTTGATGACCGGGACGTCCCTACGTACACTGGCGAGGCTTGCCCAAACGAGACTACGGGGACGGATCAGCTCCAAACTCGCACGTCTGGACGGAAAGAGGAGTTAGCTGGCGTCGGCTTGGCGGTTTTGCGATGGGAGCGATGGCGTGTTCTCCGTACGGGCCATCAGGCCCGGGGGGTACGGGATTGCCGATGCGCAGCTCTCAGAGTTGGTGCAACATGTACTACAGGCGGCTATAGTTACGCTAGAATACGGATAATGCACCCCTCTGACACTGGCATGCACGGTAAGGAAGCGTGACCAGGGAAGTGCACGTCAGGCGTGACACTTCTATCAGCTGCAGCACCCACCTTGACCTAGTCTCCCCTAGGCAGACGTCCGAAGTAATCTTGACCCACACCTGTTTGGAATTTGCGGCATCAATTTCCCTGATGCGGACGTACGCATGCGCTGTTCCCTGTCACTCTCAACTTCAGAACATGGGACGTAGAGTACGCACTAATCTCGCTAGGAACGCCTGGTCACTACATTCACCGTATGTCGCGACAGGGACGAGTCATGTCATGAGGTAACACAAGAAGCAGTCAGAACTATATCTGATGTTCGCAAGACAGTAGTCGTGAAGTTCTCAACAAACTGTGTTGTTCCGTCCTCGTCGCATCACGGGAGTGGTGGTTCGTGACGTCGGTGAGTGCTGATGTCGCCACAGAATTTGGGCCGTATTTCAAGCCAACCGGCATTCTGAGAAGAAAGATCAAGGAAAGCTGAAAGGAATGAGCCCATACCGAACGTTGTGTGAGGCTGACCCCCGAGTGGTACACGGTCACGTGCGTGGTGTACGACGCGGTTGCGTACTCGGTTCGGTAAGCAAACAGGCAGCTACATTTGCAATTGCATACTAGAGGAACAACAACGGGAAGATTACTCTACCCAAACAGCGAGAATTAGCCTTGAGGAGGAGTCGGCCTTGCACTGTGGTTGGGAGCAAAGTGTCTGAGTCCAAGCGTTTGAGGCGCGTTACAGTAGAACCGAATGGGTTTAACGATCGCTCAGCAAGTAACGGATACCTAAACATCAGTCAGAGCAGCATGCAACGATAAGTAGTCATGGTAGAAGGAACAGCGCTCGACAGTCCGACTCAGTCGGCTCGAGCGGCAAAGCCGCGGCACCGATCCTGCAGGCCACGTGGCGCCGGAGTTGGCCAGACGAACTAGGTCGCGCCAAACGCGGCCACTGACCAAGTTGCCAATTTACACCAAACACCCAGCCCGGAGCGTGAAGTGACTATCGCCAATCACTCTCCCTCGTGAGCTATTGTGCAGTTATTGACAGTCATGAATTGGGAATGATAAAGACGGAACGCTAGGAACAGCTAGGAACCCGCGACAGTCGGAAACCTTTTACATAGAGTATGTACTGCCAGGGCCCGATTCACGCACAGCCTCTGAGTTACGCTCTTCGCCCAGGTCCACAAGCCAAGCCAGGGACATGTCCGCTCTCGAACACATCCACGACTCGCTGGTCGCGATAGGCGCTCCCCCGATCAGCCACGAGGAACTCGAGCGGTTGTACCAAGGCCGTATGGCCGAGGTGCTCGACTTTGTGGCCGCGAACGTTGTCGGTCGTAAGAAGGCTGCTGCTGCGCGGCATTCCATTCAGTCGTGAGCTTTAGTGGTTTCCCTATTGGGTCTGCGAGCGCAAGGTCTGACCCTGTCGAGGCACAGGCAGCGCGTCGAACAAATCCGTGCCGACCAGCACGTGGACCCGCTCTACGCACGCGTGCAGCGCGCCGAGGCCAGGCTCAGGAACGCGAGGGTCGCACTCGAAGCCTCCGAGCAGGCGCACCGGGCACAACTCCAGAACGTGGCGCGACATGGTATGGCTGCGAAGTTGCGAGCGAACGGGCGCGGGCTGACTGCATGCTGTCGTTGCAGAACGAGAAGAAGCTGCCCTGCAGGCAGGACTGGACAATCAACAGAAGACCGTGCTGATTTTGTCTATACTGGAGCGCAAAGAAGAGGTTCGTAGGCAACGGTTCCAGGAGATCTCTCGGCTATTGCATGAACTTCGGTAGGCACCACTGCCACGCATACTCGCTGCCAGTAGTTTGACATTGGGACAGCGATAAAGCGCATGAGGCATACAAGGTGCGAGACGAGGAAAATCCTGACACACTGAATACTTATGTCGTACAACATCAGGCTTTTGAACAGGGTCAGGTTCTCCCTGACGCAGAGATCGATACCACGGGCAAACCGGTTCGTACAGAACACACCCGCGACACGCTAGCCGTATGTCTGCCCCCATGTCGAACTCATGATTCATCATCTGAGTCTCTGTAGGCGTTGCAAGCGCACGGGCTCACGTTATCTCGCCTGTCTGCATTGGCCAAAGAGGCCGGTCTTGCTGCCAGGACTCAAGAGGCGGAGAGTCGTATCCGGGATGCAGTGGCGCGCATCGCTGCAGCGGGCCCGGACGATCTCGAAGTGGACGCATTGTAGTGAGTCCATATACGCTTGGAAAAGTGTTGCTGACCGTTCGCATCCCAGTGATCGATATCTCGCCGGCGCGAAGTCGCGAGCTCGTGCGAGCGTGCAGTATCGCTCCCCACTACCTACCAGTGACCAACAGATAGAAATCTCGGAGGTGGTAAAGCGGATTGTGAGTCACAGTCGTCCCATATCCGTGGAAGACGCTCACTACAGTTATGCTTCAAGGCCGAGAAGGAGGAACAGATGCAACAGGCAGGCGACCGGTCCGCTGCGCTGATTCTCGCATGTGCACGAGCGGTCAAAGTGGTATGCTTGTTCATTTTCAGCATCGCCCTGTCTTCTCACAGTCGCCAGACTTCGGAGTTCTCCCAGGGAGCCGCCCCGCAGTTGAATAGCGAGCTACAGACAGAGGCCACACAATCTAGGGGCTACGTCGATGCCCTGCGCCTTTCTGTCATCAGTCGCGATGGGCCCTCAGACAAGAAACCAGAGTCGCAGGGTATGAGCTTGAGCCACGGACGTGTACGTATCACTTGCCCATTTTGGGTCCAGGAGAGAGTGAGAGGTTGCTCACACGTCCCACAGTCCTTCGAGCGAACGCTTACCGACATCGAACATGCATTCTCGGACGGTGCTTATTTTGACCAGCTCCGAAAAGGCCAGTGTTGACACCGCTTCGCAGCGCGAGATACGGAAGCATTCCTCGAGGCTGCAGGACTCTTGCTCACACCGGACCACGAGGCTGTGCAACACCATGCTGCGATTGCGGGTGAGTGGTATTCAGGAGATCTCGCATAGGCCAATCATAGGGCCCGGCATTGACACCGCTCATCAGATATGTACGCGAAAGAAGAGGACGGGCTTTCCGGGCGGCTGTGCAAGCTGCTAGAGCGCAAGGGAAAGAAAGCAGATGCGGGACATGTGCTGATCCAGGACATCGAGCGGCTGATTGCAGAAGTGGGTATTATCACGGGAACGCACCTCTGACGCAGATTTGGAATGTGTATTATTGACTCAGAGTACAACGCTCACCCTGGCCTGAGGGTCGGTGTCTATGGTACGTTTGTTCTGCTTGAATCGCCGATTACTGCACGGAACCACGACGTCGTGATGCATATATGAGGCTATGATGGCCACTTGCCTATCTACGTCCTTGGGCATCGACAGCCAGACCGCGCTGCCGCGACTTGGTGTACTACTGCCCTCAGGTAATACTACGATTGAGCCTGCAGAACGCAAGAACGGTACGTACCTGACAGAATACGTTCTCGCTTTCAAGCTGCTTGTGTCCGGCGTGGTACATCAGTGGATTATTGGTTTGTCCAAATGATATCCAACGGGTTCCCACTGTCTTGGACGGTCGGCGCGGGCGCCTCCATTCTTTCTCACCGTCGATCGTCATTACCCTCAGGCTGCAGCGGTCCGGCTCCCTGGAACGTACGCACAGACCGTCACAGCAGGCATTAGGAACTATGCGTTCCATTAGCATGAAGCCCATCGTCGTCACCCTCGAAGAAGCCAAAACTCTCCTCCCGCATGCTCAGAACCTGTTGACAGGATCAGCTTAGCACCCAAGCAATACCGACACGGAGCCTTTATCTTGCGCGATGTCCGCTTGATCGTGAAGAATGGGCATCCATGGTAGTCGATTGTTGGCAGTCTGTACAAAGCTCGGAGGCCGACGCGATGGTGTATGTGGCGTCCCGCACTACAATCCGCGTGGCACTAGGTCTATGCCATCCTCAACGGCGAGACTGTTACCCCGGTCAGGGCGTGGCTTACATTGTTTAGGAGCACATCTCTGGAACTCCCCTCGACAAGGCGACGAAGTCGTCGAACTCTCACGAGTGGCAGACGATCGCCAAGCAGCCGCGAAACGTACTCACCCAGCTATCGACGTTGAGCGGCGAGCACACGCACTTTGACCTTTTCGGTGGTCGTGGGCCCGCACCTTGTGGTTCGAAGACCTCCGGAAGAGATACAATATGTCAGACGACGCGCGGACGACCGAGTCGTTCCTTGCCTATTCCCGGAACATGAGGGGCACAAAGTTTTTAGACCGAGGCGAAGAGATCCCTCTGTTCTCGCATGGCAACTTCCACCAGCCTCCACCGAAGTAACATCATCGTCGACAACGGACGCCCTGCCGCAATCATCGACTGAGCTGAGGCGATTTGGGATCCGTACTTCTGGGACCATCGCGTCCTCGGGAGAGCGGCCTGGCGATTCGAGCGCATCCTACGTCGCGGCAAGTTCACGGAGATGATGATCCATGCCTTGGGCGGGTATCTGCTCGAAGCGCAGAAAGTCCGGATTGTCTGATTAGACGAAGCTGACGCGTTATGGGGTGCGTCGCCCACAACCTCTCCAGTTCGGTTGACTGTGCTCGCTACTCGTGTTCGGTGTCGTTAGCCTCTCGGCACTGATGGATACCAGCATGGGTGGCGGGTCAATGGACGGTCGACACTGCAGACGCGCGAAGCTGTCCCGCTAGTCACCTGAGAATACGACGACCTAGAACAGATCTACAGATGTGTGATGCCACGGGGATGAGCCGCTCATGTCCTACCCGCATCTGCGAGTCATCTGGTCCCACACCGGTACGTTCCGCTCTGATCGACTTGACTGTTGTTCCCAATCTGACCGACGAGATTACACTGTCCTCAAGTAGTCGACACAAACCATGGCCGCCAATACCGTCATCACCCTCGACGAAGTCAAAGCTCTCCTGCCGCACGCTCATAGCTTGTCGAAGACCCTCGAGATTGACCCATTGATGTTCCACGACGGGATCTGGACCTCCCGTGATATTCGCGTCGTTGTGAAGGTTGGACACCCTATGGTGGTCAAGTTTGGGTTCTCCGTACATAGCTCGGAGGCCGACGCGATGATCTATGTGGCATCCCGCACCACCATCCCTGTGCCCCAGGTTTACGCTGTCTTCGCCGAGACTCACGAGGACGGTCGACACATGACGTACATTGTTCAAGAGCACATCCCCGGTGTTCGCCTCGACGATGCGTTGCAGTCGCTTCGCCCTCATGAGCTCCAGGCGATCGCCAGACAGATGCGAGACACACTCGCCCAACTATCGGCGCTAAGCACCAAACGGACACGCTTGCAGCCGTTCAGCGGCGGGTCGTGGGCGCCCACCGTGTGGTTCCAAGCCTTCCAGGATACCTTTCCAATGGGGGACGAGGACGCGCGAGTCACCGAGTCCTTCCTCGCCTACTTCCGCAACATGAGGAGCAGCCGCTATCACACCACCACCGTCGGGAATTGGCCTCTCGAGGAGTTCCTCGGCTTCTTCGACCTCACCCGGGCCCCCATCTTCTCCCACGGGGATCTCAGTCCCTGTAACCTCATCGTCGACAACGGGCGCATCTCCGGGATTGTCGACTGGGCGGGGGCGGGATGGTACCCGTACTTCTGGGACAGCTTCGTCCTCGGGCGGAGCATCGCGCAGTTGAACGATCCCGAGTTCATGAAACTGGTGGACTACATCGTAGGCGGACACTTCCCCGAAGCCGTGAACTTCGAGATCGTCTGGGAATACGAACACGGTGCCACTTTGAACACCTTGTAAGACCTTCTCGTAACACGTAACTCACCCGTAACCTGTAAGGCTTGCTTCTGTTTAAAGGACCCCTAGGATTTGCAAGCGCGGATGGAATTGTAGCCTCGAAACAGTGAGATGTTTGATAACACCTTGATACAGCTGATGCAAGATGTCTGGGGTGATGCTGACGAAGATATTCGTGTAAGGGAGCTCCTGCCAGAAGGGATGGTGGATTGGTTCAATCCGGACTCCGGCGCACGCCCTAATTGGGGGAGGCGAGAGTATATATTGGATTTTCTGACCCGTGCGTGGCACGGTAGTGCGTCTACTATCTCATGCTGTCGAGTTGGCGCCGGGCCGCCGGCTCTCATCGAGCAGCCTCCCTTCGGACTCTCGCACTCGACATGCGCATATCGCTTAGCACCTACCTCGACATAGCACACATAGCCCCAATATCTACTTGAAGTGGTCAAGGTGGTCGGCCTCGTAGTATGCGCGAAACGATAAGTGTTGATATAATTTATTTCATACCCAGGTTAAGGAACGGCCGGGTAGTGCAATGGTATATGTCGTTAGAGCCACCGCTCGCGCATTCTGCACGAGACATGCTGCCGCCCACGCGCGTGTGTAGACCCAGCTGTCGCTTTTGTTTGCCATTACGAAAGACGACTCTGTTATGCAAAGATACACCTTCATAACGTTTTCTACGGAGGGTTACTTCCAGGAATGTGGGGGTTGTGAGTTCGAGTCCCGCCAGGGGTAATCGGCTACATTTTATCTTCACGGGTGGCGCCGTCGCAGGCCGGGCCGCCAGCGCCGGCCTACGGCTCTAGAGCGGTGTGCCGGCGCGCGCAATTGCCGCTTGCATGAATGCAATCGCCGCCTGCCATCGCTCTTTGCACCCTTCCCGCTTCCCGCTTCCAAGTTCCGCCCCAGTGCGCTCGGCCGTGGTCGGGTGCTCGCACTGGCGTGTGCTCTCGCTCTCCGTCCACTGCCCTTCGACGACGCCTCTCGCACCTCCCTCGGACACGACGAGAGCTGGGCAGCCGTGCGCCAGCGTCGTGCGGGCAGCGCTGTAGCAGCGCACGGCACTGGGAGGACCGCCAGCCGTCGCCCTGTCGTGCGAGCGCCTACCCGTCGGCTCTCCTCGCACCGCCGTGCCGCAGCGGGAACCGCCGGGACGACTGTTGTGAGACGCGCATCTCGCAGGTCTCGCAACACTCGTAGACTCTCCCCCACGACGGCCGCTACTGTGCTGCCGCCATCCTGCTATCATCTCACTGGGGTCTCGCCGGTTGTTTCGAGCTCGTTGTCCGTTGCTCTCTCGCACGGCGCCACTACTTGCTCCCGCGGCATCGTTGCTTTCTTGTGTGGCATCTTTGCTCTTTCGCTCTGGTCTGCTGCTCTCTTCCGCTCGTCGCTGCTCTGCCTTACTCTCGTCCTCGTCGCCTCCTGCGCTCTCGTCCTTGTCGCTTCCCGCGCTGCTCTCTCTTGCTCATTATTTTCCCCAGAAGTTTGATGGCCTGTATCCACTAGCACATTTCTGTACGCTTCATTGCAGTGTTCTCCGTCCCAATTCGATTCTATCCCGCTATATTTTGTGTGCATCAGTGTCCAATATTTGCGATAATCAGGGTGTAATGAGAAATATATTAAGATTATACGGCCCCCTACAGGGTTCTGCATACCTGACATGGCATTCCATGCTATCGTCGTGCTGTGCTATATACACCCTCCGCTCTGGGGTCTGCATAGGGACGCCACTTCTGCACTCCATGGGGTGCTTCATTGTGGAGAGTATGCATAGCTCACCCGGCTGTGCAACATATGCAGTCAGGTGTGGACTATGTATATACATGCATAAATATGCATTCATGCGATGGACCAAATTGGTCTCTAAATTGGTCCGAAGCGCCCGCCCCTAGAGACCAAAGTCAACCCTGGAATTAGGTTACGAGACCATTTCTACCGCACGTGATCCCTACAGATGCTTCCCCTCGAAGTTGCGGACGGCCTCGATGGGCGCACACCAGCCCCACGAGCGCGCAAGAATATATATCACACTACTAGATATGTGCTGGTAATGCACTGAAAGGGTTCTGGATATTCTCAGAAGAGACCAGCTTGAGGTACAGCATGTACTTATACTCAACCAGGAATCGGGCATCTATGACTGCGAGAGCAGTCGACGCAGCCATTGGGCGTCCTCCCATGCCATTGTTCTCACTATTAGCCACAGTGGGGCTTTAACCATGGCTATTCTTGTGTGTAGCTAGTGTCATGGACATCATTCATACTTATGAATCCAGGTTTATTTTGTTGCTCACCGAGTTTCTCATTTATCAAAATCCAGTGCGCACTCGTGAACACTTGAGTACTCGTTGATCTGGAAGCTGCATGCATAGCCTTGCTCGATGAGCGCATCCGGTTGCCAGGGAGCTGAGAAAGGTAAATCCACATCCTAAAAACACAAACGGGGCAAGGTAGCTGATTTCCCACGCGCAGGCGCAGGCTCAGCGTCGGACATGGCAGACCTGGTACGTCGCACCCTGCTAACACTCCGTTTCATTTCGCCATATTCATCTCTGCCGGGTTCACGAGATTACCTGCCAGTGGTGGGAGTCTACCGTTTGGTGGTCATTAGGTTGTAGTTGTAGCACGGCGTGTGGAGAAGGCTTGTTTATTTTCGCAATCAGCGTACACGAGCAGTTGGTGATTGTTCAAACATGCGGCGTTGTCTCGCATACTACTCACTCGGAGACCCTCAAAGTTCCTCAGCACCGAGGGCCGGCCAGACGCTGACCCTCTGTCGCCCTCTCACGAGCCCTCGGAGTCACCGCAAGTTCTAGAGCTCCCAACCACGTATTGATGGTGAAGGGGCCCTATGACTCCTCTGATTCGACACAAGGGTGTTTCCCCAAAGACGTGCGATACAAGTGCAAAAATGAGTCTATCGTGACGGTTCTCATGGCCCATCGTATACTATCGGTACATCCAACCCCGGCCATACGTACAATAATCATACACGTCCACCGCATCACAGAACATACCGGAAGTCGCGATTTTGAATGTCTGTGAGATCCAGGAATTCCTGCGTGCGTGCGTACGCGTGAGCACCATCTCCTGCACGAGGCATCGCCGAGCGAGACGCAAGGACACACCTTCGCGACGCGCCGTTCCGTGCGCGTGCCGTCGGGGAGGACGACCTCGATGTACACGTCGTCGTACTTGTCGTCCGCGGGCTCCGCGTCACGCTTCTTGTTCTCGCGCGCGAGCAGGAAGCGGATGAGAAGCATGAGCAGCGGGCACACGACGTAGCAGATCCCGATGATGATCCACGGGACGTGGTTGCTGGTGGGAAGGGACCGAGACCGCGTTAGCCCTGGTGCGATGCTGGGACGACAGTGCGCGCGCGACTCACCGAGGCTTGTACTTCGCCTGCCACATGAACGGCGCAGCGGCGTTCCCGACGCAGTACGCGATGAGCATGATTGCGTTCACGGTGACACGCTTCGTGTGCCCGGCCGTGACGCTCGACACCCATGACAGGGACAGCACAAAGCCGGTCGTCCCGACGCCTATGGTGAGAAACGTCAATACACTTTCCTTCAGGAGTATCAAGGGGAAGGACGACAAACGCACCGGTTAGCCACTGCCCGAACAGCAAGCCGACCTTGTTCTCCCAAGGCAAGAAGTTGATGATGAACACGCCCAGGATGTTCGGGATGAAGTAGATCGCGCCGACATACGCGCGGCTGTTCGGTATGCGCGCGGCGAGCTGCACGCCGGTGTAGATGGTGACGATCTCGACGAAGCCGTCGACGCAACCGAGCAGGGTCGTCTGCAGGTTCGAGAAGCCGAAGGAGGAGACGATGATTTGCCGTTGGTTCGTCAGGCTGTTCGGCACATTGTCGAGCGCGGAGAAGAGCGCGAAGAGCCACGTCTTCGGATCGGTCAAGGCCTCGTAGAACCTGCGGAGTTGGGTCATGAGCTGCTCTACATATGCATGTAGTATGCGGAGAGGGACGTACTGCTCAACCTTGAAGTGCTTGTTCTCGACACCGGTTTGGTTCTCCTGCGGGGATGTAAGCGCTCGGCGTGAGGATGCACAATCGAGAGTGACGAACCTGAATCCGCTTGACTGCCTTACCGCGCTCCTCTGGCGTCAGGAACCAGGCGTTCGTCGGAGAGTCAGGGAAGAAGAACCTGTGCAGCTGTCAGCTCACTGCACGTTCCCTGGCTAGAAGCCTGCGCACCAATAAAGAACCGCCGTGATGAGCGTCAACATGCCGGTTATGATCATAAGCCTGCAGGAACGGTTAACCATGGAGAGAAGTGTCGGAGGGGACGCGCGACGGACCATTGCCACGGCTCAAAGTTGTCTGTCTTGATGTGAAGTGTGCCGAAGCTCAGGAAGCCCGAAATGATTTGTGCTGCATCATCCGTGTTACCCGCGGGTTCTCTGACGTGATCTCGCGCGATACCCACCAGTGCCGTTCATGAGGACTAGACGCACAGACATTGTCAACACGCACTCCTCGACACCACGCAGAACGAGGAAGACGTACACCAATATCCAACGCGCAGTGTCTGCTCCTTGCGAGTATAGAACATGGAGCTCACGATCATGAACCCGGCTGTGATCGAGCCCTCGCACATGCCCAGAATGAGCCGGACGGCGAAAAGGCCGCCGAAGTTGACGCATGCCGCGTGCGCACAGAGGGCGACACCCCATGTGAAGATGTTAATGCTGAAGTAGTCGTGAGATGGTGTGGGCGAGGAAGAGACAAAGGTACGCACCTCATCCATTTGCCGACGGGGAACCGTTGTAGTGCAAGGTTCTGGGGATACTCGAACACGAGGTAGCTCAGGTAGAAGATCGTGCCGAGCCTTCCTCAAGGTAAGCATGAGCACAACGGACACTGGTGGTACAGTGACATACCAGTTGTATCTGAGAACGAAGACGTCAAGTACAGCACATGTCATATTTTGGAGACGAGACTTACTGGTTGGTCGTGAGATGCGTGGCCTCCCTGATCCCAAGAATAGCCGAGCTACCGAGAGTCGTCTTGTCCATGAACTGGATCCAGTACAGGACTGGCAACAAGGAGTTAACACATCATCGTTGTGGCACCGAAGTAAAGTACTTACTGCACATCAGAGGGAGAATGTGCCAGTCGATCTTCTTCCGGAGCCGGTTAGACTCCTCCGGGGTGAGTTCCTGGTCGATACCTGCCGCAAGTTGCGCAGCGGTATCGACGTCCTTGTCGACGGCGGCGACATGGACATTCACCTGGACCTTCTTCTCGTCGACGTCGCTGAACGAATCCTTTGTGCTCATTGTGGACGAGTCGCAAGGAGAGAGAAGGATGCGCAGAAGACCCGGCCGGAGCGGTGGAGTGCCTCCGAGCGGTTCGACCTTCGCGTCCCTTATAAGCGCGCCATCACGAGCACTGAGATAGCGTTATCCATGTGATGGTCATAGGTTCTCAGGGTGTCCATTCTCCCGCACTCGGTGCGCTCCGGACTAGAGCACGCCTTCTGTTCGCGGTGAAATCTGCCGTACGGTCCCTTATCGTCTCCACGGATAGCGCGCGGAAGCGCGATACGGTGTCTGTGAGGAGTGTCAGGCACGTCGCGAGGGTCATACTTCTGCAAACAGTCCATACCAAGAGTATGTGTGTCGCCCTTCGGCAAAAGGGGCGTTCCGGACGATTTGCGGGCACGACGTAGGGTTCCAACTTCACAGTAGGAGAGTCATCCCAAGGCGCTCTACCATTAACGCTGTCACGGTCTCAGGGGTAAGGAGACCGTAGACGGCGATAGGAAACTCGTAGGCGCCCATGCCGTCGTGTGTTCGCGAATCTCGTACTGCTGAAAGTTGCGTACTGCTTGTTCTGCACCGGCGATGAACCACTACAGCATCTAGCACCTCGGAGTGTTGATAGCAGGTATTTTACATGCCAAGGAGGGGGTTAGAGCCCGTCCGATGTCTTCGGGCTCAGGCCGCAGCTTCAATTGCAAACGTCGCCCTTAGGCAGGCACCACATCCCTAGCCGCACATACACAGACAGCTGGGTGGGCGCGCGTGATCGACTCTGCTCATCCCTGGAAGATTGAACGGTTCGAGACCCTGTCGAGTCGCAGCGTTGGGCACTGGCAGACAGCGGTAGCCCGACATGCATATCTTATCTCGCTCGACGCCCTCGCGCCACACCGCCAAATAAATTGGTGTGTGTGGATCGGACGCTACTGCGACGACGTCTATCGTCGATCGCAGAGATGGATGAACGGTCGATCCTTGAGACAAGTGTCTTGGCGTAGAACAATTCGCGGGAGGCCGGCGATATTGTCTGCGGCATTGCCATGTTTGCCGCCGGTGGGCCTCGCGGCTCCGACATCTGCGATTCCGCGGGGGTAAAGTGAGTAATTGTGTCGTCACATAGAGATTGGAGCCAAGCCTCTATGCCTGCAACTGAACTGTAGATACCGGCTACGGAGAGCCGTAGTAGCACTGGAAATTTTGCAGCATATGCCTAAGAAGGCTCGCACGACCGTCAGCCGGACCGCTCGCAAAAAGGGATTGCGGCTCACATTAGGCTATCTGATTGTGTTGCCGGTTGCAGCATTTTGCGGCGTTGTATGTGTGTGCCACAAAGGATACGCAGAACTCGTTCATCGCGGGCGGGTCAGTACATAGTCATGTCAGTACCAGACACTCCTGTACTGTCGCTCGTCGGTAAAACAGTAGGTCAGAGGGCTGTAGCTCACAGATTGGGCAATTTTCCACTTCAAATCACTGCAAAGGCCTGCACTACGTGACTGCTAAGTGCACGCCTACCTGGCGCCAGCTCGGTATGCCGCATGCCAACTGGTCACCAGGGTGGGTTGGGGGTGGGTCATCGTGTGTGAGCATCTCACCTGCGTCACTGCGACACGACCGTATATGCACGATAGAGCACTTCTTTATCTTACGCGAGCCCTACCAGAGTACATCTGTGGTAGCTGTATTCTCCCGACTCGCAAGGACTTCGAGGGGATGCCAGTTGGGACAGAGACGAACCATCAAGCGCTCAAGACAGGCGGAAGCCTTGTAAAGCAGTAGAGATTAGATTAGATGCTGTAGATAGACGCTCAAATCCCACCGGTTGTGGCCAAGTTGTGGCTCAGGCGTCCGGATTGCTGCACAACTCTGCTCATCCCCACCTCCTGCCCATCCCGCTCATCTCCCCTCATCGTCCTCTGGATCACTTCCATACTCTTTTTGAAATCTGCGGCTTTGATTGAACTCTACTTGGAGGTCTACACGCATAATCACCGCAGAAAGCTTGACGACCTCCTGCTCTATTCTCCAACGCGCTCTGGTTTGAATCCTAATGGCTGCCACATTTCTGCCTGTGCTGGCTCAGAACGATGTCGATCGTGCTGCCCAGGTGAGTAGCATACTACTTGCTCTGTACGACTTTGTGACACGGACGGACACCACAAGACCGTCTGGGTAATGTGTGCAACAAGTTGTTTGGTGGAACTCGCGACCTGGGTCGGTGAGGCTTAAGTCCCGAGTTTCACTGAGCTCTTGATGACACCTGAGGATAACGTACCTCGGATCTTATCCTGAATCGCTGCATACAAAGACAACGCTTGCTCAGTGAAGCAGGCAACATGAACTTACGGTCTTGCAATTCTCGCTATGGACAATGCCATGACATGTCCAAGTACTACGATCATGGTGCCCACCGGGAATCTCGGAATGCCTTCTTGCTTGTGGCCAATTATCGCGTTAAAGGTCAAGACGTCTTAGCCCTAACCCCGTACGTGACTGAAGCCAACATTGCGCCGAATCCTTGAAACCACGAGGTTTATCGACACCCAGTACTTGGCTAGATGTCCTAGTGGAATAAACCCGTCATATTGCTGATAGCAGGGCCATCCTGCCCTGCAGAAAACATCCTGATGGGGTGCTATGCGTGCGGGCGTCCATAACCACAAAGTGCATGGCTGTAAGTTTCCTCCAACGCTGCCATGGGTCAAGTCTGTCCTAAGCATGTCTGAGGGTGACAGTACAGATTGTCGTGAGGGTTGGATGCTTCACCCGCACGACTTACAATCTCAACATAAGATCCTGACGATGCTCGGACTGTTGAATGTATCACCGTTTAATTGTACTCATGGACCACACCGTCAATCCCATCATCATATCCTCCCTGTAGACCCATCCTCCTCTGCTCAACATTTTGGTGTATCTCATCGATGACATTTGGCTGATTGTGTATACACAGTTGATTCAACAGGCGTATGCGCCGCAGAATCATCTCTCTTCCGAGGATCAACGTCAATTACAACAAGAGTTGTTCGAAATCCAACGTCGGCCGGAGGCGTGGGGTCTCGTTCTCCCCTTCTTGGGACACTCAGATCCCAATGTACAATTCTTCGGTGCTCATACCATCCAAGTCAAGATAGCGCGAGACTGGTAGGAGGACTGCCGAATTGTCCCTCTTCGATTCTGAATGATTGGGCAACAGGGATTCAGTACCAGAAGACGCCTTCTTACAACTTCGGGACACGCTGCTTGATCTGACTGGCCGTGCGATCTCGTCAGGTCAGAGCAAAGTCATTCTTCGCAAACTGTTTGTGGCAGTACGTACTGTCGATGCGTGGCTTCGTGTACATATCATCATATCCGGCCAATACAGATCACCTCCCTTGCCATCAAAGTCCACCCTGGGGACCCCTCACGATGGCCTGATTGGCTACGTTCTACGCTGAGCGTGTTCTCTAGCATGGGTGTTCCTCGCGAACACTTGCTAGACCTCCTGGCGATCGTCGCCGAAGAAGTGGAGACTGCAGATCTCCTTCCTCCTGCCAAGTTCGTACGACACACGCCATCCTATGCGTGCAACTCGACTGAGCGATATACCTTCGCAGATCTCAAATGAAAGCCAGTCTCTCCGAGGCGGTTCCTCTAGTGACACAAGCAATTACCGCATCCATTACGGCGCTACCAGGACAGCATTCACCCCGCGAACTGGCATCAGCACTGAAATGTCTGCAGGCTTGGCTGACCATCCTCCCCGCCAAGTACGTTCCCCTCTTGTCGGATTCCAAGCTTTCTCTCATGCCCGGCATAGTGACCTAACTCCTTTCGTGCCCTTGCTTCTGGCCCTGATGCTGCCGACGTCGGAAACGCCCACGCCGGAGTTTGATGACCAGACATTCATCCCGGCATCGGACACGCTGCAAGAGCTGCTCACGCGCTCCATGCTGTCGGAGGGCGCAGGCACGAAGACCGTGACAGAGCCGCTGCTCTTGTGGTTGGAACGCTACGCCAGCGCGATCGTCCGGTCCACATTAGACAGTAGGCACACGCTCTCCTCAAGGTGGACCCAACGTGAGACTGACGCGCGCCCCGGCAGGCGGCTTCGTCGACGACATCTCGCACTCGCTGTGCAAGCTCCTCGTCGCGCTCGGAGACCACTCCACGATGTACCTCGCGAAGAACCTCGCGAGCCCGGCACACGTCAAGCCCGTGCCCTGCCCGTTCCCGGTCCCCACGCCGGCGCCGACGGTGGCGCACCTCGCGCAGAACTTTCTCCGGCTGCTGCTGCAGTACACGGCGCTGCCGGGGTATTACGGCGTGGACGAGGAGGAGAGCGAGATGACGCTCAGCTTCTGGTACATCTTCCAGGAGTCGCTCTGGAACGTGGACTACGGGTTCGACGTCGCCGAGGACGGCGACGCGGGGAACGAGGCGGAGGAGCGCGATCGAGACATGATGCCTGTCGCGAAGGCGGTGTACTCGGAGCTGGTGACTGTACTCCGGAGGAAGGTCGTATGGCCGCCCAGGCCAGTGTTCAACGAGTGGACGAGGGGTGAGTGGTCACTTGTCTCCATCACAAACACGACGGCTGAATGTTTTGTTCTAGACCAGAAAGACAAGTTCCAAGCGTAAGTCTCCACAAACCTGGTAGGCGTCACTCCTCACTCACCTTATGACAGATATCGACGAGACGTTGGAGATACCCTCATCAATGCGTATGTACTGTCATCGGGTTTTCACGGATACAGGGTGTTAAACCAAAACAGATACTACGTGCTCCGCGATGACATGCTCGCATTCTACGTCAACGACCTTCTCCAGCGCCTCTCGACACGACAACCGCAGGACGGCTGGGAGGTACGTACCTATCCCCCAGCAATCAGTTGCACGCCGTCTCATGTGGGCACTACTAGGAAATCGAGGCTACGCTGCACTGTACCATGGCCGTGCAAGAAGCAGTGCCCATCGAAGATTCGCCCCACCTCCGCCAGATCTTCGGCCCAGAGATCCTCGGCCAGTTGCCCAAAGATGGCGAGGACCGCGTACGCCGGACGGCACTGAACATGATCGGCAAGTCCCCCCTCCTCCTCCGCTCCACTCGCACTCTTCTGACCGCGGCCGCTTGCGCGCACAGGGAGCTACGCGTCGTGGTTCACGACGCAGCCGACGCAAACCCCGGGCTCGCCGACGGCGTCGCCGCTTATGAGCGCGATCACGTTCGTCGTCGCTGCGCTCCCGAACCCGGCGCTCTGCCTCGCGGCGGCGAACGCGCTGCGCGACCTGTGCGACGCGAACCGGACGGCGCTCGCACCGCACATCAGCGCGTTCGGCGAGCTGCATGCCGGTCTGACGGGCATTCCTGTGAGGCTCTTTTTGCTTACCTGCGCGCGGGACGAGGGGGATGGACGGGGTGCTGACCGTGTGCGAACTGTAGGATACGGAGAAGGCGAAGGTGCTTCAGTCCATTGCGAGTGTGATTCAAGCACTTCCTCCGGCTGAGGAGATCCCTCCAGTAGAGGTGAGCTACACTATGATGGCTTTGTCGAAGCATTCTAACGGCAGCATACAGGCGATCGTCAGCCCCGTGGTTGCCAAGCTCTTTGAGGTGCTGCAATCGGCTGGGCAGGTCAGTACAACCACCGGTCCCTCTCGAGTCTGCGCTGAATGAGCCATACACAGTTACCAGAGGAGGCACGCGCGATGGCCGTCCAGCAAATAGAAACCCTGACCGGCGTCGCGCGGGGGCTCACGAGGGTGACGGACTCCTTGCTCGCCCTGGACGACTCGCCCGACGTCCAGGCCGCGCTCGACGAGATGAACCGCGCGCGGGAAGACCCGCG
Source organism: Trametes elegans (assembly GCA_022606155.1). NCBI lineage: Eukaryota > Fungi > Basidiomycota > Agaricomycetes > Polyporales > Polyporaceae > Trametes > Trametes elegans. The sequence continues at coordinate 291,015 of JABYQO010000011.1, read as the reverse complement.
GGTGCTCAAGCTGCGCGAAGCGATCCTCTCCGCGATCCGGAGCACCGTCGAGCTATGGTCGACGGACGCGCTCGTGAGCGACGTGAGTCCCCGCCTCGCCCTTCTCCACGATCCTACGGCAGCCTCACGGGTCCCCGGACACGTGCCAGGCATTGAGCGACCTCTTCAAGGCGATCACCGCGCTCCCGTCGGACGTGACGCTCATCTCCCTCCCCGCGGGCCCGCTCCTGGAGCTCGTCTGCGTCGCGGCGCAGCGGCAGCTCACGGCCGTGTGGCTATCGCTCGCGAACATGCTCATCATACAGCTCAACCCGCCGTCACTGATCCCGACGACGTTCAAGTCGGAGCCGAGCGCGGAGGCTTCGGAGATCGCGCGGAACGTGCTCCAGCTGCTCCTGCAGACGTCGCTGAACGTGTTCGCCCAGCCGGGGGTCATGGCTTCGGTTCGTGCCGCGGTCGTTATCGTATTTGTTCCCTTAGGTGACCGGTGTGATCCATAGAATCCGGACGTTGTACAGGCGTTCTTTGGTTGCGTCGAAGCGGTGAGCGTACTTGCGTTTCGTCCGGTACCCGGATGCTCATACCTCGCTGCAGTTCGTGCACCACTTCCTACCTATCTTCTATCGCCTCCCGCCGGACCTGTTCAATGCATTGGTGCAATGCGCGATTGGCTCGCTCTCACTACAAGAGAGATACTCTCTCACCTCAGCATGTACATTCCTGGTGAGTCATCGTCTCATTCAACCCACCGATTCCAGGACTGACCGCGTTCATCCAGAGCTCGCTCGTTAACCGAACGGCCACGAACGACGAGCTCACGCCCGCAAAGGCCGCGCTCGCCCAGACGCACGGCTACCAGATCATGCGCGCGGTGCTGTTCGGCTTCGCAGGGGTCGCGCCGCGGTCCGCGATGCCGAATCTGATTGAGCTCCTGTCGACGATGATCACCCGCTACCCGCTCGAGAGCAAGCGGTGGATCGGCGAGATCCTCTTCGCGGTGCGTGTGCCCCTTCTCTCTCTTGAGCGTGTAGTTGATGGAGTGCGTGTAGGAGGACTTCTACCCGTGCAGGGCGACGCCCGAGGCGAAGAACAAGTTCATCAAGACTGTGTTTGGGTGGGTTCCTCTCTCTGTTCCGCGTGCAACGGAATCCGACGCTGACGGGGCGCGACAGTTCACGGTCGCTCAAGCGGACGCGCGAGGCTGCACAGCAGTTCACGCTTGTTGCAAGAGGCCTTGAGGGCTCCACGTTCGGATACGCAACGGTCACCATGTAACCACCCACCGGGAAATACTCGTACGGATTGAAGGAGTAGTAATAGGCGGGGAAGCGTGGAAGGGGAAGGGAACTGCATAACATATTGTGACTTCAAGGACGAGATACACAACCACACCCGTCATGTATTTACCTGAATCGTAGCGAGAGCACCGGTGTTAGGATGATCCGAGTACCACCGTTCAGAGGCAACGCCCCATGGGACAGTGGAGGAGCAACTCAGAGCTGTCGCAGAGACATGAAAAGAGTGCTCGCAGGCGTCCGAGCGAGTTGCCGGGATGAGCGGGCCGAGTGTCCCGGAGGCGTTGTGGCGTCTCGCGATCGGCGCGCGAGTGGCTGCTCCGGGTCCGAGCCCGAGTCCGACGGCGCAATGAGCACGCTCGACGTTGTCAGAGACGATGAGCTCGGGCTTGGACTCACACTCGCATGGACTGCAACACTTTATCTTCTCACTCTCTCTCTTCTGGGCTGCCCTCTATGGCCTCCGCCACTACCGCCGTCGCGCGCGGCGCATCACCCCACTCCCCTCCTTCACCTCCGCGGCGGCGGGCCCAGCGTCGGCGGAACTCTTCAGGTCTCCAGCTACGCGGATCACACTGAGAAAGCTCCATCTGCGGTACCAGTCTACGGCGTGGAATGCGCTGCACCAGTCTTCTGTGGCGCGGCTGGCGAAGCGGAGTGGATGGCGGAAGATGCTACAGCTGGTGTACGATGCTGGGAGCGTGCTGGGGGTGCTGGGCATGCTGAGCTCTATGGCCTTACTTGCTTGGACGACGGGGCAGCTATCGCTCTCGTTATATGCCCGATCATCCTATTCCACTGTGCCGTCGCCGACATCAACGGTGTTCAAGAGAAGTGTGGCTGAAGACGATGGCCATGTCGCACAGTCCGCGAGCCACCCGGGTGGTCCGGCGTTGCAGCTCATCGTAGGCGTCGTTTCTGGCACCTCACACACTCTACGCCTGAGTGTGCTGGGACGTAGCTAACTCACACAGTGCTCTAACTCAACTTGACCAGGTCCCGGGGGTGACCACACCGCTCCACCACCTCCCCCTCCTCCTCCTCGCCCTTCTCATCACCCAAGTAATCCACGAATGCGGCCACGCAGTCGCAGCGGCTCTGTACGTTTTCTATGCGCCATCGCAACATGTTAACGTAACTCACCTTCGCCCGCATGCGACACACCCACTGCAGACACGCCCTCCCGCTCACCTCCGCCGGCCTAAGTCTGACCGTCCTCCTCCCCTCCGCGTTCGTTGCCTTTCCGACAGACGAGACCGCCGCGCTCCCGGCACGCGCACGCGCGCGCCTCGCCGCCGCCGGGGCGTTCCACAATCTCGCGTTCTGGCTCGTCCTGGGCGTCGCAGCCGCGCTCCGGACCTCCGCGTTCGTCTGGCCCATGCTCGGCTACCGCGACGTCAGCTCCTACGGGCGAGTCGTCGTCGCCGTCGACGAGGTGCGTGTCGGCGAAAGTGTGTCTTTGTGTCTGCGAGGCGCGGCTGATGGCGCGGGCTAGGACTCGCCGTTGTACGGGCACGTCCCCGTCGGCGCAGTGATATACAAGGTTGGCGACGAGCCGCTCGCCGCACCAGAGGGTGCAGCCGCACGATGGGAGGCGCTCATGTCCCCCAGCGCGGGCAAGGCGCAGACAAGCAGCCTCGGCTGGTGCGCGGACGAGCCGTGGTTCGCAGGTGAACACTCCCGCCTCTCGCAATTTTGTCTGCACGCTTACGAAGCAACACCGCATGTTACACAGCGCAGGACTCGGCGTGCTGCATCGGCGCCAGCATCGACTCCGGATCCGACTCGAGCGACGCATCAGGGCCGACGCGCGTGTGCTTCGCCGCGCTGAACGAGCCCGCGTTCGCGCGCTGCGTCGACCCGCTCCGCTTCCTCCACCCGGCCGAGAGCGCTGGCGCGCGCCGGTGCGCCGCGAGGGGCGAGTGCGCGCGGGGCGAGCTGTGCGTGCGCCCAAGGGGGGACCAGGACGTCCTCGCGCTGACGATGCACCTCCCCGCGTGGCTGCAGGCCGCTGAGGCTGCAGACGCGGGCGGGGACGGGGAGGTGACGGTGGTGTGGCAGGGCGACCGGCGGGAGATCCTCGAGGAAGGTCAGTCTGCGCCGCCCCTCCCGACTTCGGTGTGCCCAGACTGGCGCTGATGGCGTGTGTGCGGGTATGCACAGTGGACGTCGGCGACTGGCTGCCGCGCGCGCGCTGGCTGCCCATGGGCCTGCCCTTCGTCTGGGCGACGCTCTTCTCGTGCGTACCCCTCCGCGGTCGACGTGCGCGCGTGTGTTGACGGCGCGCCGGACAGGTACCTGCAGACGCTCACGCTCTCGCTTTACTTCTTCAACCTTCTCCCGCTGCCCTTCCTCGACGGCGGGCAGCTCCTGGACGTCCTGGCGGACGCGTGGGCGCGGGTGGGGCGCGGACGGCCGGGGGACGAGGCGATCCCGCTGGCCGGTGTTGAGGAGGGCGAGAGCGCGGGCGGTGTGACTACGTCCAGAGCGCGCACGGGGAGTGTAGGTGCGCGTGCGGAGAGTATGACGCGGTGGAAGAAGGTCGTGCATGTTGGCGCCGGGGTGCTGACGGGCGCGTGTGTAGTGCTCAGCCTGGTAAACACTTACTTTTGATGTTCTCAACCGTGGTCGGAGCTATGGCGGCAAGCAGCTCTGGTGGCGAAACGATCATGGTTCCGATGGGTACTCGACTGCTCCAGTGAGACGTGCATTACAGTGACTGGAGTATAAGAAACCTCTCATGAATGCGTGTCAGTTCAGGGAAATTGCTGCGTTAACGTGCCGCACAAACCCCTGGGCGCAACAAGTTACTCGAGGACTCACAGGAACTACCGCGTCCGCAAATGTCCTACAGCTTCCACCTGCGTCGTTCGCAGTATAGTATCACCACGCAAACTCGCCCAAAGCAATGTATTGCCTCCTTAAGAGGCCAGATGATATTACAGCAGTATGCAGCAGTACAATTGCAGACAGCCACGAACACCTCACTCGCGCCTCATCTTCGCCGCCCGCTCATTCGACCTCCGGCGGGACAACGTCGTCGCCCTTGCCCGCCTTGTCTTCGCGCGCCCCACCGGCATGTGCGCATGCATGTCCTTCATCCGCCGCCGGCGCTCGCGCAGCGCGTCCTGCGCGAACCGCTCCCCGTCCGTCAGCCGCTCCTCCGAGCACGCGCGCGAGATCTCCGACCCGACGGACGTCGCGGACTGCTGCGAGGACGACTGGCGTGCGCTCAGCGTTGGCCGTCGTTGCTGCTGCTGCTGCTTCCGCGCAGTGCGTTTGCGCCGCTGCGTGCGCCCGAGGGGCGGCGGGGCGCCTTCCGGGTCGCTCTGCGCGCTGGGAGAGCGGGAGAGAGTGGAGATGGCGGGCAGCTGCGGGGGCGCGTCGCAGACGCGGCCTGCGTCGTCTGCATCGACTTGGTCGTCGAACCCGGAGTCAGTCGAGTACATGCTGCTCGCCCTCGTCACGGACGCTTGTGGGGGGACGGAGAGTAGACCTGACTGACGGTCGCAAGCGCCTACGGCGGCCGGCGGTGGGATCTGGAGGTCGTCCGCGAAGGGGTCCTGGGCCGGGTCGGACTCGCCGTGGATGTGCGCCAGGCCCGTTCTTTCGCTGTTGTCCTCGAGCGTCCACCCCGCGTGTCCCTCGTCGGCGTCGTGCGCGCTGTCACGAGGGCCATGCGGGATGGGTCGGCGTATGCGCTGGCTGCTGCGATGGGGCGGGCGCGTGAAGCCGTCCAAGCTCGCAACTGATTTCTGCGTAGGGCCCGTCCCGACGACCGCGTTGAACGCATTGAGGATGTTTGACCGGATGGACGCCGCCCAGCCGTCCGGACCGCCGCCGGACGACAGCGGCGGATGGGGTGCATCAGCGGGAATGGCGATGTCCCCGGGGTAAGGCAGAGGGATCTCGTCGAACTTCTCCTCGTCCATGTGCGTTTCGCCCTCGTACTTCTCCCCCGCAGCCCTGACCGCCGACGAGCCCGCGCGGCGAACGCGCAGCGGCGCCCACGGCACGTCGAGCCCGCCGCTCTTAACCCCAAGGAAGCACGGGCGGTGGGGCATGAACGGCGTGCCGTACTCGGCGGGGTACGTGTGCAGCACGCCGAGCGCGGTGCTCGCGCGGCTCGACTGCGAACCGCCGCAAGAGAGGTCGCCCGGGGCGAGGTTCGTGATCTGCAGCGTGCCAAGCGCGGGCGCGAGGTCCGGCACGCTCTGGTGCGCGCCCCCATGCAGCGGGACCGTCACGTACGGGCTCCCGCCCTGCATGTGCACGTGCGCGGGCGCGGGGGACATGGGGTAGGGGACCGGGTTTAGCGGACCACTGTTTGCGAGGACGTCCGCTGGGAGTGGAGCATGGATGTGCGAGTGCTGGGCCATTTCACCGCGCCCCGCGCCAAAGATACCGATCCCGAGCCCGCCTTCGAGGGAGGGTTGGCGCGTGCTGAGCCTGTCGGTGTCCCAGGGCCAGGAGGTCATCCTGTTCAGCTGGCGGCGGCGGCTCTGTGAGCGGATGCGAAGCCACCACGCGAGGATGGCGACGATGAGCCCTGCGCCTGCAATCGCGGCGAAGGCAATTCCGATGTAGAAGGACGTCCCGTGGTTCTCCGCGGTGGAGGTGGAGGCCGAGTTCACCATCGGAGGCGGTGTCGCGGTCGCAGTCACAGTCGCCTCCGTCGACGTAGGTTCGGCCGCTGATGATGCAGCTGACGGTGGCGGTAAGTCCGTCGATGTCACCTGCGACGAGGATACCGTGCCGGACAGACCAGAGGTTGTTGGAGAAGGGGCAAGTGTATCAGTCAAAGTGGTGGACTGTCCGATGCTCACGGGGTCTGTGGACTGAGCCTCTACAGTAGTGGGCGAGCCAGTAGATGTCGGCACAGGCGGACTTGAGACCTGCGAAGCTGCGAGACTCGACGTCACAACCTGCTTGACGTCCACAGTACTCTGTTCCTACGGCATGAGCTCTGCGTCTTCCAAACATGTTTAAATACGTACCGGACCAGCCGCTGCAGACGCAGTCCCCGCATCCTGAGGGCTTCCTCCAGGCACAGGACCTGCATCTCCAGCTTGTTGCGCTTGGCTCTGCATGGACGGTACGCCATCATCGGACGTGATAATCTGCCCCCCAGGTCCGAGAAAGACGCCGCTCGAATTGTCCGACAAGCCATCTCGCGCCACAAGCGGAGACGACCGCCTCCTCCGGGGCAGCGGTACCGCGTGGTGCCGTGGTGATGGCGTGGAGAGGTGCATCTTCCCAGCAGATGCCAGTGTGTTCCTGAAGAAGGCCTACTAGCGGCAGGACTCACAGCTGCAGAAAGGGGTGAGTTCGTACACGAGCGCGCGCAGCGCAGAAGAGAGCCTGAAAGCGAAGAAAACTGCAGGAAGCTCCCAGAGCGAAGACAGAATGAACCTACGGCCGTGCGCGAGTGACGAAGGGAAGGAGTCGGTTGTGCAAATGCGGAGGCTGGTCCATGGTACTCCGCATGCGAGTAGAGGCTGACTGCAACTGCGTGGAGCGGACTCACGTCGCGGCCGAGTCCGCCGCGTTGACGATTGAAATCCGTAGTCCGATTTGCAACTGGACATTGGGAGCATGGCTTATTTGGGATAGCACGCGTATACCCGTGCTTTACTTGTTTGTGTACAATCACGAGGCGAATGTGAGGCTTAGCACGATACGAGTAAAAGACGACGTTTCTCCGTACACTCAGGGCCTCAAGTGAGAACCGATTCCTGAACGCTGTCATAAACAGCTTCAACACACAGACGTATGGCATAAGATCATGCGTACCGAGGGCAAGAGAGGCTATCGCCGCTCTCATCAGCGACGGCAAAAGTGCCTGTCGAGCTCCATAGCACCCACTCCAGTCTTAACTCGTCGCGGTACGGCTCCGGGCCAAACAGCTGGACGGTATCCCAGAACTGGTACGCCAGCGTTTCCCCGCGCATCTGATTCTCCATCGCGACGAGTTCCCAATACTCGGGGTACCAGCCCGAGAACTCCCAGTCGATTATGCCGGCCAACCGGCCGTCCTTGATGAGTATGTTGCGTGCGGCGAGGTCAGCGTGCGTGAAGAGCACACGGTGCTGCTTGGCGTGCACTGGGGCGGCGAGACGGCGTAGCGCAGGAATACGGTGCCTGTAGCGGAAGCCACTTGCTTGCGCAAAAATCGCCTCTTTGAACTCCAGCTGGTCTTTGAACGGCCCAATGAGCTTGCATTCACCCGCTCGGTTGCACTTGAGGGGCCTTCCTGAAAGCCCTGTGACCGCTCCGGAAGGTGGGACGAGCGACCGCAATTCTCGGAACGCATTGCGAAGGTCCCCGATCAAGGACGCTGCGTCTGACAGGTCGAGCTTTGGCGGTGGAAAGGATCTGGCTTTGAGGAGCGCCATTGTTTCGGTTATTCCAGCGATATTGCCTGTGTTGATGCAAAGATCCAACTTTTCCAGAAGCGGCAGCTCCCCAGGGGCGCGAATGGCACGGTCAGACATCCACTTGCCCAGCGATTCTCCCTCAATACGAGTCATGATGATGATACCCCGCGGCTCGCCAAGACTAAGAGGGGTATCGATATACTCGATAACGTCCAGGATTCGGGGTACTGGGATGGAGGTATTCTTCGCGACAAAACGGATGTTGTCGGCCTCGATATAAGGCGATCCGATGCCTCCTTTCGAAACAAGTCCGAAGGGCAGCATCCGTATTCTGATACCATATGATGCATCCCCGTAGTGGTCTTCCAGCCACTGATAGAACGCGAGACGGAGCGATGAGGGAAAGCAGCGCCACAATGCCCAAGCTAGACAGGAAAGGCTGTCGCCGATGCGCCAAGTCAACACTACAACTATTTGAGACAGGGTATACACTGATAGTGACGCGAAGACTCACTGAGCGGCTGTGTGTCTCTTCTCTCGTCGGCTTTGATACAAGAGTTGAGCAAGCCAGTTTCGCACAGGCCTCTCGAGTGGCTGGTGGTGTGAGATGGCAGACCGCAAGCGCCTGTTCAACATACATGAGAAACCACGTGCCGTACGACCCGATCGGACTGCCTCTCCGGCCCTTCCGGGGCTCCGCATGGACGGTGGACCCACATGTACACAAGCACTCTAAGCTGCTTGTTCTCAACCCGGACGCTCTGCGATCACGGTCCCTCTGGGACTTGATCCAACTCGCTACTGTTCCGACAACATCGTTTCTGCGCTGGCTTCGCCATGCCGTTGCGTACCACATAGGCTGTCAGAGGCTCTCCGTGAATGGCCAGTACGGTCCCAGTGGGACCCGCAGCGGATAATGAACGCCAATCTCTCCACGATGGGGAAAGATGTCGTTGATCGGCGAGCATGACTCGAAGAGTCCAGCTGACCGGCAGTGGTCGGGTGGACTGGTGCGTGCATGGGATCGCTCGTCGAACGGCTATCGGTACGTTCATGCCTATCTGATTATAACTGAACTATCGGCAGTCATGATATCAACTGGCTTGATCGCAGAGCTGCCTCAGGCCCGTCTCCCGCCAACCCAACAGCCTAGTGGTCGTAGCATCTGAGCTCCAAGACTCACTGGCATCGGCGTCATAACTGGCACCCAGTAGCCCAACTCGCAGCTTGAGGATGATGACCCAGTATGTGCATCCGGCTCGTCCTATGCTTCGGCTCTCAGGCTCTAATTACTCGTCTACAGACTTGGGCCTAATGACGGGCACGTCCCTGGCAATATCCTCGCTGCATTATGTGTCACAAACACCACTGGCGAGTACCACTGGTTGATTTACGTATGCACAGTGAGTTGTTGGCGTTCGGATATCCACTTTCTTCCCTTTGAATCGGGTTATAGGGCAAAAGAGATGGGGTCAAACTCCATGCCCACGACGAAATGAACACGGGCCCCTGGCGCTACCATTGCGGTCCTTGGAATGCCATGGATTCCATCACTTGCGTTGCGCTTACGAAGGTCGGATGTCTGCCATCCGGTAAGACGCCGGAGGACGTGCACAACATCGTCAAGGATATCGAAATGGCCGTTCCAGATGTGGACCGCCCACGGTTCGGCAACCGCTTCACCTGTCTCGTCTGGTTCCGTGCCGCCATCCGCACCCTCCACCGGGAACGCATCCTTGGTGTGACCGATATTGACAGACTTGAACAGAGCCTACGAGAGCTGGCAACAGCGATGGAGTTCCGCCGTTTGGCAGGGTTGCAAGGCTCGAATCCTCGGCCGACCGTCATGGCACCGTCCGATTTCACATACTAGACCACACCTTCCGGGGCGGGAGATGAAACGTAACAGTGGAGTGTAACTATTCGCTTATTCCTGCCATTGGTTCGATGGACTGAGCCATGCGGCTGCGCGACTAAGACACGACCTTTGTTATGCGGAACTGGCGACAAAAAGATAGGCCAGTGCCTACTCTGATTTGCCTACAGTGTAGACGTGGCTCCGTTCGCCTATGTGCATACAGGGCTAGTCTGAAGACCGCCCAGAAGTTTCATGTACTGCGCAGTTTGTGCGTTCACGTTAATTGGAACCAATAGATTTCCAACCATCTTGTGTCCCCATGTTGTATTTTATGCTCACATGTATGATATGACGAGCGAGCGCGAGCTCGCCTTGTTTGCTCACTTGTGTCTCACACCGTCTTGTTTTTGAATTTTTGTTGTATTCTACATGTATATACACGCCTTCACGCAACGCGGTACCTCACGCGTTTGCACGGTTCAAACACGACTTGTTCTCCCTTGCTTTCGCACCCGCTCGCACACCCTCGTTTTCCCACACCCCATGTTAATGATTAATCAACATACTGTACAGTGCATGGCTACTTCGACGATGCCCAGTTTTTGTTTAGCTTGCTATTGAAATCCGTCGGCCAGGATTCGCGTCATCTCTGCGACGCGATTGGTTCACGGCATCCGGCCCGGAGTCAGGTAATAGGCGCGCTATGCACAATTCGCGAGCAGCCACAACTTGACTCGTCCCCTCACCTGGATCCAAGACCACTCGCTCGTTCTCTTCGCCTGTTGGTCCTGGCCGACCGCTCTACTTGGCTTGAACGCCATGCGCATACCAACACTATGGGGTGGTCACGCTCTCACCAGGTCAAGACGATATGCGACGGCAGCGTCACGCGTACCGCAAACCATTATTGAGAAGGTCGTACAACGGTACGCGGTCGACCTCCCTCCTGGCAAGGCGGTGAAGGCGGGGGACTACGTTATGATTCGTCCAGAGCATGTCATGACGCATGATAATACCGGTCCAGTCATTTCAAAGTGCGTTGCACACATCTTAGCTGGCTGCCATATTCATCCTCCCTAAAGATTCAAATCAATAGGTGCTACACGAGTCCATAACCCCAAGCAGCTTGTGTTCACTCTCGATCATGACGTCCAGAACAAGACTCCAAAAAACCTGTCCAAGTATGCGTCAATCGAGGCGTTCGCAAGACAGCACGGAATCGACTTCTACCCCGCCGGCCGTGGCATTGGGCATCAAGTCCTCGTCGAAGAAGGGTACGCGTTCCCCAACACCCTCACCGTAGCCAGCGATAGCCACAGCAATATGTATGGCGGTGTCGGCGCCGTTGGAACTCCCATCGTACGAACGGACGCCGCGGCTCTGTGGGCGACAGGCAAGACCTGGTGGCAGGTTCCCCGGATGATCAAGGTGGAGCTCAAGGGCAAGCTCGCACCTGGTGTGACAGGAAAGGACGTCATCGTTGCCCTCTGTGGCTACTTCAACAAGGACGAAGTCCTGAATGGTGCCATCGAGTTCGCTGGGGATGGCATATCCGCTCTTTCTGTCGACGAACGTCTTACAATCGCGAACATGACCACGGAATGGGGTGCCCTTGCTGGGGTCTTCCCTGTAGACGATGTGACTTTGGATTGGTACGAGCGCGCTCTCAGGAGGCTGGATCTTCGCACATTCTCCACCCCGGCTCTATCCGCGTCCATCCCTCCTCCTCCTGAACATCCCCGAATAAACCGCACTCGCCTGGACGCTCTCCGCGCAAACATCCTCCGGTCGGATCCTGACGTTACCTACTCCTCGCATCTTGTCTTGGACCTTTCTACTCTCGTTCCTCACGTGTCCGGTCCCAACAGTGTGAAGGTCTCCAACCCGTTGCCGGTACTTGAGTCCAAGCGCATCCCCATCCAGAAGGCGTACCTCCTCAGCTGCACGAATGCGCGCGCATCCGACATCGCCGCTGCGGCGTCCGTCATCAAGGGTCACAAGGTCGCCCCAGGGGTCGAATTCTATGTCGCTGCTGCGAGCTCCGAAGTTCAGCAGGACGCGGAGAAGCGCGGCGACTGGGAGGCCCTTGTGGCTGCAGGGGCCAAGCCGCTGCCCGCGGGCTGCGGTCCCTGCATTGGTCTGGGAGTTGGCTTGCTTCAGGAAGGCGAGACGGGCATCAGCGCGACGAACAGGAACTACAAGGGTCGTATGGGCCACCCGGCTGCTCAGGCGTACCTCGCGTCGCCCGCAGTCGTGGCTGCTAGCGCAATCAAGGGTTACATCGCCAGCCCGGACTCCTTGAATCCCGCCTCATTGCCGCCAGCTGGCGCGCCGAAGTTCTCCATCGTCACCCCTGCGCAGGACAGCGCCACGCCTTCTCCGACCCCCGCAGCGGAGGAGCCCGTCCTGCCCGGCTTCCCCGCGACGTTCGCAGGGCCGCTCCTCTTCGCGCCGCAGGACAATCTGAACACGGACGCGCTCTACCCGGGCAAGTACACGTACCAGGACGACATCACGCTCGCGCGCCAGGCCGAGGTCGTGATGGAGAACTACGACCCGTCGTTCGCCGCGCTCGTCGCGTCCATCCGGAAGCAGCAGGCGGCCGCGCCCGTCCCCGGTGAGGGCGTCAAGCAGGGCGTCGTGCTCGTCTCGGGCTACAACTTCGGCACGGGCTCGTCGCGCGAGCAGGCTGCGACCGCGCTCAAGGCGGCGGGCGTGCCGCTCGTCGTCGCGGGCTCGTTCGGCGACATCTTCAAGCGGAACGCGATCAACAACGGGCTCGTGTGCGTCGAGTGCCCCGAGCTCGTCGCGGACCTCACACGCGAGTACGCCAAGGATGGGAAGCGCGGCGCGGGCGGCACCGACGGCGAGCTCACCGTGAACAGGGGCCACAGCGTCGACGTGAAGGTCGTGGAGGGCCGCGTCGAGGTGCGGTGGCCGTCGGGTGAGACGCGCACGTACACGGTCGGCCGCATCGGCGCGAGCGTGCAGGAGCTTTGGATATGCGGCGGCCTCGAGGGGTACGTCCTGAAGCAGATCAAACAGGCTGGCGATGCGTGAGCCTGGTCTGCGCTCGATATAAAAGTAATCTACTTGTAAGTGCTTCCACTCCAAGAGTCAACTGTCATGTTCCTCATTCACTCGATATCCTAGGTTTAGTCAGGGGTTGTGACTGCCGACGCGCTAAGAATGAACACAGTGCGAACTCTTCCCCACCCGAAACTATCGACCGTACAACAAAAACGGTGTTCACTTGAACCGCCTGAACTAGCCTCTTGAATGTGCGATCTCAGCCTATGGTTGACCCATAACCCATACGAAATCAGCATAAGAGCTATGCAGACTCGCAGACTCTCTGGGAGTCTCCTGCGCCTAGCCGCATCGAATCCATCGGTCATTACAAGCTTGCGTAGCTTGAGAAGCGTGTCTTGTCGCCGGCAAGAGCAGGACCAATACTTCATACATGCAGCAGCAGCGTCTGCAGGCTGGGACTCCTACCGACCGCCGCGTGAGTCTGTCCCGGGGAGAATATTTTCATGAGGGCAAGCATCGGCGCGCGCGAGGCCGCGGCGTCCTGTAGCGCCCCCCTCCCCCCCCCCTCTCGAAGTTCGTCATCATTTCGTTTAATCACGACACTATGAGAATACGCCAGTCACTCGGGCCTCGGATTTGATTGTGCCATGTAGAACAGCGTCGGTTGTTCATACACACGATGCTCGTCGACACCACACGATGCTCGTCGACACCACACGATGCACCGGCGGACAAGGTTTCCTGGATGGTCATGAGGGGTCGTGGGGCGTTCGGGCTTCACGCCTGAGGGCATTCGTGCCACGTTAGCAGGGATGACCACGCCCACAACCACGGAGTTCGCACAAACACCGTGCCATGTGAGGCGTGGTCAGGGCAAACTGGAGCTAATCTCCCGGACGTCAAGCCTTCGCGGAACCCGGCCATCTATGCTTAACGCCACAAAGGAGAAGTGTTGGCCCGGCCGCCGAAGTCGACGACCAGGCACGCAGCGACACCTAAGGCCCGCTGTGGCAGTGTGCGAGCGGGGTCGTGCGCGGTCACGCCGGCCACATACAGAGCAGGTCTCCCCGGAACAAGATTCATTTAAGAAGGGTGTACTCTATTTTTGCACCTCAGAGCCCGAGCTCGTCCGCGTAGGGGAGAGACTTGGAGTCGCCGATGGCGACGAAGGTCGGTTTCGCCTTCAGGAGCGACGCGGTCGCCTGTGAAAGGGGCATGAGCTGCGTGGAGGAGTCCGGCATGAGGCTCGCTCACCTTCGAGAACGCGGAGGCGTCGACCTTGTCGAGGGAGGACACGGCCTCGGTGAGAGACGCGGAAGATCCAGAAAGAATCTGGGATGCAGAGTTAGTATCGGGTGATGTCATGGAACATGTCTGCAGGGTTACCAACCTTGGGTCCGAGGGCAGAAATGACACCGTCGCGGCGGTCGAGGGAGCTGGCCGCGCTGAACTTCGCCTTCGCAATCGCCTTCTGGAGCTCCTCGCCCTTAAGATCACCAGCGGCCTTGAGGGCCGCGACGGCAGCCTTGCCCGCCTCGCGGACGTCAGCAGTCGTCTGGCCCTGGATGACGAGACCAAACAGCGAAGCGTCGGAGTACGGCAGGTAGACGGACTGCACGTTCGAGCCGACGGGTAGGTTGGCAGCAACAGGTGACGTGCTCTTCGACCACTTCACGGCGGGCGTGGCGTCGAGGTGCGCGGCCAGAACCGCGAGCTCGGGCGAGGGCGCACCAGCGGTGCCGAACCCGATGAAGACGGTCTCGGGACCACCGTGCGCATCCAAGCGGGTCTCACCGCCGAAGTACTTCGAGGGCGAGGACGAAGGGGAGACGGAGCTGGCAAAGTTGCCAAGCGACTTCTCGAGCAGCTTCTCCAGAGCGGCAGGGTCGATACCGGTGCCGACCACAGCGACGTTGCCAGAGCCAAAGACGGAGTGCGCGTACGCCTTCACGTCCTCGGAAGACAGGTGGTGGCCGGACGTCGCGAAGATTGAGTTGCCGAGGCCGTTGCGGAACGCGAGGGCGTGCGCGAGCTCGACAGCGTGCGTGGCAGGGTTGGCGAACGCAGCGGACGTCTCCGCCTCGCACGTGGGTGCGACCAGCTCGCTCAACTCGTAGCGGGTGAACTTCGTGGAGGTGAGGTAGGAGGAAAGGACGTCGACGAAGAAGGCCCTGCGCGGGCGGGTTCAGGCTTCCAGCGATGACGCGAAAGGGGGCGGCACTCACTCATCCCCGCGCAAAAACTCCGCAGTGACTGCGAGGTGCTCCCTGGAGAGGCTTGTGGAGAGGACACCGCCGTAGAGCTCGGCTTCCCGAACCGTGCCCAGGGCAGAACGCTTGTCCGTGCTCTATGTCCCCGCCGTCAATCCCTGGTTCGCAGCGAAATATGAGATACAGGGAGCGCAAACCGACCTTGAACGCGTAGTTTTTCAGCGCATGAGCGACGCCGGGCTTGGGCTCGAACCTGCTGCCAGCCTTGACGATGAAGGTGACAGCGGAAGTGGGCTCGCCGTTGTCCGCGGCGGCGACCTTGACGCCTGCGCTGTCGACGACGGTCGCGAAGTTACGGGCGATGCGCGACGCGGCGCGCGCTGCCGACGCTCTGGCTGCCAGCATTTAGAGAGGAGGTAGGATATGTCGAGGAAACAAGGGAGGAGGACGTCGTCGTCGGACTCGCTGCTCGCTGCGTCAAGCGCGAAAGGCGCCCGCTCCCCGTTCCGGCCCTTGCCGAACACGGCCAGTCCAATTGGCACGCTCGCATTTTCCGCGTTCCGCGCCTCGAGCTCTCCACAAGTTGGGCATACGGCATATATTCATAGAAAACATAGAAGGTTCAGCATATACATGGTCAGACGACAGGAACAAAAGTCTGTGGAGAGCATATCAAAAGCATATCGAAAGCATACACGAGGAAGCACAACAAGAAATCAGAGAGCAAGGTTTTAGAGCATTTTCAGGACGAGAAGACGCGGACTCGGATCGGAGAGCTGTGGGACCAAGAAGCAAGAAACCTCAAGAAACACAAACGACTATACACGCCTGGCGTGGACGGTGTAGCACATCGACACCATCTCACGCCCGCTCCAGAGGTCGCCGATGTAGCCCTGGACGAGCCGCTCCGCCTCCGCGGCCCAGGGGCCCTCGAGGAGCACCGCGCGCATCGACCGCGCATACATCTCCATCATTTGGCGGAGCAAACGACCGAGCTCCTTGCGCGTCGGGTCGCTCGGCCAGTCCCCGATGGGCGCGTCGAAGCGCTGGGGCGTGATGTGCGTGAACTGGCGGGACTGGTGGAGGTAGTACGGGACACGGTCCACGACGTCCTCGATCCCGCGCCGCATGCGCAACGTCTCCCGGACAGCGTCGAAGAACGCGCACGCGCGCGGCGCGGTGATCGTCATGTCGCTGCCGTCCGCCATGACTGGGTACCGCCCCCACTCGCAGGACACGAAGAGCCCGCCGCGACGCAGGACGCGGCCGGCCTCCGCGATGAGCGCGGGGTAGTCGCGGATCTGGCAAGGACACGCCCTCAGCGGACGCCCACGAAGGTTAGGAAGCGGGGTACGCGCACCGCCATATTGATTGAACGCGCGTGGACCATGTCGATGCTGCCCGTCGCGTAGCGGAGAGGGTCCATGATGTTGTGCATCTCGAATTTGACGTTCGGAGGCGGGTACCGCGTCGCGATCGGCACTGCACACAGTTAAGCCCAAACCGTCTCTTACGGCGCGAAGCCAGCGGAACGGGGTGCGTACCGATGTCAACGCCGTAGAACTTCGCGTGCGGGAAGTCGTGTGCCATATCCAGCACCCTGCGAATCACTGCATCAGCGAGAGTTTCATGGGATGTTCTTGAGAGCGCACGCACCACTGTCCTGTCCCCGTCCCGAGATCCAGGACGCGCCGCCGCTCACCGACGGCAAAGGCGAGCACCTCGCGCACAGGCCCTACGGAGGAATTCCCGATGAGCCTGCGCAGGAGCGCATTTAACCCGTTTTGTCTCTTATAAATTCCAGCATCAGCTCAGGTCCCTCCGCTCAAACGACGGAGGCCGCGCAGCTTGCGCACGGGCGACTCACATGCTGCTCTTCCGCATCCACGGGCAAAGGATACGGGCAGCGACCATGAGAATGGAAGAGTCTGCCCCCCGCTCCTGAAAATATTCAGGAATCTCGTCGGGGGCTAGTTCGACGACGCCCTCAGACGTGTCTGAGCTGCTGTCGTCGTCGTCGTCGGAGGGGTCGAAGTACGGGTCATTCGCGTCCATCCCGCTTGGATCTGTGTCGTGGTGGTTGTGCCGGAAGTATTGGATGGCCATAGGCAGGCGGAACGAGAGAGAAAGAGATGAGCAAAAAACGAGTCGCCGTCTGTTGCCGCGTGAGACTGCACATATACGATCCCAGAATCACAACTCCGACTCCACGCCAACAGCGACGCTAACTCAGCGGCGGAGTGACAGGACGGGAATTACAACTGCGACGTGGATCTGGCGGCGTTGTATATGGCACGGGGAACCCAAGCGATGAGATGACGGAGCACAAAAAGAGGCGAGCCGGATCGACGAGACGAGATGCACTGGAAGTACGTACCGTGCCGCGGGTCCGACGCGGAGGGTGTGTGAATGCTCAAGTGCTGTGACAGTGACTTGCGATTCCAATAGCTTTCGCTCAGCAGGAAGTAGGGGATATAGACAGACAGACAGACAGATGACAAGGACGGCTCAAGTTGCGGGGACTGAGGCTCACGGATGAAGATCTCAGCCCGTGGATATTGAGGCGGACTAGAACATCAGATGGTTCCCGCTCGAGCACGATCGCAAGGCTGCCACCGCCCACACGCGCGCGGAAGCAAATGACATGCTGACGAATTCGCGACGCGTTATGCCCAAGTGGGCGAGGAGGTCTTATGGAACCCCGCTAGACTGATCTTGAGGCAGGCTGCTCGGTTTCCCACCGTGCGGCCGAGTGACCTAATCCAGGGCCGTATCAAGGGCGCATCGCCCGCACGCACAGCGGTCTTGCCGCTCGCCGCGCCATGATCTCCTGGATCGATTTCCGACGTGTCTTGGCCAGGGAGGCGTGTCGCGGAAGAAGAGACGTCAATGATACGTACTCCATTCGGAGCGTGTATCTTCAACTCCGCCCGTAGTCGTCCGCTGTTCCGACACATGCACCTCCGGTCCCCAATCACCATCTCTTTAGACTACCCTGGAATCGGCTGGAGCGACCTCGGCACATCAACTGCAGGGACCAATCAGGGACTGCGTTCCCAGAAATGCGTACCTCGCATGCATCATACGTACTTAGCGATGCGTTCCAAGAACGGTGGGCGCGTATGGAGCCATCTAAATGCAGCGACTAGCGCGCGTGCGAAGAAGAGCCCATACATGCGGCAATTGGACGCACCAGATCGACTCCGGACGGAATACCACCGAGCACGCCTGCTGGATTGTCCGACGAGCCGGAGGTGCAACTCAGTGAGAAGCATCACGCCTTCTTCGTCGGCGGAGGCGGAGAATCGGTCTTGAGGCGCGGTGTAGGGCCGTGATCGTACGGCTGAGTTCCGGCAGAGGTCAAGGTCGCAACACGCATCCCGCCATGAGTGACAAGTCCTACTAGCATCATCACATGTGAATATGGAGAGCGCATCAGTATGGCCAGTCCACTGCTATTAGAGGGAACCGTGTGTAAGTGACAGACCTCGTTGTTGATACAGATCTTCGCTTCGCAGCATCCGGTCGAGTCTGGTCATGGTCTTCATCATTTTCACGGCATTGCGGGGCAAGGCACGCATGGGCAAGTTGATGAAACACGGTGGTGGGCGCGTCTCGTTTGGTTGGCGACACGATTGCCGATGCAAGTCGTGTCTTCCGTGGTCTTTCCTTGTGACCACAAGACTCCCAGAGCCATCTTTCTTGAGGCGCCCTAGGGACTTAGGTGTTAGTCGGTGCCGATCGGACACTCACGACGTTGGGCGGTGAATACAACCACGTCTGGTCGCGGAAGTGCCACATCTGCTCGTCTGGACTTCTGGGGGGACATAATGTCTGAGCAAAGAGTCTGTAATCGTTCAGCCATTGAGAGGCATTCTTCACATCTTCGAGGCGGATGTTCTGGAGGACAAGCAGATGTGCGATGGATGTCAACGTTGACAGAGGTGTGACTTTGAGTTGTTGATGGTTGCATAGAATTACCATATATAGCACCCCGACACCTCATGAAGCGCTGGGTGGGTGGCTATCTGCCCAGAGATGGGCGGGTCAGAACTTGACTCTCTGACCAGGGGGCTACCAATGCAGGAAGTGCCTGACTACAACCCAGACATACCCCTTGCAAAATAGGTGTCCAGGGTCCCAGTCTCACTTTTGACAGGCTGTTTCATTCGAAGTGTGACACCACCTGCAAACAGACTCTTATGGCAATATAACCTCGCATGCAGGCTCTCATGTCATATTCAAATGATACAGAGTGGTTTTTGGGTAATGAATATCCATGAATCCCACAGTTTGTGTTGTACAATGAGGGGGGCTCCCATGAGCACATGATTGGTTGATCAAGCTGAGCCACCCTTCTCAGAGCTGCCCCGCACAGTAAAGATGTGCAATCATGTTGGACACCACATACTGCTTTCCATGTGTGATATAGCCAGATGAAAAACCTCTTATTCAGGAGGTAAGTAACACAAGCCATTTCAAAATCTTATCCAGCTGCAAATACCATTATGAGTCTATTTCATACTCCTCTGCCTGCAAAACAACAACCACTACGCCATGTACCGATGTACCGATCCATTGCCTGCTATGTCCTCCTCTCTCCCCTGGATTGCCGGTGACCATTTGAAAGTATAACACAATGGCACATCTCCTTACAGTACACATCGACAAGAATGGCAGCTTACCTGACCTCCTGCTGCAGCTTGTTGTCAATATGTATATATCCAAGGCAGGGGAGTTGGCGATGAGGGTCGAGGACAAGTAGACCGAGGCCTGGAGAGAGCAGAACGAGATACCGGGCAGTGACAACATTGAGCAGACACAAGCGGAGATCACGGAGCTGGCAGTGGCAGCCCAGAAGAGAGAGAGAGGGTACAGTCAGCAGCAGATGTTGGGCTAAGCACAGGAAGGCTGTGAAGACAAGTTGATATGATGATGATGATGATGAAATCCATGTTTAAGGCCCGTCAGGGCTGTGCCCTATGGTACGCTCTAAACTATACGTTGTAGGTATCACGCGGGGCTGCTACTGTAGGTGTAATCCCGGCCAATCATAAAGTGGGCCCTTGCAGGTCCCGCAGAACCCAGGGGGCTGTGTGGGGGAGTAGCGGCAACAGCGGGGGTACTTGGACAGAAGGGGGGACAGTCGGGCGCGAGGAAGGGGCGAGCGATCGGTTCTGTCTCCCGGCCACATCAGGCAAGGGGTCAGCTTATAAAACCTGCCGTCTCCCGGGTTTATGCCTCTTCGGTCAGGGGTACGCCCGGCGGTCCGCCGCCGGTCGTCAGAACTCCACCGCCCGACGCGTTGAGAGGCGATCATGGCCGTATGCACGATGTACATACAGTAGGGTGATCGAGAGACGTCGCGGTATCCGAGCGCTATCTCATCTCGGGTAGGAGGTGTCCCTCCACAATCGGTGTCCGGAGTCCCGCCTCTTACTTTTGGCGGTTGAAGTCACCGCATTCCGGTCTGGTTGCCCCCTGGGTCAGACTCTCCACCAGCAACAACACTGCAGTACAAAACCACGGCAAGAAGACTGCGTACGCCAGGGGACCGCGCCGGGATGCCACTTCGACTGTTCGAGCATCGTCCTCATCAGAAGCCGGACTTCCATCCCATTCTATGAGCCAAGTACAGCCGTGTCAGACCAAGCAATGCGCTTCGGGGCGGGGGTTCCCCGGAGCAGCAGCCTCGCGCGCATCTGCCATTCACCCGCCACTCACATTCAACCGCCGCTCTACAGTCGCAGACTGCAGTGAAATCACCAGTTCTCCAAACTCGGCGCCACCTGCCAAGCCTGCGGAAATTGCTGCACCTGCTTCTCCTACCAAGAGGTCCAGTGGCGCCGCAAGCCGGAAGGAGACTAAAGGGGCTGCTGAGCGTGGGCCAACCAAGACTATCAGGAGTCGGGGCAAGAAAGCCGACAGGTATGTGACGCCCATCCAATACGCCGAGAAGCTGCAGGCGCAGTTGTCCGAGCGACCCGCCGGAAAGCGAGCGCAGCGGGCAAACTTATTCCTGAAAGGCAAACGCATCTTCTATTACGGGGGCGATCTGAATTACGCATGCGAGCAGACGCGGAACAGGATGAACATCGTGCGTCAGCGAGTCAGCCCACGTCTCTCTCCCGACTGACGTCTCGTCCCAGATCACACGCCATGGCGGGACGCTTGTGCCCAGATACGACCCCGCTCAAATTACGCACATCGTCACGGACACGAGCGCTGGCCTCTTGCTGCGGGACATAGGGCTCGAGAAGCTGTCTGAAATACCGCAGCACATTCCAACCGTTAAATGGAGCTGGGTCGTCTCCGGAGTGAACCGGGCTCCTATCAGACGGGCTGCCCAGCGCAATGGGTTAGGTAAAGCGCCGGAGAAGGGGCCAGACCGGGACCCTGCCCATGGGGTTGAAGAGGACGAATATGAGTACCGGGTCCACAATGAATACGAGCACGCGGCATACAGCGCTCGCCTCGATGCGGGGCGAACGCCTTGGGGCGAGGTGGCTAAGACGAAGGCCGTATGTGGGGCTCAGAAAAGCAAGGTCGGGAGCAAGGTTCAAGCCGGTGGTAGCCCACGCACGGGTCCCGCCGAGCAGAGTCGCAGCGCAGACGGCATCAGCAACGTCTCGTGCGTTTCAGCCCCTGCGTCCCTGGGCCCCGCTGACGCCCATCTCCCAGCGAGTTCACACAAGACTTCGCGCCCCCGCGTGGTGTGGCGGCGAACGCCCCCGGGGAGGTACTGCCCTCTCCTCCCTCGTCGCCCAACGGCCCTCGTGCGTGCCCCGCGCACGCCCTCGAATCCAAGGACGCGGCGCGGGCGACACGCGCTGTCCAAGCCCCTGCTCCCGCACGGGGCTCCGCTGCCCGCGACGAACGGGGCCGGGCGGGCTCCGCGGATCCGCTGGCCGAGTTCTACGCCGCCGCGCGGGCCGAGCACGACGTAGAGGTGAGTCCACTGCATGCCTTCCTGGACCGGGTCCGCGCACGAGAGCGAGCGGGTGACGTGGCACGGGCGAGCAGGTGGGCGCGCTCCGCGCCGACGATGACGACTGCGACCGCGGCGAGCCCGCGGCACCGGGGGGCGCCGCGAGCCGCGGGGGCCGCACGGGCACGAAGGCGAAGAAGGGGGTACGATCGCGCTCGGCTTCTCGACGGGTGCACCCCGCGCTGACGGCGTGCCTTTTCTGCTTCTCCGCTTCCAGTTCGCTTGCGACGACACGGGCGCACGGGCGCGGGTGGGCGTGGCGTGCCCGAACCAGGACGTGGTCGACAAGGTACAGTACCGGGAGATTTGCCGCTCGGCGCCGCGGCGCTGTCATGCTAATGCAGCCGTGCAGCTCGAGGAGCTCAAGGCGATCCACGAGGCCAAGGGGACGTCGCACGACCGGCTCCGGGTCCAGTGCTACGTGAACGGTGCGTGCTTCCCCGCTTGCTCGACGCTACAGCTAGCCTTAACGAGCGTGCTCCCAGCCGTCGCCTCCTTGCGCAAATATCCGCACAGGATCAAGTGCCATGGGGAGGCCGTGAAAATCCGCGGGGTCGGCGAGAAGACGGCAGAGAAGGTGCGTCCTCGCACAACCCCGTTGTCGACAGCATGCTGAGCGGCCTCGCTCCTCGCGTGCCCGGCGCAGATCATGGAAATCATCCAGACCGGGGAGCTCCGCCGGATTGGGCACGAGCGCACCCCGGACGTCGCGGTCGTGAATCTGTTCCGCGGCATATACGGCGTCGGTCAGTATTCTCGGCGTCCTTCGGATTGGTGATGGCGCATGATTGACGTGCCCCTTGTACCTGCGGGGTGGTGCAGGCCAGAAGACGGCGTACATGTGGTACGGCAGCGGATGCAGAACGCTGGCGGACCTCGCGGCGCGGAAAGGCGGGATCAGGCTCTCTGCCGAGCAGGAGATTGGGCTCAAGTTCTACACGGGTGCGTGTTCGCCCCCAGCTATTCATCCGCTTAGCACTCACTATGTTTTTCTGGTAGACGTCAACACCCGTATACCAAGGGCCGAAGTCGCAGAGATTTATGCCAAGATCAAAGCGACGGGTACGTAGCCGTATAACTGTCAGTACATTGTATGTTTCCACTGACATTGCTCCTCCTTTCTACCCCTCAAGCATTGACACTCGATCCCAAACTGGTCATTGAGATCATGGGTAGCTACCGCCGGTGAGTCGGGAGCCAGTTGCACCCTATGCCAAGTTTGCGCTGATCAATGTCGCAGGGGCAAGGCAGACTGCGGGGACATTGACATCACGATTACCCGCCCTACGGACGACGGGAAGACGCATCAAGGTACGCGGCTCGTTTGTCCGGCCGATACCTTCCGGCACGGGACTGTGAATGCCTGTCCGGGCGCACTGCTCCCAAGCGGTGGACGGTGTGCGGCTCACCGGCGCCCAGCTCTCCTCTAACGCTGCAGCACAGGGGTGCTCCGCCAACTGCTCATGGAGCTGCATCGGCAGGACGTTGTTACCGAGGATCTATGCTTACCGGACGACTGGGACGACTTGGAGCTGGTGTACCGCGGGTTGTGCAAGAGGGACGCACATGGGTTGCGGCGGCGGATAGGTGCGCACGCCCAGTTTCTCCCCCATTTTTTTACCTTGGCTGACTCGCGATGTGCGCGCCCGTAAGATTTCCTGACCGTGCCGTGGAAGTCGAGAGGGGCGGCATCGCTGTACTACACCGGCGACCAGATCGTATGCACCTCCCCGCCCCAGCCGACGACGCTCGCTGACCGCCGTCGGTGTATGTGCAGTTCAACCGTTCGTTGCGCTTGAAGGCGAACAAGATGGGATATTCGTTGAACCAGCGGGGCCTCTATGCGGGCGTAATGCGGGACCCGCGTGACAGACGGCATAAGCTCGACGACGGTGAGTCCGCCCCCCAATCTACGGCCAGAGTCGCCCAGCGTCATCTCGACTCCACTCCCCTCATTCGATTGTGTGCTTCCCTTATCCCTCATGAGCTGACATTCCTGCCAACTGACAGGCCAGATCATTGCATCTGAGAGCGAGGCGGAGATTCTACAGATATTAGGTATGCACGCTAGATCCGTGTGGATAGGAGTAATCGTTCTCACACACCTCCGCTGCAGGTGTACCGTGGCAAGAGCCGCACGAGCGCGTTCGGGAGTAAACAGCGCATTCATGTACCCCAGTACCGGGCGTTGACCTACAGTAACACACGAAGTGGACAAGAACCGTGTGACCACGTACTACGACGGCTGTTTGTGGAGCATCCCGCTGCGCAACTCTCTCGACTCCCCTGTCTGCGCGGAAGCCTGCGCATGTGAAGAGCAGCCGCTGAGTTCTGTGGCCCCACGCCGGACGTGTGGAATGTCGAGGTTCCGCCTTGGCCCTCGAGTGGGAGCGCAGACGGGCGTGCGTGGGCCACAACGTGCGATGTCTGGGAGGAGGGAGCGTCGGATTGGACTTTGCACGCAAGCCCGGCGTCCCACTGAGTGCGTGCGTGCGAACGGGGCGGCCATCGGGGGGTGACGGGAGTGGCCATAGAGTTCTCGGACGGATATAGCCTGCTATTTGAAGTCAGTTTCCGAGAGACGGGTGCGAGAATCTGACACTGCTCCTCGAAACGGTCGTTCGAGAGGGATCCAAGCCGGGACAGATGCGCACAGGGCCAATGCATGCTCTTGCCCTGGCTGGGATGCACGTTCAGGCTGTGCTACAACGCGTACATGGCGCACCCCGCGCAGTGTGTGTACCCGATATCACACAGGAGCGCTCTCCCAGCGCGTTCCCGGAACACCGCTCTCTTTCTCGCAAAGGCAATCCAGTTCATTTGGACGGGGACCCTCGTGGCAGCGAACCTCACCGGGGCCACGGCCCTGGCTCGCCAGTCACGTTCCCCCGGACATGGGCGCGGGAGACGTCTGCGGACTGCCGGGGGCACAGCTGACTTGGCCGTTTGCAGCATCAGAGCGCCGCGCTCTGGCGGTTCCTGCGAGCTTTCTCCATGGTGTCGACTGCCGGATTCGAGGGTCGCGGTGGGAGTGCTCGTCCATGGCGGTATGGAGGGCCCAAGGGGGGTGGGGCCCCGGCCCAGGGACTCGGTGTGCGGGTCGGACTCGGCTCGAACGCTGTCGGTCCAGCCAGCTCAGACAGATAGCGCCATGCGCGCTGGGAGAGTGCTTTACGTCCCCCTGCGTCGCCGTCCGGACCTTCGCTGCTGACAGGCTTCTGCGAGCTCATGAAGGGCAGACGCGAATGCATGGCACCTACCAGGGCGCGCGAGACGGCTTCCGGCAGACAGACCTTGAGTGCGCTCGGCTGCGGATCAGTCGGGGAAGGAGCCCACATAAGTCGGGGAAGTAAAGGGAGTTACAAACGGTCACTAAAGCCGTTGCAGACTTGTTCAGGACCGACTAGAGACGTTGTTATCAGGGCGAGTGAATCTCGATCCGAGAGATTTGTTTCTGATCGGCCATGAGAGCCGCTAGTATATCGGGGAGGGCCAATCGAGTGCGAGCGCCGGACGGGCCTCTAGCTCCTCTCAGAACTCTGCAGCCTTCTCCCCCGCCCGCGTCGTCCCCGCCCTGCTCCTCGCCGCCGAGCACGACGCCGGGATGGAGGACGAGCAGCACCAGTTCGTGCATGCGAAGCTCCCCGTGCATTCTCAATACGACAGAGACAGACTGTGAGTCCCATCACTAGCCGCCCTTCCCACCCTTCCCATCCCAAGTCCACGGCACCGTCCCCACCTCCCTTCGCATTGTACTCACCGTCGCTTTCCCTCGTTCCGACATATATCGCCGTCCGGCCGTTGCTCTCCGCCCCCCTCTCTCGCCCGCGCTCCCTTGCTCGCCCACCCCGACTGACGGTCCACGCGTCGTCATGGCCCGCCCTTACGACCCCAGAGAATATGAACTTACCATGCGACAAGAGCCCAAACAGGCTCGCATGTGCGGCGTAGGCGGTAAAGGTCTATTCCTTCAACACCTGCCCAGCACGCCTCGCTCACCGTCTCTTTTCTCCGCCCTTGCTCCCAGCTGACCGCCGTCCCATTGATCCGCCTCCCATCGTCCAACTGCGCGTCATTGACCCTTCGATGCGTCGCCCGCAATCGAGCTCTTCACGCGCCAGCTCTCCAGGTGAGTACCGCGTCCGGTTGATTGTGCGCGTCTTCTGCCATATCCATCGTGATATATGCGCAAAGACACCACTTGGAACGCTCTCGCGTCTACCCATCCCCTTCAAACTCGCCGTTATCATGCCTGAGCGTGCGCTCACACGGTCATCGAACAGATTCCGCTGCCCCGCCTTCGGCACAGAGCTTCCTCCAGAATCCGTACTACTTCATGTTCGCGAGCTTGGCCAAACCGGACGAAGACGTAGAGTTGCATTGGCTCAAGGTACGTCTTACCAACCACCCTCCCTTGTGATCCGGAACGGTCGGCATGTCAGCGATGTGAAAATCCACGATATCTCCCGTGGTTCAATATATGCGTCTGACAAGACACATTTCCTTCCCCGAATACCGTGCATATAGCCCGTGCATTCTCCCGATTTGTGCTGTATAGGGGGAACGCTGCGTTTGTGCTCACTGCAGCGTGTTCTGTAAGAAGCGCGTTTGATAACCTCCATTCAACACTGCCGTAATGGCCCTTCTCAGCATTCGCGAGCGATCCGCTCGGTACTCATCACGCTCGCCTAGAATGACATGCGCCGTTTACCGGGCTGTTGTCCTGCTGAGAGGTCGCCGTACTGTTGGCTTTACCTCTTCTGCACATGACCCTGAACAACCACAAGTTCCTGGATACTGATTGCTGTTCGCTTTCTCAGGATGGCAAGACACGATGCACGACCGGCTCTGTCGTCTCCTCGCTATACCACCTCAAGGATTCTGAGAATCACAACCAGGACGCAGGCTTCTTCGTGTTCCCCGACCTCAGTGTCCGGACAGAAGGTAGCTATCGACTGAAGCTAAGCCTCTTCGAGGTCGTCGGGTGAGTGCCCGGTAAGGTGGCTGGTACCTCGCAATCGCCGCTGACGGTGCCGAAGTAACAATGTGTATCATTGCAAGTCAATCTTCTCTGCCCCGTTCTACGTCTATACCGCGAAGAAGTTCCCCGGCATGGAAGGTATGCGGTATGCATCGCCGAAGCTGAAAAGCCTGTGCTCACCAATGTTCCAGAATCGACACCCCTTTCCTGCTCTCTGGCGGATCAGGGCATCAAAATCCGCATTCGTAAGGACATCCGCGTCCGGAAACGCCCCGTCGCTGCGTTGGACGCGCCGGTCCCGATGCCCATCGGCCCAGTGCCAGTCCCCCAAGGGCACTTCGGCCCCGTTCCCGTGCCGCTAAATGACGAGGAGGATAATCACGAGAAGGAGCGTGAACGCGAGCGTGAGAGAGAACGGGAACGCGAGCACGAGCGAGAACGCGAACGTGAACGCGAGCGAGACAGGCGGGAGTCCGCGGGCAGCACGAGTGGTCCCAGCGCTGGTGGCAGCATCAGCAGGAGAGATAGCGTTGACGGCCGCGGCGTGAAACGCGCACGAGGCGAGGATGTCGGAATGGAGGAGACGGGGCCGTCCAACCCACAAGTTGGCTGGAGCGCGATTGACCCTTCCCTCAGCGCGCCTTCCCACAGCTCTGCCCCGGTGCAGAGTACGCCTGTGACTGGGCATCCCCCTGCTCCGGTAGAGCATCCCCACTACTCATCCTCCGCCCCCGCCCCGGCGCCTGCGCAATATGACCACAGATACTCTGCACCGGCTCCTGCGCCCGCCCCCCAGCCATATCCCTACGAACCGCACGGGCACTCGGCGGGTCCGCCATCCCACCACTACGCACCACCCCCTCCTCCCCAGCACCATTACTCGCATGTCCCTCCATCGCATCAGCAGCATCAGCCCTCGCACCACGGACCGCCCCCTCCAGCGCCCTACCAATCGTACGGTGCCCAAGCGCCTGCACCTGCACCCGTCCCCGCGCCTGCGCCCGCACCATCCTGGGGACCGCCGCCTGCCACGCCGGCCCATTCGTATGATCCCTACGCGCACCATCCCCAGCATCATTACGCGCCGCCGCCCAACCATGGTCATCAGGGTCCGCCGCCTCCGTCCGCGCCTCCTGCTGCGCCGACGCGCTATGACTACAACTACCCGCCTCCGCCTGCGCAGCCCCAGCAGGGCGGGTACGGCGGGTACTACGAGCATCATGCCCACCAGCAGCACCATACCGCGGCACCTCCACCGCCTCCCCAGCAAATGCAGCCGCCTCCGCCGCATAGCGCGCCGCACGGGCATCATCCCGGACACCATCAGGGTTACGGGCCAGCTCCGCCGTCGCCGCCATCCGCCCCTGCACAACCGGCGTACGGAAGCGAGTACGCGAGCTCGGGGGCGAGCGCGGGCGCGTCTGGAGGGTACGGGCGGGGATACGCCGCGGCGCCGCCGATGCCGCCCCAGTACTCGCCATACGGGAGCAGCTCGGGGTCGCAGCCGGGCCCACCGCCGCCGCCGCCACCGCAGCCATCGCGCTCGCACTCGCACCACAGCGCGCACTCGGCGCACGGCAGCCACTCGCACTACCAGCTCAGCACGCCCCCGCACCACCACCAGTCGACGGGGTACAGCGGGTACCCGCTCCCGCCGCCCGGGGCCGCAGGGGCGCCCCCACCGGCGTCCGGCGAGGGCGCGTGGGGCGCGGCGGGGAGCGCGGCGTACGGCGCGCCCCCGCCCCCGCCGGGACCGGGCGCACCGCCGCCGTACGGGGGCGTCGCGCCCGAGTATGGCGGGTACGCGCAGAGTGCGCCGCCGTCGGGCGCGGGGCTGACGCGCATCCAGCTCGCGCCCCTGCGTGTCGGCGGGAGCCCGCCCCCTCCCGGAGGCGCGGGCCCAGGGTCGGCGTCGGGCCCGGGCGCGGAGCGGCTCGTGGGCGGGGGCGGGCTGGGGAAGAAGAACCCGCTGAGCATCGGGAATATCATATCGGACGACTCGGCATGAGTGGGCGGTGTGGTGCTGGAGGAAAGAGAATTGGAGATCGATAGGTGTATGTACGCTGCTGCGTTCGTGGCTGTGCTCTGTGGCTCTTGTCGTACTTTTTCGTTTGTTCGTTCGTTCTCGTTCGTCGTTTGTCGTCCGTCCCCCGTGTGGCTGTTGTGATGGCCACCGGTTGTGTGTGTGTTGTCAATACGTGTTGCTCGTGTTGTCTGGTGCCGTTATACTTATGCGCCGGGTTCCCGGTCGGCAATTGTGTGTGGGGTCCCAGGGCCGGCAGAGGCTGAGGTGACTGACAGCTGTTGTCAAATCGATAGGCCCCTCGCGAAAACGTCGCACTTAGGCAATTCGAGCGGAGTTTTTTGATTTGGTTCTCATCTCTGCATCTCAGGCTGTCCTCATGCAGTGCCATATTTCTAAAGAACTCAAGGATCTTGTGCTCATAACCCCTCCAATGCCATTGAGAAGCCTCATGATCTTTGCGGTGGTCAATGGGGTTGACATCACCAATGAGCAACTCCAGGCCTGTGCCACTCTGTTCAGCAACAACTACGGCATCTGGGCCGCTGACGTGTCCCCGCCATTGAAGCCCGGTAAGTGCTCTCTCTAGCTACGACACTCTGACATTTTACATTCTTCTTTAGGAGCTCGCGTCAGAATGTCCGCAACCAAGCTGCGGAAGGAGTGCCTGGGCAACTCCGAAGCGTCTCTCGTTGTCCTGTGCTACCTCCAGGATGAACTCGGCAAGAATGAGCTCATTGGGCATGCTTTCGTCACGAAGTGGCCCTATCAGCAAGGTATTTGCATTTCTTCCCTAACATTTACTTGCATCAACTTGCCCAGGCTATGTGGGATGGGTTACTCAGCTTGTTGTCAACATCAAGCAGCGCCGCCGATTCATTGCGACCAGCATGCTCCAGCAGCTCCGTCGTCAGACCTGGTTCAACGATGTCACAGCCATGGGCATAGTCTCCTCCCATCCCGCGGCTTGCAATGCCCTTTGCAAGCTCCTGAGTGAGTTGCTTGTGTACATTCTGTTCTCACGCTGACCCGGTCCTGTGAAGATGGCAACACCCGTGATGTCAACCTCGCCTACATCCGCAAGCACGCCAGCGCCGTGCTGAAGTGCTCTACTGTCCAGTATCTGAAGGAGGCGCAGCTTCGTGGAGCATTCCTCGGTGAGGAGGGCAGCTTGTTTTCTGCCTTCACTGCGTTCTTTGTCGACCATCATGAGCCCCTGCAGGTTCTTCAGACCTATATGAGTAGAGACCGGTGGTCCTTTGGGGATCTCCTCGACGGGCATGAGTTTTTGGTTCTTGTCCCTGTCCCTGTCCCTCCCACCTCCGACATCAATTTTTAGTGTAGGCTAGCATGCTCAGGGTGTTGTCATATGGTATCTGTAGTCTTGCGGAATAGCTCGGAATAGCTCGGAATTTTTTGGATTGTGTACATCACTAAGTTGGATCTCTGCTGGAATTGACCTGTGTGCGATTTTTTCGTGAGGGGCCTATCAATTTGAGAACAGCTGGAACAACGTCCGGTCGCTTGCAACCAGGTTCAACGTACCATGCCAACCACTGTCTGCTGGGGAGGCTTATGCGATGCCAACCCGTAGCGGCAGTAAGGACAGATAGAGGATGGGATCCACGGTGACCGCCAGTAAGCCGTCGCACTTCATCATCCATGTAACATTGTTCATCAGACTGCTGCAGTCACGCTGACTTCACGAATTGGCGACGGCTTATCCCGTCCAGCTTGGGCATTGTGGCGCTGCTTTCCCTCATCGCTCCGTCTTGCGTTCTGTCACCGATTGGAGCAGCACTACGGGGATGCCTCGCGTGGTCTCCGAATGCGGCTGCTTCCCTTCGGACTAGTTTCGAGAGGAGGGATCGAATCGCGATACATCGAGGCCGACAACATCCGCTCCGTCGCGAAGAATACCTCCGCCCCTGTTCCCCGGGTTCTCGATGCTATCGAGTACATCGGCATGTCTCGTGTCGAGGGAGAGCCGTTGCGCAAGTGGATGGCCGGCCGTGCCATCCGCGCTCCTGAGCAGCTCCCGCTCCTGGAGAAGCTGGCTCTCGGCACCAACACAGGCAATATCGCTGGGATTATCGAGACAATGGCGCTCCTCAAAGCCAAAGCCTTCCCACCGCCAACGCTCGACCTGTCGGATGCGGCGCCTTTGGTCGAGGATCTTCGCAGAGCATGCCGAGAACTACGGTCGCTCGTCCCACCTTCCGGAGCGCTCACAGGGCTTTCAGGACGACCTCTCAGATGCAACCGGGCGGGCGGATGCGGGCTCATCGGACCGTTCGAGGACCAACTCGAGTTCAAACAGGCGATCTTCACGCAAGCAAGCGGCTTCCGCTACAGGCACCGTATTCCTGCGCTACGCCGCCTCGCCGCCCCAGTGCACGCCACGCAGCGCCGCGTTGTCTTTACGCACGCCGACCTCGCCGCACGCAGCGTACTCGTCGAGGACGGACGGCCGGCCGGCATCCTCGCCCGGGAGTTCTCGGGCTGGCGTCCCGAGCACTGGGAACTCGTCGCGATCGGGGACCAGATGCGCGGCGAGCCGCTGGCGTACCCGTTCTGGGGACACCGTGCAGCAGCAGCTGTCGTCCGGTCCGGAGCCGTACCGCGACGGGCTGCGGCTGGAGCGGGTGGGTGGCTGTTGCGCTCGACGGGGATGACGGCCGTCGTCGGGGGAAAAGGGCGACGGCCTCTCTCTTGCCCTCGGCGCGCACAGCCACGTCTTCGCGAACGCCGGCCTCCTGAACGTCTCTGCGGCAGGGTTCCGGATCCGACGCCGTCCTCGGGACTGGAGGGCGTGCGGGCGGAAGGCGTTCAGACGGTCCTTGCAGCTTGATGGTTCTTCTTGACCGAGTACAGTGCTACGTGCATCATACCCAATGCTCAGCGCTCATTGCCGACCACCATGCCATCGACGGAGCAACTGATTCGTGAGCCGGGTTGCTCTGTCTGTGCCCTGCGGATGGAGTCCACTGGGAGCAGGGCGGTGGGCGAGCCCGACGCTGACGACTATTCTTGCCCGCGGTGAGAAGCTGTGACCACATATGCTATGTGGGTGGGCGGATGCTGGGCAAGTGTTGTCTTTGCAGACTCGTCCCGGGCGGTGACGACTTCCACTCGCGTTACTCCGTCCCTCAAGGGCGTGCAGGGCAGTATGGCTCTTGCGCATATGGTGGTGTTGCACCCAGAGATGCAGAGTAGCAGCTGAGAATATTTCGGTCAGTACAGGGTACTACTGAGCGACGTGCGCGGGATATGAAGAACGCACGCTGTACGATGTCTTTGTCTGACGGCACGTACCTGTTAATGTGCTCGATCCATCGTGTGTACTACAAAATACGCACTGCATGCTTGCACAAGAGCTCAACTTCAGTCCGATGTACGACAATGCGGAGGGTCTCTAGAGTCGTCGAGAGAAACATGTATGTCGGCGCGGCACGCGCGCAAACCGACCGTCGCACCGCTACATTATGATACACGGCTACTACAGTATCGGGGACGCGGACTAACCAAGTGTACGAGTATGGCGAATAACACTGAACAAAATAAGTACCCGCGTAATGGGAAGCATTGTACATCACCCAGAACCGAACGAGAAGGAGCGCGAACGAGGAGCGGGGGTGTGGTGGAGAGGGCGCCTGCGCAGGCAGCCCGCGGCGCCCGATGCAGAGCAGACCCCCCGGAGGAGATTTCGGGGCGGGTCGTTCAGTCGATCTCCATCGACTCCTTCTCGTACTTCTTCTTCATCACGCTCACTAGACGGACGGGCGATCAACACGGTCGCAAGCGAGAGTGTGAACACGGCGCGGGCCGACGCACCTTCTCGCGAGATCTGGCCCGACGAGAGCCAGCCCTCGGGGAACGCAGCGACGATCTGGAGACACACGTTCAGCGCACGCACGGACACACCACAGCGCGAACGACAACGAGCCACTCACGCGCTGGTACAGGTTCTTCCGCACGCCCTGGTCGCTCACGATCTGGTTCGAGCCCTCGAGCACGCTGTACGCACGACCACCGTTCCTACAGTCAGACGACGCCAGTCCCCAGCCGACACGCAAACCGGCCACGCACCTCTTCTCGTTCTCGATCCGGCAGCACTCGTTGCTCAGGCACACGAGCTGCCAGATGATCTGCTTCATCTGGTCCGTCAGCCGGTACCGCTTCGCGGGCGGGTGCGCGTCCTTGCCTGCGCCGCCGCGCCCGCCCGCGCCGCCGCCCTCCTCCTGCTCGCCCCCGGCATCGTCGATCGACGGCCGGGCCTCGAGCGCGGCGTCCCCGAGCATCGGCGTCGCCTGCGCGTCGCTCGCCGCAGGGGACCCCTCGGCGGAGTGCGCGATGCCGTTCGCGGGCTCCGCCCCGCCTCCCTCGGCCCTCGCGTGGCGTTTCTCTGCGGCAGAATGGTGAGCACAGGCCCGGCGCGCGGGACACGGGCGCACGCACCCCATTGCGCGACGCTCTTCTCCCACTCCTCTTGCGCCCTCGGAAAGCCTTCGTGCGCGAGCACGCGGAGTTCCTCGATGAGCGCCGTCTGGCGGTCGAGGAGGAGGTTCGTATGGTCCCGCCATATGGTCCGTTTGATCAGTTTCTGTGGGGACGACATAATCAGCGGGCGGAGCGGAGGACGGGGAAAAGTCAGGGTATTACCGTCATCGTGAACTTATTGTACGGGAACAGGCGGGGCATGAGGTTGAAGAAGTTGTCGTCGTATTCGCCGAGGATGACCGCCTTCAGCGCGACCTGTCCGAGCAGCGGCTTTAGTCCGGGCGGGAACTTGCCCTTGACTTCCCAATTCTCCTTGGCAATGGCCTCCTTGAGAACATCTATCGCTTGTTCAAGCTCGGGGTGGAATGGTTGCTAGAATGGTGCATTTGCATGAGCATATACGTGCATTGGACAAAAGAGAGGGGACTGGGTGGATGAGTCGAGCACTCACAATCTCGACAGTCTTCCGCCGCTTCTTCACGTTACCGTCTGCAGTACTGCTCGCCACAGACTGTGTCTCGCTCATCTTCCTCTTCAGCTTGCCGCTGGCGTCTTCCGTGTCCGAGAGCAGCGCGATAGGTGACTCGGATGTCCCCTCCTCGAACTTCAGTCTGGACTTGGCAGATAGTGCGCCATTTGATGGGCCGGCCGAACCAGATAGTGCCGGCAGAGGGAGGGTCGCAGTGGAGAGTGCAGCGGTGACAGAAGCAGACGGTGCGAGTATGTTGACCTTCTTGGACTTTGGTTTCCGCTGCGGTGCCGCCCTGTGGGACGAACCGAGTGATTAGAGCAAACTGAGAGGGAAACGGTGAATGAGCCACTGCATACTTGTTGAGCAACGCGACCTGTCCGCTCGAGACGTAGAAGCCCTTCTGCTTGGTCTGAGCGAAGAAAGTGCGCTCGTCCTGGGCGAGCTCCGAGTCGTCGATGAACGGATCGGTGGTGTCGTAGTACTCGGACGCATGGTTCCTCCGCTGGGCAGGGCGCGTGAACGGGAGGCCGTCGGGGTGTGGGGGAGAGGGACGCACCTTCCTGCGTTTCTTGACCTGGACTTCGGGGAGCTTGTCCTTCTCTTCGCCTTCGTTGTCGCCCTCGCTCTCATCAGACGTATCGCGCTTGGCCTCCGGCACGGGAGTCGCCGGCCGTTGGCCGGTGGCCTTTGCGAGCTCGGAAACGTTGACCTCGTAGTCCTCGGGGCCGCCGAGGCGGATGTCGAGGCGGATCGTCTGCAGGGGGGCACGGGCCGGGGGCGGGGGCGGGGACGGCGAGGGGGCACGAGGAGGGGCGGCTTTGGTGGACTTGGGTTTGGCGCCCGGCGCCGCTGCGGCTACGTTGGACGATGATGGCTTTGACCTTTTGCCTTTCGCGCCCTCGCCCGCCGCGGCGGGCTCGGCGGACAGCCGGGAGGGATCGACGGCGGCGGAGACGTCGGCGAGAGGGGGTCGGTCGGGGTCGGGGAGGGAGAGGGGGGAGTGGTGCGCTGGCGAGGACGAGGGGGCGGGGACGACGAGCGCGAGGAGGCGGAGGCAGAGGCGGACTCTGGGTCTGAGCGAGGCTCGGCGGGGTCGTTTCGGAGCATCTCGACGTCGCTCGGTGCGTTCTCCATGGCTGGGAGGGGCGGGGAGGGAGGGGGAGGAGAGGGCGAAGTTACCTAATTAGGCAGTAATCGGGGGGACGGGGAGGTTGGGATGGAAGATTGGGCATCTTTGGGATTCGACGGGCGAGAGTGCTTGTTTCGGTTGGGCCGGTTGCAGCTGGGCTTGTGGCCTGTGGCTTGTGCAGTCCGTCGGCGCGGCTTGGCCTCCCTTCCGCCCTTCCCATTGGCTCGGCGTTTGCCATCTACG
The DNA here is from genome assembly GCA_022606155.1 of Trametes elegans. Lineage (NCBI taxonomy): Eukaryota > Fungi > Basidiomycota > Agaricomycetes > Polyporales > Polyporaceae > Trametes > Trametes elegans. The sequence goes on along the minus strand of JABYQO010000011.1, from coordinate 255,906 downwards.
ATTCCCACCCGGCGCCTCTCTCCCCGCCCCGCAACTCCAACGTCGGTCTCTACTAGCACCCACAACCACATGCATCAGCAACCCAACACAATCTCAACGTGCAGGCTTTAAAGTACATAGTACCATGTTCAATGATACCACCGCGCACTGACAGGGAGTAACTCTTTTGTCACTCTCGACTCTCGACGATCATACGTCGTTCAGGCACCGACAACGTACGACTACTCCATCAATGCACACATCGGCCGCATCGCACATGTGCAGACGCGCCGTACTGCTCGCACATCCGTGGTCCGGTCGTACTCGACCTGGCACGCGTGCGAAGACGAAGTGCGGAGCGGCTCGCCCCAGGCACGCCGCCGAAAGCACGGCGACATCGCTTGGAGTCGGGGCCTGTGCGCCGTTGGCGGTGCATGAGCTCGCGTGTGGTGCGATGTCGCATGCAATGCTCTCAAGACCATGGCGGCCTGGCGTCGTGCTTCCCCGCCGCGAAGTCGCGGTAAGCGTCACGAGCGCACCACGTACTACTGGTTCGTGCTCGGCTCACCCGTCTTACACTCCCTCAATATCGCTGCCAGTCACCCGTCCTTCGGCCGAGCTAGCTGGTGCACACATGTCACACACGAAGAAGACATGAGGCAAACCCCGTATATCAGGCATCAAGAGCATACAAAAGACATTGGCTGAGCCATCCGGAAATCCGTGGACAGGGGGCCGAGAGTCCCGGGAACAGAGGAAGGAAGCAGATTGGGGATCAAGAAGATGGCCAGGGGTGATATCGTACAGAATGCTACAACGAGAAAGAGGTGCTGTGCGAGTATGGAACGTGGGGTGGGACGCCTCGGTGGCCCAAGGTGATCTATAGGTGGGTAATACGGGTACGTGACTAGTCGAACTTGTACACCGCCTGCAGAAAGACATGCCGGGCTGTCAGAACGACTGGGCGCGCAGATACGACGGTGTGAGACGCACCTTGATCTCCTTCTCGAACGCTTGCGCAATCTTTTTCCGCTGGATCTTCTGTGCGGCCGTGACGAGCCCGCTCTCCGGCGTCCATTCCTCCGGCGTCAGCACGAGCGCCTGGAGGAGCTCCATCTGCTTGAATCCGTTCTTTTTCCCGAGCGCGTTGCACTCCTTCAGCACGAGGTCGACGACAGCCTTGTTGTGGCAGAGCTCGGAGAGCGACTTCTTGGAGTCGACGCCGATGTCCTTGCTGTCAAGCGTCTGGCGCAGGTGCGCCTCGTGTGGGACGATGATGGCCATCGGCTGGCGCGCGTTCGAGTTCGCGTGCACGCAGATGTTCGAGATCAGGTTGCAGGACTTGTAGATCGACTCGAGCCGTTCGAGCGCGATGTACTACGAAGACACGTCAGTGAAAGTGGACAACTTCAGCCGTGATTGCGCTTACCTCGCCACCCTGCAGCTTCACCAAGTTCTTGATGCTGCGACAGGTTTAGCTACTGCCGAAACGGGAGTACTGAGGCAAGCGTACCGGTCAATCAAGCTCAACGTGCCGTCTGCGTTCCACTGGCCGACATCGCCCGTCCGAAGCCAGCCATCCTTGGTAAAGATGTTCTCGTCGTTGTTAAGGTCGTCCCGCTTGAAGTAGCCCTTCGTCACCGACGGCCCGCGGATGCAAACCTCACCCTGTGGGGGGTCGTTCGTGGACTTGTACCCAGCCTCGACCACGTCCAGCAGCTTGATCTCGATCGAAGGCACCGGCAGGCCGACCGTGTTGTACTGCATGAACTCCGGGGGCAGGATGGCGCACATGCCGCACGACTCCGTCATGCCGTACCCTGCGGGACAGTCAGCGATCGGCACCCTTGGCGGATAGTGCACGGCGCGTGATGGGTGGCGCACCTTGGAGGACGGTCACGAGCGCGATGGACAGGAACTCCTGAGTCTCTGCGCTCAGCGCGGCGCCACCGGAGAGCGCGAGGCGCAGCCTGCCACCCGTCGCCTGTTTGATCTGACTGAAGACTGCGGAGTCGACAAGCTGACTCAAACCAGGGACGCCTGCCTTCTTGACGGTGTACGCGCCGCTGAACACGCTCTTGCGCACCGTCCCACTGGAGTTGATTTTCGAGACGATGCCCTTGCGAATCATCTCCCAAACCGCCGGGACACCTGTCATGATTGAGGGCTTGAACGCACGGATGTCACCGACGCAGTTGCGGACGGAGGCGTCCGTGAGCGTCTTGACGCGGCCATAGCCGAACGTCATGCCCACGTAGAACAGGCATAACTCCACCACGAACTCGAGGATATGCGAGAGGGGGAGGTAGGCGATGTAGGTATCCTCGGCCTTGAGGTGATGTCCTAGGAGCGTGTATACGGCGGCAACTGAGGCAAGGAGATTGCTGTGCGTGATGACGACACCCTTCGGAGGGCCAGTCGTACCACTCGTGTACATGATGCAAGACACATCACTAGGGGCCGGCCGGCGTTCCTTGAGGTCCTCAGCAGACGTGCCCTTGCCTAGCTTGCGCACCTCATCAATGGTGAGGACCTGGATAGTGTCCCGCGCTGCGCGGATTTTGTCCACGACCTCCTGCTTCGCTTCGCCGTCGTGAATGACCAGGCGAAGCGAGGGGACGTTGCCAGCGACGTTCGCGACGACGGGGAGCAGTTCGGCGTTGGTGAAGATGCCGACGCACTCGGGCTCGTTTAAGGAGTGCTGCAGACCAGATTCGCCGAGGGTATCGTACGCCGTAGCGATTGCGGTTCCAATCAAATTGCAGCCAAATGAAGTGAGCTGCCAGTTCGGGCTGCCGTCGTGCGCTCGGTTAGCGCGTGGGCCAGGCCGACAGCGGGGCAACGTACTTTGTCGCAGCGTAGATGTTGATGATGTCCTCCTTCTTCACACCCAGCTTGAGCAGACCGCCAGCAACCTCTTGCGCGGCCTCCTTGACTTCCACGAACGTGAAGTACTTGTAGTCGCTCAGCTCGAAGTACTTCCACGTCTTCGTCTCGGTGACCTCCTTCCCGCTGACGAACTTCTTGACGTCCTTCTTCTCCTCATGAATGCTGATGATTTCACGGTACCCAAACGAGTTCTTGGTTCCGTGTGTACGCGCAGCGTAGTCGAGGATGTCAGGCACGACGTCGAGGCCGTCGGTGGGCCGGGTGGTGAGCTTGTCCTTGGTGAGACGGAGACGGCGGATGCGCGTCTCGCCCTCGACCTTCTCAGGGCCGACCTCGACGGAGCCGGGGTAGCCGTAAATGTTGTTCTTGGTAGCTGTCGCCATTGGGTGAGACGGGAGCACACGATGAGCACGGCGGTGCTGGCGGTGGATGGGCGAGCGCGAGAGCGAATCGGCTACTTACCGATTCTGGACTTCATACTCCGCTCCTCCACTCTGCAACGTGTTTACGTACGTCACGGAAAATAGGCTTTGGAACGGGGTGGGCGCGCGTCCGGTGTTGCGGTCGAGCAGGGTGGGGGAGGAAAAGTGGGGAGAGGGGCAGGGGCGGATGGCAAGTGCACTTTAACGGTTTTACTGGGACGCGCGGTCGGGCGCAGGCTCGGACGAGGACGCGTTCGTGTCGGCCTGTCAGCGGACCCGTGTCAGCGTTTTGGTCACTCAACCCCGGCGCCTCCCTCGCGTGCCGGCGGCGAGTCCGGAGTGGGGTTAGGGGCCCTCGGGTTGCTACTGGGTACCCGGAACGCGAGTGTCGTACTCCTATATGTCAGTGAAACCGCCCATGGTCGTCTATGTATGTACTGAATGTAAGTATGAGGGCATGGGCGGGCGTTGCGTGTTTCGTCCCTCCCAGGCCACCGGCAGTCAACCCTCGAGTACCATGGATCCAACTCACGATTAAACGCCGTGAGGCTGCAGTTTCGAGGCCTTGGTCTTTCCGCTTCTTTATCTGTAAGACATCAGCCAGGGTCTCCACGACGATGAAGGAATGCTTGCACTGGATATCACAACCCCTGATGGCCCAAGAACAGAAGGTATGCTGATTCTAACGAACGCGAAGTCGTGACCGTTACGAGCCTATGGGCGCTCCGAGTCTGCGGTATGCTGCAGCCTAGTACTTGCCAGTGCCGAACAGCTCCGCCTTATCATCCCACCACAGATACGCAGGGAAGATTGAACAGAGACAGAGGGCGGTCTGCTTCTTGGATTTCAGGGATGATGTGAGATGGTCGTTCGAGAGAGAGAAGGGTTGGGCTCTGGCCAGACGCGTCTCACCCAAGTCGTCTCGCGTCATGAATTTCTTGGTACTCCCGGTTCAGTAAGGCACATACCATTTGGGGTGACGATCACCAAAACCCTATCTGGTGCCTGATATTACGTTGCCACAACACAAGACTTTTGTCCTGAGTGCAGATGGGAGTTGGTGCGTATGGGCATTTGGCACAGTGGTAGCGCGCATGCTTCGCATGCGTGAGGTCCAGGGTTCAATCCCCTGAATGTCCATAGCGTTGTATTTTTTGCTCGCTCACACCTTGCCCATGCGGCCCAATTGTTTTCAATGTTCGGATTAACTGCAAGCTACCACAGCCCATGATGTGAGACGTACTCGACACCACTACTGCAGCGGAGTATCAAAATTGGACGGTGTTGGCTTTGAGCTCCGGACGCAGCCCCCACCCCTCCAACCACTCCTCAAACCGGGTTGCGATTTTCTGGTGGCCGGGTACGTTCGGATGCTGGTTGCTGGTTCACACCACGGACGGAGTCAGCGGGATATCACAACGGCCTTTGGAGCTCACTCGCTCGGGAAAGACATCCTCCCAGGTCACCCAGTCGGTGGTGTTCACGAGGAACGTGTTGTGGTCGCCCACAAGGTGTCTAGTAGTGAGTCCGACGTCAACCCGGAGGTCTGCGGAGGCGTGAGGGGGATGGGCTTACCGGTCCTGGACTATCTTCGCGTACTGGCCGTCATAGTAGTAGCTTGTGGACCCATCGGCGGCGGGCCAACCCCACTATGGCGGTTCAGTTCGACGTCGCGGCCGTCGGGCTCCGATGGTTGGACATACCGGCGTGAAGATGAAAATGGGCTGGTCCGGGCACAGCGTACGTAAGCGGGTCAAGAAAGCCTGGTAGGTCTTTCGTCCATGATGTTTCTCAGTAGCGGACTCGGTGTTCCCGGTCTGAGCAGCTCACCTCCACGAAAGACTCCGCCGTGACGTTTTGCGACGCATCGTTCGCCCTGTTATCCCCAGGGAAGTACAACGCCACGCTGCATACAGAAACAGTGGCGACGCACCCGATGTGGATCACTATATGCGTCGCAGCCGGACGCTCTCGCCCGAAGTCCCAAGGCGTGGTGTAGTTGTGGTCGCTCGTCCATACGTACCCCGTGTCCTCGGTCTTCCACGATCACAAGTGCACGTTCAATGTGGATGATATCGGCGGAATGCGGGGGTGGTACTCACTCGGAAGTACTGGTATGAGACCCCGTGCACGTTACCGTACGATACGATGTCCTGTCATCGATTCCACATTAATCCCACCGCGGCCAGCGGCGGCGAAGGAGGGCGGATGGAGGGTAGCATTTGCACTCACGCTGAGGGCTGCGCCGGGTTGCGCGTTAATGCGGTGCTCCGCTTTGAAGTACTCTCCGGTGAGGAAAGGCCACGCCTGATTGACTCCCTGCGGCAAGTACTGGCCCTGGGATTCCGATACAACGTCAGGTGTTGGTAGCCGCAGCGAGAAAATCGCGAAGCTACGCTCACGGCGGATAACGAGTCACCGATGAACTGAAACGCGAGCTTCGAGGGGACGTAAGGCAGGAGCTTCGCGCCCTACACACGGCTGAGTTCGTGGACACAATCGGGAGGGGATGTCGCCATACCTCGTTCAGCGCGATGCTCTCGAGGTTGATCCGATTATTCTGCCAGCCCTCGACGTTGATGCGCACGGTGGTCGTCGACGCCTCCCCCTCTAATTTCTTCAAGGGGATGACATTCGCGCCGGCGGAGACATTGACGGTGTAGAACGGCTCATGTCCGACGGACACGCCGACTGAAGCGAGGGGAGTAGTCGTATGAGGGCCGAGGTTGAGAGTCAGAGTGGAGAGGTCCTGGACGTGGAGCTTGAAGCCGGAGCTTGCCCTGTACCGCAGGGATGAGTGAAGTTCAAGCGTTGATATGCATGCGACTCACCACCATGTCCCAGGTGACGCATCCCAACGACCATGATAGTATATTAACGGATGATCATGCCGAAAAATGACCTCCTTTGGCAGGCTCGCCTGAGCCGCCAACACCCGCAAAGCCGTGAGCACGCAGAGCGCCGTCGCTGCTACGAGGACACGCATCTCGTCGTACAATTTCAGCACAACGAGCCCGCATCACTGATCCCTGCATTATATCCTGCCACACAGCCGTCCTGGAGGTGTCTCGCACGGCTCATATGGCGATAGCCAACCTTCTGACGAGGACCCCGCCGAGGTTCCCCCGTCACGACAGCCGACACATGCCAGGCCCTATGACCGCGCGCGGAAACCCCGAGGGCATGACGCGGGACGGCCAGGACCGACACGCAGCGCGCGCGTCGGGGCGGGCCGCCCCTCGGTATCGATACCCACGCGCTGGCCGCGAGACGTAAGAGAACCGGCGAGCAGGGCGCGCTTCTCTTCCCTCTCCTGAGATCTGAAGGCGCGGGCCTGAGTGTTGTACCCACTGGCCTGAGCAGCATTCGCCTTCCGCCGCTCCGACTCGGGGCGGAGCCTCCTGAGCACGGCGCCATTCAGGGCGCGGGCCCAAAGCGTTCGCACTCCGATGGCCCGTCCGCACGCACGCACGATCCCAGCACGACGCACAGTGTGCCGTACGTCCGGTCCTCTCGGCGGCGTCTTCCTCGCGTGCGCGGCGCGTCGATGGCCCTTGTACCCACCTTGGAGAGGTCCGGCGCGTCGCGTGCACAACAAGGGGAGATAGCCGCCAGCATCCCGTTCGCGCTTTCTAGGCGATCGGTCGGTCCGCCGGCGGGCAGTGTCGGCGCTCCAGTCGCCCGGGGACCCTCGACCGATGCGGCGCGGTTTCTGCAATCTCGTTTTCGTCTGGAGCTTCCGAGGCAGCGGCGAGCGTCGACATCGACATCGATCGCGCACTGGCATCGTGCGTCGACCGCGCCAAGTATCAGCGGCACTCGGGCAGGCTATCACTGATCCGCCCACTGGTGCTGATAGGCTGTGCCTGGCTTGTCGTGCCGGCGAGCACTTGTGCGATGTATGCGATCTGGGTGCGCGACTGTCACCTGCCGGTGTGTGTGCAGTGTCGTCCTCGAGGGATCGGTGGCGCAGGCGTGACGCACAGCATTCGCCCGGGACCCCACTCAGGGTTTCTGCCGCTTGTCAGGCCGTGGTGGTGGACGACTGGCCATGGATCGCCACCGCTTAACCTAGGCGGATGGCATAGTCAATATAGTCAGGGTCTCCTATCACACGTACTTCGATGGGGACAGGGTCGCGTCAGGCTCAGGGCCCGCGAACCGCGAACCGCGCGCGGTCGGAGGCACGATCGGAGGACTTGTCAGCCGCGTCGTGTTGCGGCTCAAGTACTCAAGTTGAGAGGCGGCCGTCGCCGGGAACGCGGTGGCCGCCTTCTCGCGGCATGCCGCTGCAGGGCAGTCCGCGATCGTCAGGGCTGCGTGGACGGACGGCAGAGCACGTCTTGGCCGGAAATCTGAAATCAAGCATCAGGCGGCATGTACTGGCAATGTCGTAGCGCCAAGTATCAGCAGCGCGGCGAGGCAGTCGAGCATGACGCATCTTCGCTTTGACGCGGACGCCTGCCCCCACACCGCAACGCGCGCCACGGGCAATTGGAGTGCGGAGAGGCTGGCAGCTGCGATGGGACGCTGTGCAGTTTCGTCAAAGCACAGACAAAGTCGCCGGATGATACACGATGCAGGATTTACCGCGGTACAACTACAAGTGGCAGCCCAGATGTAACGCCGTGAGACATTTTCTAACATTCGTCGTCGTCGTCGTCGTCAGCGCGCGCGCGCGCTCCTATGACGCCGCAGCGGCGTCGCCGTCCGTCTTCGGCTTTTTCGAGCTCTGGATGACGGGCACGCCCTGCCCACGCACGCCCACGTTTGGTCCGCCGTCGGGCTCGACCGCGCGCTTCCGCTTCTCGCCCGCCTGCTCCTCTCCCGCTGCGCCCGCGGGCTTGTCTCCCTCGCCCTTCTTTTCTGACCGCTCCCCTCCGTGCCGCCCGCCGCCGCGCCCCCCGCGGCCGCGACCGCCGCGACCGCCGCGCCCCCCGCGGCCGCCGCGTCCGCCGCCCCGGCCGCCGCTGCGCGAGTCCCGGTTCTGCGAGAACGAGAGCGCGCGCTTCGCCGCGGACGTCGCGCGCTCGATCTGGAACGCGCGTTCCTGCTCCTCTGTCGCGTGGTGAAACATGTCAGGGCGTGCGCGGGCGGGGAAAAGGGCGGTCAACAGGGAGGGCGCGTACCGTCTGGGACGGACCACGAGACGTCCTTGCCGCTGAGCGTTTTGAGGTTCTCCTTCACGTACGCCACGTCCTCGTCCGAGAGCGCCTTGTCGAACCCGACGAGGCCCCAGTTGTCGCCCTTTTTGTACTTCACGAACGGCGCGCGAGTGAAGCGCTCCTTCAGCGTGCCCTATACACGCGTTTGGGTTAGCGTCGTGCATACGTCCGTCAAGGATTGCGCCCCATGCCTTGATCTCGTCAAAGCTGACGTCCTCGCCCGCGCCCTCGAACCTGAGCGACGCACCCTTGACGAAGGGCACGTCCTCGGGCTTCACGCTCCCGCCGTCTTCCTCGTGCACGCGGATGCGGCTCCCGAGGAACTCGAGATACACCTCGGGCTTGGGCTTGTCCTTGCCCTTGTCCTTCTTGTCGCCTTTGTCCTTCTCCGCCATCTCCTTGAACGCGTTGAAGCCCTTGCGCCCGGAGCCGGCGATGTTCTGCTTGCGCAGGTCGGCGGCCTTCCCGGAGAGGCCCTTTTCCTTGATCTTCATGTCGCAGTATGCCTCCCTAGAGTCGTGGTCGACTACAGCGTCCATGACCGGGAGTCGGAGCACTCACTTGGACATGACGAGTAGCTCCTGGCCGTCCCAGGTGGGCTTGGGGTCGGCATTCAGGAACGCCTCGACCGACTTGAAGTCTGCAAACTCGACAAACACCGAGCCCTATCGCACAGCCGCGCCATCAGCCTCGGAACGGACTGCGCACGCGCACACGCGCGACACGGACCTTGAACTCCTTCGTCCCGTCCACGCGGCGCATGCGCACCGCGTTCGTCTTCCCGTACTTGCCGAAGAAGTCCTCGAGCCGCGTCTGCAGCCCCGGCTCCTCCTTCCCGAACCCCTTCTGCTAACGCGCGTCAGCACCCCCGCCGCGCGCGGGGACGGCACTCGCGGGCCCGTGGTCTGCGCACGCACCGCGTACACGCTCCGCTCGAACTGGCCCTTCGGCGGCTGCACCTCCGTCCGGCGCCGCACGTGCTCGCCCGCGGCGTCGACCTCGAGCTCGGCGCTCAGCCGCAGCGCGCGCACGACCCAGTCGAGCCCGCGCGCCTGGTGCTCGCGCATGCGCTTGAACGACGCGACGGTCTTGATCGGCACCCAGTGCTCCGCGTTCGCCGTGTGCAGCGTCCACATGAACCTGGCCCCGCCGCACGCCCGTCAGCGACGGCCCTTCTCCGCACCACGAGCCGCGAACGGCGGTGTGGAGCATGGTGTGTGAGGGGCTACGTACTTGTCGAACGGGAGGTTGGAGTCCGCGAAGTAGAACTCGACTGGAGCACGCGCCCGAGCGCTGTCAGCACCCTCCATCGCGCAGGCCGTGGCGATCGCATTCACGCACCCTGCCGCGTTGCGCGCAACAGCGCCTCCTTGTCCTCGTCTGATTCCGCCGCCGCCGCCGCCGCCGCCGTGCTCGGGGCTGCCGCACTCTCCTCTGACGCCTTGGCACTGGCAGGCGCCGCCACCTCCTGTGCGGCGGGCTCGCCGGTCGGCTGTACGTCCTCCATCTTGTTCTCTTCGCCGGCCTTGTTCTCAGTCACGGGCTCGACAGCAGGCGCAGACATGGTGGACCGCAGTGGGTGGGTGGTGGGCCTGGGAGAGCGATGTGGACGGCGAAAAGCAGCCTGAAAATTCGGGGGCAGAGCCAGGCGCCTCGTTCATGATCGGGTACAAGCGCCCAATCTAATCTATTCTTTCCAACTTGTGGGGGCGCAAGATCAGGGTCGGCGACATGGGGGATTGGCCACAAAGCTTCAGGTTGGACTCGGACTACTCAGTCTCGTACGATCCATGCATCTACTGCGTGTGTTCCTCTGGTCCGTATGCACGCGCAGGCGTACCTCAAACCCTTCGATCGCTCTCGCGCGAAGCCTGACCGGGGAAAGATGACAAACACGAAACTATGCCTGCGTACTCGCAGTTTACACCCCTGGCCCCAGGGCGACTCCGGTGTGGAACGGCGACTTGGTGAACTTGTGAGACTCAGAGCGACGTCGGACCGGGACCGCGCGCGCGGGGTCGAAGCTCAGGGACCTACTACAGGTACGACGCTATTGATTGGGCATGAAGACTCCAGATGAGCGGCGAAGACGCGAGGATTGGCGGTGAAGACGGGTGAGGTTGCAGGTGCGCCCATAAGCCCTGGCCGGACCCGATGCCCGTCACAGAACGGGGCCCGGGGTTCGAAAAGAGGGTGATCGCCCCGCAAATACCGCGCGGTCTAGCGCAGAGAGAAGGCCTCCGTAATGTCGTTGTGAATCGCACGCTACCCCAGACATGTCGCAGCGTGCAGTGGCCGAGATCAGGAGAGCAGGGCGCCAGGATCGAGGTGCGTGCCGTCCGTCTAAAGGGCGTTCGATGGTCGGCTTACCCGCTTTCAGGACAATGGCAGGCGGCGGATGCTGTCGCGTCCTCGGTGCATGTTGTGCCTGCGCGAACCTTGCGGGTGTCCTGGAATTCAAGACCCCCAAGCGATGACAATCTGTTTGTGGTTGCGGTCACGCTCGGCCGGTGCGAACGACCAATCCGTTTGGAATGTGTGCCAATCGGGTCTGACGATCGTCCGCCTGTCGTCCCGCCATCTGGACGGCGCATCAGGAACCTGCTCGCGATGCACGACAGGGAGAAGATCCGAGCGGCGGGCTTGCCAACAGCTTCTGCCGCGACATTGCGGGGACCGCGCGGTCGGGTACGCCGCCTCCACCGCCGCAGATGCGGCCCTGTACGGACGGCGGAGGCTGCAGCATCGTCAAAAGCTCCGCAGCGCGTTAATGTGCGCCGGGCATCGAGCAGGAGTTTGGTGCTCGCGCGCCGTGGACCTTCTCTCCCCTATCTAGATGGATTTCCGATCGATTACAGGTCCCGAGCCCGCGTCGGCGTGTGCCCACGCCCTGGGTGCGTAGACGAAACCTCTTCTTTCTTTCCGACGAACGGCGCTGACGATGGTTTAGGCTGACGCGCCTGCGCGTTAGTCAATCTTCATGTGCTTCCGCGAAGGTCGAGCGGTGCGCACTCCGCGGTGCGCTTTTCCCAACGCGGTGCTGGGATGTTCGAGTGCTGGGGACAAGGCTGGCCCGCAGGCGCGTGATTGCCGCTATCGTGCGAGCCTCCCGCGTTCGAAGCGGCGAGCGGTACGCGAGCCGCTCTCTATCTGCCCAGAGCTGTCAGAACTGCGACCGGGTGTGTCTCGTCAAGGAGGAGGACTGTAGCCGGGGAGAGGCATGTGGCCAGGGCGATGCCGTTGGGAGGGGGCCCTGCGCCTGTTTGTGCCGCACAATCATCGCGCGGTGGAGGAAGGCGAGCGAGAAGCGGGCGTGCTGCGTTCTGTGGGCGTTGGGCCGCTCGTAGCGCGCGAGCGGAGTTGGAGCACTGCTGAGGCGCGCAGCATAGCCATAGCGGGAGGGAGAGGATGGACGGTCACGTAAGATGGCCCGGGCGTTGCCTGCCTGGGGCGATCCACAGCGGAGGAGGGCGGCTTCCTGATCCAGTCCTCGCCTGCTTTTCCTCCTCCTTCTCCCTCCCCCTTCGATTTCGATCCGGCTCGGCACGCGGAATGGACATCGTGCACACGGCTCGGTATGGGCCCCCATTCGGCCCAAGGTTCGGTCCCCGCTGCTCGTGCTGAGAAAGTCTGGACAAGGTTCGCGTATTAATATTGCGGCCACTCCGGTTCACAACCCGCCCCGTCGCTCGCCCCCTCTTCAGTCTCCGCACCATCTCCCCGCCAACCGCCCCCCGCGATGTACCCCGCGCCGTACCCGCCCCCCGACGCCCACCGCCCGATGCCCCCCAGATCGCACGCCCAGCCCGACGTCTACGCCCCCAGCACGCAGACTGGCGCGCCCTCGCACAGCAGCACTTCCCCGATCTCCACCCCCACCCCCAGCAGCTCCCCTCGCCACACGTTCCATCTCCGCAATCCTCCCCCTCCAACGCCGGCGACAACTCCCCCGTCGACTACTTCCCCGTCCAGAACATGTCGGCCGTCCCCCAGCAGCAGTGGGCCATGCAGTCCTACCAAGGCGCGTCGCACCCCCCGCACATTTCCTCCTTCTTCAGCTCACAGTCGCCCACAGCAGGCCAGGGCATGCCCGGACAGTACGTCGACAGCAGTGAGTCCGTCTCACGCGCACGACGCGCCAAGGGCCTCCCGAACCCGCGCCGTTGATCTGACCGCGCCTGGCAGGTTTCGCGCCCCAAATAAAGACCGAGGCTAACGGCATGGCACCGCTCCACGCGCTCTACAGCGGCCGGGACGGCGGGTACCTCCAGGATCCGTCGCAGTTTAACCTGGACCCTTACGTCCCCGCGCGCGGCCTGGACGCAGGCGGGAACACGGGCTGCGATCGGAACAAGCCCCGCGCTAGGCAGCCCGCAGGGAAGCGACTAGGCGCATGCGCGCGCTGTCGGCGCCTGAAGGTAACGTTGAACGCGGTTGAGATCAGCGGAGGCCGTGCGCTCATCAGCGATTTACGCACTACGATAGATGAAGTGCACGTTCACGAACCCGACCGACGACGTTTGCTCGCGATGCACCGCCGGGAACTACGAGTGCCACTTTCCCGGACGCAAGCCGCGCTCGCCCGGGTAAGTACGCGCGCCCTTCCAGCAGCAGCGAAGGCGTTCCATTCTGTGCGCCAGGCGGGAGGAGAGCGCGAGCTGATAGGTGGACTTGCACAGCATGCGTGTGGTCCTGCAACAGCGGATCCGGGAGAAAAACGCGGAGATCGACAAGGTGCTCAGCAAGGTCAACCCGGGTCCCACGATGCCCACCCCGCTCACGCTCGTGCCCGCCCGGCTGCCTCTGAGCGAGGAGGAGCGCACAAAGTACCGCGACGTGCTCGCCTACCTCGAGCGCACCGCCACACAGGCGGGCCAGCGCATCGGCGGGGACAACAGACCAAAGTTCGATATCTCCGCGCTCGAGGATCCTTCAGAGGCCGAGTCAGATTCGGATGAGGAAATGGTCGAAGGCGTGGTCAGCCCGAGCAGGGCGGTTTCTCCCAAAGGGGACCACCGGCCGATGGACACCATCCTCGAGGTCGCTGCGCCCACCGGCTTGATGGCCATCGCTGCGCTCGAGACTCTGAACACTACCGGCAAGAGCATTGCCGATTCGTCCTCCAGTGAATCGTCGCACAAGTCTATACCTGAAGGCGGCATCGCGAGCGAGACATACTTCTTGCCAGGTGCGTCGCGGTATTGTTGGTTAGGAGTCATTTCCGTCTTACCCTCGTGATTCCTTCGAAGGGTCATATACCAACCTGGAGCTCCGTCGTCTCATTGTGGAACGTCAAGCGGCCCCGGAAATTCTGCTATCCGGCCTCGTGACGCCCGAGGACGTGCAAGCATTGTTCGATATGCAAGTCCCGTTCCCATGCCCAACTCGGGCTATCTGCCACGCTGACACGTTCCTCCCTATCGTGCAGCCATTTCAAGTGGATGAATGTAACGAGCTATCCGCTACCGTGTCCTATTTTTGCTTTTGCTAACCGCCGACGCAGGCGATCATCCCCATCTTGGATGAGAACATACACACGCCGGCGACCGTCCTCGCGCGCTGCCCGTTCCTGTTCACCGTCAGTGAGTAGCCGGCTTTCGTGATCCCTCAACTCCGAGCCGGCACTGACCGCCCGCCGCCGTTGCCAGTCTGCACCGTCGCGTCGCGGTACTACAAGGAGAAGCCGCACATCCACGGGATGGCGATCCACTTTGCCAAGGCGGCGGCGGCGAACGCGATCATCGACGGCTGGAAAACGGTCGAGATGTGCCAGGCGTTCGCGCTCTGGAGCGTGTACAACCCGCCCGCGCGCCGGTGGGAGGAGGACCGCGCGTGGTGCTACACCGGCATCGCCTTCCGGTACGTCCTTCCCTCCCTCCGTCGGCCCTTGTTTTTGTGTCATGTCTGTGCCGTGTTTGTATGTGCGTGTGCGTGTGTGTGTGTGCTGATGATGAACATGAATGTGTCGGGGACGGTGCACAGGCTCGCGACGGAGCTCAACCTGAGCCGGATCCCCGAGGGGCCGCCCGCGGACGAGCGGCAGGAGCGCGAGCAGCATAACCGGACGCGGATGTGGCTGATGTGCTACATCATGGACCGCTGCCTGAGCATCCAGTCCGGGAAGGCGTGGATGGTCCAGGAAGACGTGGTGGGTGTCCCGGCGCGCCCTGCGCTGTCCGCTGTGCGTGCGCTGACAGGTTCGGGCGCAGACGGTGCGGAACGTGTCGCACTGGCTGAAGAACTACAAGTACCACAACTCGTGCGACGGCTACCTGACGAGCCTCACCGAGCTGCTGTGCATCATGTCGCGCTTCGTGGGCACGGTGAACCCCGCGTTCGGGACGAGCTCGGTCGAGTCGGTCGACGTGCGTGTCTGTCCGCAGATCGCCGCAGGGCGCGAGGCTGACGTTCTTCCGTTCGTTCGCTTCCGCCATCGTCGGCCTCCAGGACATCGACTTTGCCTCCCTATACAAGGCATATGACGACGAGCTCATGGCATGGAAGGCGATCATCGACGTCCGGCACGAGGGCGAGAAGACGTCCAAGGGTAAGCCCCCGGAACTCTATCTTGGCGCCCCCTGGCTTCTCACTGGGCCCCCGCAGACGCCGCGGTGGTCATGCAGATTACGCTCATCTACTGGTCCGTACTCGCCCGCTCCCGCTTCTGGCCTGTGATGATTGTTCACTAATCGTCTGAACCGGGACGTCACGCGTCACACAACAGCGTCTTCAACTACTGCCGCCTCGTCATCTGCTGCGTCGGCATGCAACTCAACATGAAGCGCCGCGCGATGCGCCCCAACGAGCTCTTCGCGGGAGTACGTACACGCCCGTCCGCGGTCCTTGCTGCCGTTGGTGCAGAGTCTGACCGCTCCGGCGCGCCCGGCTCGTTCGGCAGTGCGTGCAGGCCGCGACGAGCCTCGTCAAGCTCATGGTCGAGGACTTTGTGCCCACCGGCTTCGTCCGCTACTTCCCCGAGCTCGTGTACGTGCACTCCGCATTCGCGTCCGTCGTGCTCATGAAGGTCCGTCCCGACCCTCCCGACCCTCTCTTTTGCCGCCGCTTCGTTGTAACCTGAGCGCACACCGTGCACAGTGCCTGCGGCCGGAGTACAACGCGATGCTCGACATTCAGCAGGAGGAGCGCATCATCGACCTCGTCCAGCGCCTGTTCGAGACCTGGACGTCGGACAAGTATTCGCTCGACGAGAAGCACAACACGCAGCTCTACGCACGCTTCCTCAAGCAGCTCATGGAGCCCCACGTCGCGCGCCTCGCGGAGCGCAAGGCGCGCGCCCACGCCGCCCAGGCGCATGCGGACGCGAACGCGAACGCGAACGCGAACGCGAACGCGAGCGCCGTACAGCCGAACGGGCACAGGCACCCGCCCGCTCAGAGCCCCGCCGGTCTCAGCCAGCAGCAGCACTCGCAGCACCCACAACAGCAGCAGCACCCACACCAGCAACACCCACACCAGCAGCAGTCCCCGGTCTCCCCCCTCACACCCGACTCGGCGAGCACGCTCTTCCCGGGCCAAGACCCCGCGCTCGGGTTCGGGAGCGTGTACGACACCGAGGTGGACGTGTCCAAAGCCGCGGCGGAACTTGCCGCGCAGGGCATGCTCCCGAGCGCGGACGTCACCTGGGACCAGCTCTTCGCGCCCGCGCCCGCGGCGGGGGCAGAAGGCGGCGCGGGCCTCCTGAGCGGGCCGTTCGCGGGCGGGGACCTGCAGGGGATGATGGGCGACGAGTGCCTCGCGGCAATGATGGGCCTCGGGAACGACATGGCGTGGTTCCTATCTCCCGGGCCGCCCTCGCGCTGACGAGGACTGCGCCTCGGGCTCGCCGTTGCGTGCGGCCTGCAGTGACAGGGGCGGGCTGTGCACCTCGAACCGCTCTTTCCTGCTTCCTGTTTCCTTGTTTCTGTTTCTGGGCGCGGGGTGCAGTGGTGGACGCTTTGCCTTTGCCGTATGCGACAGGTCCGCGGGCGCGCGAGTATGGTCCCGGTCCCGAATTTTCTGTATGTGTATTTCAATCAGCATCCGGCTCGTCGTATGCTCGCCCTCCCAGCCCTTCCTAGTCGCGCGTGTCCCGCATCGCTGTATCGCTGTGTAACTTATGCTCTTTCTCTCGCTCGAACCGATGTAGACTATGCCAATGCCATCCCCTTTCGTCCGTCGTTACGCGACTCCGGGCCCGGGTCTGGATCCGTCCCGGCGCTCTTCGCTCTGACTCTCGATTTCGACTTCGACAGCGCCTCGGATTACACGCATCGCTGTGCGGTGTGGTGCGCCTCGTACGTGCCTACCGTGCTGTTGGACTGACAAAGTCCGTCTGCTTCCCCACCACACCAAGGCCCGCAGAGCGCGAAGGGCATGCTCGCTGCCGGGAAGCGTGCGAGACGCGTGTGCTCGGGCTCGCGAGGCACGATCTACTGAGGGTCAGTAGCCTTACAGTAGGTCTTTGCCAAGTCGCCGTCCAGGTCCTTGCGCGCGAGCGCGAGAAGCGCGGGCGGAGAAGCCTCGTCGGCGGACCTTGCCTCGCACCGCGCCACACTGCTCGAGCTGCTGTGGGCCAGGGCGACGTCGACCGAGCGATTGCGTCCGTTCCGTCCGCGCCTCCGGCCAACGACGACGACGAGGACGAGGACGACGGTGGCCAGGGCAGCATGTTGCGGCGCGCCCCGTTACCTCCCACAACAGGGATCGCCGGCGATCCCTGCACCCTACGGACTGCTGCTGCGTCGAAGGCCAGACTTGCGATTGGCGGGCGGGGATAGCACGGGGCCCGCCCGGAGCTGTGCGGGACTCGAATGGTGTTCCTGCGCCTCGGACTTGAGCTGGCTGCATCGGGAATCGCGATCGGCACACGCATCGGCATCGGGCATCGGCCTCTGCGCTCTGCATCGGGACGTTGCCCCCGACTCGACGCGGGAGGTCCGCCGCAGCGGGTACCCGGGTGCACGATGCACGATGCACGATGCACGATGCACGATGCACGACGCACGGTACATGATGCGAGCACTGTGACTTACATGCATATGTACGCGGGTGCGGTCGCGGGGGGTGGGACGCCCGTGGACCCTTGGTGACGCGGTCCGTTGGGGATCCGAGTCGCACACTCTCCGCTGCCGCGGTGCAATGGCCACCGGCCCTCGCAAACGCTGCACCCGCCCGTCCCGCGCCGCGCCAGCTGGGGACGTGTGGGCGCGCATCGGTGGGTGGGTGGTGGGACGGCCGCGCGGGACGAGCGGGATGGAGCTCGGTCCGCGGGCTGGCGCTCGCCACCGTACTGTGTCTGCGCGGGGGCAGGCCCGCCGCCGCCGTACAAGCCCGGCACTCCGCGCTCGTGGGCCCTCGCTGTCGCCGCTACTGCCGCCTCCGTAACCGCCTCCGCATCCTGGGTTAGAGTTCTGTCAGGCTCGGGCGACCGTGTTGCAGCAGCAGCAGCAGCAGCGTCCTTCTGATTTCGCGCGCCTGCGCAGCCCCGGCCGTGCGTTCATTCACTCGCAGGGCGGCGGGCCGACGTACGTCCGCGGAGACGCACGCCGGTGGGAGCGTGCGGGTCCCAGAATCTGCGTGCGGGTGGGGCTGATCGGCGCGCATGGGGATGCGGCAGGATGGCTCGGGGGTCGTGCTGGCCAGGGCCCAGGGACGGCGCGCGCGGAATCGCTGGGAAGGCGTGAGCGGTCGTGCGGGCTGGCGTGTGCCGTATGTTTTGCGATGCTTCTGCCCTGACATACCTGAGTAACGACATCCTATCTGTACGTACGCACAGCATCGGGGTGCGGGCTCGGTGAGATTGAGTGTCGTCCGCGGCGCAGGGTCGGTGCGCTGTGCGCCGTCGGATCTAGGTTGTCCTCCTGTCGCGTTCCCGGGTTACAGCAGACCCCTCGAGATTGCGTTGGCCGAGCAAATCGCACCTGCTGTGCGTGAACCACGGCTATACGGCGCTGGAGCCGCCGCCACCAGGGTGGCAGGCGCATCTTCCCCTCCGCCCCTGACCCGATGTCATGGCCTGGGAGGGACGGGGCGTACTGGGTCGGCCAGCCACTCACCCACGCGCATCTCGCACGCAGGGTTTTGTCATCGTCCTTCTGGACGCACCCCCGGGCGGGGAACACGAGGCGGGTGAGGGCATAGCACTGTATGCGGGCTCTGCACCCTGCGCGACCCGCGTACGGGCGTTGGAAGGCCTTCTGGAGACCCGTGAAACGGATCCATGCCAGCGGTGCCTCAAGGGCGTCGAGAGGTTCGAGTATACGCCGTGTTCGAGCCGCGTTCTGGCGCCGTGGCTGAAATGTGGGAGTCGGCAAACTCTGGCAGAGCGTTGACCACCATGAATAGTGTTTCTATGCATGCGGATGAGCATGAGAACTTTCGGCGCACCTAGTCCACTCTCGAGTCACTCCAACTTGCCGGTGTGTGTGTGCGTGCGTGCGGGCAGAGCTTGCGTATATCCTGCTTGCGTACTACGTGTCAGTGTACTTACCGAGGCCGTAGGAGTCAGGCTATGGTCGCGGCGCGAGAGGGACGATGGCTGCGAAGGGGGGCTGCTGCCAAACCGAGCGCATCCTGCAGCTGCCAGGCTGAGTTTCCCGCGGGCGCTGCCATCAGCAGCATCCATCGCGAAGCCGCGGGCGGGCCCAGAGCCGAGCTCGTCTCTGCCACGACCGCCATCGCCATCCCCGCCCCGTCGCCATCCAGCCAGTCCGCAAACGGCGCCAAAGAGCGGAGCAGCAGCACGCGCAGACCCATCTGGCAGCGCTCGGACGATGTCGTCGAGGAGCAAGCGTCGCGCGGAGCCCGAGCCGCGGGAGAAGAACCGCAGCAGCAAAAAGTAATGTCCGTTCCCGGGCGGCCTCGCCCGTTGCTGTCCCTGCATCATTCGAACCTGAACGCGGCACCGTCCAGGGCGAAGCGCGACGAGGACGAGGACGTCGAGGCGAGCGAGCCCGAGGACGGGGGGATCGACAAAGGTGCGTATATGCAGTCTCTGCTCGCGTCGTCTGAATCGCCTCGTGCTACATCCATACTTGAGGCTGACGCTGCCTGCACCGCAGACGAGCTCGATGCGCTGAGCACGGAGAACATCATCACGACCGGGCGGCGCACGCGCGGCGTGCGCATCGACTACACCAAGGTCGAGGGCTTCGACAAGGCCAACGACGACGATGACGACGACGACGACGAACCGAAGCCGAAACCCAAGAAGCCGAAGGGCGCAGGGAGTAAGACGAGCTCAAAGGTGGCCGCCTCCTCGTCGAAGGCTGGGTCGAGCTCAAAGGCCAAGAAGTCGCCCCCAAAGCCGGCGCCAAAGCCTGCGAGCGCGGCGAAGAAGCAGAAGAAGCGGAT
Source organism: Trametes elegans (assembly GCA_022606155.1). Lineage (NCBI taxonomy): Eukaryota > Fungi > Basidiomycota > Agaricomycetes > Polyporales > Polyporaceae > Trametes > Trametes elegans. The sequence goes on along the minus strand of JABYQO010000011.1, from coordinate 236,099 downwards.
CGAGTCCGACGAGGAGGAAGAGGAGGAGGCGGAGGAGACGGACGGCAGCAAAGACGATGAGGACGACGATGACGATTGACAACCAGGTTGATCGACACGGAACGGGTCGAGACTCCCGATCGTCGTCTGTGTGTCCCCCCGAGAGACGTGTTTATGTTTGTACGAGTACGGTGTGCGCGAGAGCAGAGGTCGATACTGTACAGAACGTGTACTATACATTGCGTGTGGCCCTACACCGCCGATCCGATCCAATAAACTTGTGCCCCATGGAGATATCCGCATACTCTACAACTTGGACCGACTCGCCTGGCGCTGCCCGCGTTGCAGCAGGGGCTTGATATGCTCCTGTAGAGCGAGGGCGGCATAAGTGCACTACCGTACCAGAAACACTCGGAGTGATCGACACGGGCATGTACGCACCTCGTAGCCAGCGGTGACTTCAGTCTTGTTCAGCGGTTCCGTCTTGGTCTTCTCCCAAAGCGCCTCGTACGCATTCCCGTCGTACCGGCCGAGAGCACTGCGGCCAAAAAAGCAACACCTATCGTAAGCGTCGTCTGTCGTAGCATACCGTACGCTGACTGACCTGTCCAACTCCCAGTCCGTGAACCCGAACCCGTCCGTGAGCCCAATGACCTCCGGGAGCAGGCTCTCGGAGAGCTCCTTGATCGCAAGCCGCAGCCCCCTCGACGGGTCCCCCTGGCCCGCACCAGCGGCGGACAAGAGGCCGAAGGACAGGATGTCCTCCAACCCGCTCTCCACAGTCGTCAGCAAATGCTACAGCAACTTCATCAGCGACCGCCAGCCCCCCAATCTGCACGTGCTCGAGGAACCTACCAGCACATACACCTTCCTCAACTGCTCCGCCTCGCGCCCGCCCACCGTGCCCCCGCCAGCCAACGCCTCGACGATCTCGCGCACCTGCACCGCGACGAACGCGTCCGTCACCGCGCGCGCCACGCGCTGGTCCGCGCTCGCGTCGGGCCCGTCCCGGTGCGCCGCCCGCTCGCGCACGAGCGCCGCGGCGCGCCGCTCGAGCAGCAGCACCGCCGTGCGCGGCTCGCGCCAGTGCTCCCCGGCCCCGGCGCGCAGCGGGACGAGCCCGTCCGGCGCGATGAGGAGCCGGAGGTACGCGCTGGACGGCGTGAGGCCCGCCACGCCCCGCGCGGCGAGCGCGTCGTGCGCCTTCAGCGCCGCACGCACGACCTGCTGGTCGAGCACGAAGTTGTCGCCCTCGAACCTGGTTCGCGACGCCCCCATCAGTACAGCTCCTGCCTACGAAGAGGATGAGGAGGAGGGGAGAGAGAGGACGTACGTCGCGGCGGGGAGGTAGTCCGCGTAGAGGCGGCCGACGCCGGCAAACTCGCTGAAGCCGTGCCCGCCCATCGAGCGGCGCGCGGTCTCCGCGTCCGCAATCGCGAGCGCCGTCGCGCGCGCCTTCAGCCCGCTCGTCGTCGCGTGGATCTCCGCGAGCGCGGAGGTGTCCCCCGCGGCGAGCCGCGCGGACATGTCCGCGAACGCCGCAGCCTATGCACGCCATCGTTAGTGGGAGGAGGCACGCGTGCGTGTGGGAACGCGGGCGCAGGGGAAGGGAAGGACGCACCAGATTGCGGCCGAGGAGAAGGAGCACGTATGCGTGGGCGAGCGGGGGCAGGAGGCGGTAGTACACGGAGGGGTAGGTGATCACCTGCCGCTCGAGCCCGTCCGCGCCCTTGACGCCTTGTCTGCGCACCGTGGCGTAGCGGATGGAGATAGTCGCGGCTGCCTCTCTTATGAGTACCTCACATCGCAGGGATAGCTGCATCCGCACCTTTCGCGATCGCCGAGCCGGCTGCGGTGACCATGCTGGACGGAGGTCAGCTACACTGCTTTGCACGAAGAGGGGGGAGGACAGCCTGCTCACGTCGAGCGAATGTATAACATCTCCGATGGCCGTCAGTTGTGACCGAACAATCTGAAAAGGGTGGAAGACTCACCCCGCCGTAACTCAGCTTCGCATGCGGGGGATGCACATACTGGCCGTCCGGAGTGACGGACGCGAATGCGGAGAGCATGTTCTCGCGGGGGATACGCACATGATCAAACCGGGCATACCCATTATCGACCGCCGCATATCCCGCCAGCGCCTTCGGACCTGCACAAACCGTTCAGCTCTCCACTCCCACACGCATCCCCCGCACCCTAGGAGGCGCACCGATGTCACCCGCGGTGATCCCCGGGAGGAGCCTGTGGTCGTCCAGGGAGCGCAGCTGCACGAAGAAGAGGTGCGGCCCGACGTCCTGGCCGGAGGGCAGGATGAGGCGCGCCTGGACGACGCCGTGCGTCGCGGTCTTGCCTAGCGCGCCGACCCACCACTTGCTGCTCGTCAGCGTCGGCGAGTGCAGCTCGAACTCGCGCGTGTCGGGCAGGTACGTCGCCGTCGTCTCGAGCGACGCGACGTTCGTCCCGTGCCCAAGCTCGGTCTGCAGGTAGCAGCTGCCCGCGCAGCGGTCAGTCGAGAGGAAGAAGGAAGGATGGTGCTGCGCCCGGTGGAAGCGTACCCGATGATCCCGCGGTGGGCGACAAGCTGGCCGACCTTCTCCTTGAGCGCAGGGCCTCCTTGCGACTCGATGACGGGCTCAAAGGCTGCGTATTGTGTGTCAGCGCCAACGGGCGCGTCGGACCTCCCGGCGTATGCATACACCGACCTGCGTTGTGCAAGAGCATGGGGAGCGGTTCGTCTATGAGCCTGAACGCGAGCAGCACTTCGCCCGACGACCAGCCGTACTGGTCCTTGAGCTCGAATACGCGTTTCGCCATCGCGAGCCCGCGCTGGTACAGCTCTGTGCGCGACAGGTACGGCCTAGCGGTGAAGGACCGTCAGTCAGGCATGGTACCGGCCTCATAGATCTGTGCCCAGGACGGTACCTGCGTGACTTGTCGAACGCCGGATCGCTCGCCAGTATGGACACAATCCGTTTCCTTGCTTGCCACTCGTTCTCGCCTGTAGGTAGGATACGGCTCAACGTCTGACAATCGCTGAGATACCAGCGTAGACACGTACCGCCCCAGAGGAACGCGTGCAGCTTTCCCGGGTTGACCGAGCTGCGCTGCCTGGCCTGCGCCATATCGACGATGTTCTGGTTCGGCGCCATCTGGACAACGGCGAGGACGTCTGCTCTGCTGGGGTGCGCTAGGTGATGGTGTGTAGCACACGTCAGCTTCGCCCGCCGACGTGTTCACTGTGTATGTCCCCGAGGAGTTGGAATTCGGAGGAGGTACCGACTTCGTGGTCCTACCGTGGTCATCTATATGTAGTGCGGAACAGGATGATGCTGTTGTATGCCGGCAGCTGATGGTGGCCGAGCCGGACGGACAGCGCCATGATTGACCGTGCGAGACTACCCTTGACCGGTGACCTAGTACTTGTCCGCCAGGCTGAGATGCGTTGCGCAGCTGACGAGAACTGATGCGCGGTCGGAGGCTACGCACACTAACTACCCATGACATGTGTATGTTTGCCGGGTGTTCGCTTATGAGTTGTGGTAGAAAGTCAAGGGACAGGTGTCAGTGCACGCCTTGTAAAGGCGGGCTGAGAGTATGAGTTCGTGCGGTCACCAGATGCCGGAGAAAACGACCGAAGTGGAGTCCCATCGTAGTACTGAACTATACAGCAGCAAACTCTTACCGTTAATGACGGGTCGTATCACATCTGGCGACTCGGATACATGCGCAACTGACAGACTGATATACACAGCAGGCATGCAACAAGCGACATAACTCGAAGCGTACCAGCCACATCCAGAATCCACATCCACCTCCATATCGTGATCGTTCCTCTGCTGTCATATACACCCCCACCCGTCGAGCCTCACACCTGGCTCAGCGGCTCGTACCCGCTCCGGGAGCTCCTGCCCAGGCCGAGGCCCATGAACAGCTTGTTCCGGAGCGACTTCCTGCCCGCCTCGCCCGCGTGCCCGCCCTCGTCCTCCTCGCGCCGCCGCTTCGCCTCCGCGAAGCCCTCGAGCGGGACGTCGTACAGTCGCTCGTACTCGACCCCGAGCTCCTGCCCGCGCCGCCAGAAGTCTTTGCAGTTCCCCACAAGGCCGAGGTCGAACGGGTTCGGCGCCTTCGCCGCGCGCGCGAGCCCGTCCGCGGCCTTGCCCTTCGTGAACCGGTCGAGCCCGAGGAGGCTCATCAGGAACCCGCTCCCGCACCCCGCGCACACCCCGTGCTGGTGCCGGTGCGCGTGCGCGCCGCCCAGCGCGCCCTCCGCCGAGTCCTCGGAGGGGAGGTGCCGGTGCTGGTGCCCCATCTGCCCGTGCAGCGTCGCGCCGCCGCGCCCGCCCATGAAGCCGTACCGGCCGAGGTTGGACACCTCGAACGTCGTCATCTGCCGCGCGACTTGCCAGAGCTGGGTGGCGAGCAGGACTAGCGTCCATGACAGCTGCACTGTCGCCCAGGCGGCCACGGAGAAGAGGAATGCGTCGTAGGCGGTGATGGCGCAGAGTTGCGCGGGGAGAATACAAGACGGAGAGATATTGGTGGGGTCGGTGGGTATTGGGACAGTGGAGAAGTCTGCAGATTCGATCAGCAACAGTACTTGAAAAAAGGATGGCATGAGACGGCATACACTCGAACGTCAGGTAATCAAAGAGAATGATACCCAACACCAGCGTCATGACAAAGAGCAGGAATTGGCGGTGATTGTTGACACCAACTATGCTGGGGTGAGCAAACCAGCTGGGCAGGAACGAAACAGACACCTACTGCAATTCCATACCCATGGGCAGTGGCTATGGAACAATCATCAGGTCGCGTCGATATCGAATGCCAACAAACATACTGGTCATGGCGCGCAACGCAGCGGTCGCATATGCGACAGTGCTTCGAGCGCAAAGGCTTGCGAGCCTAATGAATGCTTAGCATGACACAGATGCAACAACGTGGGGCAATGCCTTACCATACACTGGATGCAGAACGTCTGACCATTCAGACGACCTTGCGATGCTAGGTCCTCAATGATCTGTGGTGGCGACAGATCAACGGATGGGCCCATTGCTTCTGCAGACGTACGCACCGACTTAAGCTCCGCATCATTGGATGGCTTGGGGCAAGTGCCGGGATCTAGACTGATTGCACGGAAGAAGTTGTACGCGCACAAACCGATAGTGATTGCGAGTGTCAGATGTGTGAATGGATGCGACTCTGTTTCTGCATGTCGAAGAATGGTGAGCGACAGGCACAGACGCGGATCGTGCTGCACTCACGGTAGATGAGCCGAGTAAGCCACGCGTAGGTAACCCACACCATTGAGCCGGTGATGATGCCGGCAAAGTAGGGACTTGACGTCACGCTGTCGGTGTAATTTGACTTGTCGAGCAGGGCCCGTGTTACAATCTAGAACAGAACCGAGTGGGTATACGCGTCCTGACTGCGAATCATACGGTGAACCTACGTGGTGCATCCCGAAGAAAAGCGCCATATCGAGGATGATGCCTGTATACCATGGTAGAATCTTGAGGGTCGTGAACATGAGGAATAGGAATACAGTGGGGAGTATGAAGATCACAATCTTCGTGTTCCTCTGTGGGCGCTTCAGTATGATTTCCCAGCGTCCGCCACAACCGGCACCTACCTCGCTGAGAGGCTTTCGTTTGGGCACGCCCTCTTCTGTAAGGCCGCCCTCGTCCAGCGCGCGCTTCCATGCCCCGAGGCTCTTCAGCTCGACTGCCATATCGCGCGCCGTCCTACCTTCGCCATCCTTCGCGTGCAAATCCGCGCCGGCTTCGACCAGCCTGCGGATGCACGTCCGGTTCCCGCGGACAGCGGCCCAGTGCAGCGGCGTGAGCCCCGCGTCGTCTTTCGTGTTCGGGTTCGCGCCATGCCGCAGGAAGAGGTCGACCGAGAGCGCGTCGCCCTGGTACGCGGCCCACATCAGGGACGTGTGGCCCTGGGAGTCGCGCGCGTCGACGTTGATCGGCTGGTGGAGGAGGTACAGGAGCGCCATGACCGACGACGAGTGCGTCACGAGGTGGAGGGTGTTGTACCCCTGCGCGTCGGTGATGTTCGGGTCCGCGTTGTGCGCGATGAGCAGCTGGATGACATACAGGTACCCGTTCCGTGCGGCCCACTGCAGCGGCGTGGCAACGAGGTCGCCGCCGAGCGCATCAACTTCCGCGCCCTGGTCGAGGAGGTAGCGACATGCGCCGAGTTGCGCATTGATGGCAGCCCAGTGGAGTGGGGTAATGTTCTGCTCGTCGCGGTCCGTCGCGCGCGCCTTGCCACTCTCGATCAGCTTGCGGATGGTGTCCACATCGCCGCGTTGTGCGGCGACAAAGATGTTGGCCTGTGGAAAGTATATAAGACATACCGAGAAGCCCATAAATGAACGCAACGCACGTCCGGCTCCTCTACCGTTTGGAGGGCTTGCGGGAACGCCATAGAGGTCGCGGAAGCCGAGGCAACAGTGACTGCGGATGCAGATGGCTCGCCTTTCGAGCTAACGATGGCGGTCGGGTCGTCCATGTCAGGCTGAAGTTGGCCCGCTGGTGGTCGTAAGGAAAAGAGAGCTGGCCCGCAGCCGGGCGGTGAACGTGGTGGTGGTCAAGTACAGGAAGCGCTTAGATGGACGCGTGACGCTCCTTCGCAGCCAGGCTCAGGCTGTGCCAGGCGTGGCGGCATCCGTTCGGCGCTCTCCAGGCAGGCTTAGGAACGGCAACAGCTCTACACCTTTGGAACCCCCACATCCATGATCCAAACATTCAACGTCTGGGTGGGAATGATCAAGACCACATCAAGCTCAAGGCTTGAGCTCAAGCTCACTTACTGGCAGGTTATTTAGCTCTGCATCTCAAGCTTTGTCATCGCCCCAAGCCAGTGTGCGCAGCCATCGGGCATGTCGGACAACGAGGTTTTTATTTCGCCGGACAGCAGTTTACAGCTCGGTCTCTCAAACGTGAGAACACACTCGAGGGACACGTTAGGTCATTTACAATTCTTTTTGAATTTCGTGGTACTGCAACAACACAACATATCCGCCAAACTAACGACACAAGCAGGAGAGAGCGAATGATACATCTAGCAAGACCCGGAAACCCGATACGTTTACTTGAACTGCAAACCAATCCCGTCAGCTCACTTGGTTCGCGCGCAGAAACTGGACGGGTACTCACGTTCTTGCCGTCGACCCACTTCTTCCCATCGACCTCCAGGTCCCAAGCGAGCGCACCCTCGAAGAACGCCTTGTCTTCGGCGTTGTTGAGGTCGAGACGCTTGTACGCGTACGACTCCCAGTCGGGCGCGACGTCGACGACGGGCTTAATGTCGTGGCCGCGAATGATCAGGACACCAGTGATGATCGAGTTGTTCGTCTCGCCGAGAACGCCCACGGAGCCGAAGAGGTACTTGCGCGACGCCTCGAGGCGGTTGAAGAAGCCGCCGATCTGGTTCGACGACATGAACGTCTGCGTGAGCTCGTCGTTGTACTTGAAGTCAACACGCCACACGGAAAAGCCCTCAGGGTCGTAGCTAGAATGCGGTGAGTGAATGCGTGATGGACATGGAGCGAGGCAACATACTTCTGGTAGAACCACTCCAGAGCACCGTCAGGGCCACGCGTGTCCTTGTTGGAGTACGCGCGTTTCCAGTCCTCGAGGTTGAACGAAGACTTGGGGAGGGAGTCGAGGGGTTCTTGGCCTTGGGCTCATCTCTGGGAATACCATCATCCTCCTCATCCTCCTCCTTCGCGGGCTTAGCCTTGGGCTGAGCAGCAGCCTGAGGCTTGGGCTCCTTCTTCTCCTTGGGGGGAGGAGTGAACGCCAGTGCCTTTTCAATGTACTCAGTCTCGCCAAAGATGCCCTTCAGCTGGGGCTGATTGACGACAGTCTCGAAGTGGCGGATAAGGTTGGGCAGTTGGGCGCGGAGAGGAGCATCGATGGTGATGGAGAGTGCACGCTGGATGACGGATGCCAGGGTGATGTCAGCGAGGGTGATCCGCTCGGTAACGAGGAAGGTGCGAGTAGAGAGGTGAGACTCGACAGTCTTGAGGGAGCGCAGTTGACGCTCGGCGAGAGTAGTGTGAATCTGCGAGCGTAGGACGTCAACACAAAGCAAATATAACTGTACTCGGAGGAACATACGGGCTTGGCGTAGGGGGTGAGAATGCCCTTCACCAGCTGGAAGATGAGGTTGGTGTGCGCGCCGATCTCGCTGTCGGAGAACGAGATCCATTGGTCAATGAGAGCAGCCTCCTTGAGGTTGGAGCCGAGGAGGGTGGAGTTAGCAGGGAGAGCAGCAACTACAGATGCGAGTCAGCAAATGCTGTCAACACGTCCGTTATCGTGCATTCAACAGGTGCGAGTCAGATATATGAACACTGTCGACATGAGTATTAAGACAGGGATAACTGATTGTGATATTCTCGTCCTTTCGCGCCTGGAGATTCGATGATGGGGGATCGACTCACTGTAACGCGCGATCGCAGTCGTCTCGAAGAGCTTGAAGCCATCCGCGGCATCGAGAGCGGGAATCTTGCCATGGGGGAACTTGGCCAAAAACTCCGGCTTTTTGTTGTCCTCGAAGTGGACGTAGTGCTCAGGCAGGTCAAGCTTAAGCCCGGCAAGCGCAGCAACAGCAAGGATCTATGATTGCAAGTCTGGATTAGAACGGTTCCGCGTGTCGAAAACCGCCGTTACGTACGCGCTTGCCGTTGGCCTGCTGAGGGGTGGTGTAGAGAGTGCCAATGGATGCCATTCTGCACGTCGAGGGGGACAAGGAGGGTAAGAAGATGGAGGAGAGTGGAAGTGAGAGCTCGATGCGATGTGATAACAGAAAAAATGGGACACGCGCACGTGCTGGCGCGGTGACTTTAGGGCCGGTGCTCTCCTGCCTTGACGCGACGACTGGTCCGGGACGTTGTCTCCGACGACCTCGTTATCCACCCACCATCTTGTTCATAGATCACAATCGTTGACTCTCCGAACCAAACGCGCGTCAGGAGGGAGACCGGTACCACACAGGACAGTATCCACGCGCATCTGCGCATCACACCGTGGAGACGGTTGTAGGGCCAGCGATAGCCAGCTCTTCCAGTTTGGTGTGTCACGCTCTGCGACAATTGGTCAACAGTGTAAGGGATTACCTTCAGTGGTGAACCATGGCACTTGGCCCTTTTTGCACATATAACTGTGGGTATATTCAACGTGGCAAATGCGTGGTTGCTCGACGCTTCCTTCCCCGAGTCTGATCTTGATCTGTAGTGTGCTGAAATCGATGAACACACCCGTCTCCAGCATGAGAGCTTGCATCAATACGTTTGGATAATATGGACACCTGTCGGCAATTCACGTGAGGTCTTTCGGACACCAACCGTTGTGTTCTACCATTGTTATGCGGGGCTACGAGAAGATATTGTTGGCAGACAAACAGCAGTTGTGATACAACGTTATCTCCCTGGCCAACCTGTCACCCCGGTTTAATTCGAATATGCACCATCTGCACATTGGCAGGACCCGGTGCTGCGCTCATGATAGAGCAAGCCAGAGTTCACTGTATCGACGACGCACGGAGCGCACTGCCGTGCCAAGGCTCCGTTCTGTCTCATTGACAAGAGCTGAGCAATGATAGGTGAGAGTCGTGCCTTACTACTCAGTCTAGAGGTGGTCACTCAAGTTGCTTGTAGTTCCTGATAGACAGATGATGGCGGTAAACTTTGCATACATCACACATTCGATTGGGTTGCACTGGCGCCGACAAGTAATACGTTCCCAGCATGTGCTCTTCAGCGCAATTGTGGCTTCTGCAAGTGGACGAATTCAATCCAGGATCTCTTGTGCTTTCCCATACAATGGTCAGGCGTGTATGTATCTGATAGTGGGTACTACCACATGGTCCAACGCTCGAAACCCGCCTGTTAGGATTCGACGCTGATGTGTGGCACTTCGCACAGCTACAGCGATCCAGAACAGATCCCTCTGTGTATTCGGAATTCGACAGTCCAAACCCACGATCATCTCAGGCTGACAGCTGCGTCATTTCGGCCCCGCTGCGGGCTATCAATCAGCACCGTGCTCCGAACTACACAAGTCTGCATACGGACGTGCCCGACTTAGGGCTGGATAACCCGTACTCCGACCTGCCATTATGCGTCAGAAGCGGGATGTGCTTCCTACATCATCCCGTTGTTCACACCCATGCGCCTCAAGCGGCCTTCCATACCAATGTGTCATAGCTGGTGCGGTATTGCGTGCGTCAGTGCAAGTTGTGTCACCCAACCCCGAATGCTATGCACATGGCGGTTCTGCATATCGTGGGATCACGCTCCAATAGCGTCTTGGTACGTCCGGATGCCGGTGTACTGTAAAGGCACACGAAACCCTGACATTGGCATACGCGATCTCCGACTCTATAAAGTCGCGCATCTGCCGCGGACTTCTCCCTGTGGTGCATTCGCCTCCTCATCCCCCCACGGCGTGTCGCTCTACTTCTACCATGTTTGCGCGACTGTCCCATCTTTTCGTTGCGACGCTTGCTATCGCTGGCACTGTGTCGGCCACCCTCTCTGCTGACGATGAGATCCGCGCGTTCTTTGCCCGTGAAGGCGCTACGGCCCGTCCTATGAATCTCGGACGACGGTCGGCTGCGTCGTCACGAACGCGCCATTTGCGCCCGGTCGAGGACGAGCCAGTGGTACAACAGACTAAGAGGGACATCACCCCGCCCGACGTGGGACAGGTTGTCGACTTTGACGGCAAAGACCCTCAGCCTATTCGCAATGGGAATGGTGACACCTTCCTTGCGAACAGCAACCACGAGCTCGACGCGCAGAACCCGGACAACGTCGCCGGCCCGACCACGGACGCAGGTGCGCGCATCAGCTACTAAAATGCGGTGATGTGGGCTTCTGTTGACGCCATTCCGCCCAGGGGTCGTACCGAACCTGAAGTGGAGCTTCTCGCTCTCTCACACTCGCCTGCTCAAGGTACGTGCTAAGTCAGCGATGTGAGACTTGGGGCACTAGAAACTCACGACACTTCGGGGACAGGGAGGATGGGTACGCGAGCAAACGATTACTGATCTTCCGCCGTGTAAGCTGCCGCAGATCCTCTGTTCTCTTCGGACCCGAGGATTGACAAATTCATTCAGCGAAGGACATCGCGGCAGCCGAGCTTCGTCTCTCGCCGAATGCCTATCGTGAGCTGTGCGTCATGCTGAGGCGTCTAAAACTACCGCTAGAGTAGAGATCTGATTTGGTTCACAGTCACTGGCATCGTATCGCGGAGTGGGGGTACATTCTCAACGGCACCGGTCGCGTCTCCGCCATCGACGAGAGCGGCAGGAGCTACATCTCCGACGTCAAAGGGCCCACGAACGGCGAGGATCCGGACCTCTACTAGTGCGCAGCTTCGCCGATCATGCGTACACTGAAACTAACAATGACACACAAGTTTCCCTCCGGGCGTCCCACATTCCATCCAAGCGCTCGACCAAGGCCTCGAGATCCTCATCATCTTCACCGATGGGAACTTCGACTCGAGCGGCACGACGTTCATGCTCTCGGACTGGCTGGCGCACACCCCGCTGGAGATCGTCGCTCAGAACCTCGGGGTGAACACGAGCCTCCTTGGCGGCATCCCGCAGAAGGACCCGTACATCCTCGAGAGTACCGTGCCCCCGCCCGGGCTGGGCCACTATGGCGACCAGGCCGTCTCGGACCCCAACGGGGAGGTGCCTTCGCCATACGTCTTCCGCATCAGCGAGCAGAACAAGACTGTCGCTCCGGGCGGGGGAGGATGGGTGAAGATCCAAGACTCGGTCACGAACTTCCCGGTGTCGAAGCAGCTCGCGAGCGCGCTCGTGTTCGTCGAGCCCAATGGGCTGCGCGAGCTGCATTGGCATGTCAACGACGGTGCGAACGATAATGGCTGGGTGCGACGGGAAGCTGACCGTGTGTGCAGAATGGCTGTACATCATCAGCGGGCGCGGACGTGCGACGGCGTTCCCGGGCGGAAGCGCCGCGAGGACATTCGACTTCCAGGTGAGAATGGGCATGTGCATACTTGCTGTTGCAACCCCGCTGAACTTCGTGTCAGCCTGGAGATACCGCTGTCTTCCCTGTGTCTTATGGCCACTATGTCAAGAACCTGTCTCCCACCGAGCCGCTCATCTTTCTCGAATTGTTCAAGGCGGAGCGGTTCGTCGACTTCAGCGCAACCCAATGGTGAGTATCGCTGTATAATACCATATTTTGTGACCAATGGTTGACCGCACGCTACCAGGCTTGCTCTCACTCCCAGGCAGGTCGTCGCTGACCTCCTCAAGATCCCGATTTCTACCGTTGAGGGCTTCGTAAAGGAGAAACAAATCATCATCGCTTAGGCCGCTAAGTGGTATCTGCCTGGTAGACTGGCATTTGGAATTGGAGGGTGTTGCTCTTGCATTTTACTATCAATATCGTTGCCCTACTTCAAGTACCCATGGTATATCATCGTTGCTTTTTGCTGTATACTTTCCGATACAATTGTACTTTCTTCGATGTTCATCGGGAGTCCCTCAGTTCGCTCAATTTCTGAATAGCGCTCGGGGTACCTGAAGAGCGCCCAAGGGCCAAGAGAGAACTGCGGGCGCGGTACGCGCGCCTTGCTCTCCGCGTTCCCTTTCATGCTCGACATCGTGCACACGCTCTAAGCCTGGCTCATCTGCGTTGCTGACAACTGGTCTAGGCCGGGGTACATGTCCGAGATTCCTCTGCACACATTCGGACGATCCAGGAAGACAAGGGCAGGCTACACACCCCTCCACAACGGCGAGCCCGGAGACCAAGGGGACGGCGAGATGCATGCTGGGGTGCGCGCGGCGGCGGCGTCCGCGTCGATCAACAGGAAAGGGAGGCGGCGAGAGCGGTATGCGGACGACCCGGAGGAGGGGGCCACGCTGCTGGGCGACGCGCCCCAGGAGGGAGCGTTCCGGGACGATGAACAGGAGGAGACCAGGCGAGAACAGTCCTCACAGGTATGTCCGTCTACCGCAGGCATGAAGGTATGTTGTGTAAAAATGCGCATATAGCGAAGCATTCTCTCGAGGAAGGGGAAATCTAGTGACAAGTCGAGGACAATCCCATTTCGCCCGCCAGAGAAACTGCAGGGCAAGTACCCGCCAAATGTGGTCCGCAACCAGAAGTACAATGTCTTCACGTTCCTCCCACTTGTGTTTTACGAGCAGTTTAAGTTCTTCTTCAACCTGTACTTCCTGCTCGTAGCCCTGTCGCAATTCGTCCCTGCGCTCAAGATTGGTGCGTCACCCATTGATGTGCGGAAGCCAGTACTCATCAAGTTACCCAGGTTTCATCATTACCTATGTTGCACCATTGGCATTCGTACTCACCGTGACCATGGGCAAGGAAGCATACGACGACTACAAGCGGAACCTCCGCGACCGCGAAGCCAACTCGCAGAAGTACCTCGTCCTGGATCCCACCGAATTTTCCTCATCAACACCCGAGGGAATACCACATACCCGCGCCGTTCCGTCTTCTGCACTCCGGGTAGGGGACCTTGTCTTTCTAGAGAAGAACCAGCGTGTACCCGCAGACCTCGTTCTATTACGGACCTCCGACACTTCTGGCACATGCTTCATCCGTACCGACCAGCTCGACGGTGAGACTGACTGGAAACTCCGCGTGGCTGTTCCTACCTGTCAGAAGCTCAGCAGTGACAGGGAACTCTTGACTCTCGATGCGGAAATTTACGGTATGTACACGAGCGGAAGAGACGTTCATAGTCAAACAGCTCATCCAGTTCAACAGCGGATGCTCCTATCAAAGACATCCACACATTTATTGGTACCTTCACTATCAATACGCCCCCTCCCCTACTTGAGGACGATGTTCCCATGGTACAAGTGCCTACCGTGGAACCTCTGACAGCAGAGAACATGCTCTGGGCTAACACTGTTCTGGCGGCTGGTTCTGCTGTGGGCTTTGTGATCTATACTGGCGCTGAGACTCGTGCTGTCATGAATACAAGCCATCCAGAAACGAAGGTCGGTCTCCTCGATTTGGAAATCAACAGGCTAGCGAAGGTAGGGCATTCTATCAGCTTATACGTGCAGCTTCTAACGTCTCGCAGATCCTGTGTGTTGTGACCTTCGTGCTATCCTTCGTTCTGGTTGCGTTGAACGGCTTCAGAGGACCGTGGTATATCTACATATTCCGCTTCCTGATCATCTTCTCTTCGATTATACCCATCAGGTATGTCACTTTCCTTCTTGTGCATAAGGTACCACAATCTTAGCATGCCTTCCAAGTTTGCGTGTCAACTTGGATATGGGCAAGACCGTATATGCACATCAGATCATGAATGACCACGAGATACCCGACACCATCGTCCGCACTAGCACTCTCCCGGAAGAGCTCGGACGTATAGAATATCTATTGAGCGACAAGACCGGGACCTTGACACAGAACGGTAGGCAATGCGGTCGATGCCTGCGGCTGACCCTGACATGTGACATCTGTAGAGATGGAGATGAAGAAGCTGCACATGGGTACCGTTTCCTACGGGTATGAGTCGATGGATGAAGTTGCGCATCAGCTTGCGATGGCTTTTGGTACTGAACATGGTCCGTCTCCGCCACTCTTGTGCATCATATCACTTGTACTCATCCCACTTCCAGGCCATGGACGTCAGAATTCTGTACAAACGGGCGTGCAGCTCGCTACCAGAGGTCGACGCGATATGTCGTCGCGTGTGCACGATGTCGTCCTGAGCTTGGCATTGTGTCACAACGTGAGTGTCCCCGCCTTGCCTGCTAGCCTGGCGAAAACCGCTAACAGCTCGTCAGGTTACACCAGTACACAACGACGACGGCACAGTGACCTACCAGGCGTCATCTCCGGACGAGGTCGCCATCGTCAAATGGACAGAATCTGTCGGACTCAGGCTGACCTTCCGCGACCGCACGCGCATCGAGCTCCAGACACCCTCCGGTGCACGCATCAACTTCGAGGTGCTCGACATCTTCCCTTTCACCTCCGAGTCAAAGCGCATGGGCATCGTCGTGCGCGACTCGCAGTCAGGCGAGATCACGTTCCTGCAGAAGGGCGCCGACGTTGTGATGGCGAAGATTGTCCAGCGCAACGATTGGCTCGAGGAGGAGTGCGCGAATATGGCGCGCGAGGGCCTGCGTACGCTCGTGATGGCTCGTCGGCGCCTGAGCGAGCAGGCGTATGCGCACTTCAAGGAGGAGCACCACCTCGCGAGCATCAAACTTGAGGGACGGAACGAGGCTATGGCTACAGTTGTGTCAGAGCTGCTTGAGCGCGATCTAGAGCTCTTGGGTTTGACTGGCGTGGAGGACAAGCTGCAGGATGAAGTCAAGTCGACACTCGAGCTGCTGAGGAATGCGGGCATCAAAATCTGGATGCTGACTGGCGACAAGATCGAGACCGCAACGTGCATCGCGATCTCGACAAAGCTCGTCGCACGGAACCAGTACATTCACCAGGTTGCAAAGCGTTGAGTATCTCGTTCACCACGTCTGTGGAAGTTATCCAACTGACTATATGCGATGACAGTGAAGACTTCTGATGAGGCACGCGACCAACTGGAGTTCCTGCAGAACAAGCTTGACTGCTGTCTCGTCATTGACGGAGAATCGCTACAGGTGCAGGCGCTGGTTCTCGATCGCTAGCGGCCTGGCTAACAGCACAATTCCAGTTATGCCTCAACCTGTTCAAGAACGAGTTCATCGAGATTGCCACCAAGCTCTCAGCAGTTGTCGCATGCCGCTGTTCACCGACACAGAAGGCGGACGTAGCGCGTTTGATCCGGAAACATACCAAGAAGCGTGTATGCTGCATTGGTGATGGTGGCAACGACGTCAGTATGATCCAGGCAGCAGATGTAGGTCAGTACACCACCTCTTGGATGTCTTCAACCTTTTCCTGATCCCTCATGAAAGGCGTTGGTATCGTCGGCAAGGAGGGAAAACAGGCATCTCTGGCAGCGGACTTCTCCGTGACGCAATTCAGCCATCTCACGAAGCTCCTGCTATGGCACGGACGAAACTCGTACCGACGCTCCGCCAAGCTCGCCCAGTTTGTCATTCACCGTGGCCTCATCATCTCCGTTATGCAGGCTGTGTTCTCGTCGATCTTCTACTTCGCGCCCATCGCGCTGTACCAAGGATGGCTTATGGTCGGGTATGCGACCGCGTACACAATGGCGCCGGTCTTCTCGCTCGTCCTTGATCGGGACGTCAACGAGGACCTCGCGCTGCTGTACCCGGAACTGTACAAGGAGCTCACCAAGGTACGTCTGAGGGTTTTCCATGAAGATGGCTCGATGTGAATTCGTTTTACAGGGTCGAGTTCTGTCATACAAGACCTTTTTCGTCTGGTTGATGATCAGTGTGTACCAAGGTCTGTACGCGGTTTTCGAGATTGTCATGCACGAGCTCATGGCGGTATGCAGGGTCTGCCATCATGATTATGTCTTTAGTCCTCTTCGAGACTGAGTTCTTGAACATCGTCTGCATCTCCTTCACGGCTCTCATCCTCAACGAGCTCATCATGGTCGCATTGGAGATCACGACATGGTCAGTTCTATCTGCACCCGAACCCAACGGCTGTCCTAATCCCATTTTCGCAGGCATGTCTACATGGTCTTGTCGGAGATCGTGACGCTGTTCATCTATGCGATCAGTATGATGTTCCTACCCGAATACTTTGGTGAGTTCATCGCGCTTCTGCCGCGAGTGTCGAAGCTGACTGGGCGCATAGATCTCACGTTCGTCATTTCAACACGGTTTGCATGGAAGGTCGCGGTGATCGTGGCCATCAGCGCGTTCCCATTGTACATTATCAAGCTCATCCGTAGTAGAGTGGCGCCCGCCGCGTCCAGCAAGCTGTTGTAGCCTAGCCTCTGCCTCAGTCTCAGTGTTTGGATATTTCAATTATTGCATTGGACTTGTCAGTGCATGACGTGCTAGGGTCAGAATAATAGACATTGCAGTATGGGACGCGCGCGTTGGGAGATCGTGAGGAACGAATGTCAAGATGCAGGGATAAAGACAGGATAACTACTCAGCTGCCGGTATGCGGCGCGGATGGCGCAAAAGGTCCGGCGAAGAAGCTGCCTCCTTGGTGCCAGTCTGGGTTGACGTTGGGCGGCGACCCCCACATGCCGGTCCCAATCGGCCCTGGCTGAGGCCGCACGGGGAACCCAGGAGGCCCGCCAGGCGGCCCCCATGGGGAAGAGATAGAGCCGCGCGGACTGGTGGTCGCACCCCAGCCCGCCCCCGGGGCCACGACGCGACGACCGGCGGGGGCGGTGACGACCTCGTCGTCGTCAGCGAGGAGTGCTGAAGAACCAAGCACGCCCTTAGGACTGGGCGAGCGGCGGCTGGGCGAGGTTGAGCCTGAGCCCGACGCTTCGCCCGGGGGGCGCGCAATCGGTGCGATGGGCCGGGTGATCGGTCCAGGATCCAGCGGTGTAGGACGGCTGCTCGGGCCTGGCGCGAGGTTGAGCTGGGTGGGAGACGCAAGTGGGTTCTGGGCAGCACGGGACGGCGGAGCAATGGGGGGGACGGGAGCGGCCAAACCACGACCAAATCCAGCATCAAACGGACCAGCGTTACCGAAACCACGAGGAACTGCAGATGGTGCAAGAGGTGGTGGAGGGCCAGAGGGTATCGAGGGCCCAGACACGATGGAAACGTTGGCATTCCCAAACGGCCCGGGGTTGTAGGGTACTCTGGGAGACAAAGCAGATGGGGGCAAGACGCTTACACCTGGCGGGAATACTGGCGTCTGAGGAGGGGGAGGAGCGTGCTGGGGTATCTGCGGCGTCACTGGAGTTACCGGCTGTGACGCGCCGATGATGGGCACCCGGGGCTGCGGCTGCTGAGGCTGCGCTCTCGGAGGAGGGAGGGAGGAGAGAGGAGGAGGAGCCTGAGCCTTGTTGAGGTTCTTCGCAGGAGCGGCACGACTGGGCGACTGTTGCGACTGCTGCTGAGAGGAACCGGAGGGAACGGCGTTGCGAGGAGAGGTAGGAGCCCGAGCATTCTTCCGAGCGGCAGCTGCGCGTTGCTGCTGCTGCTGTTGCTGGATAGCACGCTCGCGGGCCTCTTTCTCTGCCTTTTCCTTCTCAGCCTTCTCGCGTTCAGCCTTCTCCTTCTCCTCTCGCTCCTTCGCAAGGCGGCGTTCACGCTCTTCCCGCTCCTGCTGCTCGCGCTTCGCTTTCTCGGCGCGCTCAGCAGCGAGCTTGGCTTCGCGTTCCTCACGTGCCTTGCGCTCACGCTCCTCCTTCTCCTTCCGCTCCTGCCTGAGGCGCTCCTCACGTTCACGGCGTTTGCGTTCACGCTCGGCTTCGCGCTCCCTCTCCTCTGCGAGTCGCTTGCGGCGCTCCTCCTCCTTACGGGCCTTCTCCTCCTCTTGTGCCTTGCGCTGAGCTTCGCGGCGAGCCCGCTCTTCCTCGCGTTTCCGGCGTTGCTCCTCCTCAAGGGCAGCTTGCTTGGCCTTCTGAGCAGCCTCCTCGGCCGCGCGCTCAGCAGCCTTTGCAGCACGCTCCTCCTCCTTTGCCAGCTTCTGCAGCCTAGACGGGGCTCGTAACACGGTCAATACGGGGCAGAGAACAATACGTACCGCTTCTTATCCTTTTTCTTCTGGTTTTGCGACTGCTTCTTAGCCTCGCGCTCCTTGCTGAGCTTGTCCTCGTCTTCGAGTTCACGCAAGAGCTGCAGCTGCCGCTCCTGTGCGACCTTCTCACGATACGCCTGCAGCACTCGCTGCTCGAACATGCGCGCCGCGAAGATTGAGAACATGCGCTTGCCCTCCTCCATTTTCTGCTCCTCGGTCATGATCTGTGTCGCGTGACCGCTGTTATTTGGCAAGAGGGAGGCTAGATCGGGGGAACATACCTCCTCTTCGTCGTCCTCGTCCTCTTCGTCATCCTCCTCATCGTCCTCCTCGTCCTCGTCGAGCTCATCGTCCTCGTCCTCGCTGTCCTCCTCAACATCCAAGGCTGCATCCTCTTCGCGCTGCATGCGACGCTCGGCGAGTTGCTCCATCATCTCTAAGAACTTTTGCCCGTCATTCTTGAGAAGATCGTCGGCGACCGTTAGGATGTTCCCTACTTCCAGATGGTCAGCCCCAAGTCATCGAGTGGCGCAGTCGGGAAACTTGCCAGTCACAGTCAGGCTGTTCCCGAAGTTCGTGAGACCATCTCGACCGTTCGCCTTGCCGTTAGGCGCTGCTCGTCGACGATTCGGGGCAGCGGCCCTGCGGTCCGGCTGCTTGAGATCGTCTTCGTCCTCTGGGTCGCCTTCGTCATCCTCCTCTTCTTCTTCTTCCTCCTCTTCTTCCTCCTCCTCATCATCTTCATACCCATCCTCATCAGGGTACTCGTCCTCGCCGTCGTCCTCAAAAAACTCGCTCTCCGCGGGCTTGACAGGCTTGCGCCCGTTCGCCACGACGGCATTCTTCCCGCGGTGGGCGTTTGGGGGATGTGGGCTGATGACGGTACCGTTCTTGTCCAGCTCGACGCTGCCGGGAAACGGTCCTGGCCCTTGAGGAGGAGGCAGCGTCCCGCCGGATGAGATGTATCGCTGCTGGTAGTTCGCGTACTGTTCTAGCTCCTCGTAATAAGCATCGTACAGTACCTCGAGCTCCTCCTCAATTGCATGCCTTCGGCGCGCCACGTGCGAATTCGTGCATTTTGACGGGAACGACGTTGAGGATGAGGAGCGGGGAGAAGAAAGGGAATGTCAAGAAAAATTTTTGGATGTAGAGGAAGAAAGGACGACGTACCGCTTGCGTCCGCACACTGCACAACTACAGCTGTGCTTCTGCTGCTCCTTCATCTTCTTCAGGACCGCCTCCTTCTCGATCTTGACGAGATTCCGGCGGTCCTCCTCGCCTAGGCCCAACCAGAACTCTTTGATGCGCTCGCGCTCCTCCGTTGTGCTCGTGCTCCATATCTTGTTATTTTTCTGCTGCGGCTGCCCTGCGGCTGGCGGTCTAGGCTTGTGCGGCGCGGAGGCGTTGGAGGATGGAGGCGATGGATGGTGATGAGCGTGATTGTGTCCGTAGGCCTGGGAGGAGATGGGGGCCTTCGAGGCCGCGCGGCGGGAGGGGGGCGGGGGGTCGGCGGCGGGCGCGGTGTAGGACATGGGCTTCTTGCCCGCCGCTCGAGAGCTCGGCGGCGGGTTCGCGGTGGCAGCGGCGGGCGGCGGTCGTGCGGCGGGCATGCGGGTCGAGGGAGAAACGGGCGGCGCAAGATTTGTCACCGTACCGTCCCTTGCCTCTTCCGGCCGAGCGCCGTCCGTGCCGGTTGGCGCCGGAATATCTGGCGTCCCCTGCCCGCCCTTTTTCTTCTTTTTCTTGTTCTTCTTCTTCTGCCCCGCCGGTGTACCGTCCGAGTATGGTCTCGTCTCCGCCGGGCCGCGCCCGAGGGGGTCTTCGAAGCTGAGCGTGAAGTGCGCCTGGGTCCGGTGCTCGCCGGCCTCGCCGGGATACTCATCGTCCTCGCTATAGTAATCGTCCTCGAATTCCTGCTCCTCCGGATAGAGCACCACATTCGCCGGCGTGAGCGTCGCCCCGTCCGCGGTCTGCAACGTACCGTTCGCCGCGGCGGCCTGCTCCATTGCGAGCGCGAACTGCGGGTCGGTGAAGATCGCAGGATCGAAGGGGATTCCGGGGTATGCGCCGGGCGGGTACCGCGCCCCGCCGCCGTCCTTCGTCGCGCCCGAATGCATTTGTTGCGCAATAGCGTACATAGCCTGGGTCTTTTGTTCCGCGTTACCAGGCGAGCTCAATTGAGAGTAAGTGTGCCGTACAAAGTTGCGCAGGTGTTCCGGAAACGACGCCCAATACTCGTCCGTGATGAGCCCCCCTTCCGACCCGACCTCCATGCTCCGCGCTAGATGGTCCGCCGTTGCGAGCAGTTCTGCTTCTGCCGCCGTCGTTGGCTTCAGATGCGCAGCCAATGACGCTGACAGAGAGGCCGTCGTCGAGACATGCACAGAAGCAAGCTCAGGGGAAAGACCTGCTGCACGGGCAGTCCGGGTGTGCTCGTAGACCACTCCACCCATTGGTTCCAAGGGTGGGAGCGCCGTCTCGTCGTCTTCATGGTCGTCTTCCTCCTCGTATGCGGCCGCGGCATCGCGATCAACGCTCTTGCCCTTGCTCTTCTTCTTTTTCTTCTTCCCGTTGGTGGTTGGCGCGGGAGGGACGGGCGCTGGAGCAGGGGGTGTTGCAGGACGAGTGGTCGTTCGAGTGGGCAGAGGTCGAGCAGGTGCCTTCTTCGCTTTCGCAGCGGCCATCCCAGTAAGTCAAGCAATTATAATGAAGCCAGGGAGTGTGCAGCAAAACAATGAAGAGGCCGGATGGTGGTCAGTGTACAAGGCGTCGAGGTCGACCGTAGGCCCTAATCAATCCTCTCACGTGCCTTGGGGTCAGTGGTTGGACCCTTTATCCTTGAACGCATATTACTTGTGGGACAAGGTGGTTAGACCGTCTTCAAGGAAATGTTATATCGGTAAGGTGGTGCTTAGCAAGCAAACCTTAGATGCTCTTATCTTCATAATCGCCCATCAATACTGATTTGATGACTATGCTGTGCGCACAACTCGAGTTGACTTGAGTACTGTACTACTCCTCCGGAACCATGCTATGGCCATCGCGATATCCGCTTCACTCTCTGAAGACGTTCAAAATGGATCATAGTCCACAGCAGTCACTCGTCGCGCAGAACTTTGAACGACAAATCCAGACATCGACCGCAGGCTTTGGTAACTGGAGCCCTAGGGGCGATGCGACAGAACATCACCATGTAACATTCTGCAAGCGTTCAATGCCCTGGCTTTCTCATGTGACCCATATATACATCAGCGTCGTTTTACGCGAAGAAGATGATGCATAGTTGATGGCTCCAAAACAGTGAGTATTGCGTTCGACTGAATGCATGTCAATGGTATGCCTCCACATCCGGGCCGAGTGATTCGAACTGACGCCATGCATAGATCATCTTTACCCCCTCACAATAATTGATTCACATCGTGAACTGTGGTCAGCTGTACCCGGTTCGCCGCAGGTCTCTCGAAGTTGTATCTTCTGCCGTGTAATCGGAGAAACCGGGGAAAACCCGCTTGGTTGTCTACCGACACGTTCCTCAGGCATGGCCTGAGCCTTTCGAGGTTTGTGCATGTATGATCCAAGTGTGTCTACGTCAGTACTGACCTTGGCTATGAGGCTACAACACTTAAATGGTCCAGACAGGGCACGCCCCAGATCATGGCCACCGCCCAGTCCGAGGCACCCTTCGAGTTTGTAAGCATCTTGGACGTTAGGATTGAAGAACACTGCGGTTATGCAGCGTTAAAGCCACGTTCAAGACGTAGCGTCTACGCCCAAGTATCTCGTAGCATCCTCATGAGTGCTCAGGCTTTGACGCTAGGTCTCAACGTGGCGTAAACGCTCCTGAACCGTGGTGTAAAGGCGTTCTGTTCTAATCTGTTCAAGCTGTTTTGCAAGGCGGGTTGTGGATGTGCTCCAATTTTGACAGTAAGGTGGGGCAAGGCAAGTCCATACGCAATGCATCGATTGCTCCACCCGATGGAGTGCTGCCGTGCTTGCAAAACAACTCTATTGAGGAGAGATTTTCTCCTACGTCAGGCACGCTCCTTGGAGACCTGAGGTGCTGCTGAACGGCGTCAGCTCCAGAGGTGCATTCCCAACCATGCATATATATGCAGTCCAGAATGCACTCAGAGATGCCCATTACTACCATCACCAAATATGGAACATCTTGAGATAAGGACACTCCACCGCCATCAGAACTGTGATGATCCCGCGAACGTCAAGACTGTCCTGACGAACTCACCTCTTGGCTTGTCTAATGTCCTACCAAGACCAATGCTAGAAGCGATGATGTGGGACCCGCAGGTCTACATAACAATCACTAACGCCGTTCGTGTGTGAGCAAGAGCCCAAACGACCGGCGTAGCATGGACCTCATCCTGAGAACAAGTGAGAAGTATCTCCATATGGAGTGTGTTCGTAGTCGCGCACGCGCCTCACATGTCTTTGGGGCATATGGTAGTAACTGTATGTCTTGAAGGATTAGAGCCCGCAGGCGCCTTATGCCGCATGGGACCTGCATGTCCATCGCTTGATGGAAGTATGCCCACCCCCTTCTCATGTTCCCCACCAGAGGCCCCGTAGAATTGAAATGCGCTGGGAGGAAGCGGTGAGTTAATTCCCCGAGCGACTTGATGGAATGCCCGTATGTCTGATACGACTACTCTGTAGGCGATGCCGTCATCCCTTCGAAAGCCCCCGTTCCCGTGCGCGCATTTCATAGAATGATCTCAGTTCGAAACGGAGCTCAGAGCTGCTGTTGGCAGCATCAGCACGGCCGGGCGGTTCCCGTCGCTAAGGTGCGATATATATCGTTTCCGCCCGCGCGGCTTGGCCAACTGTCTTCCCCTGCTGGGCTCTCTGGGCACCAACGCTGTATACCCGCGCAGTGCATTCCGCCATGCACGCTCCACTCGTTCTTTCTCTGTCTTGTTCTCTCTTTGCGCCCCTGGTCTCTGCCGATATCACGCTCTACAACCTCTTTGGGCAGACGACTGTCGACCCAAATGCGCTTCAAACCAGCGTGTCCTCCGCTGCGCCGTCAACGACGTTCGTGACGGACCCGGGCCCGCCGCACTACACGCAGCTCGCGGCGTACAATCCCATCAACTACTACCCCCAGCAGTACCGAACCCCGCACCCCCGAACCAGTTTGCGATCGGGGTGCCGACGAGCGGGCAGCTCATGAATGGCCTGTCCGTCCCGCAGAAAGGGTCGTTCTTTGGCTTCTCGATCGAAATGTCGGTAGCGACCCAGCTGAGTGAGCATCCCCCTTTGAGTTGCACGGACAGCAGTGCTCAGTGCTTCTGCGCGCACTCGCAGTTGGCACGAACGGGTGAGTGGCGTGCACATCCCCTCCATATTGCCCCGAAGCGCCGAGATTGATGGCGATGCAGTACAACGCTGCATGTGCCATTCCTCAACCTGATGAATATAGTCGCGCAGCGCGCAGGCGCGGTGCACATTCGAGTGGGAGGTAACACGCAGGAGACCGCGTACATTGTCGATCACCTAGACGATGGGAAGATGATGGAGAAGAACAAGGAGGACGCGTCCAATCCAGTTCGTCCGCTCTTGAAGCCTCGTTGTGTCGCCGAGCATCCTGACACAGGCCGCGCATGTAGACATCCACTCCCGTCCTTGCGTTCACGCCGGATTTGATTTACATGTTAGCGAACGTGTCCAGCTTGATTAATGCCAAGTGGTACCTCGGTAGGTTTCCCCGTCTCAGGGCTTCGCATCCACATCGGTAAACAACTTGCGCGTAGGTGTTCCCTTCAATGATACTTCCAACTGGCGCCTGCAGGTTGCCGAGCTGAGCGAAACTATTCTGGGCGACAACCTGCTCGGCCTCCAGGCTTCCAACGAACCTGATCTCTACGCCGCGTAAGCACTCCTGTGTACCGAATAGCTCGTCGGGCGGACTCATACGGGGCTCCGGCAGGCATTTTCATCGGCAGAGCAACTATGGCCCTTACGACTTCTTTGGCGAATTCTCTCTGTTCACTCAGGCGTACGACGCTGATTCGGCCATTCCGATCAAGAATAACCTCATCGCGCCGAGCGTGTCCGGGACGTGGACGCCAGAGAGCGTCTGGGACACAGGCTTTGTTGAGGCGTACACGCAATACCTATCACACCTGGCAGTCGAAAGGTCAGTGATACCTCTACGGAAATGACCCAATGACCGACCTGTTGCAGATACCCGACCGACAACTGCGCGGTCATCTTCCCGAACCCGAACAACCCACCGCACGATCCGCTCCAGATGATCGGAACGTACCTCACGCACAAGTCGGCGCTCAGCCTCACCACGCAGTACACGAACTCGACGATGCTTGCGCAAGGCTGGGGAAAGCCGTTCCTGATGTTCGAAACTAACACCGCGTCGTGCGGTGGGTTCCCCGGCATCAGCGACTCGTTCACGTCTGCACTGTGGGGCGTCGACTATGCCTTGCAGATGGCGAACAGCAACTTCACCGGGGCGTTGTTCCATTTCGGTGGACAGAACGTATCGTACAACGTGAGTGCGATCCGAGGGATGCTATGCATACTATGTAGCTGACTCATCAACTTGTGTTCAGCCCTTCACAGGTGCGCATATAGTCGTGCGGGCAAACCTCCTAATCAACTGACCTTTCTGTAGCGGCGCCTACGAACGAGTCCTCATTGCATGACTGGACGGTCGGCCCGATATTCTACTCCTCGATATTCGTGGCGGAGGCAATAGGCCAGACGAACACGTCTCAGGTCAAGGATCTCAACCCGAACGACGGCAACGAGTTTACGCCTGCGTTTGCGATCTACGAAAACGGCAACCTCGCGCGGATAGCGCTCATCAACTTCCTCTCAGACGCGTCAGGGGCGAACGACTACACCGCCACCATATATGTCGGCGGCACCGGCTTCAACGAGCCTAACGGCGTCCCTCCCTCAGTCAAAGTCAAGTGCGTTACCGATAGCCGCTGTGAACCTTATGTTACGATAGCTCATTGACTCCTCACAGATACCTCCAAGCACCAAGTGTGACTGAGAAAGACAACATCACCTGGGCCGGGCAGACGCTCGGCAAGCGGTTCGAAGCCGACGGGCTGTGGAAGGGCGAGGAGAACATCGTGACCGTCCCGTGCGACCAGGCGGCGAACTCGTGCGTTATCAAGGTGCCCGCGCCCGCCGCCGCGCTCGTCTTCTTCTCCGACGCGGCGCAGAAGGCGGTCGACCCCGCGGGCCCGCAGACGTTCCCGACGACGGTGGTGACGAAGACGGTCAACACGGTCACGATCGACCCCGTCGTGCTCGCGACGTCGAACGGGCAGAGCGAGAAGAACCGCGCGCAGGGCGGGACGAGCCACGGCAGCAACGCGGCGGCGCGTGCGGCAGGCGTGGCCCCGGGCGTAGCGGCGTTGGCGTACGTGCTCACGGGCATGTCGGTCGCGGTGCGGATGCTCTGGTGAGCGTCGCAACGGCGTTCTCATGGGTGCACGTCCCGTGGTTGGTATACGTTGCGTTTGGTGTGTTCTTGATGAGGTGTAATCTATCGCGGTTAATGTAAATATTGGCAGCGTACTGTTGTTGACCTACTGACTGTCAAGGTATGTTCGTGTCTGAGTTCCCATGTTCCCTTTCTGCTTTGGATCATGCAGTTGCTGACGATTATGATAGGATCCATGATTACGCTGCATTCCGGTGGCAGTTGCGATGGTGTGGCTATTTCGGTCAACACGAAGATAGCAGCAATCACCGACGCGGTCGACCTGCGGTCATCATCCGCAGCGAATTGTACACGGACGGGGCGTGCGTGTGTACCCACCTTGTCGTGGTCGTCACCCAGTCTCCTCCAGGCGGCGGTTGCGGCTTGGGCCTGCGAGAACGTTCGCCTTGTGGGCGGACACCGGCGTACGTAATCAGCCAAAAGGGGCAGGTCGTGGCCGTGTCGGCGCCGAAAGAAGCAATGATTGGCCTGTTTGCATTTTGCTCACCCGAATATGGCAATGTGCCTTGCGGAGCGCCGGCCGTCTGTTGCAGTCTGCGCAGCCAGGGCGGACCTGCACCAAGGCTTTTGACAACGACGAGCCGTTGCTGCTCTCTTCCCCATCTCTCCTTCCTATACCCGCCCGCCGCACCATGCTAAAATCTCCGTTCTTTTTACTCTCTCTGGCCGGCCTCTGGACGTTTGTTCAGGCCGAGGTCACCGTCTATGGCCAGCAGGGCATTAGCATGCCCTCCGTGTCGGGCTCCACTGCGACCGCCGCCGCGACACCAACCTCTGACACCAGCTGGATCTCGAGTCTCGCCGCGTACAACAATGTCTCGTTGACTCCCCCGGCGCTGCCTGACCCTATGCCCGCGACAACCTTTGGGATCACCGTGCTCAATAACGCCCAGAACGTCAACGGGCTCTCGGTGCCCCAGCGAGGGAACTTCATGGGATTCTCCATCGAAATGTCGGTGGTGCAACAAGTTAGTGAGTGCTGTGCAGTTTGTGTGGGTCCACAACGGAATCTGAAGATCGATCCTGCGCCCCCCAGTCGGGAAGAACTCGTACGCCCAGCTGCATTGGCATCTTGGCGCGGACGACGAGCTCACTTGGCGTGCTGCAGGTCCTTCATCCAGGTCCCCTTCCTCAACCTGCTTGCCACCATCGCCGATCGGGCGGGCAGCGTGCTCGTCCGTGTCGGCGGTAACACGCAGGAGACCGCTACTCTGGTCGACAGTCTGCCGAACAACACCATGATTGCCAAGGACAAGGAGAACGCGAGCAATCCGGTACGTGTCTTCCCACTACTCCGCGTAGTCAGCGTGTCCTCGCCTCCTTTGCCTCCCTCGTTCCTCGTTGTCGCGTCGTCGCGTCAAATCAACCACCACCGAGACCATCGTCGAGAGAAAGGAACGACATGATAGCGTCATCACAAGGAATGCTTGAACTCTGGACTCTGGCGCTTGCTACCTGTTACTGTTCTCGCCAAGCGACAGTCGGAGAAATGCAGACAGCGCATAAGCCGCCCGCACTGCTACGAATGTTGGGAACAATGCATCTTGTAACTGAATGCCTCGCGATACCGTGATGTCATTTACGGGCGTCTTGGCTTTACGGTATCGCGAGACAACGCCCACAAGAACCAATATCTCTCGACAAGGCCATAAGAGCCTTGGCGGCTCCTGATGCGGTTCGTCAGATCCTCTCGGGGGTGGCGATGCGTTCAATAATTGCTCGATCTTGGTACGACGCGACTATATACGGGATACTCACCTATGATCATCACAGACTGACACGCCGATCCTCGATTTTACGGCGGAGATGCTATATCTCATGGCCAACGTGTCCTCACTGGTGAATGCGAAGTGGTACCTCGGTATGCATACTCACGTATGCACTCATCATACTCTCAGCTGAATGTATGCGCTAGGTATCCCGTTCAACGACACGTCGAACTTGCGACTGCAGATCGCGGAAGCGGCCGAGACGATCCTTGGAGACAACGTCGTCGCGTTCCAGGTTGGCAACGAACCCGATCTTTATGCGGAGTAAGTCTGGGGGAGACGTTTGGCTGGAGTCCCACAACGCTGACATTCTGACTCCCAGCCATCAGCATCGTCCTGCTGGGTACAACCAGACAGACTACTTCAACGAATTTGGCATCATCGTTCAAGCCATTCAGAACGACCCGAAGATCACCAGCCGGGGCAACCTGGTTGCGCCCAGTCTTCAAGGTACCTGGACTCTGGATTCGGTCTTCGACACCGGCTTCCTCACCACCTACGGGGACACCCTTAGCATCGTCGCTGTCGAGCAGTTCGTCTTTCTTTGATTGCCCCTGCAATCTGCCCATGCTCACCCCTGCGTCACAGCTACCCCGACAACAACTGTGCCGCCGCGTTCCCCAATGCCGGCTTCGGCGATCCCAAGAACCCGCAGGACGTTTTCGGCAACTACCTCACTCATGCAAGCGGTCAGAACCTGGTGAACCCGTACCTCAGCTCGATACCCACTGCGCAGGCAGCTAGCAAAGAGTTCATGATGTTCGAGACGAACACTGCATCTTGCGGTGGTTTCCCTGGCATCAGTGACAGCTTCGGTTCGGCGCTTTGGGGCGTGGACTATGGTCTGCAGATGGCGTATAGCAACTTCACTGGTGCTCTCCTGCACGTTGGTGGTCAAGATGTGTCATACAACGTAAGCATCTCTATCTGATTGGGCCGAACAAGCTGCTAACCCGGACCTCACAGCCATTCACACGTATGTATCTGTCATGAGATGGATGGAGAACATATTACTGATAGTCCCCCAGCGCCGCCCACCAACCTGTCATCTATCAACCAGTGGACCGTCGGACCGATCTTCTACTCCTCGGTCGTCATCGCGGAGGCGCTCGGCAAGTCGAACACCTCCCGCGTCCTCGACCTGTTCGCGAACAGCGCCAATGCATACACGCCGGCGTACGCGATCTACGAGAACGACGCGATCGCGCGCCTCGTCCTCATCAACTTCATGTCTGAGCAAAACGGCCAGGGCGCTTACACCGCGACCATCTCCGTCGGCGGGGGCGAGACTGGTGAAGCCAACGGTACGCCCGCACAGGTCAAGGTCAAGTAAGTGCAAGCGGATGTGTTGATTGGAAGAGATGCTCATAAATATGTAGGTACCTTGCTGCGCCCAGCGTCGGTGAGAAAAACAATATCACTTGGGCCAACCAGGTTTGTATTCACACTTGGTAGTTCCTCGCGGGCGCGAAGCTTACAACATCGCACACAGACATTCGGCGGTCGTTTTGCGGCGGACGGTCGTCTGAGCGGCACCGAGGTCATCCAGACGATCACCTGCGACACGAACGCGAATACGTGCCAGATCCCGGTGCCCGCGCCGGGCATCGCGCTCGTCTACCTCTCGAACGACGCGCAGTCGAGCGTGGACCCAACCGCGTCAGCGACGTTCGCAACGACGGCGGTGACCAAGACCGCGAACACGGTCTCGATCGACCCGAGCGTGCTCGCGACGAGTAACGGCCAGAGCGGCGCGAATCGCTCGCTCTCGAGCACGAGCAAGGGCAGCAACGCTGCGGGGCGCACCGCCGGCGTCGCGCCCGGCCTCACCCTGCTCGCGATGGTCCTCGCGGGCGTGTCTGTCGTCGCCGCCGCGGCGCGGCGGTGATCCGCCCATTGCTCCCCTAGCAGTGCCTATCGGCAGCCTCGGACACGCAGGCGCGCAGGCGTGGCGACCCAGCGAACGAGTTGGGGCGAGCGAGCGAGAGCGCATTTGGACAGTGGCTTGACCGGAGTGTGTATCTATCTGGACGCTGGCGGGCGGCGGTGCCGGCGCTATTTGGACATTACCCCGCTACGTTAACGACGACGACGAAGATATTACTGTAGAGGTAATACTTGTCTCCTAATGTTACTGATTTCTTTCCTGTACGGTGGCCGCGGCCTCGAGTGCGGCGCGCGTTGGCATGGAGGGATGTCGGTAAGAGTTGAGCGTCGCGCCTTGGTATGGGAACTCTGCCAAATGGGCGTTGTAGGTGAGTTTTCCTCGTCGGGTAGTGTGGGCGCCAGCTGCGGTTCAGCGCACCTCCTCCGGAGCGTTCTCACCCCGCGTGCCCTTCAGTAGCATCCTCAGCGCGCGGACGTTTCAGCTCAAACACCACGTGCTTGAGGTGCCTCAACGGCGCGTCATATCGGCGGCCGCCATATGACTGATTTAGTTGGCTAAGCACGATCAGTGTCTACCCGCGCTGTGCAACGACTCAGGTCGCTCATCAACTTTGCCCTTACGGCTCACAGCTCATCTTCCGACTAGCCTCGGCGGGCGGTGTTTGATGGTTTGACTATGGGCCATCAGACTGGACCTCATCGTCCGGGTGCCGGACAGGAAAACGCGACTTGTACTCGCTGGACGCTCCCGTGCTATCCCTACAGGGGTTCTGCAAATGTTTTCATTGTTCCGTCCACCGAGCAAGGTTCAGGACACCGTGTGCCCGGATACTTAGGACATCAATACCAAATGATCTCCCCTACAAGGCTCTGTTCTTGTTTTGAAGGATTCTTGTCAACCGCAGCCCTCGGAGCGCTTGGCCGGGTTTCCAGGCTTATCGGCGAGGGAATGGCGAGGGAATCTTGGTATCGATGTCCCCGGAAGCACTTACACCAACCTCTACAGTAGTAAGTTGTCTGTCGTTCGTGCTCGAACTACCACATATTCATTGTCCTTGACCTCCCCCAGCTATTGAAATTAGAACGGTGATAATACATCGAGAATTGCGCTCGCAATTTTGCGATTTGCATATTACCTACTTTTTGCAGGACCCCTGTAGGGATAGTATGCTGCCTCGGTAGTCGCGGGCGCTTTCGACACGGACCTCCAACCCCGTGGATTCGGCTATGTATCTGCTTTTCTACACCTTTCCTCTTGCACTCTTCATGTCCACAACTAACCCTTGGAGAGCCTCCGACAGCAACCATCCAGATGTGGAGCTGCGAATGGTGAGCGCGCAGCTATAAGAGCAGACAGTACTGATGCCATGGGCGCCGGCTAGC
Organism: Trametes elegans; assembly: GCA_022606155.1. Taxonomy (NCBI): domain Eukaryota; kingdom Fungi; phylum Basidiomycota; class Agaricomycetes; order Polyporales; family Polyporaceae; genus Trametes; species Trametes elegans. The sequence continues at coordinate 204,955 of JABYQO010000011.1, read as the reverse complement.
CACCATATGCCGTGCAGTGCCTCATCGCTGTCGAGGCTGTGTGAGCACATCCTCCGAGCCTGCAGGGCCGAACGCACCTGCCGGCGGGTGTGCTTTTACGGGAGCTGAGAGTGGGCATCGAGCCCGCTGCCGGCACTCCGACCGTCTGATGTCGAGTCCGGGCGCGGTCAGAGCAAGCCGCTGCCAGTAGCGCGGTCGGGAGTCGACGGACGCTCGCGTCCATAAAACCTCGCGCCCTCGCCCTGCGCTGGGTCCCCGCGCCCCCTCCCAAATTGTATCGTTCTGGGCGAACGACCACTGACGCTATGTTCCACTTTTTAATACCTTGTCTGCTATTATCTTCGCTGTCGCATGCTTTCCCCGCCCCCGCTCCCGTCCCCTCCATCACCGTCTACGGCCCGGGCGGGGCGGTGTACCCGACGGCCTCTGGGTCGTCCGGGGCACCCTCCGCAACGCAGGGCAACTCGGGCTGGGTGAACGCGCTGAACGCGTACAACAACGTGCGGCTGCAGCCGCCGCCGCTGCCCGAGCCCATGCCCCCGACGGCGTTCTCGATCGCGCTCCCGAGCCAGGCCCAGAACATGCCCGGCCTGTCCATCCCCCAGCGGGGCGAATTTTGGGGGTTTTCGATCGAGATGTCCGTCGTGCAACAAGTCAGTGAGTATTCCTACTTTTCTTCCCGTTGTGTTGAAGTGCTAGCGGCTCACCGGGCGCAATGTGCAGTCGGCAGGAATGCGTGAGCGCTTGTTCAGTCCGCTCTGCCCGGACGGGCGCTGATTTTGGGCCACGGCGCTTGTTTTGCGTAGCTCGTTCATCCAAGTCCCGTTCCTCAACCTCCTCGCCAATGTCGCCGAACGCGCCGGAAGAGTGCGCGTTAGGGTGGGCGGAAACACTCAAGAAACCGCGACGCTAGTGGACAGCCTGCGCGATAATGCGATTATCGAAAAGGACAAGTCCGTCGACGGCGCGTCTGCGCGGACAGTACGTGCCACTCATTGCTTCTAGTGCGACTGCGAACGGGGTCGCTGAGACTTCTGGTGATCAGGGCCAAACACCGACGCTCGTGTACACCTCGGAGCTATTCAACTTGCTTTCTCACGTGTCTGCGCTTGTGAATGCGAAGTGGTATCTGGGTAAGGACACGGCACCATCAATCAAGCAACTGTGCACAGACTGATTATTTGGTGACAGGTATCCCAATGAACGACACGTCAAATCTCAGACTCCAGATCGCAGAGACCGCAGACGCGATTTTGGGCGACAACGTACTGGGATACCAGGTTGGCAACGAGCCCGACCTGTACGCTTCGTGAGTGCACCCATCTACGCGTCCGTGTTGCCAGATGCTGAGACCATATGTTGTACAGTCACGGACACAGACCACCGACCTACAACGTGTCAGACTATTCCGACGAGTTTGGTGTCATTATGAACGCCGTCCAGCAGGACTCCAAGATCACGAGCAGAAATAATCTCATCGCACCCAGTCTGCAGGGCACGTGGACTCCAGAAGATCTCTTCACGACCGGCTTCCTGGATTCATATGCGTCGTCATTGAGCACCATTGCAATGGAACAGTGCGTGCGTCCATCCTAGTTATGTCTCCAAATCCTGACACACTCCCCCAGCTATCCCGATCAAAACTGCGCGGCGGAGTTCCCAGATGGCGGGTACGGCGACATCAAGGACCCGCAGACCGTATTTCCCAACTACCTCACCCACACGTCCGGCCAGAAGCTCGTGCAGCCGTACCTCAACACCGCGACCATCGCGCAGCAGCTCGGCAAGGAGTTCATGATGTTCGAGACCAACACCGCATCGTGCGGCGGCTTCCCGGGTGTGAGCGACAGCTTCGCGTCCGCGATCTGGGCCGTAGACTACGGTCTCCAGATGGCGTACAGCAACTTCACGGGCGCGTTGCTCCACGTCGGTGGTCAGAATGTCTCTTACAACGTGGGTGTATCCGGCTGTTGCATCAACGCTAGATCTGACCCATTCTCTATTCCAGCCCTTCACGCGTTAGTCCTGCCCTCGTACCAGTGTCATAGACCATGACTGACGCTCCTGCCATATAGCTCCCCCAACAAACATGTCAACCTTTGAGAAGTGGACTGTCGGTCCGATCTTTTACTCCACGATCTTCATGGCCGAGGCGCTGGGTAACAGTAACACGTCCCGCGTCGTCGACCTATCCGCCAACGGGGGTAATGAGTTCACCCCGGCGTACGCGATCTACGAGGAGCACGCGCTCGCGCGGATCGCACTGGTCAACTACATGAACGGACAGGACGGTCAAGGCTCGTACACCGCCACCATCTCCGTCGGCGGCGTGCAGGTTGGCGAGCCGAACGACACCCCCGCCCAGGTGAAAGTCAAGTACCTCCTCGCGCCCTCTGTGAGCGAGAAGGACCAGATCACATGGGCAAACCAGGTGCGTCCCAGGGCATCTCACATCCTCCCATCTCGCGTCCCTAACACGCATCTTGCGTAGACATTCGGTGGACGCTTCCAGGCCGACGGCCGCCTCTCTGGCACAGAGTTCGTGCAGACGATCACCTGCAACCAGGGCGCGAACACGTGCGACATCCCCGTCCCCGCGCCCGGCGCCGCGCTCGTCTTCCTCTCCGGGGACGCGCAGGCGGCGACGGACCCGCCCACGCACACGTTCGCGACAACGTCCGTCACGCGCGGCGTGCCGACGATCGACGCGAGCGCGCTCGCGACGAGCAACGGGCACGGCGGCCGGATGCCGCTCTCGGGCACGAGCAAGGGGTCCAGCGGCGGCGCGGGCGCGTTGACGGTGCCCGTCTCGCTCTCTCTTACCTCATGTTTGTTTGGGATCCTTGTGCTCCTTCGATGACCTTCACGACGCCTCATGGACTCCGATCCGAACTCTGACTATGACTCGCATCGGGGTGCGCGACACGGACGCTTCCTCATCATCACGCATACCCCACAGTATTCGTACACCGGACTGTAATCACGGACCTCTCGCATAGTACATCACTACTGTATTGTTAGTCTATCTATATCACGTGTCGTTTTCGCACTAGTACACGCGTCCCCTGCCGCATTTCCAAGACTACAACCTAATTCATGAATAGCAACCAATCTGATCATTGAGGACTTCTATACAGTGCTTCTTCCGTAGCTAACTAAACATTGTCGTAGGATAGGGATCCATATGATGTAGTGAGAGACATACAGCGCAACCGTTCGTAGTGGATAACATGAATCCTGCTCAGGGCCGATGCGCGCTGTCACCGACATCATATTTGCCGCGCCGCCGCCCTCCGCACCACCGCCGCGCCCGCGACGACCGCAAGGAGCACCGCAGCACCAGGGAGCGCGCCCGCCGCGCGCGGCGCAGCGTTGCTCCCCGCGCTCGTGCTCCCGTACCGGTCCTGCATGCCCTTGTTCCCGTTCGACGTCGCGAGCACGGCCTCGTCGATCGTCGCCGTGTTCTTCGCCTTCGTCACCGCTGTCGTCGGGAACGTCGCCGCGCCCGCCGCGCCGGCCTCCGCCTCCGCCGCGGCGGAGTCCGTGAGGAACACGAGCGCGTACCCGGGCGCGGGCACCTTGATTTGGCATGTGTTCGCGGCCTGGTCGCACGGGATCGTCTCGAGCTTGAGCTCGCCCTTGAGCCGCCCGTCGGCCTCGAACTGCCCGCCGAGCGTTTGGCCGCCCCAGGTGACGTTCCATTTGTCGCCCACGGAGGGCGCGACGAGGTACCTGTCCGGCGGGAAACACTGTCAGCAGAGCGCTTGTGACTCGGAGCCAGCAGGCGTGCGATGCGTACTTGACTTTGATCTGCGCGGGGGTGCCGTTCGGCTGGCCAGTCTCGCCGCCGCCCACGGCGATAGTCGCGGTGTAGTCGTTCGCGCCGGACGGGTCCGTCATGTAGTTGAACAGCGCAAGCCGGGCGAGCTTGCCGTCCTCGTAGATACCATAGCCGGGCGTGAAGAGACTGCCGCTGTTGGGCCAGAGGTCGACGATCTGCGAGTGGTTCGAGCCGCCGAGCGTCTCGGCGACCGCGAGCACAGAGTAGAAGATCGGGCCGACGGTCCACTCGTGGAAGGAGGACTGGTTCGTAGGCACCGCTGTTCCGTGGCGTGTGAGTAAGCGATGTATCGAAGAGCAGGGATCCTATATCGTACCTGTGAAGGGCTGTAGCCGGACAAACGGGTCAATCGACGCGAATTTATGGTGTTTCACAAGACACTCACGTTGTAGTAGACGTTCTGCCCACCAACGTGAAGGAGTGCATGCGAGAAGTTGCTGTAGCCCATCTGCAGGCCGTAGTCCAGCGCCCAGAGCGCCGCGCCGAAACTGGTGCTGATGCCGGGGAACCCACCGCAGGACGCGGTGTTCGTCTCGAACATGATGAACGGCTTCTGGTACTGCTGCGCGATTACCGTAGAATTGAGATATTCCTTCAGGAGGTTGATTGGCGCGCTGTGGTCGAGGTACTTCGGGAACTCGGCCTGGGGGTCGATGGGGTCGCCGAAGCCTTCGTACAGAGCGGCGCAGTTGTCGTCAGGGTACCTGGTGCGAGCGATTTATATCGCAGGTGGTACACGGGAGTGTCCGACCTACCTTTCGACGGTCAAAGCCGTTAGGTACTCGTGATATGCGGGAATGAAGCCGGTATTCCAGACGTCTTGGAGAGAGTGAGTGATGGATCTGAAGTCCCGCAAGATGGAACCGACCTTCCGATTTCCAATCCGCATGGGCCAAGCTAGGACCGAGGAGCTTGTTGTTCACAGTGGCACCGAGGCCTTTGAGAGCCTCCACCACCTGCCCGAACTCGCCGAAGAAGTCGAACGGCCCATATCCCTCTGGCCGGTGTCCGTGCCTGCATAGCGGTCATTGTCGGCCAATACGCCTTGGTAGGGCTCGTGCGCACCTCTGGTACAAGTCTGGCTCGTTACCAACCTGGAGGCCAATCAGATTATCGCCGAGGATCCTCTCTCCGTATGTGACGATGTCAAGCGCAAGGTTCGTGGTGTCGTTGAGCGGTACACCGAGATACCACTTGACGTTCACAAGCGACGAGATGTTCGAGAGAAGGTATAGGATTTCCGGGGTATATAGCAAGGCGGGCGTGTCTGTCTGTCGTCCAACAGTGACGTCAATCCCGGTACGGGAAACATGTGGGTGTTGAAACCTACCGGGTTGTTGGTGTTCACTTTCTCCTTCTCGATCGCCTTGCCGTCTGCAAGACTTTCGACCAGACGAGCGGTTTCCTGGGTGTTACCACCAATACGGACGTGTACCCGGCCGGCGCGCTCGGCGATGAGCGACATCAGGTTCAAAAAGGTTGGGTGGATGTATGAACTGAGAAAAGGTCAGCACAGCGCCTGGCATGGCATTCATTGGAGGGACGTCGTTCACGTACCCATTGAGACCCACTGCATAGGACAAGAGCTTGGGTTAGCATACATTTTCAGAGAGTGATTCCGGGACGTGTCTGCTAAGGTTTGGTGACCGGGATGTAAATTATTACGCCCCCGCGCCTGGTCACGGTGGCTGTGGCCCCTGGACAGCGGTTTGTGCCTCGAGCCTCGGGCGTCCCTCGTATGTCGGACCAGGTACGTCCACTACGCCGGCCGCCGGCCGATACCTAGAGCTTACACCGTCGTTCATGCTATGCTAGTTTCCTCCTTGGCCACGAGACTTATAACCTACCCCAACTTGGCGACAGCAGGTGCTGCCATGTGAATAGCCACTTCCCCCCACCCACGCCAACACACTCACCTGCCACCCTACCAGAACGCGACCAGAATCAATGAAAGTAGCACCGCGTACTCACCAACCTGCGTCACGACTGACATCTCGATCGAAAACCCAAAGAAGGCGCCGCTGAGCGGTATCGAGAGGCCCTGGACGTTCTGCGCATCCTGCGCGAGCTGGATGAAGAATTGGTTCGCCGGGAGCGGGTTCGGGAGCGGCGGCGGGTCGAGCACGCGCGGGTCGTACGCTGGCAGGCCCGTGTACGTTGCGCCCGGCTCCACCGTCGTCGTCACGATCGGCTGCTGGTGGTAGACGGTGACCGCGCGCGCGCCGCCGCCGCACGCAGCGAGGAGGGCGAGGAGAAGGGTGGGGAGCCTGGGGGCCATGGTTCCAACGGTCGTGGTGGGCGCCGCCCAGGGCGTCGAAACGCATATATTCGCCCGCGTAGCATCGCGCGTTGGGCCAAGCGGACTATGGGGCCCGCACAAGCACGCTCGTCCTGCGCTTGAGTCTTGGCGCCGTCCGACTCCCGGGCGGGGATTGATCTCGACGTGTGCCCTTGCGGGTGATGGATTTGGCTCCGACAGCGCTGGGTTTCAGTTTGCCTGCGGGTCTTGGGCGGAGATTAGATTTGTTACTAAGATCAGTGCGTCACAACCATCTCGCCAAGTAGCTTGGATGCATTCCATGGGCTCCTCCTTCGTTCCTCGAGCGTGCTGGTGCACCATCCATTCCTGTAATTCAACGCTTTTGACGATGACAATGCGTTCAGTCAACTCAGGATGCTAAGGGGATGTGTAGCGAGTGGTGGGTGCATGGTTGGTGGCTGTGACACACCGCCAAATCCTCGCAGGACATGGCAGGAAGCACTAGTAGGAAGCATTGTGCAACTGCCAGCGTCTAGTGACGCTTCGACGTAGTCGAAGATCGTCGGCATCACCGCCAGCTGTAGAGGACATTCCCTGGGAAGGCGTTCTGTTCCTGACGAGACAATCCTCACGCCAGTGCTCTGCCGCTGCGCCTCTTACTCGCCCTCGGCCTGTGATAACGGATGACCCGCTTGCCCTTACATGCATTGTCGTGGTACTCATGCGTGGTAACGGTGAGCAATTGGTGAGCGGGAGAAGTTGCTGTACGCACACAGGATCCAAGAAAAACTGGCATATCGAGCCATACTCTCCGGATACCTTTCAATGCTCGACGATGAACGCTCCTGTGCCCACGCACTCCAGATCGATAACTCGTCCACTCAACTTCGCACCGCTATCGAGCACCTGGTGTGCCTTTTTCGCCGCGAGGCCGTGCACGCCGCCCAGGTCAAAGCGCGCCGGCAGGTAGTTGAGGTTCGTCGCGAGCACGAGCGTGCGCGCGCCGACGGTCCACAAGCCGACGTCGACGCGGTCGGCGACGATGTGCGCGAACGTCGCGTGCGGGCTGAGGATGAAGTCCTTCATGACGGACACTGACTTCGCCAGCGCAGACGCGGACGCGGTGATCCCGGCGGTCGTGGGCGCGTTCCACGAGACCACGCCTGCAGGGCCACGCTGTGAGAAGGCGCGTTCTGAGATGTGCGACAGGGGACCCACCGAGTGCGCCGTGGTTGATGCCGAGGACGCTTTGGACGACAAACTCTTTGCCGGTAGGCTCACGGTTCCAGTACCTGAGAATTTAATCGCTGAGTTGATTGCATCTCACGATGTCAACTCAACGGAGGCTCACGAATCGCCGCCGAATCCCTGGGGGACGGTCCACACGGCCTTGGACAACTCCCACCCGTCAACGAAGCGACGCTGCGCGAACTCATCCATACGCGTGCTGATGTCTTCGAACTCGCCTTTGCAGTTATCGCAACCGCAGTCGCCGTAGTCCTCTGTGCAAGGTGTACCCTGGAGCCAAACCCCTATGAGTACGATGTGCGAAAGTAACAAGACAAGAAGCAAATTCACCCAGACAGTGGAGAATGTCGCATTGATGCCGACCATGTATGTGTCCTGCATGACGATGTCCGTTCCAGCGGTGTACTCCGACCAGAAGTAGTCCTCGCAATTGAGCACGAGGGAGACAGGATGGTAGCCGTCGAGGTCGTAGATCAAGTCGTACGCGTGGGTGGTGGCGTTCAGAGGGTCCGACGTGCCATCGGGCTCGTCGCCCGTGTACCAGAGCAGCAGCGCGGGGCTGTTCTTGATTCGGTTGACCTCCTCGGTCACGGCCGTGTCGTTCATGTACGTTAGGCGCATGTCGTACATGAGATAGAGGCCGACCTCCTCCATCCGCTGAATCATCGCTGCGAGTGCCGTGAGGTTGTCGTAAGACGGTACTGGGTGCAACTGCGTCCTTCAACACCGTTTTCGCAAGTTCTGCATACGCGCAATACTCACCACAGTGAACCTACAAGGGAACGGGATCAGGAACAGCCATGATCATAGCATATACGCGCTCAAGACGCACCCTTGCGACTTGATCTCATCGACCAGAGACACGTTTGATTCGAGGTACCCGCCAAAATTGGTGTAGAAACCGACCGGGAAAACGGTCTCGTATGCGCCGCCTTTACCCGTCGCAGGCTTCGCCAGCAATGCGCCGGTACGCAGATCCATCTTGGTCACCGAGCGTCCATCGGGAGGAGCTGGAAGGTATGACAGAGCTGTATGCGTCGCGAACGTCTGTGGCTTTCCCTGAACATCTGGAGGACTGTATGTCGCGGAGCACTCCACGTCGAACGGCTTGGCCTGGGGCTTCAGACCGTTCAACGAGAAGGGAAGCTCCGTCTTTGTCGCATTCACAGCTACACGTCCCCTCGCGAGCGTGCGCCCGTCCACTCTCACTGTGACTTCCAACTCGCCGTGTGGGGCGTGCACTGGGAGATCAATGGGAGCAGCGCCTTGAACTTGCGAGAACGTGACTGGTGCGTCTATGAGAAAGCCAGCGGCGCTAGCTGCGTCCTCGGGGAGATATGGTTTGATGACCGGCGCACAACGCAGCGCCAGCAGGGGCTTCGACGAGGCAGCTGGAATAGGAAATTGCCCGCCAGGCGGCACGGGGGGCTCGGAGGCCATGTAGTTTTTGCCACACCTGGTCAGAACGGGTCAAAAAAAGACTCGACGCTGTGGGATGTAGGAGATACACTATACCATGTCTGTGCAGCAGTTCCCGGGAGAAGGCAGGCCAGCGCGAGCACGGCGGCGACAAGGCGTATCATCAGCGCGACTTTCCCTGGGCCGTGGTGTCTGAGTACGGACGGTGGTCGCGTCCAAGTCTCACGGCGGCACTGGACGCTATATATGCGACTAGAAACTCCCTCGATATCCCTGCGCACCATATGGACGCTGTCGAGAAACGGCGATAAAGCAGTCATGTGGCAAGAAGTGCTGTCGTATGAGTACCCGTGCACGCCATCAATTCCTTCGGCATCCCGCTAAGAAATACGTTGAGGCGGGCCGGTGTGGTATAGATACAGCGACGACACGAAGAAGAAGTGGCCGTGCCTCACGAGAGGATATGATGGTCGATGCGAAGGTGTCTCAGCTAACAGCTACCAGACAAGTTCCGCAGCTGAGAGCAGTCGTCCCTCTGGAGTCACGAGCGCGCCTGCCCTGAAGCCCATTTTCCTAAGGCCACGCGGCAGACGAGCGCCTACCTAGCTTTCCTCAGGCCCCGTGACCGTCTTAGCACCTTATTTGCCTCTGCGAGACTGTTTATCTCCTGGTTTTCAAGCCATGTCTCTCATTACTACATGGCTATACGTCAACCAGTGGGTACACCTGGCGAGCTGTAGGTAGGTTACCGGGTCGATGGTCAGACGACAGGTGAGCATCGTCCTTACTAGTTCGAGAGATGAGACTTTTGCTATCAGTTATCCCTGTCTTAACACCCATGTCGAGACTTTTGTGTTTCTGACGTTCACCGCCTACTGTCATCTATGCTACACAAGCTGACACGTTTCACCCGTCTTAGGTCACCTCAAGGAGAAAACTTCGTGGAACACTGCTCGCATGTTCCTCCGTGGAATACCAAGGAGGCATCTCTCACAGTGTGCGCTGTCTAATACTGTGACGTTCTGTACCCAAAAGAATACGATCTGCCATTTTTCCTTGCAACGTCTGTCGTGAGCGTGTTCTGCGACTCAACGTGAACGCGGTCGCTTTCGGCTTCATCCAACCACTTCGACACGAGGCGCCTGTGATGTCCATCAGAGCATCGAGCAGAACAGTGCGCCGCCGTTCTTGGGAGAGCCCAGGCAGTCGGTACGAGCACTGTGCTGCCGCTCCGACTCTGCTGCGGCATCTGCCGCCCTTCCATATATGCAAAGCGTTCATCCAGCTCCTTCTTGACCACCACGAGGCTATCGTGCGCTGCACGAGATCCGAGCAGCGGTGGACGAGCCCGGGGCCGGGCGTGCGCCAGATCATCCCAGCCCGCCGGTATCGCTGATCGCGCACCGATGAGGACGAGCAGCGGTGATCTTCCAGCGTGTTTGCTCGATGAAGCAGGTGCGAGACGTATGTTGCGGACGTTCCGGCCGCGAAGCTTATATCTAATTCGTCCCGCCCATACAGGACGATCTCGATGCGCGCCTCACGGCGTGGCGCACGCTAGTGAGCTGCACGCTGCCCTGGTGCACACCCCAGCCGTCTGTTCCTGTAGCTAGCAGCGCCAGCGCGGAGTCCCGCCGTGCCATAATCATGCGGGACAGCGCTCGAGAAGACGGCGCGAACAGTTCTTGGACACGGATTGTACGTCTTGTGTTGGCCACCTGTGCCCCCGCCTTCAGCCTCATGGCCGGTCCCCTCTCCATGTCCCCATGATGCGAGTCATATCCGCCCACAAGTGCTTACCAGCATCGCAGTGGACCAGGACGGACCCCGGGGATCTCCTGATGGAGCGTGGTTGAGCTCCTCAGCATCAATATCCCACAATCGCGGATGGCAGCCGCAGTTGCCAGTAAGTACCTGGAACACGCTCCTGCGGGGATACCCATCCTTCCGGCAGCGGCTGCATGAAGGCCTTCCTGAGCGGGCAAGCCTCCCTACCGGCTGCGGTCCGTTGTGCTAGCACTTCCTCCACCCACGGTCACACGATGCAGTCGGAATCCTGGCGGGCCCCGATATGACATCGCTCGCCGTCCGAGTCCGCGCCTTATGCTCTGGTCGGACCAGGAGCTGAATCAGAGGGCTGTGTCGCGCAAGCCGGCTTGGGGCGCGCTCACCGTACCGGGCCTCCGTAAAACGAATCAGCCACCTCTGATACGCCGTCAGACGGCTGCATAGGTACAGAACACAGCAGGTGAGCGTACGCGTGCAGTCATACACGTTCGTCTCGGTTTTTGACATCCCGACAGCGCCAGAAGGTGACTGTGGCCCTTCCATGGCGCCGTTTGGAAGGTACAGGCTCCATCGTCCCGATACTCGGCGTTGACAGACGGCGGACCGGCAACACGACTTGCGTTCTGCATTCTGCAAATTGCACTATGCAGTACGACGCGTCGACGACGCACACTTCGCGCATGCCCGAGTCGAATCCAGGAGCGAGCATGTCTCTTGCCTCACTCCCACACCGAAGAGAGCGCGGATCGACGCCCCGGGTCGGGTTCTGCACACAATACCGCCGGGACGACACTCCCGCCTGCGCGAAGGACCGCACTTCGACCGCTCCCGCGTCGCGTTCTGCGAGTAATGTCGGCGTAAGCAACCCCCCCCCCTCTCCTACAGTCTGACGATCAGGAACCTGAACACCCCAACCCGGCACAGGCCCCCCGCATTCAACGACAGTGCACGCATCCGTCACCTGTGCGCACCACCGAGCCGTCCCCCCGCCCGGCGCGGTGCGGCGTCGACAGCGCCGATCTCGGCGGGGACGCGTCGACGTCTACGACGAGCGACTTACCACCGCGAGAAAAAGAAAAGCCAGAGCGCGGGCGCAAACACGCGATGTTTCGTGGCGCGGGCCGCGCCCAAGAAGGGCGCACACGCCCATGGGGCACGATGCATCGGGCGCAGATCCGCTGAATGCGCCGCATCTGCGCACCCCGCCCCGGCCAGGCCGTCCTTCGCGGCGCACACAAGCTTGCAGGGACGCGAAACGGACGCTGCCCGGGGTTGCGTGCGCACGTCGCGGTCGGCGCCGGCGCCCTGCGTGCGCGCCCGTAGCGCCGATCGTCGTCGCGCAGGTCGGCCGGGCGAGCTCACCGCGCAGCCACGCCCCCGCCGCGGATGGCAAACAGAGGCCTTGCTGGGGCTGCAAGCGCGCGTCGCTATGCAGTCCGTCCAGATAGCAGTTGTTGCGTGCCAGCCAGATCGGGGTACGCCGCTCCCCCTCATCACTCTCCAAACTCATGATAGACACTCATCCCCGGCAGGCCTGTGATATCCCCACGGGGGGCGCCCTGCCCATCCCTCGCCTGTCTGGTGCCGATAGAGGAGGCCGCGCGACATCCTGCAGGACGATCGCCGCGCTGCGCTGACGTCTGAGAAGCGCGTCCGCACGCCGGGGCCTGTACTGAACGCCAGGGCGGCGCGCAGGTGGCATATCCGGCAGGCGGGCCCTCTCGCTCGCGCTCCCACGGCGCAGCCACATTTCCCCGGCGCGCCCGATCGCGGGGCGGGCGCACGGCGCTGTATGTGATGCTCACGTACAGTACGACGGCGAGATCTCCCGAGCCCCGCGCGCCCGCGCGCCCGCGCGCTCGGCAGCTGTGCACCGGAGGCGGCGGCGGCGGCGGAGGCGGGAAACTATGCGCTGGAGCGGCCTTGGCGGCGGACGGAGCGGTTGTGGGGCGCCGCGGGCTTGTGGTCCTGCTGCTCTGTAGTATACGGCCGACCTGCCGTGCTCTCCGTGTGTTTGGAGCATCACTTGGCGGGCTCAGCCCTACAATTGTTCTCGTCATCTCCTAGGGAGGCAATGCACGCCGTGGCTTCTGCCATGTACTCGCACCGCGCCTTATCCAACGATTGCTCAAGCGTGCAGGCGGGAAGCCATATACGCATAGCCGCATGTGTACCCGCGAACGTTCTATGAAAGCGATTGTCCGACCGCGCGGGCGGGCTGTGAGAGCCCCGGGGACGCGTCCGGAGACCGCAGCTCAACACACTGCCTGCGGCCTATCGAGGTAGGGGTCAAGACGCGGATTCAATTGCATGTGAACAAGAGCGCATGTACATACGTAACACTACGACATTCCACGCCCGCCGGAGCGCACGCGGATGCAGAGTAACGTACAGCTATCGACACACCGGGGAGGCAGTGGAGATCGTACAGGGCAAGAAGAGCAGGGGGGTATACACACGACAGTGTCGTCGGAGGTCAAAAAAGGGGGGCAGGGACGAAGGTGGAGGGGATAAATATCTATTGGACAATTGATGGGGCTTGAATCGCGAAGCCCTTCGCGTTGCTACTACTGCCTCGTCGTACACCGATTTGCGAATAATTTTAGGAGATGGAGAGGGAGATGTGACAGGGAGAGGGGGAGGAAAGGAAACAGTTATGGATATAGTGGTGCGGTGGGCGAGAAAGGTGGATCTGTACAGCGTGGCGGCGGGAAACGGGAGAATGTGGATGGGCGAGGCGATGAAAAGGAAAAATGCTGGTGGATGATGACGATGCAGCACGAGCTATGCAACGGACCGGGAATGCAGCATGACAGAATGACGATCTACGCGGGCAAGACTTCGGCGAAGCGGGAGGAAAACATCATGACGACGTCGACGCGAACACCCAGGAGACGAGAGGGAGGAAACAGGGGAGAAGAAGAGACCACAGCCATATTACGCGTGACGCCCATAACGGTGTCATAGAGGGGGAAATAGAATGCTACAGCGCGGATCGTCCGTTCTGTCCGTGTTCAAGAGAGGATGGAGGCTCGAGCCGGATGGGAGGAGGAAAGGCATGGTTGTCGTTTCTTGGTGCTCGTATACGTCGTCAGAAGGTTACCATCGCGTTGTCATACATGTCAGTTTGCCCAGGAACCTTCCATTCGCTGGGTAGCATAGGGGGGTGCAGTTGCAGGGAACTCATCGGGGGTGAGTCGTCCTGCGGCACCATGGGAGGGTGCAGGTAGGCAGCGAACAGCGCGTCCGTGTCGTCGTTTTGCATCGCCGGCTGATGGAAGAACATGGGGGAGTCATCCGATGACGGGGGAAGCATCGGTGGGTGAATTAACTGCGGCGAGCTATCAGGCGGGAGCATCGGTGGGTGCCACGACGCATTGCCAGATCCGCGGAGCATGCTGGAGAACGACGAGTAGGGGGTAAAGGGGAAGTCGACGGAGGAGCGCTGGGAGGTCGACGAGGAACTTGAGTACGAATCGCTATATGAGCCGAACGACACCGCAGATGACGGCGGCTCAGATGCGGAGTCGTTACTCATGCGGCGACGTTTGCTCGACCGAGACTCCGAGCCCGAGTCGTCCGAGTTGTCGCCAGAGGCGAAGGGAAGCGGGTCGGAGGGCACGCTGTACATCTGCGACAGATAATCGGGGTGGTACGGCCCAGGGTAGAACGCGACGTTAGACCCAAACATCTGGCTGTTGTACTGCATGCCGTCGTTCGAGCCGAGGGCGCCCATGAGCTCGGACTGGAGCGACGGCCGGTACTCGGCGTTGTTCCCGTTGTTGTTCCCGTTCGAGTTGTTGTCGTTCCCGTACGATGTCTGCTGCGTGCTGGAGTCGGGCGCGAGCGTCGGCGTAGACTCCGCATTGGGCGATGCACGGCGGCTGGCGCCCGGGCTGGCGGAAGGCGTTTCAGAAATGCTGTTGCCTGCACGGCGGGCGTCGTGGCGTGCGCGTTTGCGGATGACGTCGGACTTCATCGAGATCGGACGTGCCGAGCCATGCAACTTATAGCTACATTACCGTCAGTACTCGGAACCCTGTGGCCGGCCGTGTTGGAGCACTTACTATAAGCCGCAGCTGATAATACGTAAAAGGGCTTCTATGAGCGCTGAACGGAGACTTCTGCGAGATCGTTACTCACGCGTTACATACGGTCTTGCCTTCATCGTCCTTCCGCCAAAGCGGAGTAGCGGTCGTGTGGCAATTATAGCATTGCGCTATGCGTTGTGAGGCATGAGCGGTGTGAACCCTAGTACGGTCGAAGTTGATGGATGCCACATACCAACGACTTCCTGTGACTCCTGGCGAGGCGCCGCCTGCGCGCGACCTTCGCCGTGGTTGTTTCGCATACTTTTGGGGCGCGGACGCTTGTGCTGTGGGATGATGTGTCAACAAAGGCAGGGAAGCGGACGGAGAGCGCCAACTTACGAGCTTGCAGTAAAGCCCGCATGCGTTGCAGTTGAGCTCGTCGTTGAGGCCGCGACGCCACAGTGGGGTGTGGGTGGCGCCACAGTTCGAGCACTCAGCCTTGACGCCACCGGGCGCAGAGTTGCTGTTGCTGTTTTGCTGCGAGGAGTTGACAGGTGTGGCGCTCGGACCATTCGAGCGGGTGCTAACCTGCGTGCGCACGCTCAACGACGGCCGCTTGCTCGTCGTCGTCGTCGTGTTCGTGTTTGCACCAGGCCCAGAGTTGGGGCCAATGCGCGAAGGGGTGATCGTGCGCGGCAGAACGTCTTCGACGTTGCTGAGGGGAGGGACGTTACGGAGGGCGGCGGTCGACTTGAGCAAGCCCTCGTCCTCGGCTGCGGGCTCAGCCCGGGCGGCGTCGGACGGGTAAGAGAGTTCGCTCGTGGCGACCTTCATCTCAACGTCTTCCTGAGAGTCGAGGTGGTTGACGGGCCGCGAGTCGTTGTGACTGAACCCACCCGAGGACCAGCCGCCGGGACTGTCAGCGTTGAGAAGCTCGTCGAGAGGGAGCTCTATCGTAGGGCGGGGAATGCTGAAACCGTCGGAGCTCGAGCTGAGGCCGACGCCCTCGCCGTAAGTCATGGCGTTCGTAACAGTGGGCGTGGGGTAAAGCAAGGCGGAGGGCCCAAAGTCGTTGGAGAAGAGGGAGGGGAAGCGGAGAGCCGCAGCGCGGTACATCTCTTCCTTGCTGTTGTCGTTGGCGGCGGAAACCTTGCGGCCGCGTTGCGTGAGGGGTTGGTCCTTCTCGGTGTTGTCATCCTTGTTGCCGTTGTCCTCGGTCGTCGTAGAACGAGTGGTGGGACGGCCGCGTTTGTTGTCCCTGAACTCCGGCGACGGCTTCAGGTCGGGCTTCTTGGCGGGAATGGACGAAACGGAGATGGTGGAGGGCTGGTCGATGCTGAACGTGAACTGCATGCGGTGGATGGTACGACCATTCTGGTTTGCTTCGCGTTCGCGCTCCTTCTCCAAGGCGCGCTGCTTCAGGAGGTCGGTAGAATGGTTGCGCTTAAAGCCGGGCGCTTGAAGCTCCTCGATGCTCCTAGCGACCGAACAAGGGGGTCGATGAGAGGAAAATTGACTCGGAACATGGATTAACGCACCTGCCCTTCTCCTTGTCCAACTTGTCGCTCATGCATTTCGACAGCTTCTTGAAGTCGCGCTTGGACTTGGCGTTGTCGCTATCTACCATGAGGTTCTGGAGGTGCCATAGCCTCCAACTCAAGTTCTCGAGTCGCTGGCCTTGCTCCAAGAAGCTGGCGACCTTGGTACAGACCTAGAAAAAATTTTCTGAGGGTGAACGACGGGGGAGGAGGGGGTCGCGGAGGCTGCGGACCTTCCATGTCTTCGTCAGAGAGTCAGCATCGCTGAGGTTACTGAACGGCACGAAGGACTTGTTCCCCTGTTACGGCTGAGGTCAGCTCTCCCCCTGGCGATGCTGCGCGGGAGTCAGACAGACTTTGAACTTGAGGTTGAGAATGGAGGGCATGGACCAGGCGTTAGCGAGGGACGAGGCGGAGGAGAGCAGAGACAGATAGGCCTTGGATCAGCGAAGAGTTAAGTACAGGGGAAAGGAGTGCCGTTGGGCGCTTTCCAGCATCGCCAGTGTCACGTTCGCGAAACCCAATAATTGGGAATAATGCTGGGGTTAGGAAAGTAACAACGTCATGGCTTTATTCGCGGTAGGACTGTAAGAAACAATTGAAGCCGGCTAATGCTCTTCGTTCACCCCGCACTCCGTTCCGAAAGCTCCGCAACCCCCTCTCGGCGCGGCCGTCCCTGAAAAAACCCAACTAAAAGCTACACGTGTGGCAAACAATGATCACTCTCTGGGCGGTTCGAGCATGCGGTCCCAATGAAAGGCACCATTTTCCGCCGACGTCGCCCCGGACACCCCAGCGCTGAGCTATGCCGGTTTCAGAAATTCCGTCCTCGTTCCACGGGTCGCCCCCATACGGCACGTAGCCGCGGTCTGCATGCGGCCAGGGATCCGACCACAGATGGTCGACATTCAACGCCTTTCTCGTGCGCGCTGCACCTCCTGCACCCCCACACCATCCCGCAACGCGTACGTCCTAGAAGCACCGGTGTGGGCGGACTGTACGTGTATGCACCGCGACTGGCATCAATGCCGAGCTCGCCACTACATCTTCGCTGGGCAGAAGACGTCGCTCTTGATTGATGAACCAGCCGGTTTTGTTCGAAACCTCCTGAACAATGCTCGTTGACGGCCGTATGCACCGTAACCACAACGGCGTAGACATACCTACAGTCGACTCCCAACTCCGATGCCACAGCCTTTGTACCGTCCAGCAACGTGCCGTGCGCCACCATCGTTGACCCGGTTATCATCCCCTGCTGCTGTCCCCCTTGGAAGCTCGTCAAGGAAACCCCCAAGGAGCGCAGAAACGCTGACAGAGCTCATCTCCATGTCACGAGCACGGCGCAGGTTGCCTCAAGGCAGCTCAAGCCTGATGGCGCCATGAGTCGACTTCCATATATAGCACTGCTCTCTACCAGTACCCTCTGCCCACAGCGACACGCAGCCCGTTCTGATGAGTCGACCGCTTCGTCTCTGGCTGTTCCCGAGACCAATCGTTGAGGCGTCGCCGCTAAGCCGTAATCCGAAGGTTGGGGACAGGTCCGATGCCCTGTCTTCGCCGTCTCGGGTCGCACTGCGCCGACGTGACCTGGAATACTCGTCAGTTATTGGCTCTCGGCTTATGCGACTCTGCACCCTCAACTTAATGTTAGAATCAACATGTGTATCGCCGTTGAAAGCTCAGACAGGCCCTGTATACCGTCCAGAACGCTGTGTGGACCGACCAGGATTCGGGAGTCCTGCTCGTACTACAGAATGCTCACAAGCTCTGCACGCCACTGAAGGCAACACCTGTGCGCCACTCGGGGTGTTCCAAGCAGTTGTACCGTGGGAGACATCTGTAGCAAACGTTCAATTAGCCGCAGCCAGTCTGCGACGAGCACCATCCACATTCACTCACGCTACTTCAGGTATCGCGTACCGTAGAATTGCAGTTTCTCAAACGGACCATGAGAGTCGGTTCGCCGCCTAGACCGCCTAAAAACCGCGGGTGGGCTGCATGGAAATGGTCCCACTCGGAATTCCTGCGATCACTGGCAAGTGAGTTGTGTGTATGCACGGTCCACAACGCGTGTCGTGGAGCTCACCAAAGGTGCCTTGAGGCAGGGGTGTTCAGCTGTGGCCGGGCGTTCACTAGAAATCCATCCGTCACGGAGGGCTACCAACGCCGGGACCCCGGGAAAACGAAGAAGGGGGGAGGTGCCCATCAGCTGGCCTCCGGCCGAAGGCCCGCCTGGAGGTAGCTGGAATCGCGGAAGACGGAAGTGACTCCCACTCGGGCTCCAGAGACGGTGCACGGTACAGCTCCTGCCAACTCCGTCCCGGACGCGTCGACTTTCTGGAGCGCGAGCGGAAGGGATGCAGCGGAGCGCGGACACATGATCACTGCCGCCAAGCGAGCGGGCGAGCACCGCGCCTTCTCTCCCACAAACGACGCCCAATGGGCGGACGGCCTGGCGAGCCGCGGCCAGCGTGATCAGAACAGAAGCCGCCGTCCGATAGCTGAGAACGGCGCTGTGAGAGGCTCCTCATTCAACGCGCGCGCGCACACCTTCGCACCTGCGCGACTTCCCAGCTCTGCACGCACGGCAACGCGGGCTCCGGGCGCGAGCCGCTAGCACGCCCGGGCTCCACGCGCGGCGCGGCGGGAGCGTGCAGGGCGGCGGCGCGCTGCCGGCAGCTGCTGGAAGCTGCACAGATGGAGCGAGATGCGACGGTCCGCGCGGGAGCGCGCAACCTTGATTGCGAGAGATCCCGAGGAGGCCCTGCGGCTCTGCGTGGGTGTGCGCGCGGCGTGCATCTACGCGAGATAATCACGTGTGGGGGAGGTGATCGCTGGATCTGGAGCGCGCGGGGAGGTTGGCAAGATCCAGGGAACGAGATCAGCATCGAGCGCATCGGAGGACAACACGGTGGAGGAACGAGGCAGCCAAGAGGCGCCACGGCTAGTACGAAGACGGGCATTGCAGAGCCTGTGGCGAACAGCCCTGTTCGAATTGTGGGCGTCCCTGCGGCGACCGCGAGACACGCCGGCGGGGGCGTATCACCAGACAGCTACGAGCTGGTCAGCGCACCACCGCCGATGGCAGGGGGAGGCCATATGCCCACTGGGGCCCGCTGTTGCCGGCGAGGGCCGTCGTACTTGGCCCGCAGACCGCCCCGGAGTGCGATTCATAGTTTCATAAAGTACAGCACGCTACGAGCGTGAGGCGCTCCCAAGGCACCGCCTGAACTTTTCCTCTCTTCCTGGGCACCGCCGAGTGGCAGGGACTCAATGGGGCGGCGTCCTTGAAGAGCGGCAACGCACCCGGGCGTGGCACCGAAGCACCGTGAGCTGACGCGTCCGCCACTCCGAAGGACAGAGATCCATCGCAGGGAGAGCGACGTAAGAGGGATCCTTCCCGCGAGAGAACGTGTGCGCAGCCGTTCACACGCTCTCGGGTACGAACGGACCACGGTTGCACCATGTCTTCGCAGGCGGGTCTCGAGGCCGGAAACGGGCTGGACCCTGGGGTGGCAAACACAACGCACGATTCGTCTTGTTCCTTCTATGCGCTTTGACACGGTACGGAGGCGACGGGAGGACATGTCCTTCTGCCGGTCGACACCCTGGGGATGGCGCGCGGAAACGCCGGAGATACCGTGTGGACCTGAGGAGACAGAATGACACCCGTTCGTTTCCGGGGTTGACTAGGACTACTGGAGCGAGCACGCCGAGTGTAAGAAGTGCGGCGAGAGATAGAGGCAACTTCCTGAGGACGTCAGATGGACGGGATCGTGACCTCTTGATACGGCGACATAAGCTCCTCAGAGGGAGCACCGAAAGAAGCCCAGGGACGGTAGCGAATGTGGCCTGTTTCGGCTCACGCTTCCCAGGATCGACACGCCCGAGACATACAAATTCAGGGCCTGGGTATATGCCCGGAGTTGTATGAAGACGTACTATGATATGAAGAACAGCACTGAGATTGGAGGGGTATAGGTCGGCCTGTTCGAGTGGTACGGATGTCCTAGGCTATGGCGAGAAGGAAACCAAACGTCCAGGCCTTGCAGGGACATGAGCATATTCCTCGCCGATCTTGTTGGAAGAGCAGCCAGACGGCTGTGTGCACCAGATGTCATCTCATGTTTCTGTGCGGTTTACGAATGGTAAGATGTATCAGGATCGGAGTGTCCAGGTAACTCACCTGCTGTTGACTCGGAAGCATTCGTTTCATGGTTCGACGGCGTTACTGGACTCCGTGTTAACTTGTGCATAGTCCACCAAAAACATGACGACGTCACGGACGATGTCCGGCATGAAGATGAAGTGCTCTTGGACAGGAGAGGCCCGAGGTTGTAGAGCGCTTGCTGACAAGGGGGATGCACCTGATTATCAACCGTTCGCGGTAGTGACGATCACGGAAGATACTTACGTGTTCCGAGAACCGCGACGTCTATTTGGGCTGTCGACGATTGCAGTGATGCCCCAAGATCTCGTAAAAGCAGGGCATGGTGACCTCGGTGCCATATGCCGCATGAACCACGTACGAGGGCACTCGTTGAGACAATGAGGGTGTTCCAATACTGACGTTCGCCGCATGCAGTATACGAAGCCGCCTCAGAGTACAAGCCTGGGAGTAGGGAGTAGTGTGATGGTGGTACAGACGTGCTGCGAGAACTCACATCAAGCGCGAACCACCCGATGTTCAGCGGAGGACTTGTGGGCAGATGAAATGAGCGCAGAAAGCCAACTCGCAGCATTGCATTACAAACCGGTTGCAGAGCCACGGCGATAAAAACACCTCGTCCGAGAAAGGCGGAGGCAACGATGTGGCCGCCGCGGGGTTTGCACTTTCGGAGCCGGTTCAAGCGCGTATACGCCGCGGAGCATTGACTCCGGTCGTACGATTTCTGTCCGCGAACATACACACACATTCGTGTCATGGGCATGGTTATGAGGTGCTCTGCTCGTCATCGGGCAATACAACTGCCTCTCGACTTTGTGGAATTCCGCTTGCGGCGAACGATGGTCTGGCTGGAGGATAGCATGAGTTTTACGTCGATGAATAGACCTCAGGTACAGTTCGAGGTCGAAGTAGATTCGCACAGAACAGTGCCACGGTGGACGCACGACGGCGACCGCCTAGCCGTGCAGAGTATGCATGCGATCGGCGCCTCCACGTAACAATGCTATGACGCGGTTATATCTTTGACTGCTAACACGACGAACCATGATGGAGGGATGAGGTATGGAGGGGCAGAGGTTTACTGGCCTCTTGCCATCACCAAGCCCACTTCCTTTGGCGCATATATGCATTCATTCGGGCATCACGGATATCGCATAACGTATCATCACCCTGCATCCGTCTCGAGGAGTGCCTGACATACAAACAGTTTGGTCATGAGCACATCATTGACTACAATGTCTGATATTGGGTAGATATGCCACACAGCAGCTTCCCAAAGCCTTCTGAACTCAAGATCCGCCGCTACTGCGTTGGTTGTGCGGTACTAGACCACACTATCATCGCTGTAGAGACGATCATGAACGGATATAGCCAGCCGTGAGTGCATATAGCCAGTCATATAGCCTCTTCTGCTAGCCACGCCGCGTACTTCACGATGATAGGATCATGGCCGGGCTCGTCGAGCATGAACATCCGCCGTCCGGAGCCACCCCCCGTGTGGCGAGATGAAAGCTGTTCTGTATCACCACCAGGGACCGTTGCGTCCCAGTTGCGTATACGACTCAACGCACAGTGTACGGATTGAAGACATAGGGAGAAAAATGCTTACAATCACGTCTCCCTAACGCCGTTGAATGTCTGCTTTGCGACATGTGAACGTCGGCGATTGGGTGAATGCATACACATGGCCTTAGGACCAGCAGCGTCGAGTCAGCGACGTTCTCGGGGCTCGACGATCGTGGCGTCTCGAAACTCATACAAGCTCGCGGCGCCCTGAATATTTTCATGAACTTCAGGAACAGCATTCCGAACATGAGGAGTGCCGCTCTCTCACACGGCGGGGGCTGAATGACACACCTTGCGGAGCCGTAGCGCGGTTTCTGGCGCGGCCGCAGATCTCTTTGGTGCCGAAGAGCGCGGTTTCTTGATCCACTCGCGCCAGTCTCATACGGGAGCATGATGGAGCAGTGGCGAGAGCGAAAACATACGAGCCCTTCTAGCGAGGTGGGCGCATGACGGAATGCCACAGGCGGTGCCGGCAGCCCGGGGGATGCCGCGGTGGGCAGATTAGACGCCGTGGCTCGCGCTGTGCCGCACGCGCTCGCGTGTCGGAGGACGGAGGGCAATTCGTCGATCAGGGCGGGATGTGGAAAGCCGGTCGGCAGGGATGGATGATCATGAGAGGCTCGCAGGTTCGTGCACTTTTTGCCTGCAGCTGCTGTCCGCTGCTGACTACTCGCGGTGGTCAGCGGTCGGTCGCTGTGAACGCGACGGCGGCAGAGTGGCCCATGGAACACGCGCGCTGCCGGCAGCTGCTGAGACTCGCCGCTCAGCGTTCGTCAGTTTTTGTCCGCGTCCGACACTCGGGTTGCCGCTGGGCGATAGCCGCTAACAGCCGTCGCCGGCATCAGCGACGGGCACGGAGCCACGGGTAAAGCAATCCGAGGCGTCAGCAACGTCATTTCCACATTGTCCCTGCGCCACCTCGTTAGAGTTGTTCCCCAAGCCGCTAAGACAGCCAAGTCTCTCAGCTGTTGTTGGGACGGTGTTTGCAGGGCATATGACCCCTGCGGAGCCCACAAACTCATACAAAAGACCACACACTGTTTGAGGACCACCCTTTGGCCCTCCCCGACGCTTTCTGTCCCCCGACGGCCGACGGAGGTGTCGCGAGACGGAGGCGCGCGCCCCCGACGCCGCTTCCGGAACAATGTTCCGAAGCTTGCGATCGTATGTACCCCGCTTCTCCGCGTACCCGCTGCTGATTTGGGGCCCCTCCCCCAGGCCGTGTAATCTGCTACCCGGTCGCGCGGTCCGGGGTACAATCCTTGCTCGATGACGGCACGCGAAGGGGTGGGCCACTTGATCACAAGACACTCGCGACACCTTGTTCGTGTCCGTGAGCGGTAGCGACGAGCTTCGGCAGAGGAATTTGCCTTCCCAGATCCTCGCCGCCGCACTCGCGCGTTTGCAAGCCCCGACAAAGCCCGACCTCGTTTTCTCGACCGCATGGCATGGGCAGTATAAAGTCCAACCACTCGCGCTTGATTCGACCGTGCTCTCATCGGGTACTCCCCCCTCCTCCTCTCAACGACCCCACGAGCGGCGACACTCCTACTCGAGCAGCACATCATGCCGTCTCAACTCACTGGACGGAAACTGTACTATACTATCAATGCCGTCGCAGGCATGGCAATCTTCTTGTGAGTCCCCATACCTCTGCTTTACGTCTCAGATGTCCTGACATCAGTTCAGCTTCGGTTACGACCAAGGAATGATGGGAGGTACGTCGAGTCCCAGTGTTGCTGTCCCCGCGCCCTCTAACCGACGCTCTGCGTAGGTGTCAACACCTCCCCCGACTACGTTGAGGTCATGAAGCTCGGATACTCGACGTGAGCACTCTTCCTCGCGACGTTTGTGCCACATTCACCATGGCTTGTCTACAGATATGAAGGCCCCTCCGAGGGCTATGTAGCAACTATTACGGAGCCGACAAGGCAAGGCGGCATTGTCAGCATTTACTACTTTGGGACTCTTCTCGGCTGCTTGATGGGTGGCATCCTCGGAGATAGGTATGCTCTCCTTCCTTCAATCACAGGCCGGACACGAGCTGAAGAAGCTTCGCAGGATCGGACGTATCCGGACCATGATCTTGGGCAGCCTCTGGGTACTCATCGGCGCGGCTCTTCAGTGCTCGGCACAGAACATTGCATGGTATGTCATGACACATCCCCAGCGTCCGGCTTGTTCTGACTCCGGATCAGGATGTGTTGCGCGCGTATCGTCAACGGCATCGGCACCGGATACTTGAACGCGATTGTGCCCGTGTGGAGTGCCGAGGTCGCCAGCCACACGTCGCGCGGTGCTTTTATTGCGAGTGAATTCACCCTCAATATTTTCGGCGTTGTCGTCGCCTACTGGCTCGAGTTCGGTCTCGGCTTCATCGGGGATGGCACGTCCCAAGTGCGGTGGAGGGTACGTAAACCACGTCATATACGCTCCGGAGCGTACGAAACAAACCTTTGCCGTCTAGTTCCCGATTGCATTCCAAATCGTACCGGTGCTCGCTTTCATGGTACGTGCCACTGCCTTCGGGAATGACGTAGCCATACTCACACCGCGCTCGCTTGTAGGCTTGTCTTCCCATGATGCCGGGTATGCATGACCGCCGTCATCGTCTGAGCTGTGGCACTGACGCTCCAAACAGAGTCCCCTCGTTGGCTCATCAAGATGGGTCGCACCGACGAAGCGCGTGAGATTCTTGCACGTCTGCGCTCCCAGGATGGCAACGTCGAGGCCTCCCAGGCCGTCCGTGAGATGGAGGACATCGTCGCCAACGTTTCGCTCGAGAAGGAGCACTCCAGCCGCAACTCATACTTCTCCATGTTCTTCGGCCTCCACGATAACGGCCTTCACGTTGCACGCCGCGTGCAGCTGTCTATCTGGCTCCAGATCGTTCAGGAGTACGTTCACATCCCTCCTTCTCCTACGTACTCGTGCCTGACGGATGGACGCCCTCCAGATGGGTTGGTATCGCCGCTATCACGGTCTACGCACCTACGATCTTCGCCGAGGCCGGTTATGGCGCGCGCAAGGCGCAGTGGCTGTCTGGTCTCAACGATGTGCGTCTCATCTCCGAGATAATTGCGTCTGGCCGTTCGGCTCACCATGACGCCTCCCCTATAGGTCACGTACTGCCTGAGCACTCTCCTCGCCGTCGTCACCATCGATCGCCTCGGCCGTCGCATTGGCCTCTGGTGGGGTGCCGTCGGCCAGGGCATTTCTCTCATCCTCGCAGGCGTGTTCGCCCGCCTGCTCAAAGAACACCCGGAGAAGGCTTCGCAGTACGGTGGTGCCGCCGCGCTCTTCGTCTTCTTGTACACCGCGATCTTCGGCGCAACGTGGCTCACCATCCCGTGGGTGTACCCTACCGAGACCTTCCCGCTGGAAGTCCGCGCGAAGGGGAACGCGTTCGGAGTCGTCGGCTGGTCGATCGGTGCGTTCTCCCGCTCCGGCCGTCCGCGCGCGCGTGGCTGACCGCTTCCGCTTCCCTTTCTCCCTCCCTCCACAGGCAACGGCTGGCTCACGCTCCTCAACCCGGTCATGTTCAACCGCATCGGCGAGAACACGCTGCACGTCTTCGGCGCGATCAACTTCCTCAGCATCCCGCTCGTCTGGGCGTTCTACCCCGAGACCGCGAACCGCACGCTCGAGGAGATGGACTACCTGTTCATGAGCAAGAGCCCGTTCGTGTGGGACGAGGAGGAGAACTTCCGCCGTATGAAGGAGCAGGAGCAGCGCGACCGCCTCGAGGGCAAGACAGGCCGCCCCGCCGCCCCGCCTCCGGCGACCGAGGTCGTCGATGTCGCGGACGAGAAGGACTAGGCTCCTGCCCCCACGGCTCATTTCCGCACCACCGCAATGGCGCTCTCGGGAAGGGCGCCGTCAACTGTAACGCTAGCACTTGTTATCGTCGTCTGCATTGCATGTATTGTTCTATAGTCCTTCTCACGTCTCTCACGAATACCACGACTATCTTCGTAATCTCTCCTACCTTCGGTGTGCCGAGTGCCGCAAGCCACGTGTGCTGCATGCTCCTGGCCTATCCGAGCTTGGACCAATCACTGAGAAGTTGTATGTTTGTATTGCATTTGCGGGCTGTTTTAGAACCCATCGACGTCGACGTTGGGGCTCGAAGGCGTTCGTGATGATGAGCAAAATAAATATCGAGACCCGTAGGTCTACCACTCCGGGAAAGCGTGTCATCCTTGTGCAGGGGCCATGCTAATCTTCTCTGTATCGTTCCAATTTTTTCGTATGTCACCCCGAAGGGGACATTGTCAGGTCCTGAGATTGTGGCCGGTAGGTCGTCTTTGTGCTTTTAGCTGCACCTGCGGGTCGGAGAAAAGAGGTTAATGTAGCTGGTTGTAAATATAAGTAAGCCTTAGTATTGAAGGGCATGTGGTGTAGTTGGTTATCACGCTCGCTTAGCATGCGAGAGGGGTCCGGTTCAATCCCGGACATGTCCAATGTTTTTGGCCCCCATGGGCTTCCACAGCCTATTCGCTAGAAGCGTTGCCATTTTAAAATTGCATCTTCTTCTCCTGATGCAGCACAAGGCCTGAAAACCCTTGGCAACGTGACCAAGCCCAGGATGACTTGTTGTTGTTCATGTTTTTTTCCTGACATGGTCTACGCGTATTGAGTGCCAAGTGTAATCACTGCGTGCCTATATGTTGCAGTACGTCAAATATGTACGCCATGTCGGTCTCGAACATGGGAGAAACGCGGCACAGGGAGGCGTGATCGTCCGTTGATCGAAATGTAGACTTTCGTGGGAAAGGAACTCTTGAGACATCCTTCAAAAGCTCGCGAGCATTGTTCGCGACCTCAAGGTTTCCTGCCTTTTTCCTCCACGTCCTCCTCGCCCCCTCCCCCGCTGCCACAAGCCTCCCAGGCGCACCGCTCGCTGTTCAAAATGCGTTTCTCGCTCGCCCTCCTCGCGCTCCCGATCGCCGTTTCCAGTACGTGATCGAAATTGGAGACTAGCCGGCAGGATAGTTCATTTGGTGGATCTACAGATGCGTTGCAGATTCTCGGCCCCTCTGAGTCTGCTTTCTGGTGAGCTACATGGTCAACGCTGCGCATCTTGTAGCACCGGGACTAAGAGTGCGGTCTGGATAGGGTTCAGAACACCAGCAACACCATTACCTGGACGTTCAACCAGGGCGACCCTAGCCCCATCAACATCAACGTCGTAAACGGCAACAACGCGACCCTCAACGGCATCTTCTCCATCGCGTCCTTTGTCAACGTTTCTCAGGAGGTAAGATTCTCCGGTCAACCATGTGGCATTGATTCTGACGGCACACTCAGACCTTCACTGTGTGAGTACACACGCAGCTCCCTTCAAAACTTATCTGGGCGGTCAACGCCTGGTATGACGCTCTCAGGACATGTGCGGCTCGTCTGCCTCAGGAAAGAGCACCAGCTCCGCCCTCCTAAGGTCCTGGATGCCTTTCTGCGCGCGACTGCGTTCGTAGACTTTGAGCACCTCGACGCTGTCGCTCACCAAAAACCCCTCCTGCAATCTACGGACGACCGCAGAGCCGTCTTCGAAAGACACCTGTTGTGGTACGGCATTGCCGATGGGCATCGCGGGATAGAGACATGTGCCTCCGGGCAGACGCCTCTGGTCCCCTGGAGGTGTCTGTCTCTATCTGGACGATTTCAGCTATTGAAAAAACGATTGGCTGTCTGCAGGTTAGCGCCTTGTGGGGCAGTGGTGTTTGACTAACATACGACACGCCCTGGCTCCCTGTGTGGGCGATGTCCACTACTCCCCCCCCCCCCCCCACACACACACACACACACACTCACGCACGACGCTGCGAAAGCCTTTGAGAGACTACCGCTATCTGCTGATCTGCTTTAGTTCCGCACCACCACGGACGCGATAGACCGTAGTTTTGGAGCCCTATCGTTTCCCACCTGTGAAAGGCACAGGGCCACAGAAGCTGATATCAGGAACGCGCGACCTGCCTAGTTGCACTGCATGCCATGCCATGGCTTTTGTATGTCTGCGAAAAAAGGGCGTTGTGTTTGAGCCAGTTGATCTAGAGCTCTCCCATGCAGGGCCGAGGGCGCTGCCCCAGTCGGACTCGAGCGTCGACAGAAGTAGTAGTTTGGGCCACTACACCTTTTTTCCTCCTTTTACGCCTTCTCTGTGTCCCAAGGTCAACAATCGGTACTGACCGCCAATGCTCGCAGCACCAACGTGACACTCCTCGCTGGAGACGGCTACCAGGTTCAGTTCGTCAACACTTCGAACATCACCCAGGTGTACGCTAGCAGCGCCAACTTCTCTGTCAAGCCTGCTGGCAGTGAGTAGCATTCCCAGTCGAGCTATTTCGTACAGCTGAACTTGTGCCCCAGCTACGCCCGCCCCCACTGTGAGCGCAACCAGCTCTGGGGCAAGTTCTACCGCCACGTCGCCGAGCGGCTCTTCCTCCAGCTCTGGCTCCAGTCCTTCCAGCACTGGCGGTGCCAACTCTGCAGTGTCGTTGACTAGCAACCAGGGCGTCATGGGTGTCATTGCTGCCTGCGGCATCGCGTCCCTCTCCGCTCTGCTCCTCTGAGAGCAATCTCGCGCATGCGAGAACAGTAGCCATTGGTGGTTACACCACGCCCCCGCCTCTCCTCCCTTGTGCAGCATCCCTCATCCTCCGTCCTCACAACCCAACTGTGAACAATGAACACTGGTTCGACGCCTAGCGAGACCACCTTCGTTGATTCGTCCACTCCTTTTAGGCCCGGTCTATCGTTGTCTTGCATTCTCCGTCCCTGGGTTGTCCTCCATGATACCTCTCTGTAGGTGTACTGCCCGTTAATCCCCTTCCTCTGGCTCCTGTTGTCGTCGTGCTGTATAGTGTATGTAGCTTGTTCTGTTAGCCTACGCGCGCTACGCCCGTACGATGTACCCATGGTCATCTCCTTGAGCATTCTTATATACCTGTGGCCAATCGAGAGTCGTGGATGACTTGCTCGTCGACACGAGGGTGTACCAGTGGATTGGGTTGTCCACATTTGGAAATGCCGCAGACGCGGATCCGAGAGCGGGGTTCCCTCGAGCGCCCTTTGAGTTCACTCTCCCGCTTGCACGGCACACTCTTGCTATATCATACCCGAGTCCTTGGCTTTGGGAACGCCAGCGGCGACGGCTGCATGTTGCTCGGAACTTTGATCTCTATGTGTTCGCATTATGCCCCCACGACCTGCCAGCAACAACAACAGCGTCGCCGCCATGGCCGGTCCCAGTCATACCCAGGACGAGCTCACGACGACCGTCTTCGGCGCGGTTGAGCTCCTTAGCCAGGTTCGCAAGGCCAACTTCCTGCTCGAAACATCGCTCGCGCTCATAGATAGCGGCAGGTGCGTTTTCCTCTTCTCGCGCGCCCAGTTCAACTTGTGCTGAACGCGACATGTGTGTTTGGGTCGCTTGGGTGCAGGTACGGTGAAGAGGTGGAGAACTATCTCGAGGTCTACTTGCGCACGCCCGGTCTGGAGAGGCACGATGTGGCTCGCGCTCTGCTCGCGCGGGGGAACGCCCGCAAGGTCGCGGGGGAAAAGCTGCTGGCGAAGGCGCAGCAAGACTTCCAGGCGGTAGCGAAGCTGGACCCGTCGAACCGCGAGCTGCAGGGATACCTCAGGCGATCTAATATGGTGAGTGTGCTTTTCTCTCAGCTTCAGCTTGAAACGGTTCGAGGTGGTGGGCATGGCGCGAAGGTGGTAGCAGCGAACGCTACCGTGACGTTCGTCCCGGTTATGCAAGACGCTCGGGTCGGTTCCAACAAGCACGGCGCCATGAAGGACCTGTCAACGCATGCCCATCTCTCGTTCACTCTACATACGAGGGCTCTGCATTTCATGTGATGCGCGGCTAGCTCGTCGTATAGCACATGGTGCCGCCAACACCTCTTGTTGTGATCTTTGGCCACCCATTCCAATGACTGACGAAGATACAGATACACTTTGTGGACGAGCCGGCCTCACAACGCGCACCACCTGAGATATGGGAGCTCATAGCCCGCTTTATTCCGCGTTATCACCTCCGTTCGTGGCTCTTTGTATCCGCTTTCCACAGAGACATCGCGGTACGACTCATCTTCCACACGATCGACCTTTACTTCGGGGAAGACCAAGACCTCAATCGCGGACTGGACATCTTCGACCGAGTCAAGGCGGACCCGGTGTTCGCCAGCCGCGTAAAGGCCCTCCGCTTGCACTGGGCTTACGAGGAAAATGACATGTTTGATCTCATGACGCGTGAGTTGCTGCGCCTCCCACTCCATCGCGCGCGTGCTCAATCATCTGCCCTACTCAGGCATGTTTAAATCTGCGCTTCCCGCATTCATCGCCTTACGCGAGTTTGAATGGATCGGGTACCCGGAAATGCGAGCGGAGATGGTTCAGGCGGTGCTGCAAACGCACCCCAATTTGCAGACACTCGGTCTCATAGGGTGGCACTTCGATGCCGTTGGAGTAGTGCGTGTATTGCCTCCGAGCGCGCTGCGGGCGCACCCACTGACGCATACATACCACAGTCTGCCTTCCGCGGCCTGCGCAAATTCATCCTGCGCGCCGAGGACGACGATGGTTTCGCGGACATGGGGGAGGTCCGCACGGTTCTCGACCAAAACCAGTCCACGCTACGCCATCTGACATTAGGCGCGTACCTGCAACGGAACCACTCCTGGGACCACGCGTTCCAGTCCACCACTATCCGCAATCTTACACACCTCGAGCTAGTGGACACGCGCATCTCACATGTCGTCCTCGCCCGAATAGCGCACGCGCATCGCTTAGAGAGCCTTACCCTCCATGGCACGTTCGAGGAGCCATGTTCTGCGGGCGTCGTCTTCGGGAGCGACCACATCATCGACGGCGCGCACACGTTCCTCCCACATCTCGAGGAGTTCCGCTTCCTCATGGTTGGACACGACGAGCACCCGCACTTGTTCCAGGCGGTCACCCAGTTTTTGCGTCGACGGCCGAAGTTGCGGAGACTCGACCTGGGCTGCTGTCCGTGGGACCTCGTGCAAGGCGTCCTCCCCGATCTGACGAGTCTGCGCGCTCTGCGAGTACGTATCGCGAACCTTAACGACGCATCGTTGCGAACCTTGTTGGACGTGATACCCAAGACGATGCTCGCACTCCATCTGGAGACCGCGGTGTCCGCGAAGCCGGTAGTACGCCTCCCATCTCCGGTGCACGTGTAGTTCTGACGCCCTTCCTTCTCAGCATGAGTATGCGCCTGCCTTCTCCGTGCTGCCGTCGCTCGCGATGCTGCACCTCAACGGGAACTGTCGCCGACCACAACCGAACCTCCTATCGGACAAGGAGTTCCAGGTGCAGACGGACCTGTGGGCATCCAGTGCACGGAGCATCGCGAGCGTCCTGCCCTCCCTAGACTTTGTCGGTTGGCACGGTGAGCACTACGTGGTCGTACGGACAGCAAGCACGCGCGAGGTCCAGCGGGTCGAGCTCAAGGAGCTCCCGTCGCGCCGCCGGCTCGACTGTGCAAAAGGCGTGGACCTTGGCTGCGAGGACACGGCGTGGATGGAGCGCAAGGACCTGCCGATGGACTACGAGGTCCCGGGCCTGCAGCAGACGTGAGTTTGCGTGCACCCCTGCACCTCTTGTGTATGCTTTGTCGCTATCGCTGTCGTTCGCTGGTTTCGCTGTAGATCGGGTCTTGTGCACCGTCTGTATCATACCACTTCTGGACAATCACTTCGAGCACGTCACTATGAGCAGCTGTACTCGCGGCGCCTCAACTAACGGCCCGTGGGATCAGACAGGTGGTCATACTGCACAACCGGCACTCGTGTACATATGGGTTGCTCGTCAATTTCACTCGTGTCTTGTCCTCTTATGCTCGAGTGCACATGCGTAAGTCCGCATGCCAATTCACACGTTCCGGCTGATTCACTCCACAGATAGTACTCAGCGCCGTAGCGCCCAGCGGTAGACATCTAGCATGTCGTAGCAGTGCGAAGTTCTTACAATCTCTCATCCAACCGTCCATCCCCGAGGGTCCATGATGAGTGCCTCGTCAGCGACCGCAAAGCTCTTCCAGCCCATCCGGGTCGGTGACCTCACGCTAGGCCACCGGGTGGTCCTCGCGCCGCTCACACGCTGTCGCGCGGACAAGCGCGGTGCACCTACCGACATGGGCGTCGAGTACTACAGGCAACGCGCATCGGTTCCGGGCACCCTACTCATCTCAGAGGCGACTTACGTTGCGCCTTTTGCGCAAGGACGCTCCCCGAACGCACCTGGCGTGTTTACCGAAGCGCAGATCGCAGCTTGGAAGCGAGTGGGTAGCCGTACATATCTGTGCCATTGGAAGACCTGCCGCGCTGACTGTGTCTCTGGGCTTCTGTGTAGATCGCCGACGCTGTGCACGCGCAAGGCTCTTTCATATCTATGCAGCTTTGGGGGCTAGGACGCGCGGCGAGGCTCACAGAGATCCGCAAGGAGATACCTGACTTTCCGTACGTGTCGGCGTCAGATGTGCCCCTGCCAGGTCGAGATGACGTACCACGGCCTCTGTCTATCTCCGGTTAGTCGTCTGCCGCAATAAACTTGCACAACCCTGATGTATCCTCTTCCGCAGAGATCAAAGAGTACGTCGCGGCATTTGGGCAGGCAGCACAAGACGCCGTCCATCGTGCGGGCTTTGACGGAGTCGAAATCCACGCCGCACACGGATACCTCCTGGACCAGTTCCTCCAAGAAAGTTCGAACAAGCGCACAGACGAGTACGGCGGGTCCATTGAGAACCGGTGCAGATTTGTGCTAGAGGTTGTCGAATCGGTCAGTCACGCCGTCGGACTGGCGAAGACGGGCATCCGTATCAGCCCATGGAGCGACTTCCAAGGTGCGAGTCCGCTTATTTCCTCCGGATTGCCTGCTTACCAATCGCGTCTCGCGGATAGGCATGCGCATGCCCGAGCCGTTGCCGACCTTCACGTATCTCGTGTCGTGCCTGGCCGAGGACTTCTCCGACCTCGCGTACCTGCACGTAGTGGAGCCTGGGATATCGGGTTCAACGAGTGCGCCGACGAAGCCGGGAGAGGTAAGTTAAAAGCCGCCCTCGCACATGGCACGGTCACGGTGCTCATCGCGACTGGGGAAGACGAACGAGCCGCTCCGCAAGATATGGCTGCCCCGTCCGCTCATCAGTGCGGGTGGGTACACCCGCGAACGCGCATTGCGGGTTGCGGAGGAAACCGGTCAGCTGATTGCGTTTGGCAAGGCGTTCGTCAGCAACGTGAGTTCTTGTGGCCGCATATCGCCGTACGCCGTATCACGGTTTGCAGAATCACGGCTCGCTGGGCCACGGTTTTCGGAACCATTATTTGCATTATCACGGCTCGCGGAGTCACGATTCTCATCCTCCCTTTGCAGCCCGACTTACCACGGCGGTTGCTCGAGGACATACCCTTGGCCGATTGGAACAGCGATTTCTTCTACGTTCCGGAGGAACCCCGAGGATACATAGACTACCCATTCGCTCAAGACATTGTCGGATTTCCCTGAACGGATGGAATGCATACCGCTCTTGTATTCACGTCTTTCACCACGGATGGCTCCCAGGTAAATACGCTCGAAGTAACTGATTTGGCTATTGATTGTATTAGCTTTGTGCGCCTTCGCCCAAGCATCGCTCACGACGAGACCTGTCTGGGCATGCACTGCTGAGCAATTTCTCGCGCTATTCACGTACTGAGTATACCTGTCAGCATCCCATTGCGCCGGTGAGAATCGTCGGTCGCACATGTGCAGCTTCTGTCTGTCGGACATCTTAGTCAGTGGCCTTCTTTTTCCCTTACTCATCGTCTCGCCTAGCGGTATAAAACCTGGGCGTGCATACTCATAGACTCACACACAGCAACCGACGTAGCTACAGGGGCAAAACAACCATGGTACCAATTGCGACTACTACCTTCAACACCACGCCAAACACCAGTAGCACTCTTTCCAAGCTGTTCCAACCGGTACAGGTCGGGAACATCACACTCGGCCACCGTGTCGTCCTCGCGCCCTTGACGCGCTACCGTGCGGACAAGACACACACGCACACCGACCTCGCCGTAGAGCACTATGCCCAGCGCGCATCGGTCCCAGGCACCCTCATGATCACCGAGGGGACGTTCCCCGCGCCACACGCTGGCCTGTACGCCAACGTGCCCGGCATCTGGTCCGACGAGCAGATCGCAGCCTGGAAGAAGGTCGGTTCCTTTCCACAATGTCCCGTACAAACGGCTGACTGCTCCCCCGACTAGATTGCGGACGCAGTGCACGCCAAGGGGTCGTTTCTGTACATGCAGCTCTGGGCGATAGGCCGTGCGGCGCATGCGCATGAGCTGGAGGCGGAGGGATACACGGTCGTATCGGCCTCTGACATCCCTCTACCCGGAAAGGAAGGCCAGACGCACCCGCGGCCGCTCACGATCCCTGGTGAGTTCCACCGCTTCATTGACCTGAGTCGCTGTAACGCGGTCCGCGGTAGAGATCAAGCAGTACGTCCAGGACTATGCCCAGGCGGCACGCAACGCTGTCCTCGGTGCGGGGCTCGACGGCGTCGAGGTACACGGTGCGCACGGGTATCTCATCGACCAGTTCACGCAGGAGGTGACGAACCACCGCACGGACGAGTACGGCGGGTCGATCGAGAACCGGTGCAGGTTCGCACTGGAGGTCCTCGACGCCGTGTGCGACGCTGTCGGCGCCCAGAAGGTCGGCTTCCGTATCAGTCCGTGGAGCTCCTGGCAAGGTGCGCGCCCCCCAGAAATGCAGTCTCGGGCGACACTGCTGAGGAATCGCGCAAATAGGCATGAGGATGGCAGACCCTAAACCGACGTTCACATACCTGGTGTCCAAGATATCCGAAGCTCATCCTGATCTTGCGTTCATCCATGTTGTGGAGCCCGGGTTTGGTGGAGACGTAGATCTTCACAAGGATGATGAGGATGTGAGTCCTCCCGTTAAGTTCGGTTCCCGCTTCTTACTGATGAGTGTCACTTGATTCGTCAGTCCAATGACTTTGTTCGGAAGTTGTGGCTCCCACGAGCGTTCATCTCCGCTGGACGATACAACCGCGATACAGCAATTCAACGTGCAGAGGAGACCGGAGAGTTAATAGGGTTTGGACGACTGTTCATATCCAACGTACGTCCCATAATAATGGCTCTGGCGCGAGCATTTGCTAATGGCGTCTGCGGCGTTGCTGCAGCCTGACCTTCCCCTACGCCTGCGCAAGGACCAGCCCTTGATTCACTGGGACCGCGCACTGTACTACAATGCAGAAGACCCGCATGGGTACATTGACTACCCGTTTGCGGAGGAGAACCGCGGGGAGCTGAAGATAGAGTGAACAACAAGGTTCTCCAGCCTGTTTCGTAGACATACCTGCACCTCACATCTATTCACTGTGCTCTTCAACTGAGCCGAAGTATGATACGGCATTCTTCAACTTGTCGATTATCTTGGACACAGTGCTATTCTGACCGGGCCGAGCGGACCGCTCCTGCCCTGCTTTCTTTACCTTTTAGTGCGGTTTCTCGTCACGCAGTGGCACTACGGCCAGTCATCCCCACAACACTCCGGTGCTCCTTCGAACGCGGCAGACATATCGTTCACTTGGGTTATTGGCAGGCTGTCTCACGTACCAGTGCATCCCGGAAACGTGAACGATGCTATTATGAGAATGAAGGTGTTCGTCTCCAAAGCAAAGGCATGCCTCCGTAGGATCTGATGCGGCGACTCCCGCTTCACCCAAGATATACGGCTTCTTATCGCAGTCATACAACAATCGCACACGGGTAATGATACAAAGTGTATAGACATACTTGCGTATCTCACCCGCGTCGTTCGCACCCGAACCCGTTCAGAACAACGTGATCGATGTCCCTGGGTATCCACCAGGCCTGGAGCAGTGGATTCCCTCGGGAACGGATCAATGTTCACCGCGCATCCGCGTGAGACAGAAGCTCGTGAGTTTTGCGATGTTTCTCTGTCCAGTTCTTACAAATCGACCATCCACCACAGGGAAGGATATAAGATCCGCTGAGGCTCTCATGAACGTCCTATCTGTACCCTACCAACACCATCTGCCTCACGACCGGCCTCTCAGCACTGAGACCTCCTTGGACCGCACATCAGCAGTTGCGACCGTTCAGTCTCCAGGTCTACGATGGCAGATTTCAGCGACAACGTACCGAAGCTTTTCCAGCCCGTGCAAGTTGGAGATGTCACTCTTGGCCATCGCGTCGTCCTGGCGCCCCTGACGCGCTGTCGCGCGAACAAGGCGCACATCCACACCGATTTGGCCGTGACGTACTACGCCCAGCGAGCATCCGTACCAGGGACCCTCTTGATCTCTGAGGCCACGTTCATCACCGCCAAGGCTGGGATAATCGGGAACGTACCCGGGATCTGGAGCGAGGCGCAGATCGCAGCTTGGAAGAAAGTAAGTGACCTGATCTGCATACCACGCACGCAGGCCTGCTCTGCTCTAATTCTGACCCGGATCACCTTGTGTCAGGTCACAGATGCCGTGCACGCGAAGGGATCGTACATCTACCTGCAGCTATGGGCGTTCGGCCGCGCAGCAACCATCGCGGACCTCAAGGCGGAGGACCCGAGCTTGCCTTACGTATCGTCCTCCGACGTCCCGCTGGAGGAGCGGCCAGATGAACGGCCGCGCCCTTTGACGATCCCAGGTAAGGTTTGTTCTTAACCCAGCGCAGCGACATAGTAGAGGTCTCACGCACGCGCAGAGATCAAGGAGTATGTCCAGGACTACGCCCAGGCCGCGCGGAATGCTGTGCATGGCGCCGGCTTTGACGGAGTCGAGATCCACGGGGCGCACGGATACCTCATTGACCAGTTCATCCAGGATACCGCGAACAAGCGGACGGACGAGTACGGCGGGTCTGTTGAGAACCGCTGCCGCTTCGCTTTGGAGGTCGTCGATGCTGTGGTGAATGCTGTTGGTCCCGCAAAGACAGGCCTCCGCATCAGCCCGTGGAGCACCTTCCAAGGTATGCTCCGCAACAACCTCAAGGATTGGTGCTGCATTGAGAGTGCTGTGAACAGGAATGCGGATGGAGGATCCACTCCCGACCTTCACTTACCTCGTCTCGAAAATTGTCGAGGACCATTCGGATATTGCATACCTGCACGTCGTAGAACCTGGCCTTGCGGGAGGCTCTGATATCAATGCTCGTGAAGGCGAGGTGAGTTTTGCGAGCATTGGTTTGGTTCCACTTTCCGCCTGCTGATTGTGCGCGGTTTGTGTAGTCGAACGACTTCATCCGGAAGCTCTGGCTTCCACGTGCCCTAATCACCGCTGGACGCTACACAAGAGAGTCCGCCATACAACGGGCAGAAGAGACGGGGGAGCTGATTGCCTTCGGCCGGCTGTTTATTGCCAACGTACGTGCCTGTTCCGGTGGTTGTGGTGTCTATGCATTTTGACAGACAATCTTATACTTTACAGCCTGACCTACCTCTGCGTCTACGCAAGGACTTGCCGTTGACCCGGTGGGAACGCGGGCTGTACCACAACGAGGAGGATCCCCATGGCTACATCGACTATCCCTTCGCGGAAGAAAACAAGGAAGAGCTCAAGGTATACTAGAGAGATAGACCCACAGCATTTAGAGCACTGGCCGTAGCTATGTAATCCATCCGTTCCTCGGCCCAAGGACTCGTAAGTCCCGCCGAGCCAACTTGCAGTCTCGTATGCGGCGTTTCTGGACATTCTCCCCCTGTATGTTCAGGACGTGATATGTCATGCTGTGTATATATGTGGCATGAAGATCTTGTGTTCAAACAACCTGGTTGGCTTTGCTCGTGTAAAGCCAAGCGAATGCCATGCATGTCCTAGTCAATGTCGCCGGATGTGCGGACCGGTGAACACTATTATGGGCGCTTCATTGCAGCGCAAGCCTGGCCGTGTACCGCGACCGCGCAACGACCGCGAACTGCGCTTGCTTCCCACCAACCCCTCCTTGGACCCATACTTCTGCAGCTTTTGCCACCAGAACTGCCTCAGTGGTGACATAATCTGTCTCTGAGCCCTTCCCGCTAGTCGGATTCTAGCTACGCCGCGGAGGAAGTGCTGTGCACAGACTCTGGACATATGTTGGCAGACACGAAGGTGTATGGAGTTCAGTCTGCAGTTTTTGTCGTAGCGAGGTACGACATCACATGCTTCTGCTATATTATCCGCCAGATACAAGGATTAGGACAGGGCAGTGTTGTTTTATGCGTGCAGGAGATACCTCCTCCGCAACCTCTACCATGACCTTCAAGACCTATCCGCGAAGGCGTCCTTCGATGCGACGAACCCGGTGGTCGTATTTGACGCGGGTGAAACCGAACTCGAGACTCTGCCAACCACTTCCAACGGTGCTGCTAGAACCTCTGCCGTAGCCCGCAAGCGTCCGTTTCATTCTGCTCTCTCCAGAGCGTTGTTCGCTCTGTGCTTCTCTGAGACATGCGTACTCTTCCTGTTGCTCATATGCCAAGGACTGGAGCTGTTTGACTCGCGGTCAGTCAGAGTGTGGTTCGTATCGATCTTTCGACGTCTCACATTTTATATTCTAGCGTTCGATTGATACACTGGAAAATATCCCTGTCCGTGCTACTGGTATCGATTGTACTCGTAATTCCCCTCTCGTATAGTATTGTTCTCAGTAATAGTTCGAACTCACCTGGAGGTGAGTACTACTCACACATACTCGCGCAACTAACGTTCAAGTATATGCCCGCAGTATCGCCCAATCCTCAACAGATACTCTCCCCTAGCCTGGCGTTGTATCTCATACCGAATGTCCTCTTCCTCCTCGCCCTATCCTATGTACCTTTACCGCCCGGGATGCCGGGGCACTCGATGTTGGCTTCGACATTGTCGCGCCTAACTGTCATAGGCACGGTGATTCTTGGCTTGTTGTCCGGCTTCGGTGCAATTGACACTGCATGGGACTTCTTCCCGGTTTTTACAAGCGATCCTAAGTGAGCATATATGCAACAACATTCACTCCGAGGGTGTTACTGACGCGGACTCATGCGTCAGAGCCCACCCTACCGACGAGGAGGTCCGCACCGCGGAGTCAGGTCTCCAGCGGGTGCGCGAGGACCTTGCACAGCGTCAGAGAGACCTCAGTAATCTCCAAGCCATGAAGGTGAGTGGCAAGTCGTCATCTGTAACGAGACGCTGATTAGTATACACGGATCAGCAGCCTGAGACTCAGTCCGCCTGGCTTTCCAGGGCACTCCCTAGCTGGCAGGGCAGCGGCGGTAGGCGGTACCCTATCCTGCGCACTGTTCATGTGAACTGACGGCGGTCGGTCAGAATTGTCAGCAATGTCGCAAGAGATAACGGGTCTAGAGGCCCTCGAATACGAAATGGCCCG
This sequence comes from Trametes elegans, assembly GCA_022606155.1. NCBI lineage: Eukaryota > Fungi > Basidiomycota > Agaricomycetes > Polyporales > Polyporaceae > Trametes > Trametes elegans. Next base: position 165,673 of record JABYQO010000011.1, on the reverse strand, counting down.
AAACTTGGAGTCCTTGAAGCAGCGCCAGGCACACGCGAGGTTCTCCAAGACATTGGCTGGGCGTGCCTTCAACTGGGGAGGGCGCCTCTTCGCGGTGTACTGCATTTACCGCATATTCATCGTACGTCCCTGGAGACGTTTCGCCGTTGAATGGACTGAATAGCGACTTGCCTCTGCTCTGCAGTCGTTGGTGAACTTGATCATCCCGCGGTCCGCACCCTCAGCATCTGGCGAGTCCACGACAACGAATGCAGACGTTGTGAGCTTCGTGTTCGCGCATCTGGTGTCCTATCTGCCGTTTGTGCACCTGCCGCAAGACAAAATCGCCGTCATCTCTCGTCAAATCAGCTTGGGCCTCGTGGGCGTAATCATCCTCAGTAGCATCCGGAGGGTGCTCCGAGGAGTGGCGAGGGTGAGTGTCCGCATGGACCTCGATTGATAGATAGAAGCTAACAACGAAGCGATACAGTTGTTGCGAGTGACCAGCAGGTCCCTGGGAGCGTCCATCATGCTCCTGACACTAGCGCAGGTCATGGTGAGTGTATCTTTCCAGTATTACTACGCTGAAGGCCGTAAACGGGGGCGCTCACCGCTTGTCTTCAGGGCATATACCTCCTCTCCACTCTCATACAGTTGCGGACGTCCTTCCCGCCTCCACCGACCCATCCAGATGTCGAGCCAGACGCGGATACAGTCAACCTTTTCTCGACACTGCCCGAGTATCAATTCTTTGGGTCGCTCTTCGACGGGGCGTTCCTCCTCGCCGCCGTCGTGAGGGCAGGAGTACGCTGGCTAGGCGATAGAGTTACAGGGTAGCGCAGACCGTTTCGGACAGGAATACTGTTCTTGTCACAAATGCGCACAACGTCGGACCGCATGCACTATCCTGTGCTCAGGGTCCCTTGACGGAGCTCTCGCACTCGAAAATCAGAAGACTGCCCTGTTGGTCTCGGAAAACGCACATCCGCCTGCGAAACGGTTCAATTCTTCCGCCGAGACCTGGGTAAGATGATCCGGTGAAGATCGACTGTACTTACATCACACCATCAGCCTAAGTACCTCGACGCGTCAGGCAGAGGCTTCATGCGCGAGCGTATTGCTGATTGCAGGTGCTGTCGCAATTCCTTTCCTACTTGGTGACTAGCAAGGACGACATGTTGGTCGTCCTGGCCGTCCGTGCAAGCCACCCTACACCAATCTCAGCGTCCATGCACGTACCTAACGGCCCACCCGAACACAGTCACTTCGTATGTCATCTCCCCGTGCCATATGCAACGCAGTACTCGCGGCCTTCGATTGGCCTCCTGGGAGCCTTGCGTGCTGCGGAGCCGTTCCATGCAAGTTCCACGTTGGCCGTACAGGATCTTACAGCATGTCCCAAGTGGGAATCTGCGACCGCGGGATGACGGCAACCCGCGGTGTGACTGCAGATCAGGTCCTCCGACACACCGAACCAATTGAGGCGGCAGCGCGGGGGCCACGCCCGTCGAGGCCTCTCCCGCGCACGCAGTCGCAATTTGTTTGGTGGGCCGTCGGCGATGGCGCATCACGCTGGGCACTGGTTAAGACTGTGGATGGCCTCGTCCTCGTGGCAGATTGATGGCGTGACGTGTGGGTGTGTCCGGCTCCGAGTTGAGTATCATGGATGGCAGCGAGTCTCTGAGCGCGTTACTTGCGTTCAACGTGCTAACGGGATCGCGTCCGACTTGCCTGGAACCAGACGGCTTCGAAGGTGTGAAGCGACCCGTGTTTCCGCTCCTGCGGGTCTACTTCAAAATGCGCTCGCGTGCAAGGGGTCTACGGAGTGCCTGATTCTTCTAGTGTGCGAGGTTTCAATCGCTCCGAGAGTCGTGAGATAACTTGTGAACTACGGTCCCGGCGACCGTGTGGGTCTCGACCCTGAGCATATGTCGAAATGCTGTAGCGCATCACTTCGCCCAATCGCCCGATCCGTTTTTGCAGACTAAGGATCTGTTTTGATGTGTCTTACTGCGTTCTCCAAGCTGGGAAATCCTTGTCATCGCCATAATTGCTTCGCAAGACTTTCGGAAGCTCTACGAGGCTGTGGCGACGTTGCGCGGCTGCACGTCCCTGTCATCTTTCCCACCTGCACGTTCCAGTTATCGCATCACACTCCTCGATAAGTGTGATATCTCAGGTACCTCACGATAGAAGGACAAGCAGGTCATAGAGGGCAGTCGCAGCCCTAATGTTCGCTTCACAGATGAAACCATCAGTACGACTTCCACACTATGCTAGAAGACAATCGTTGGAGGGGATGATGTTTCGGAGTGCGCAATCGGCGTACTAGTGCGACCGAAGACGGCAAGCTTTCGAGCTCGCTTAACGGCCGATGATGTATCTGACTGAGCAGTGCCTGCCCACGGTGGGATCGTCAGTATTCGTCATGTAAAACAAGTCTACTCTGCGTTCGGCGGGCACATGGTGCAAAGACATGGCTGCGGAATCAGATACCAAAACATACCCTACGGGCCTGATGCGACGCTCAGAGGACATATAAGGCGGCCGGCCGGGGGGACCCTCTCCAACCGTCCAGGGACACGACAGCAGCCCAACCTATCCGCCCTCCTCCACACTCACGCCTCTACCACCCAATCCTTCCAACAATGCACTTCCGCGCCCTCGTCCTTGCCGCCATCGCGCTGGCCAACGGTACGCACCTACTTCAATCCGCCCTGAGCGCTGCTCCTCTTTATTGACATGGATTTCTAGTTTCCCTTGCGGCCCCCACCGCTACCACCGAGTCTGCCGAGCCCGATGTCTACAGCCCCACCGGGGCGAGGACGATCTGGTACAGACAGTCCACCGAGCCCATCTGGGAAGGCGACTCCAAGGTCGCGGACGCCGAGCTGAAGGAGGGCCGCCACGTCCCGCGCGATGGAGGCCGTGACGTCTACGAGAATGTGGACAACTCCGACGGGGGAGATCGCACCGTCCCTCGTTCTGAATACCGCTACGTCCCACGAGGAGAGGGCCACCACGTCCCGAAGGACGTCTCCGAGTCTGACGGCGGTGACCCCTACGTCCCCCGCGCCCAACCGTCGATCTGGTACAGACAGTCCACCGAGCCCATCTGGGAAGGCGACTCCCAGGTCGCGGACGCCGAGCTGAAGGAGGGCCGCCACACCCCGCGCGATGGAGGCCATGACGTCTACTACAGGGATGTGGCCAACTCCGACGGGGGAGGTCGCACCGTCCCTCGTTCTGAAGACCGCTACGTCTCACGGGAAGAAGACCGCCACGTCCCGAAGGACGTCTCTCCCTGAGGGATCGCCGAGCCTGAGGTGGAGTTTGGTGACCGGTTGTACATCTGTGCTTTGTATAATGCCACATAGCCATCTTTGTACCGTTCGGCGCCGGGTATAGACCTGGTGTCCGGCGATTCCAAAGTTAATTTTTTGTCCATCTCAGCAGCGTGTCGCATATCATGATGTAGGCCTGTCTTTGACAAATTGGCTACTTAGCGTGAGTTTGATTTGCCTCGGGCTCAATAAGGCAAAGCTACTCGCTCAGTCGTGTACCGCATGGGAACTCCTGAGAGTAAGAAGCACTGTTTTATGATGTGACCTCAAATACCGTCTCTGCGCAGTAGTTGATAGGCTGTTACTCCTGCGACCGTGCCGTTCAAGCAACCTCACAAGTGCGTCAATGTGTTTGAGAGACACAGGTGTACCGAATTCACAGGGATACCAGAGTCGGTTGTGACGCTTCGTGCGCTTCGTCAGCTCTCAAAACTAGCGCAAGGAGACAGAAGAGGCGTACCTAATGTGTGTACCATGAGACGTCTCTGTTCCTCCGTGTCTCCAGATAGATCACATGCAATACAGCCGGCCAATCCCCTCGATTCCTCCCAGATCCTAACCAAGCGATCAAACACAACAGATTCGAGTGCTCGGTTTAAATGCATTAAAACCACTTTGTAACACAGCGTCATATAATTGGTCGATACACTGACTCTTCGCCTCTCAATAGAGGCACTTCTGAAGCGATGTTCCTAGAGGGGCGGGAAAGTGGTGGCGGTGAGTAGCTGGCGCGCAACCTGGTGGCGTGCGGTGGTGTACAGCCACCACGTGTCGTGGGGGCATACCAAGTCCCGGCTCGCTCGTCCGGAATCCAAGACTCTGAATCTCGGACTCATTTGGCAAGTCCAGTGCGCGCTGGTCTAACACACTTTACCATTCACCACAACACTGCAACCCTTCCCCCATGGCCATAGGGCAGGTGGGACGTCGCTCTTACGTGATGGACCGAGTAGGTACCGAGTTGTCTCGGCGACTTCTTCGCTGGTCCAATCGAGCCCGACTCCGACGGACTCATAGCACTGGCATGGTGCGACCAGCTCAAGGCGCTGCGCGACGCCATCTTCACTATCTGAGGTCTCCAGAAGGATCAACGATACAGCACACTCGCGTCAACCCAGAGCTGCGGGTGGTTGCGGATGTGCATCAGCCGCCATCTCCGGGCGGCTTAACGACTCACGATGGTGCCATCATATGATGCGGCCCGTACCTCTGAATGTCGCGACTCGCCACAAGACCATGCATCTCCGCCACCTCCGGGATCCCGTCCGACGCACGCTTCTGTAGGCGCGTGCCGCCGGCATGCTTCTGTATAAAATGCCCCATTTGCAACGCGTCCCGTCCGTGCTCGGGTTCGGACGCCGTCCGTACATACATATCGCACTCGGCGGTGTGGCACGGGTACCTCGATTTCTCCTCATCAAGGCAGGTTGCTTGTCTCGGTACGAGGCGCGGGCGGTATAGGAAGCTCAGTCGTCCCGTTGCTTACACTCAAGTCCGTGCTTGCCGTTCCCCTGCGCCGACACCCGCCGCCACAAGCGACGCAGTTACGCACGATGACGGTAGATGCGCGGGATGAAGTTGAAGTTCGGGCTGAGGAGAGCACGGACCCGGAGAAGAGCCCCTCTGCCGGCGGGAAGTCGTCGCTCGACCTCCCGCCCACGGTCCTCCCTGTGGACGAGGTCGCAGAGCGCAATAGTTACGACGAAGACGGCTTCCCGGAAGGTGGGAGAGGATGGATCGTTGTCCTCGGCTGCTCCATCTTCTCTGCCGCGACTGTGGGATGGGGGTACGTCGCCCTGCATAACTTCCGTGTACATGCGACCTCATTCATGTTGACTGCTCTCTTCTAGCCTAGTAAGAACTTGTCAGTCTTGGCTTTACGAGTCGGCCTGAACCTCTGTAGGTGTGGGGTGTCACCGAAGAGTACTTCCGGGCGCATATGTTCCCGAACACGTCTGCGGCTGTGCTCACCACGTTAGGCAGCATCGCAAGCTTGGTACGTCTGATGCGCGGCTGCGACTCGACCGGGCGGCCCCTGCGCGCGCATATATGCTCATGGTGTACATACAGACGATGACATTCGGGGGCATCGTCGCGGGCAAGCTCGCAGACCGATAGTGAGTTCGCTCTCTAACTCTGCCACATGCATCTGCTGAGTCAGGCGTGTAGTGGTTACAAGGTACAGCCGCGGGGACAACGTCTTGATGTTGTATCTTGATTCCAGCACCTCTACCTTCAGCCGTTCTTGGCCGCAGGCTCGTTGATATGGACAGCGAGCATGATCGCGGCCGCGTTCTGCACGGAAGTCTGGCAGTTCTTCATCACCATGGTGCGTCCGCGTAGACAGCTACATACCGCCGTGACAGCTGACTATACGCGTTCTTAGGGCATCATGCAAGGCATAGCTGACGCGCTGGTGCTTCCCATCATCGTGCGTTGTTTCGGTGCATTCTGATTGATCACACCACTAACCGTGCAAAAGGTCGCCCTGCCCTCGCAATGGTTCAAGCGCCATCGCGCGTTCGCCACCAGCATAGTCGTAGCAGGCAGCTCCATCGGTACGTCCCCGCCCGTCCGATCGTGAGCGATTGCATCCGACGTGCTCATACTGGTAACTCGATTCCTAGGCGGCGCGGTTGGGTCCCTTGTCTACCGCCAGCTGCTCTCCGCACTGGGGCTGCGTAAGGCGCTCCTCATCTTCGCCGCGATCGACGCGCTCTCGTACGCGGCCGCCTACCTGATGGTCGAGGAGCGCCGGCCGGCGCACAAGCGGCCGCCGCTCGTCTGGTTCGACGGCGCGGTGCTCAAGGACCCCGTGTTCTGGAGCGTCGGCGGGTGTTTCTTCTTCGTCGTGTTGTGAGTACAGCGCGCCTCCCTCCCCCTCTCGGCGCTCTCGGGATCTCAACCGTAAGCTACATTGACATCGAAACGGCTGCGCGTAGCGGATATCTGGCGCCTGTGTTCCTGGTGTCGACCTTCACGGTGGAGAAGGTTCCGGATGCCTCTGCGCTAGTACGAGCCTGATAATGCTTGATTTGCGAGCTTGACTTACGAGTATGGCTAATGTAGCTAGCCGCGATGCCGGTCGTGGTTCTGAACCTGTCTGCGGCGGTGGGCCGGACGCTCGTCGGGTTCGTCGCGGACAGGTTCGGGCCCGTGAACTCGCTGTTCCTGTCGGTGGTGCTTTCAGGCCTCTCTCAGCTGCTCGTCTGGATGTTCGTAACGAGCTACGCAGGAATTGTAAGTGTCTCCTCTTCAACGCGGACGTTGGTACTTACCCTCGGCCACAGATGGTGTTCGCGACGCTGTACGGCTTGGTGTGCGGATGCTTTCTGTCGCTCATGTCTGCCGTGCTCGCGCGGGTTTACGGCGCAGACAGGCTCGCGGGCCTCTCTGGGCTTCTTTTACTGTTCAACGCCCCTGGATATGCCGGCGGCGCACCAATCGCGGGCGCGATCCTGGGCGCGACGGGCAACAATTGGCGGGTCGTCGCGGGATATGGTGGCTCTGTCCAGATCCTCGGCGCCCTGGCGCTTCTATACGGTACGTTCCCGATACGCCGTGGCCAAGGCCCTCGAGTACTTACCTGTCTGACCTGGCTGGTCTCTTCTAGCGCGGCTGGCAAGCGAGCCCCGGGTCTTTGCGGTGTACTGAATGAATGTGGGCCATGACGATGACACATGCTGTGGCTGCGACACCACAGACATCATGCACTGGCAGTGCACGCCGGCGCAGAACGCCAGCTTGTTTGTAAGTATCCGTATGACCGCAACCAAGGCGGCGGGATGCCTCTATCCCGCCCGCGGCGCCAGTAAACTTAATATCGCGACCGGCGGCCGGGAGTCTTCTCAGGAGGCAGAAAATGCAGGAATCGAAGGCGCCCCTCGGGCTGGAATAGCATCCAGCCTCCGTGTTCGCCGCTGAGGTCGCGCTTGTTTCATCATGTCCGGGCTGAACGTGGGATGCGCACCGCCATGGCGGCAAACCACATCGTTCGTCCCCATGGGACAGACGTGTTCGTGGCGGGGTTCTGAGCGTCGTATTCACTGTTTGCTGCCGGACACAACGCCGCGACATTGCATGATGATAATGTGCAGATTTTGTAGGTGTTCCTGATGTGCCTGATCACTCGCGAGCCGTGTTTGGCGACAGAAGCGGGCGGGTAGCGGGCCTGGAGGCGCGCGCACCCTGGCCTTGGCCCTTGTGCTGCTTCCACTGCCGCTGTGCGCGTGCCGGCCGTGATGGAGGGCATTCTGTTGCGACGACTGGGAGCAAGAGCGTGAGGTACCCGCCGCGGCTGTCGTCCTCGTCCTCGTCCTCGTCCTCGTCGCGGTGTGCAAAGAGCAGGCCAGATAGGGCGTGGGAGCGTGCCGACCGCTTCCTCATCAGCTCTCCTCGGGGATTCCCCGGCCGCAGATCTTCTATAAGCCCCAGCGCGCCGCGCACTCTCAGGCCCGCCTTCTGCCTGCCTCCGCTGCCGCCGCTCTCGCTGCCCGCCGTGCTCCTTGCTGCCGAGCTCAACCCCGCCCGCACCGCCCGCACCGTAGCACACGACGATGGGAGTCGGACGCACCGTCGACGAGGACCCGCTCTCGCGCCTGCTCGCGCCCCCGCCGAACGAGACGCCCGAGGAGCGCGAGGCCCGCCTCCGGCTCGAGGCGGAGGCCCGCGCGAGGAGCGAGCGGATCGACGACCAGCTCAGGGCGGAGAAAGCGGCGCTCAAGAAGAACAAGCCCGTCAAGGTTCTCCTCCTCGGCCAGAGCGAGAGCGGTGCGTGCGCTGAATTGTCCGCCCCGAGAACGTTCCCCCCTATTGATTCACCCGCCGCTTCCGCGTGCTCCTAGGGAAGTCCACGACGTTGAAAAGTGAGTGCTCGTCCACGCTCATGGTCGCCCACCCGTCGTGCTCGGGTGCTCCTCCCGCCGATCTGCCTGTTGTGAACGGGATGTGCCAGTGCCACATCGATCGCGCAGCGAGCATCGGGCTCGTCTATGCTTGTTCAGTTCTGTTTGTGGATTATCATCGCGGCCACCATGGCTCAAAGCCACCGTGAAGGATTTCTCATGCCGTCCCCCATACCCCCTTTGCATCTGCGAGAAACGATCTCGTTCCCGCTGAGCCAGTCCAGGCCGTCCGACAATGCAGGTCGGCTCGGCTGGACAAGGATCGTTCGGCGCATACACTCATGATTCGCCTCGTGGCCGCTGCCATGCCAATACCGCATCTGCCAAGTTCAGAACGCGCCTGAGAATGGCATCCGGCCTCGCAACAAATCCCGTATACGTCGCATACATGAGGCACGCGCTGACCGTCCGCCCACAGATTTCCAGTTGGCATACTGCCAGGACGAATGGGAGGCCGAGCGGGCGTCCTGGCGCACGGTCATCCAGCTCAACCTTGTCCGCGCCATCAACAACATCCTCGACCACATCTCCGAGGAGATGGCGGGCGGGTCCGCGCCGACGACGATCACGACGGGCGACTCGGACGTGAGCGACGATGACTCGCCGCCGTACGCGCCGCGCGCGGGCTCGGGCGCGCTGCACTTCTCGGGCAAGCACCGGCTGCTGAAGCTGCGGCTCGCGCCGCTCCGCACCGTGCAGCACGACCTCGAGGTCCGGATTGGCATCCAGGCCGGGGGCGACGTGCACGACGTCATCGCGTCCCCGCCGGGCTCGCCCGTGCTCGGCTCGCGCGACCGCAAGCAGGAGTTCTTCGTCCGCTCCGTGAACGGCTGGAAAGTCCACAACCGCGTGCCGAGCGACGGCGCGAACGCGAACACGAAGTACCAGGACGCGCAGCTGCGCGAGACGGCGGACATCATCGCCGGGTGCGCGGAGGACATGAAGGCGATCTGGGAGGACTCGACGGTGCGCGAGATGCTGCTGCGGAAGGGTGTTCGTATGGAAGCTACCCCAGGCTTGTACGTGCGCCTGCTTATTGCCGCTGCTTGACGATTCTGACCGCCGCTGCTCAGTTTCTTGAACGATATTGACCGGATTGCGACTCGGGATTACGAGCCTACGGACAGCGACGTGGTCCGTGCGAGGCTGCGCACTTTGGGCGTTCAGGAGCATCGAATCAAGTTTCACAAAGGTGGGTACGGCGTCGCGGTTAGTAAAATGTGCGCTGATCTGTCCTCTAGGCCCCGCAGCTGGGTCCGAATGGTGCATTTACGATGTCGGAGGTTCGCGCACGCAGGTAGGTACCAAAAAAGTAGCATCCTACGCTTTTGTCCTGAACCTCCCACTTCAGCGCATCGCATGGTACCCATACTTCGACGATTGCGATGCTATCATCTTCCTTGCGCCGATTAACTGCTTCGACGAACGACTAGCGGAGGATCGCCGCATCAACCGGCTTGAAGACAGCTACATGCTGTGGAAGGCGGTTGTGTCCTCGAAGCTGCTTGCAAAGACGTCAATCATATTATTCCTGAACAAATACGATCTGCTCGAGCAGAAGTTGCTCAGCGGCGTGCGCATCCGTGATTACGTGCACAGCTACGGGGACCGGCCGAACGATGTCGAGCACGCGCTCAAGTGTGAGTTGCTGGTTGATTGCCTTGCTTTGTGGGTGCATTCCGATCTGACCTCGCCCGTCCCTGATAGACTTCCAACAACATTTCCGAGACATCTTACGGAAGAACTCCCCTGAGCCACGACCCTATCGTGCCCACATCACGTCTGTTGTTGTACGTCCTGTTTTACTTCTCCATATTGATGGCTTGACGCTGATGTATCCCGCTTCAATAGGACACGAAAGCCACTGCCGTAACATTATCTGTTGGTAAGTGCTACAAGCCACCCATCTATCTACCCATCCCCCTCGCCCCCTTCGCTACTGCGTGACTTGTGTTGTCGCGCGCAACATCCATTAACGCACCGCGCTTTACACAGTCGAAGAAGGCATCCTGCGGGACCACCTGCAGCGCGCAGATTTGCTTTGAGTTCGCAATCTCGCCTCTGCACGACGTCATCCGTGCTCCCTCTACCTCCTCCCCATTCGTCGCTGTATATTCATTCGTGCTTCAAACCGCTTCGCCTCCGGCGCCCTTCCCCCGCAACCCCCTTCTTGCTTCTCCCAGCCACGCGCAGACACCCCCGTTCTTGATTCTCGTTGCTTCCATCTCCATCTCATCTCCTCACCTCGCATGCGACGTGTATTGACCCCGGCGTGATGCGTTTGCTCCGGTCGACCGACCCCGCTCCCACAGTGCGCGACAACATCTTCGTGAAGAACCTCCGGAACTCCGACCTCACCTGATCCTGCGCCCGTCTTGTCCCCGCCCTCGTTCTCCGCCACTACCTGTACCATACCGCCCCTCGGTAGGCCGCCTGGCTCGCTCTCGCCCATCATGCACATGGACTAACTGGCATCCACAGATTTATTCCTATCTGCCCCCTGTTCCCGCTGCGCTACTGCGCTATGCATCTGTCTGTCTGTGTCCTGTGTTCCAGTTTTGTGAGTCCGTGTGTGTAGATCTACCTAGTATCCCCCGTGCACGCCCTGCGCCGATATCCCCCATTCGCCGTATATCCCTTCCCCTGCCCTCCACCCCCCTCCACCCCGCCACTATTGCTTCTTGTATGTTGTATGTATCGCTGCTCCCCGGATCCGGATCCGGGTCCGACCTCTGATTCAGATCCACGGACCCGTACCGTACCGTACCGTACTGTGTAGTGTGTGATGTCGCCGCGCTGTTGTCCCGACTCCCGACTCCCGTCCGTCCGTACGTACGCTAACACTGGATATAGTCGTATTAATACCGGGCACGGCGTGCTCAGACTCGGATTCAGAGCCTCTACTGAATGCGTCGGCGGTGTGGGGCACGGCCATGCGCGCATGAGAACGCATGTGTATGAGAGCTCAGGAGGGTGTGCATGACGAGAGGCCGGGTGTCCGGGCCCGCACGTTGAATGCCAAAGGTTGAACGTTGGATGTCGAAGTGGAAGCCAGCTGGGCGAGGCTTCCCGTGCGCGCCTCCGGTGGCGACGGCCGCGTCTCTGACTCGGATCACACTCGACCCGCACACATCTTCAATTCCTCACCTGCCGCGACCTTCGCGCGCACAACAGCCTCCGGGGGCGGACATCGGGCGACCGCGAACCGTTGCGCGATACAGTAACTTTAAGGGACGAGATAGGAAGGCCGCTACGAGTGAGCGGGGAGACATACAAATACATACTCGTACAAAGCGCGGGACCCTGTCCGGACAGACACCTGGCACACAACATGGGGACAAGAGGTATACTACGTATACACACAGCGCTCCCCCGCGCGCGGCTTGAGGGAGAGATAGGGGAGCAGAGAAGAGAAGAGATGGGACACACATGTGCGAGGAGAGGGGGGCATGACACACAGGAGGGCGGAAGGGCGGAAGGGCGGAGGAACAGAGGAAGGGTGGGAGAAGAGAGAAGGGAGAAGAGGAGGGGGGTGGGGTGGAAGAGGCCCAGACACGGCGCAGATCACGACCGCACGACGCCCTATTCGACGCGTGGCCGCTTCGCCCGGTCGTCGCCCTCGGCGGGCGCGACCTCGCCCTCGACCGCTTGCTCGTCCGCCGCGTCGTCCGCTTCGCGCTCGCGCTTCCCGTTCTCGTTCGCACCTGCCCCCACAGGCAGCGCTGGTGTGCTTGTGGCTGCCGGCGCGCCTCCGGACGCCGCCGCCGTCGCTGCTGCCGTGGCGAGGGCGGTGGTCGCACCGGCGGCGCTCGCGGGAGCAGCGGGGCCGCCGTGGCCGCGGAGGAGCTCGAGCTCGGCCTCGGCGCGCTGGCGGGCGACGCGCTCCTCCTCCCACATGCGGCGCATCTCCTCGAGCTGCGCCTGGAGGTCGCCCATCGCCTGGTCCATGAGCAGCTTCTCGAGCGTCCACTTCTCAATGTTCCGCGCCTCGTTCTCCTTCAGGTGGTGGATGTACTGGACCGCGCGGCTCAGGATCGCGCCCTTGGCCTTCTCGCCCGACCCGTTCGGCACGATCCGCCCGAGCTCGTTGATGCCCTCGTTGATGTTCCCGCGCCGCCGGCGCTCGACCTCTTTCTGTTTCGCGCAGGGCGCGTACCCAGACGGAACGGTGTATCAGCGCACATTCTCCCCCATGGTACGCCTGGGGGGCGGGGGTGCGGAAAAGGAAGGGGAGGACGCACGTGGTTGTCTTTCCGGAGCCGCGCCCACTCGTCGTTGGTCATCGTCGGGTTCCGGCCCCCACGCCGGCCGTTGGACTTGGGGGCGGGCGTGGGCCGGTCCGTGTCCGGCGAGTCGCCCTCGCCGCCCGAGGGGCTCTCCTGCGGCGCGCCGGCGTCGTGGCCGGCAGATTGCGGCCGGTTCTCGGACGAGGACGGGGCCGGAGGGGCGTTTGCCTGCAGCGCCGACGCCACGGCAGACAGCTGGCCGAGGTTGGGCGGCCCGCGTGGGTGCGAAGAGGGCCCGGGCTCGCTCCCCATGCCGTTGTGCTGCTGTTGCTGCTGCTGTTGCTGTGGGTGGGCGTGCATGGGGTGGGGCGGGTACTGGCCGGGGTGGGCCTGTTGCGGGACCTGCTGTTGGAGGAAGGCGGTTTGTGAGAGGTTCGAGAGCGCTTCAGCGGCAGCAGAGTCTTTCAGGTCTCCTCCCTGTGGATGTATGCCCGTAAGCATGATGCATTGCAGGGAGAGCAAGGTGCTAGTCGCGATGGAGCTAGTATTGTTATCCATCCGACACAGCTCGCACACATTGAACGAGTGAACGACCGCACGAAACATATGCTGATCACGAACTGCATTGGGCAGACCCCGGCCGTCGGGGCACACACCGGGGCCAAGGATAGCACAGACGCCAGGCACAGGAGGCCAGCGGGCCATCGCACCCTGCCCTGAGAGCGATGTCGGGCAAGTGATGGAATGCAGCGCGGGGAAGGACGTCGCGCTTGCGCTTCGCTCGACGAATGCGTACGAGCACGCGCACGTCGCGGTCACCACCCTCAACGTGACCGATCGCGCCGATCACGTGGAGGGCGCGCGGGGCGCATACGGGCGCACGGCGCGCCGCCACAGACCGCCGCACGGCTCGCGGACGATGGGGACAGGGCGGGAGGCGCACTCACCCGCGTGAGGAAGTCCGGGATGTGCTTCAGGAGGGCCATGATCTGCTCGTTGGCCATGCCTGGGATGAGGCTCGCCGGCAGGGCGGGCTGCGCCGCATTCTGGGCGGAATGGGCGCCGGTGGCTTGTTGTGCGGTCGCCGACGGGGGCGGAACGTGCGAGAGGGCGGGGTCGTGCGCGGGCGGTGCGGAGGCCATGTTCCGGCAGAATTAGCAGTATCGGAGAGTCTTGGTGGCTTGGTGGGGCAGCGAGCGAGCTCTGGAATTGCTGCAGACGACGTCGGCTGAGATAATTGCAGTATATGACCCCAGCACTATGTGTGGTAACGACGAGGGATGCGCGCTCGCCGTTGTGCACGACGAGCAGAGGGACAATTACGGGGGCGAAGTGATCACGGGGGAGGGAAACGGGGTCACGTCGTAGTCACGAGGCCCAATATATAGGCCGCACGTGAGAATCAGGAACAAACAAGGCAAAACGCTGTCCAAACAAGGCCACCTCGGACGCACGGGCCATACTCCGGGGCGCTCAGCACATGGCGCTTGTGGCTAGCAGCTAACATCGAGTACTCACCTTTCGTTCTTGTTTCGCTCGATCATAACGCTTTCAGTGGATTTGACTCACCAAGTCCTCCTAAATTCCAGAGCTTGCCTAGTACTAGGGTCTACTCATCCTCCTTGTGTCTCCAAACCTGGCGATGCGTGGTTTGCATCCGCGGATCCCGAGGCGCAGCGCAACCTGAGGCCTCCCCGTCTGCGACCATTCAACCCAAAACCGCTGGATTAACATCTGCAAGCTCATCCACGCGTACCTCAATATCCGCGACATCAAGTGAACACACATTGGCTCTGTCTACTTCGCCGAAGCGGGGATGGAGGACGCCAGTCTGCCCTATATCTGGATACTGGAAGTACTCCCCGAGATCCTCATGGGTAAGGCTGCAAGCATCCGCGTTCCGCGTGGCCGTCCGCTGTCGTCGACCCATTGCCCCTTGAACTGTTGCCATCACGGTCAACGCAAGGAAAGGATAGTAGGTGCAGGCCAGCCGAGAACCTGCCGTCCCAGTGAGGGTCAACTCTGCGTGGCGCAGTAATGCCCTCGCGGACCGACACATGGAAGCAACGTGCCTTGGCTGCGCTGGTAAGTGCCGTACCTCCGCTCAGATGCGGTGCATGAAAACACGAGTGCCTTAAGGGTTCGTGTTCAACCTCGTTTTGAGAAACGAGGACTCGACATGGGGTGGTGACTCGGATCCACGGGCGTTCGCTGCGTGCGTGCAATCCGGTCGAGAGGGACAGAAAAGCCGTACAGTTGGGTTGGCGTGTGCACTCGCGTATTGCACTTGATTGCCCCAACACCTTCCAGTCCGAGTTTTGTCGGCACCCCGCCAACCAGGTTCTATATCGAGAGGTATGTTGATGACGTTGCGGAGAAGCTTCCAGGCGGATAAGCTCACATAGCCATGCCTGCTTCTCTGCGTCCCTAACCGCGAGATGGTCTTGCTCTCTGCATCCAACCACACCAGAGGGAGTCTTGAGGCGGCCTCACGCTTGGCAAGAGACCGTGACCTGTAGACAAGATGGCTGAGCGCAGTAGACCTTGTCGGCTGCCCTGCTCCTCCGCTCGGGCACTCTTGGGGCGCCAAGGGCAGCGAAGACCGACCCAACGTCCCTGCAGCCGCCCAGAGTGCCAACCGCGGGCGAATCTTTTGCCTGCTTACACCCGCGCGGCTATGGAGGGCTATGATCGCAAATGACGATGGTCGGACGCGTGCTGCGCCTTGCTGCGCCCGCGAGGCCTCTGTATATAGCACCCCCGCCGAAAATAAAGTCCTTTGGCCGTCACGTCCTCCTGACCCTCCCCGTCCTCCTTGCGCACTCTCTCCAGGCTTTCACTGGGTGCCAGACAACGACTCTTGCACGAAACTCAGCGACGACCTGAACCTGCCTCTGCACGCATTCTATACATTCCACCGCCACCGATCGATCGACCACTCCGGGTGATCGGGCCTCTGGAGACTCTGTTGAAAACAGTTCACCTCTCTCTCGCGGCTGGACCCACTCCTCCCCCCGAGTCCACACATCCTCTCTATTCTACCTCCTTAGTCTCACCCGTCTACACTTGACATCATGCTCTCCGCCAAAGCAGTGGCGGCTGCCGCCCTCCTCGCGTCGTCGATGCCCGCCTTCGCGGCGTACAACCTCGTGAAGGAGTACTCCGGCACGTCCTTTTTCTCCGGGTGGGACTTTTACGGCAGCTACGACAACTTGACGAACGGTGCGTGTCTCATCGACGAATGCATGGCGGAGGAGTGCGGGATTGCGCGAGAGGCTGACGCGCGGGCGTAGGTGATGTGGTCTGGGTCGACCAGGCGAACGCGACGCAGTCCAAGTTGGCGTACGTGAACGACGCTGGCCATGCGATCATCAAGGTGGACAACACGACGAATGTGCCCTACAATGAGAAGCGTAACTCGGTACGTTCTTCTCTGGTCGTTCCGGTTTCTCGTCAGCATACCGGTCCTCTGTATGTTCGGCGTGACGTCCCGGCTGTGGGCCTGTCGTGAACGACTCCGGGGGGTGCCAGTGAATGCTAACGAAACACACCGCGCAGGTCCGTATTTCCTCCCAGGACTACTACCCTATCGGGACGGTGCTAGTCTTCGACGCGACGCACCTGCCCTACGGCTGCTCCGTACGTCCTACTTCTCCAGTCCCCCGCCATTCGGAGACTCACACCGCACCCCTGCACGCGCACGACAGGTCTGGCCGTCCTTCTGGACGAAGGGCGAGAACTGGCCCGCAGGCGGCGAGATCGACATCATCGAGGCCGTGAACCAGATGACGTACAACCAGATGGCGCTGCACACGCAGAACGGGTGCACCCAGCCCGCATCCGTCACCCAGACCGGGACGACGAGCGCGACGAACTGCTCGACCGACGCGGGGTGCACCGTCGCGGAGAAGCAGGACAACAGCTTCGGCGCCGGGTTCGCGAGCGCGGGCGGAGGCGTGTGGGCGGCCCAGATCGACACCTCGGGCATCTTGTGAGTCGGCTTTGGTTGGCTGTTGCGTGGAGAGACGGTGGCTGAGCGTTTTCTATCAGCATCTGGTTCTGGAGTGTGCGTATATGCACGCATCCTGTTCTTCGGGGGCACGGGATGTGCTGACGGCTTTTGCAGAGGAACAACGTCCCGACGTCCGTGTCGCAAGCATCGGACTCCATCGACACGTCCTCGTGGGGCACACCCTCGGCGGCGTACCCGTCCTCCTCGTGCGACATCAACCAGTTCTTCGCGCCCCAGCAGCTCGTGATCGACATCACGCTCTGTGGAGACTGGTACGTCACATCTCCCCCTCCCCCCAAACCACCTACCGACTCACCAACGTGTTCCCCCACTCTCCGCACAGGGCGGGCGAGACGTCCGTGTACCAGTCGACGTGCGGCGGGGACGGGACCGCGACGGCGTGCTATATCGACAACGTGATTAACAACGGCACGAACTACGCGAACGCGTACTTCGAGATCTCCTCCATCAAGGCGTTCTCGAACAGCACCCCGCTCGTCGCCACCGTCTCCGGCGGCTCGACCGTCTTCGTCTCCGCGACGGCGACGTCGAGCGGCGCGTCCGGCACCAGTTCCTCTGGCTCTGGCTCGGGCTCGAACGCGGGCGCGACGGCGGTTGCGCGGACGGCCGTGCAGGCGTACCTCGCGCTCGCCGGTGCGACTGTGCTCGCGGCGGTTTCTTGGGTCTTCCTCTGAGTGCGTAGAACGGACACTCGCCTTCTTGATTCATCGGACAATCGCATCGTTGAGGTGAAGAGACACTCTACGTAACGTATGTATGGCCCTACCACAATACTATATCACGCCAACAGTGTATTCCTATACCGCTAGAGTCTTCCATGTCGTTGTATCGTTGTGGGATGGTACAGTCCTCCAGGCGCAACTGTAGTTGGCTATTGACGTGTACGGCGAACAAACATTGAAGGGCATGTGGTGTAGTTGGTTATCACGCTCGCTTAGCATGCGAGAGGGGTCCGGTTCAATCCCGGACATGTCCATTTTTGGCTCCCCGCCGCCTGAATTCGGACTGACCGTGATCGTCGATCGCCGTGGGCGTTTGCTGCTCGCATACTTCGCGCTTGTACATTCCCCGCGCAAAAGTTGTAACCGCTCCATTCCCCCTCCTCACGCTCGGACGGATACTGCCCTTCCCTCTCGCGCATATACTTCGAAGCTATGTCAAGGACCGTGACGCCAACGGAAGAAGTCCTCAAAAATGCATTGCTCACGCTGAAGGAGGAAAACCCGACGCTGGGCATCCCCAAAGTCCACGCCCTCCTGATCTCGACACACCCCGACTGGGCCGTTAGCGAAAAGCGCACGCGCAAGGTCCTGCAGAGCGCCGGCCTTGTACAGCATGCAAACGGTTCGGCAGGAGCGGGGGTCAGGTGTACCCAAGCTCGGGGCTCATCGAGGGCTTGGACGTCGCGAAGTACACACCCAAGGTCGAGGTGAGGTTCTTCAACAAAACGAAGGGCAAGGGCCTCGTTGCAAAAGAGCCCATTGCGGAGGGCGAGACGATCTGGAAAGAGGACCCGTTCGCGCTCGCGCCGGAGTGGTGAGTTCCGCCCACTCTCGCCTAGCCGCTTCGCTGACGGGGAGCCGCGCCGGCGCAGGAACCTGTACGACCTGCAGACGTCCGGGCACGCGTGCGGGCACTGCTCGACGCCGCTGACGACGTCGCCGCTGATCGTGCCGTGCGGCGCGTCGTCGTCCGCGACGCCGTGCCCGGTGCGCTTCTGCAGCCGGCTGTGCCTCGCGCGCGGCGCGCGCGCGCACCCGCTCCTCTGCGCGTCCCGCAACCCCGCCGCGGCGCCGCTCCTGCACCTCGCGCGCCGGCACGAGTGGATGGCGCTCCACGCGCTCGCGCAGTGCACCGCGCGCGTGCTGCTCGCGTACAACCAGGACGGGCGCGCGTTCGAGGAGGACTGGCGCGTCGTGCGTGCGCTCGCGCAGCTCGGGATGGAGGAGCGCGCGCGGGGCGGGTGGTGAGTGCGATGCCTCTACTGGATGCGCCGTGTGTGCGGTACTCATGGAGGGGGAGAGGCTGAACGCAGAACCGGACAGAGCGTTGTGGAAGAAGGCGCACAAGCTGTACGTCCAGGCGTTCCAGGAACCGGCGACGGACGTGGAGAGGAAGCGGCTCGCGAAGCTGCTCAAGAAACCGCTGCGGCAGGACGTCGCGGACGCGCTCTTCGACTACGACGCATTCCTGCGCGGGCTCGGCCGGATGAGTCTCAGTGAGCGCCTCTGCTTTATTGTCTGTTGTACACACACACAAACATTAGCTTCATGTCCTCCTTACAGACCTTGAGGCGCACGGCGGGCTGTACGTCCTGCACTCGCACCTCAACCACTCGTGCACGCCGAACGTGTCGGTGCGGCACCTGGACCAGCGCTCCGCGCTCTCGCGCATCACACTGCTCGCCCTGCGGCCCATCGCGTCGGGCGAAGAGCTCTGCATAACGTATGTGAACCCGAACCTCCCGGTAGACCAGCGCCGTCGGCAGCTTATGGAGTGGGGCTTTGGGAAGTGCATGTGCGAGCGCTGCGTCAAGGAGGAGGGCGAGCGCAAGGAGTCAGGTGAGGGGGAGGCAGACCCGGAGAGGGCGGATCTGGAGGCGGAGCTGAAGGCGGGGCTGGGGGTGATGTAATTGTTCAAGTTGGGGTGCAAAAAGAAGTCAATACGGGCCTGTATGCTTGATACATGTTGTACAAGATAGCGATCAGGTTCAAAATCACAAGAGAGGATAAGGGCCGACAAGGTGCGCCCTGTTGTGGTCCTGTGCGCAGCGGCGAGGAAGTGTTCTTGCAGACTCTGCAAGCCAGGTAGGCAAACAGATAACCAACAGTATACCTTCCTCGCGATGTGCATGCATGCGGGTGTCGAACATCATTGTACATTGTTTTGCTGCGATCATTCTGCACTAGGGGTTCGTTCACTGCCCCATCAGCTTCTTGAACAGCGCCCCGCCCCCCGCGGCGACCTTCTCCACATCGCGGCACGTCAGACTAAAGCGCATCCCCCGCTCGAGCTTCAGCCCATTCACGACCGCGTCCCGCTCCGCCTGTCCGCGTAGCAAGCCAAAGTTCGCGATCCTCTCCTCCGGCGGCCGTCCGTCCCCGCCGAAGTTATCCTCGAGCACGGCATCGATGCCGTGCAGGTGCGCGGTGTACAGCGACGCGGTCGTGATCACGAGGCTGCGCGGCTCTAGCACGAGCGAGAGGACGGGGGTGGGGTCGATCGCACGGCCGGTGCCCGCCTGCGCGGGCCCAGCGGCGGTCGTCGTGCCCGCAGACTGCTCGGTTTGGGCGGGCGAGGGAGAGGATGGGGAGGTGTCGGGCCGGTACTGGTAGTAGTGGAAGACTGTGTGCGAGCCCAGGGAGAGCGTCGCAACAACGGGGTGATACGCGGACCCGTCTTCGTGCGGCTGGAGGACTCATCGTGAGGAACGGCCGCGAAGACGAGACGACCAGAGAAGCGGCCGGGGTTGTGGAACCCTTACCATGATCCCTTGTCCGGGCGCGTACTGTGATTAAGGGTGAGATTGAGGTTTTAGAGCATTCCAAAGCGGCATACCTCGTTCATGATGATGTGATTAGGTTGGCCGTGGGCTGAGGCTTTGAACACCCCCGTGTCCCGTATACGGCCGATGATATCCGGACTGAAAATGTTTCAGAAACAACGCCCCTCCATATTGGTGAGAGAATATGTACTATTGGCTCACGAATGAAGGCATGTCTTGCGGTATGAGCGTTTTTTTCGCGGTCAAGTCGCCGCCTAACGATCACGATCGCGTTGTTCAGCAATCAATTCCCAAGCATAGCTTGGGCACTCACCCCATATCTGTAGCCTATGAAACAGTTCATCAGCTACGCGTGCGAGAGATGCTCCAGACGGTGGTAGTCACCTGCGGTTCGCAAGCCGCTTCCACCACGGCTGCGGTGCTTCGTGAATCTCTCGAATAAAGTCGTTGTCAGCCTCGCAATGGACGATAATGACCTTGAGCATACGTGCCCATTTACCTTGCGTATTAGATACTCCTCCTCCTCTTCTGTGACAAAGTCAGGGATGTAGTAGGTGTTGTCTGTTCCAGGAACCAAATAATCGGCAAGGTTGATCGTGCTCATCGCGTTTTGGGTTAGAGATGGATAACACAGCCACAGGAGCGAGTTACGAAACTTGTGGGCATTGACGCCAACAGACCGCAGAGGTAAATGACTAACCAGCCTTGCTTCTAGTAGAGAGAGAGGGAGAAGCCCGAGGCTTGATGTAGAATTAATCATATATACATAGCCGGCCATTGCCAGTATCCGCTCAGTACAAAAGTAGTAGAATACATAAGTTACGAGATGAGTCCGGGCAACTTCCATTCACAAGCAATGTACAGCTCGACACCAAACGAAAACAGATAGATGTTGATCTCTATGCCTCCACGTCGGACCAGTCGCTCATGCTGTCGCTCTTCAAGTGCGCAACCTCGTCCTTGCTGATGAACTCCGGCTCATCTTCCTCACTCGCCTGCGGCCGGCTCTTCTTCGGCGCGTCGGCGAGCGGCGTCGTCGCCAGCAGGAACGTCTCCTCGGCCGAAAAGGACGCTTGCGACTGCTGGCGCGTCATAGGTTCGGACGTCGGGCTGGAGGAAGAGAGAGACGATGCGTCCTCGGCGGGGTCGGCGGTGACGAAGGTCGCGTCCGTGTCGGAGGAGGTCTCGCGTGTGATGGCCATCGGTGTGGGTACAGACCGCGGGGGTAAAGTGGAGGGTGCGGTGGCGGAGGTAACGTCCAACGGTTCTGAGAAAGCGACTGAAGAGGGTGCGGGAGGCTCGTCAGGTGTAGCTTCGGACTGAGGATAGACGGTGTCTGGTTCCTGCGCCTCCGGCTGAGAATCCTGAAGCGCCTCCGCCGCATGAGGCGCCGGCGCCGAGGGCTCGATCGTGGCAGTGGAATTTGCAGTGATCGCCTCCTGGTCCTCCGAGGTAGGCAAGTCTACGAGAGAGACGCTGACAGTGTCTGCCTCGGGTGCCTCCACGACGTCGTGTGGCAGCGGGGCCTCAACGCCCAAATCACCGGGAGCAGATGGGGCTGAGTCGACTGCCGGGGAAGGGGCGGAACGGGCGGGTGTTGCGTCCACAGGAGAGGTCGGAGCAGAGTCAGAAGGCGTAGGGGTATTGACGAGCTCAACGGACACGGTATCGGCCTCGGGGGCATCGGTGATCGGATTGCGGACAGCCTCGGCATCAGGCTTGTCCTCCTCCTCAACCTTGTCTTCAGCAGGGGCCTCCACCTCTATGGCAGGAGCAGCCTCAGAAACAGGGGTAGAGGGCGCGCTCGAACGCGCTCGTTCGCGGCTCCTCTCGCGCTCGCGCTCCCTGCTCTCTTCCACACGGCGCTCGATAGCCTCGAGCGCGCGCTCGACCTCCTGCACTACCGCCTTCCGGCGCCCGCGCACCGCCGCGTCGCCGTTGCTCTCGACGGCATCGAGCTGTGTTAGGAGCCCGTTGAGCGCGTGCTCGTACGCGTGCAGCGGTGTGTTGTTTGCCGTGTACGCCAGCTTCCCGCCCTCTTCAGACCCCTCGGATACGGGCGTGGCGGGCTCGGAAGGGAGAGGGTGGACGAAATCGAGGCGCTCGGGGAACGCGAACGTTCCCTCGAGCTTCCGGAGCGCGTCCTCAACCGCGGCGATCTGCGCGAGGGAGAGCTTGCGCGCGCGCCGGGCGTGGTAGAACTTGAGCAGCTTCTCCGCAACCGTAGGAGGGAGCGCAGGCGTCCGGTGCAGGTGCGCGCCCTCAGCTGCTGTGCTGGATTCGGTGGGGGCGGGGGACTGGCGCTCGGTGGCTTGAGTGGTAGTGGAGGGCGCAGGACTGGTGGTCCTCCCGCGCGTGGGCGCCGAGGGTCCGGGGACGGGCTGGGATGAGGTAGGCTGGGGAGCGTCGAAGATGTCCGAGTAGAGCTTCACGAGCGACTCTTGGATCTCGGGGTCGGTCTCGGTGCGCATGCGAGCCTCCAGCTCCTCCTTAAACGAAGGGCCACCCCCAGTTTGAGACGGCGGGGCAGGAGCAGGCGCCGGGGCAGACTGAATTGGGACGTCAACGGCCTTGCCCTTACCCTTGCGGTCGACAGGCTCGGGTGTGGCGGGTGTGGCGGGTGCAGCAGTAAGTTTGACGAGGAAATCCTGCATAGCAGCGGCGAATTGGTCGTCGGTGACCCCATCTTCATGGCTCGCAGTGCGGACCTGAGGAGAAGCAGGTCGTTGAGAAGACGTAGGCCGGAGCGCGTGAGCCCGAGACTGGAAGAATCGTGTCAGTACACAGTGGCCATCGTGCAGACCATGACAGGCGCATACCTGTTGGGTGTACGGTGCAAGTGGGACGCGAGCGGGTGCGCCGAAGAGCTCATCAAGAGTGACTTCGAATTCGACGCGGTCCCGCTGCGCTTGGGGGCGCGCGCGCTCGCGGTGATCCTGCCCCCTAACGCGAAGGCGCTCGGCCTCACGCTGGCGGGCAAGAAGCACATGCCGGCGTTCCTCTTCCCTGCGGACGCTGTAGGAGAGCTCTTCGATGGCGCATGAGGATGCTTGGCGTGGGCGAGGGTATGACGAGGTGCGAACTGACGCGGCGATGAGCCGCGACTGCTCGCGATAGTATCTATCGAGGGCAATCTGACGACGAGAGGCTTCCTCAACTTGTCGTTGGCGCTCAATCTGGACGCGACGGCGCTCGATGGCTTGGAGGCGGGCTTGAGCTTCGGCGTAGTCTCGAGCTGCGCGTTCGGCCACAGCGTCGAAGTAGTCGACTTCAGAGTAGAGATTCGATGACGGCACCCGGTAGCCGTAGGAAGCAGTGTGCGCTGGAACCGGAGTGAGGACCAACATGATGAACAACGATGTGCGATGTGTGTTAGACGTGGAGATGGAAAGAGAGGTAGTTACTGCGTCGGGGTACGCGCAAGTAGCTTATATAGGAGGTGCATTCAGGCTTGGTCAGCCCAAAAAACGACGCGTCGCCCCGACGCGCGTACGCTCCTGAGTCATCGCGGTGCGAGATGTGTCCCGACGCTGCGCGTAATGTCGAGCGCGTTGTGGAACACGCTGGAGCATGTCCAAAACCGGAGCGACGCCAGAAAAGGTCAGAGCGCGGGAGACGCGAGAAAGCGCGAGAACGACACTGTCACGTGGCCGAGTAAGCGGCATCGCACGCAGCACACCGCAGTGGGGTTGACACTGGGTGTGGCAAAAACCCGCATGTTGCCCCAAACAAGTTCGTAAGATGCTTCTCAGATACGAGTATGCATTAGACTGATGCTGAATCTATGATACAAGGATGTCAGGCACGAAGTAAACCAAGAGACAACCTGGCGGCCTTCTGGCTGAAAACGTTGCCTGCAAGCGTGCTCGCTTTCCCCCGCATTAGTAACTCCGGTCGTCCATAGGCAGGGACGTGGAGCAGTTGTCGGGGTTCGGATGTGCTGCATGGAAAATATTTACCACGACGCCATGGAGTAAACAGGGTCTCAATGACATATAAAGCAAGCCCGTGAAGACTCCGGGAACTACAGTAGTCACCAACCCTGTCGAAGCGTCAGCGACCGTCATCCAATGTGTCGATAGACAACATACCAGTCCAGCGAACAAGCGGATGTCAGCATGTGTCTCGTACTGTCCCCTTTCAGCGCTGTTGACCTTCACCACGTCAAACTTGCCTTCATCCGCGTTCCAATGGAAAATCCGCTTCACGCCTGCCCATCTGCACCACTCGAGGCATCTCCAACATGGCTTGGCGCTTCCCATCCCGTTCTTCGTGAATCGAGCGACGTAGATGTCGGCGCCATTTGCGCGGGGGTCGCGACGACGGGCGTCCCACATCTTGTCGGTCTCTCTGAGCTTGCAGGACCGAGAAGCGGTTCGTGTGGACGTGTCCGCGCCACAACAAGACGCGCGATCGCTCGAAAGGAAAGAGGGTCCTTCGCTTCCGCTGCCGTCTTCACTGCTACTATGCCCACCGCTAACCACACGGCTCAGGCCTGAACTGGAGGAGTTCCTGCTCGAACTGCGCTGGCGGTACTTGTTCTTCCCCTTGAGGGGCTTAGAGTTCCAGGTCGCTATCGTCGGCGTAGTCGTATGCGTGGTGACGGAAGCTGTCGGAGACGACGGTGGACCCTGAGAGATAACCCTCGGGGCCCGCTGACCCTTTTGACCCTTTTGTTCGAGGTTCTGGGGGTGTGGCCGGTGGAACCCGACGTTCCATGCCTTGAACCTGCGTCTTGAACGACGGGGACATGCCCGTCAAGGTGAAGATCGCGTGCATCTCTGCATGCATTGAGACCGGCTGCGCGGACAGTAAGCATCCCGATCCAACTTCTATGTGGACACGGACTGACCTTGCGGTGCCCATGAGTTTTCACCTCGGCGCCATCGTAGTGGGGTCGGTGATGGTTGTATCCGGACGATATCACCTTGCCGCCTTTGACCATGACAGCGCCAAGGGTAAAACACATGGGGCTTTTCGACGCGGCCTCCGCACACTGCGAGAGATAGAACTGGGTCTTGTTCATGGTGGGTTGTACGTGGAATATGGACACTGATGCGCACACGATAAGCCACAACGAGCTGTACGAGATGCAAAACGCCTTACATGCAAGCTTGTTATGTGCAAAATCGTTGCTAGATGCGCACGACGGCGGCGAGGGCGTGGAAGATACGGAAGAGAATGAGTCGGGGGCGGATGGCGACAACTCGACGGTCGAAAACTCAGTGATGATGTCAACACATACCGGAGTCCCCTCGCGCCTGCCCTCAATGAGGTCACGGGGTCGCATAAAATTCAGATCGCGTCCGGCGTCTTTCCTGCACGTCCCTCGTCCATCGATCGCCTCCTCGTCCAAAACTTTTCGTCTCGCCGCCATGTCTGCCAACCTCGCCAAGCTCGAGTCCCACCTCGCGACCCGCTCCTACATTGAGGGGTGAGTGTTTTTCTTATAGTTTTGTTAGCGTCGATCGACGTCTTCTGTGATGAATACAACGCTATGGTCCGTGTTTCCAAGAAGCGACTAGACACCGCTGTCCAAGCATGCCGACAACTATTTACCTAGCCTTCTGATCTTCTGTCTCTTCCGTCCGTCATCGCGCGAACACAATTACTGACGCGTACATTCATCAGCTACACCCCGTCGCAGGCTGATGTAGCCGTCTTCAAGGCCATCTCCTCTGCCCCCGACGCGTCTGCCAACCCCCATGTTTCCCGCTGGTACAACCACATCAAGTCCTACTCTTCGGAGTTCGACTCCCTCTCGGGATCTAGCAAGGCCGGTGAGGCCTTCCTCGGCGGTGCTGCCCCTGCCGCTGAGGAGAAGAAGGAGGAGGACGATGATGAAGTCGACCTCTTCGGCTCCGACGACGAGGATGATGCTGAGGCTGAGCGCATCAAGGCTGAGCGTGTCGCTGCCTACAACGCGAAGAAGGCTGCGAAGCCCAAGACCATCGCCAAGGTCAGTCCATTCTCCGAAGTAGTCTACCATAGTCGGCCTGCATGTATATACCGTAACGCGAACACGATGTTGACATTATTTGTCATAGTCCGTTGTCACCTTCGAGGTGAAGCCATGGGATGACACCACCGACATGGAGAAACTTGAGCAAGCCGTCCGTGCTATCGAGATGGACGGTCTCGTTTGGGGTGCCAGCAAGTTTGTTCCCATCGGCTACGGTATCCGCAAGCTGCAGATTACCCTCGTCGTCGGTACGTGTGCATACGTCAGCGTAGTCAGACATATCGCTGATTTCTCCATTGCCGCAGAGGATGAGAAGGTGTCTCTGGACGACCTCCAGGAGCGGGTCGCCGAGCTTGAGGACTATGTCCAGAGCTCAGACGTTGTCGCCATGCAGAGTATGCTCTCAAAGGTTTCATGTGCCATTCACGCAGCTGACTATCTCCCCCACAGAGCTCTAGATGTGTACGTTCACGTTTTCCTTTGGGTACCCGGTAGGATGTATCGATGCTGTGTAAGGAAGTTCGAAAGCAGTAAACCAACATGTTGTAGCAATCTACTAGAATGCGACGTCGCGTTCAGGGTCCTGAATATCCTCCGTCCTCCTCCAACCCGAGGCTAAAATGTCCGCATCCCAGCGCATCTAGTCAATTGATGCTCGGGTTTCGCTGCCCATCAGGCTGTTAGCGCAGGTGGGGGTATTCCCCCTGCACCGTCGCTCAATGGAATACGAGTAGGTGGATGATAGACTTTGCTGATAGTCGCAGCGGTGAATGGGCACGTTCTGCGTCCGGAATTCGTCGAAGTGCGCGTCCATGTGACGATGGCTTTCAATTATGTGGCGCAAGGTGCGGTTGCACGAGTTGCGTCTCCCAGAGCATGTGCTTTGTCATGCCCTGTGCTCTCATGACCCCTGCGAGCACGTCGATTGTGTGCAGGCTCGAATCCCGTCCTAGGAGCCGCCCTAGGCTGCCACGTCTGGGACGAAGAGCACGCACCCCCTCTGATTTGTGCTACCTCGACTGTCGTGCCCCCGATCGCGACCGGAGCTGCTGACATCTACTGCAGGTATAAAAGCTACACCGTTCAGTGGGGCCCTCTCACAATACCTCTCTTCTACAACCAGCGACGCAGCGATACTAAGCAGGTTCGAACTCAAAATGGCCGCTGAAGACTGGAAATTGTATGGGTTCGCCCCTGTCCCGCGCGACCCTGAGGTGCTGTTCAAGGACCACCCGACCGCGTCGGGCTCAAACCCCAAGCAGGACCTGTTCGTCGTGGGCGACTTTCCCCTGCCTGACACCCACGTAGTGCGGGAGGTGCTCACGTTCGCGAAGGTATGTGCATCGCTACGAAGAGTATTCGCCACGCCCTGAAGAATACCTCCAGAAAGAGTTGGACGAACAGACCTTCAACCACAGCAACCGGGTCTTCGTATACGGTACGTCGCCCTCCGGCACCAGCGGCTGGCCCTCTTCCCGCGCGGGCTCACGCGCACCACAGGCTCGGCGATCGCGAAGACGCACTTCCCGGAGTGGGAGTACAGCGAGACGCCGACGATCGTGGAGACCTACGCTCTCGCGTGCCTGCTGCACGACATTGGCACAGCGGAGAAGTTTCTTGCGACGACGCACCTCTCGTTCGAGTTCAAGGGCGCGATCGTCGCGCGCGACCTGATCCTCTCCCTCGGCGGCGCGGAGCCCGCGGCGGACAGCGTGTGCGACGCGATCATCCGCCACCAGGACATCTTTGTCAACGGGTGAGCAGTCAAGCGGTCGAGCGGGAGCTGAGGGGAGATGCTGACGAGTCGTTGGAAGAGGTAACATCACGGTTGTCGGCCAGATTCTGCAGCTCGCCACTATCCTCGGTATGTTATCCCGCACACTATCTTTCTACACCCACGTCAACCGGCTTCCCCCAACAGACAACGTCGGACTGTGAGTACTCACTGTTTTATTGACTTTACACTCGATCTGAGAAGCCCCTCTTCGTTCACTTGTGCAGGCGCGCCAACCTCGTGCACCCGCGGCTGATCGAGACCACGACGGGGAAGTTCCCGCGGAAGGGCTGGTCGGAGCACTTCGCACGCGTGATCGAGAAGGAGCTCGCGCTCAAGCCGTGGTGCCACACCTCGACGTTCGAGGTCCCAAACTGGCGCGCGGGCGTGCGGAGCAACTTTGCGACGGACGTGCGCGCGAACGAGGTCATGCGCCCGTTCGACTGAGCCTCGATGCACCGTGCATCATCATGGCGGTGCGTACGTGCTTCGAAGGAGGAGGAAGTGTATGATAGGGTAATGGAGAAAAAATTGGTTCCGGTTCGTGTATGATTTACCTGTGCGTTATCTCATCTGTGGATGCAGGACCAGTCTCCCGCAACGGCAATTGTCAGCGACACTACTATGTGCGTACCCCGCATGATGTCCTTGCCTTTCCCATGGCCCTCCCTCCTTGATTCTGTCTCCCCCCATCATTGTGCCAGTTACAAAGCCAAGATACGCGACTTAGGCGTGTGTGACACCGTTCCCGTCATTTGCCTGAATGGCGCTACTGCATTCTACTACTAGGTTCGGGGCGCGCCGACACATCTGCTCAGCAGGCAAGGTGGGCTCTGCATCGTGGTCCGTGAGGTGCCTCGCTGACCCGTGAGGATATCGGGGGACTCAAGCTGCGTAACCGATCATCGGTCATTCTCAGGTAGTGGACCGCTCAAGTTTGCTTTCCAGCTTTGCAACCTCATGACCGGCCCACACCTTGGCACAGGTGCATCCCTACAGTACTGTGATCTGGTGGTCAATCAGAGAAGTGCGTATCGAAGCGGTACTTAAAGAAGTACAGTTCATGCTCATCAGATCCAGTCGATGTGGCTAAGCTGTGTTCAGGTTCATCCAAAGTCCTCCGGAGCATATGCAATTAGGCTGTGCTGGGCTGCCAAAATGCCCAAAAGGCGCACGAGCACCCGGGGGCGCTGCGCAAATGGCACCCTCATGCTCGCATTGTATCATCCTTGTCTCCTCGATTTCTGGACTGCGCGTCGCAGTGGACCACCGGAAACACGCTATTAGCTTCCTCGCACGGAAAACGACTCTCGTGGGGCCGCTAGTGGGGCTTTGGACACTGATTTCGTTTTTGTGTCTGTTGCACGGATCGATCAAGCAAGATAGCCCACTGAAATGTGCAAGCGAATCATCGACTCCGTCCTCGCCGAGGCTGGAGCGCGACGAATGCATCAGGCGCGAGTTCACGGACCAGTCACGGGAGAGGCTGGAGCGAATCTCGCCGACTCAGCGCAACGCGACCCCGCCCGGGGCCGGGATTGGTGGAGTGGGAAGATACGCGCACAGTGGCCAGATGTGAGAATCAAGACAATTGCGAACGTTGTCTCGTTCAGCCCTGTCGGCAAGTATCTAAAGTGACTATAGCCTGTGGTATCAAGTTCCCAGCGTATTAAATGATGACGACTCCGCCCGCACCCGGAAGATGGCTACCCGGATGTAGATAACTTTTGGGCCGCTCGTTTTGTAACTTGTTCAACCCCCCCCCCCTCGCCGTACTTGCCATCGATCAGGCTCGCAAGCTCAAGTGCCAAGACCCGGGCAGTCCTGGGTGGGACGTGTCTCCCAGAGGCTAGTGAGTCAAGGGGGGCGTGTCTACCATATACCTTTACTATCTCCTCCGCTGCACGCCCTCTTCTCTCCCAACGCGTTGCGAGATCTCACGTACAGAGTCGCTCTCACTCATTCTGAATCGTCGGCATATTACTCCTCTGCTAACTACTACGCCCGTGCCACCATGTGTCCCTCTTCAACGTCTGAAGCAGTTCAGCCACTGTGAGTATAGTCGGATACGCCGCGAGTTCTTACCCCCAGACCGACAGACCTTGACCAGGCTAGGCAGCTTCTAGTCATAAGGATGTACAGATA
This sequence comes from Trametes elegans, assembly GCA_022606155.1. Lineage (NCBI taxonomy): Eukaryota > Fungi > Basidiomycota > Agaricomycetes > Polyporales > Polyporaceae > Trametes > Trametes elegans. The sequence goes on along the minus strand of JABYQO010000011.1, from coordinate 135,801 downwards.
TGCAGAGCTTCCTGGTTATGCCCCTCTTTATGAGCGGGAGCCAATGAAAGTGGAGGGACTCACGGCCAGGGACCTCCGGCGGGGCATATGAGCGTGATAGGCGCGCGTTGCCAGCCCCGGAACGACGCCAAGCCCGAGGATTGTTTGTGCATGTTGTCCTAGCGACGCTGAACAAGTCCTGTTCGTCCTCGGCTTGCCCTGGTTCGCCATTCCTTCGCCCCCCGCCGTCGTCGTCGACTCTAAGAACTCGTCCGCTCCTTGCGCGTATCGTATCTACTTCACCATGAAGTCTATTGCAGCAGCCACGCTCTTCGCCTCGGTCGCCTTGGCCCAGTCTGTGAGTCACCGTTTCGTGTTTCTACGCGCCGGGACGTGGCAGAAAAAGGGGCAGCAAAAAGGGCATTTAGAAGGAACATAATCTGCGTCCAAGACTACACGTAACGTTTCTTGGAGGTCTTCTTGGACGCCGGGGGCACTGGGCAGTGCATCCGAGTATTTTGGTTTGATGAGCAGGCGCGAACGCGAGAGCATCGCACCCCTACATGTTTGCCAGCTGCGCTGTCCCCTGTAATGTCTTGTGGATGTGACTTGTTCAGCTGCTAATATATGAACACGTACAGGCTTCTCTCATCCCCACAGGAATCAGCACTGACTGCTCCACCTTCCTGTCCGAGTTCAACAAGGACACCTCCCTTGCCTCGTGCACGTCGGGCCTCATCAACGCGACCGCTGCGTTCGCACCCAGCACCAACGCCACCGCTGCTTCCGCCAAGGCGTCTGCCTCCGCCATCAGCAACACGCTCAATGATGTCTGCAAATCCACGACCACATGCTCGGAGACCACCATCCGTACAAAGCTCACCGATTTCTACAAAGCCTGCGAAGCGGAGCTCTCGTCGAGCCCTAACCAAGATGTCATCAAGATTTACGACGTCCTCTACGCGATCACGCCGCTCAGGGACGCTGTCTGCACCAAGGACGATACCGGCGCCTACTGCGCTAACAAGCTCTCTACCGGCACGTCCGCCGACACCGTCTCGAGCATCCTCAAGTCCGACTCGACAACCGTGTCGAACGCGGTCAGCCGTCGCGCCGACGCGCAGTCCGTCGTTTCGGTCAACGCGCAGACCTTCGCGGACAACAACCTGCTCTTCCTCCTCCTCAAGCCCGACCTCGCGTCCGACTCCCTCTGCGTGACGTGCACGCGCAACATCCTCACCTCGTACGTCAGCTGGGAGTCCTCGGTCGCCTACGCGCCCGGCCTCAGCCACTCCGCCCTCCTCTCCGGCCAGACGAAGCTCTACCAGGCCGTGCAGGACACCTGCGGCAGCAACTTCCTCAGTGGCGCGGTCGCGGCGGCTGCCGGTCTCGCTGGCGGCATCGTAGGCGGGAGCTCGAACGGCGCGTCGAGCCTGTTCGCCAACAGCGGCCTCGCTGGTGCGATCGTGGGCGCGATGGCCATGGTTATGGGTGCATCGCTCTGAGGGGAAGAAGAGCGAAGTGGTTGTGATTAGAGTATGCTTTCTGTGATGCCCGCGGCGTCGTTAGTCGCTATCCGATGTCAGTATACCCCCGTAGTGTTGTTGCGTTTCTGTGTTTGTCGTATAGGGCCGTCGTCAAAAGCGCGGGCTCAGACAGCCCAAGAAACAGTTTGAGGTCGTTGTTCATGACATTATGGCGAAGTGGTTAAGGCGACGAATCAGAATCGTACAGGCAGTATATGTTTCCCTCTGGGATCCGGAGCGTACGTTCGAACCCTGCTAGTGTCGGGTCTGACGGGCCGCGTTGCCTTTTTGGAGATTGACGCGACGGTCATGTGACTCAGGATTCATTTCCCCGCACACGCGCGCTTGTTTCGCTCTCGACTTGATTCCTGCCACACGTTTCCGCGTCCGAGTCTCTCCCAGACATCTCTTCCTCCTCCCCTATCCACCGCCCTTTTCCTTTCTTTGCTCAATCTGAGATGGCTTGGCGACACGGTCCTCCAGGGATCCAGAGGTACGTCACCTTCTGAACGCTCTGGTCACCGAGCAAGAGCCTGAGACCTGGACCAGAAAACGGACTCTCAGTTCTCTGACCGATGATGATTCGGCCTCGAGCAAAAGACTTCGCCGTCAATCCACCTTGACGGATACGCCTGTGAGCAGTGTAAGTGCTGAAGAGCCTGCTCGTCGCGTGTTGCGGCTCATGACGCGTCCCCCAGCTTTCGCCCGGTCCCTCCAGATCGCGCTCATTCTTCGACGAAAGCGACGAGCTCTCAAGGACAATACACTCCAGCCCACGTCGTCCCCGCCTCAGTGCGGCTTCATCGTCGTTCATCTACTCCAACACTCCCTCTCGGGCGTCATCGATAGCGGGCGACGCGATGGTATCCGGCTTGATGAGGACCTCGTCCTCGAGCGACATTCGTCGCAGGGACTCCACTACCCCCGCTACTCCAACTCATGCCCCTCACTCCGCCTTTCATGTTCTTCGTTCCGTCAACACCATCGATTACGCGGTCACCCCGGCACCGACCGAGGCACCGGTAGATCCCGTGCCGGCCTCGCCGGTGAGTTGGTCTCAGACAAACACCGTCGTGTTCGGCCGTGGAAAACGCGTTCACATCAAGAACATGGCCGATACGGAGGATATTGCGCAACAGTTGTGCAAAGTCAACAGTGGCTTGGGGCGTTTGCGGTTGGTCGAATGCGGCGGAAGGGACCATCCGAACCTTGTCGCGCTCGCGACGTCGAATGGACACGTCCAGTTGTGGGACATCACGGCGAAGAAGATGGTCCTCAACTGGAAGATGAAGAGCGTCACGGCTATGTTCTTCGGCGAGAAAGTGCTCACCGTTGGGGACGAGAAGGGTACCCTTTGGCACTACGACCCGAGGACCAAGGATTCGACCAAGATCAAGGAGCAAGGCAAGAAGGTTACTCGCCATCAGTGCCCAGTCTCCAAGGGCGCTTGGAAGGAGGGCAGTCAACTTCTGGCTACTGGCGATCGCCAAGGCCAAGTCTTGGTGTGGGACGCTCGTCACCCTCGGACGCCGCTGGATGTTGGCGAGATGGTCTCTCGGCGTCGCAAAATGCAACACGAAGGTCCCGTCACGGTGAGCAGCTCTTCGCGTACAATCGGTTGTAACCGCTGTTATTGATCGTCGTAGGCTCTCGCATGGTGCGATTGGCAGAAGAGACATCTCGTCACCGGCGATTCACTTCCGGATGGCAAAGGCACTATTCGTGTTTGGGACGTTGTCGGTGACAATTCGACATCCGAATGGCCCACCAAGATCGACTTCGACGCTGAAGTCACCTCCCTGCAATTCTCCCCGCATATCCGGGAGATGCTCAGCACCCACGGCCCCGGCCCACAGCCGGCCCCTCCCCCTCCGCCCATCGCCATTCCCGCGGCGGCCGCAAATGCCATCCAACCAAGCCCACCGACGCCGATCTTGACGCTCGAGGACCCTTTCGCCAGCGGGCCTCCCCCGCCGACGCCATTCCCATCCGAGATCGCGAACTCGGTCGTCGTGCACCAATTCCCGACCATGCGCCGGGTGACGAGCGTGTCGGTGGCGACGTCGAACATCGCGGACAGCTACTTAAGCCCGAATGGTCACCGCATCGTGTTCGCCGTCCCGGCTGAGTCCCAGCTCAAGGTCTGGGAGGTGTGGGGCAAGTTCAAGGCCCCCAAGGCGCCGTCCTTGTACGAGGCGTGCGCAATCCGGTAGAGGAGTTGCGGAATGTCCGCGGCGACAAGCGTATAGGTGAGTCCAACTTCGGTTGTTCTCTCGGACAGTTACTCATATCTCCACAGGGTCGCTTTCTCTCGACGCCGCAACCCTGATCACGCATCTCCTTCGCGATACCCTCTTACCTCATTCACGATATCACGACGTTCCAAGGTAGGTACCCCTCCGTAAGTGTATAATTTATTGTAGCCCCTCCACGCTGTATCCATGCTCTCTCTTGTTCGACGCGGTACGTTGGTGTTGTTTATTTGTAAACCGTACGTTACGCAGATGCTTCCGTGCAATGATTGTCGCGTTGTCGTCTCTTTCCCCCGCCCCCCTGACCCTTCCCTTTCCCCTCTCCCTCTCCCTCTCCTCTCCCCGTTCCTCGTCCTTCAGGTAGTGGCATGTTTCGTACAGCAGGGCTTCTCAGTCTACGGCGATCCAGTTGGATTTGGATAATCATATAGGGCTATCGGTGTCGGTCTCGGCATTCAAGTGGTAGCATGTTTTTCGCTGATGATGGTGCGAATGACAGATGTCAACTTGGCCATTAGTGGGTAGCGTGGGGTCTGATGAAGCACACTTAAAGTCGCCACCATGAGAGAGCGTCGATGTATTCTCTCCCGATGACTTCAGGTCATGTTGAAGAGGCCCGGAATATACGTTTGTTTTCTAAGGCCTGGCCGATCTTTTGTGAAAATGTGGGCTCGTGCGTAGCACGCAGCGTGTTTGTGGTTGTGGGTCCCACGGCTGTCGACGATAGCCACACCTGAGCAGGCGTCTCTTCCTGTCACCCCACCACGTACTAGGTCTGCCCAAATCATGCCCATTCTCAATCATTACCACACAAAGCCGAATATACTCTAGTACCGTTGTTACTCACCATCCTCTCATATAAAGGCCGCTCGTCGAAGATGTCGAAGGACGCCAGCACAGCCGCGATGATGCCTCCATCAACGGCTGGAGTCTATCATGTCCTCTCCCCGTCAACCGCGCCGAAGATAGTCGTCCGTTACCGCGAACGCCGGATCCGCGCCCCCCAACAGCTGGCTCGGCCCACAGACCGCAATCACCCATCGTCGATGGCGAGGAGACGGCCGTGATCCGCTCCTAGCGAGCGGTGCACCATCACCCAGCCCGCGGTCGATGATGCCGCTCGCCCCGCGCACGCACGCACGGGCGAGGGAATCAGGGATGTCGTTCGACGACGACGATGCGCGCCGCAGGGTGACGATGATGCGGCTCGCCGAGGCTGCGCCGCCGTACTTACCTGCCCCAAGAAGGGCAAGCGCGGGCGCCCGCGCACCTTTGACGAGGTCGTCCACCACGTCTGGTCCGGCGCCCTTTCTTCCCGCCGCAGGCAGTCTCCGTCCCCCTTCCTTTCTATTCTTTTGTCTGTTCTTGGCTCCTGGTGAGCCTGCTTCGCTCCTTGGGCTGGTCTCTGACGCGCCGGCTCGCTTGCTACTCGCCGCCCTTCAATCGCTCGCTGTCTGCTTTCTACTGTTCTCTCGCTCTGTTTGCTTTGCAGCGCGGCCTGCTACGACAGAGTGGGTCTCTGAGAACACGGTTCAAGACCTTCCGCTGCTCAGGAGCAAGCATCCCTTTTCTGCTTCCCGTGTTCAGATTCGCACTCTTTCACCCGCGTCCATCGCGCCACTATTGCGAGGTCGGACAGTTCTGTTTCTGCTTTTAGTTTTGCTGTCCCCGTACCCTCCCAATTTACGAAACCCTACCTGCAACGACTTTCCCAATGTCCGACATCACGACCGACGCTCCCTTGCCCCCTCTCAATCCTACAGATCCAACCGCGTCAAATCCTGACGGAGATACGTCAGATACCACTGGCACCACTTCGAACTCTGGCACCATCACCGACAACACCACCGGAGATTCGGGAAACTCCTCACCGTTAATCGACCCCAACGTTGCAGACGCTGGCGCTCAAGGCGGTACGAACCAGGGCACTGTGGTTGCCACCTCTGCCTTGCCGCCTCAACCGGTCGCTTCTCAACCTCTACTGCAGCCTCAGTGAGTCCCGATTGTTTTGGGATGATTTGAGGTCTGATTCACACTGCCGTAGTGTCTCACCCCTTGCACTTGGGTCGAGTCAGCAGTCCGCGTCCAACCCTGACAGTACCGCGAGCGCGAGTAACACAGATAACGCCTCAGTCGCTTTGGGTAGCAGAAGGTGTGTCACAGTACCGGGGAGTAGTCGGACGCACAACTGACTGTTTGCTCTCAGTAACGGCCGTACCAAAGCGATCATCATTGCCTCTTCGTTGAGCGGCGCAGTAGCTCTCGTACTGGCCATGGTCGTGATCTTCCTCGTCTACCGCCGCAGCGCCAAACGCAGGAGGCCCGCGGCTTCGGAAGAGGCGCGCCGTGGGAGCGATGCAACCTGGATTGGACCGCCCATTCCGGCGCTGAATAACAAGAAGCTGGATGCGCCTATCTTAGCGTCGTTCGACGACGATAAGTTGGAGACAGGCAGCAGGAACAGCGACGCGACCGTGGTGTCCGAGGCGTACACAGCCTGTACGTTGGTGTCTCCCCCTGCAGGGTCGCCTGCCCAGTCCGCGCCTTTCCACACACCCAGTTCTTCCATAGACACCATCGTCTCTCCGTCATCTGGCACGGCACCTGCCGATACAAAGCCAACTTCGACGAGCGACAAACCAGGTTCCCAGCTGGAAAAGGGCGTCCTCCCTCCCGGAGCGACCCAGCGGCGCAGGAAGAGCTGCGCGCCGAGCATCCGGATCAATTCGAACAGCACCTTCAACAGCACGGTAGAGATTGAGGGAGGCGAGACGGTAGGGCCGCAGTCCCCTGCGTCCCCTGCAATCCCACTGGTCACTCCGATCGAGCCACCTCAGGGGTGGCGCCAGGTCGAGTATTTGCCCACGCCGACGCGCCACAATTCAGGAGTGCCCCTCTCGCGCCAGTCGTCCAAAGCATCCTCGCGCCACTCGCCAATAGTCGAGCAGAGCTACGCCGGACAGGGTGCGAAGACGGGAACGGTGGCGACCTGGGCGAAGAAGCGCCGCTCGCGCGCTGATAGCATCGACCCCTTCCGCAAATCCTCCGCCACGGTGAAGACCTCGCGCCGGAAGTCGCGCGCAGAGAGCGTCACCTCGATGCGTGTTACTAAGCGCAAGTTGCGCGCGGACAGTATCGCGCCTTCTGTAGCGTCCCACCGCCGGTCACGGAGCGCGGGGTCCATCGCATCGGCTAAGAGTGCAGTTTTTTCCGCTCCTCTCGACTTCATGCCTGGGGCCACTGTAGGTCTCCCCGCCACGCCGCGCTCGTCCGCCGCACCGCGCCGGCCGCGCGTCTCGATCCCGATCCCCGACCCGCGCGAACCCCTCTCTCCCAGAACGCCTACCGCGCATACGCCACAGACAGCGGGGGGACGCGCTCCCGCGAGCCGCCCGCCGCGCACGCCCATGACCGCGCCCGCGTTCCGGACGTCGCCGACCGCGCCGCCGCTGCGCACGCCGGTATCTGCGCGTGCGCCGGGTGGGCACCCGCGCCTGCCGAGCGTGCGTGTGCCGCGCACGCCGACGTCGGTCGACGACGCAGTGCACTGGCGTGCGGCGCCGCTCCCGCCGCTGCCCGCAACGGCGACGGCGACGATGCACGCGCCGAGGCCGCTGCCGTCTGTGCCTGGGAAAGGAAGCGGGCAGGGGTTGGGCCCCGCAGAGCTGAACTTGGCGCAGCTGTCGCGCGCACTGGCGGAGGTGTCGTCGTAGGATTTGCGTTGACCCTGACTGGTGATGGAGGCGTGTTGTAGGATTACTGGATGTACTGCTGGCTGATGCGCGTGGTGTGGCTCCGAGGGCTTTTGTACAAGTACCACGACTACAGGCGTACTGTAGATGGAAGACGAGCGTTACCGGCTCGGTATTGACATCCGTTTTGAGGTGTCCTGCTGGGCGCTGCTCAGAAGCACCAAATATATGACAAACCAATATAGTACAAAGTCTAGGGTATGTGGGAAAGACTAGTGAGTAGTGATAATCTTCCAGCAGCTGCCAAGACAGTCATCGTTTGTACAAACGACCATGATAAGAAACTCACCAGTAATCACATGGTGAGTGTAAGCCAGTCTTGGAACAGTAGGGCTATAGGGTCGTATTGCGAATCACGCATGTGCGACCTCGGGATGAGCGCAACGCGTGTCGTGTCGTACTTGTATTCGTTGGCCATACCCTCCAAGATCTCCGCCGCGCACTCCTCCGTCTCGGCGCAGCACACGATCTCGAGCTTCTCCAGCGCGGGCGCCTTCGCGACGCACTCGAGCTGGTCGAACGCAAGGCTGACGCGGTCGCCGTGCGTGTAGTGCCGGCGGACGCGGCGGATGTGCGGCGAGCGCACGATCTGCTGGATCTCCTCGTCCATCATGTACGTGTCCATCGTCACGAACTCGCGCAGGCTCGCCGCGCACGGGAGCCAGCGCCAGTCGACGCGGCCGTGCACGGGCCCGAGTGTGAGCGACTGCAGCCCCGCGGGGAGCGCGCACGAGAGCTTGAACCAGTCGCCCTGGGAGAGGTTGACGAGCGCGAGCGCGCTCAGGGAGGCGCAGCGCCCGAGGATCTGGTGGATGAGCGTGAAGGGCCAGGAGGAGGAGCCGTACGCGAGGTCGTTCTGCTTGTTCGTGCCGGCGGGCCCGATCCAGAGCTTGCGCACGACGGACGCGGGCGCAGGCTCGACGAGGTGATCGTTCTCTGGGTAGACCATCTGGGCGCGGGCGAAGCGTTGGATGTCAGTGGCGGAGGAGAGAATGATTCTGTCGTAGAGGATCGGCAACAGCCAGAGCCGGACAGTGCGGCATACACGACACAACTTCGCGCCTGCGGCATGATCGCTAGTGGCTGCATATTCAAAGACTAGGTGATATCAGTCCTAGGATAGTGTTTAGCTGATGCTGGGCATTACCCTGCAGGTACTCCACGATAAGCAGTAGCCAAAAGAAGAACCAACGGATCGACATACTGATCGGATGATTTCCATAGGAAGTACGTGCTCCATGGCGTCTGACGAGTCTTCTGAAGATAGTTTCGAAGGTCTGGAGAATCGCAGGTACGCAGTTCGCCGTATTTCAGGGGAAGACGAGCGCCAGCGACGGTTCGCAACAGCCGCGTGTGGTGGGGGTGCAGGTTCCGACATCCCGAGCTGTTGCGTATCTGCGAGACCGCGCCGAGTATCAAGCTGTAGCGAGGCTGACCAGAGTATTCGCTGGCGTTGTATGAAAGACACGCAGTTCCAACGAGGCTGCCCGCAGGGTCTGTCAAAACCGCGCTTCATTCGCGTTACTTCCGAGAGACTCACGCTGCCACCAAAAGGACACTTGGAGGGAAGGAGATGTTGATACGGTCGGCTACTGTCGACGACGGGAGGTATGTCTTGGCAGGAGTAAACTGTGTCAGAGAGCGCTTGTGACATCATTTTCCTGTGCCGTCGGTGCTCGCGTGGTCGTGTGGCTATTCCAGGTCTCGAATGGTACACAGCCCGTTTTGAGCGGTACAACGTAAAGGAAAATCACGTCGTTTCCTCGTCAGTACCGTGTTCCATGGGCGCGTTGTTGCCGGTACTTACTTGTCCATTTTCAGATCGAAATGGAGCATTGGGTATATCTCAACCGCCGGCGTTGGCGGTTTGACGGCATGCTACACAGGTTCCGTGAGCGATGGCGATAGGGATGATAGAATCTCAGACACATACCGAATTTGAAAATGCATACTCACTTGGTGATACTCGGCCATCCACTTGGCATGGTCAACACGTTGGTAAGGGGCGTCGCCGCACAATCACGCATGCAGCACCAACCGGGACATAGACAGTGTTGCATATGTGCACGTACGACACAAGTTACTTGGTCGCGCCTTCACGTATTCTTATGGAGGCAGACGCTTCGACCCTATCGAATCTGTCCAGATCTCACCTATACAACCTCAGAGGGAGACCACGGAGATTTGTCAACTAAACCTACGACCAAAACACATCACGAAGAACAGTTTCTTTGCATAAATGACAAGAATCATGACATTGTGTATGCTATATGTAAGGCATCTCGTAAGGTCGCACTCCCTTGAACGTAGAAGACGGCCGAAATAAATGCCTAGAAGTCATCAATCTTCCCTTCATTAGCAACTCCCAACTCGATATAGACAAAGTCGAGTTGGAAGTGAATTACAAGGGTGTTCGTTAGGAGACGTCCATAACGCACTTCGCACAAGAGCCACGTGAACATCACTTCGAAAGAGCCATCTGGATACATTGATGGCGCGAAACAAAAAAGCAAACAAGCAAGAGAGAACAAGTCGTGCGGGCGGACTTCGAGAGGACGCGACTTATGTCTGCCGTAGATTTAGGGCCGGCTCCTACGCGTCATAGCCAGCGCCTCTCCTGGCGTCGCGTCGCTTGATCCGCGTCCACCACCAGCCCGCATTTCGCTACGACCTGGAGTTCGTCCACGGCTACTCTGCGTGTCAGAATGGAAGCTTTGTTCACAGCAAATTTTATATTACTTGTGGATACTGTTGATCGTCGGGCTGTCCTGCAGTGAACAATGTGCTGGGTCTTCCTACACCAACTCGTAACGTCTCGCTCGCAGACAATATGTAGGACAGGCCATTTACTCTTTGACACGGCATACCATGTTCGGTGAGTTACCATAAGTGGCTTGTGTCTAGCGTTTATTTGGTCTGTTCGTCCCGTTAGTCTTGGGGGGCTAGTTCTGTATCTGATTGTGTCGTGAAGTACTTTCATGTCAGTCCCTCCAACGTTCAGACATGTCAACCTTGTCACTGCGTGCACAGCTGCGTGTAGGAGTACATTCGGCAGTGAAACTCTGCACTCCATACGTAGTGTTGCTCCCGATGTAGACTCCGTATGCCATGCGCGCCGTTCATGGCGGTCCTTCCGCCCCTCTCAGCGGATCAGTCGAACCTCTTCCATGCCCAGCGATCCTGTGGTGGATTAGGTAGAACGCACTCTGTTTGGAAGTTCTCCGCAACTGCTTCCCAGTTCATACTGCTCGCTGACTGTGCTGCATTAGTCGAGCGACTCGGTGTGCATGTGTATGAATGCGTGCTCGGTCTCGGGACTCCCGACGGGAATGAGTTCCCCGGGGGCCCGAGGCTGACGGTCTGGGCGCGCTTTGCCTCCTCGCAAAAGCCAAAGGGGCCAGAGCCGGTCCTTGCATGGTGTAGTCTGGGATGCTAAGTACGACACCCCGACCGGGCGGAAACCAGGGTCCAGGGGACATCAAACGTGGTCGCACGCTGTTCACAAAAGAGGGCCGCACCGCGCTGTTTCGCAGGGCCGTTGGCGCCCACGGAAGACAGACCGAGTAGCCTCGTGTCTAACTGCTCTGGCTGTGGCATTTTCGGTCCAGAATGTCTCGTTCTCCCTCTCATGTCTCTTGACCGGCCTTCATAGCCCCTGGCGTGCACGGTCGAAAGGCTCAGCTCGAATGCAAGTCGGGCGGAGACTGTCCACTGCACAAGCACGGGTCTCCTGCGTGCGCAGCAGTATGGCGCCCGCCAAGCCGTGCGTGCTTCTATCAGGGCGGCCATCTGGAGGGAGGGGGGCCTCCACCAGGCATAGGACAAGAACAATCGCTGAGGCATTCAAATGCGGAAGCCGCATGGCGAAGGAGAATGCCCACACGAACAAACAGCAGCAAATACGTATCCGACCCAGCCGCCGGTGGCGTTGACCCGGATACGCCCCTTCCATCCCCCCGCGTGCGTGTCTTTCACTTCAGATTCCAGCATAATTGCCTGCTGACCCGCTAGCCACCAGTACGCCCGACGTTCAACGTCCCCCCCCACGAAACGATTCCCATCACCACGACGAGCGACACATGTGCCTCGCGAGCCAAGGACAGCCTCTCCACCGCCCGCCTCATGCTTCCATTTGATCCGTGTCTTCTCTGATTATCTCCTGCACAATCGCGGGATGGCGTGCCTTCGGAGGCATTCGACACAGGTTCCGCCCCCAACACGCTTTTGCCTGGACGCATCCACGGTGCTCGCCCGAGCGACGATCGATGCACATTTCGAACTCAGCCGAGGACAACACAAGCGAGGGGCCGCATGACGTCCCAGAAGGAGATGGCCCTTTGTGTGCGTGCAGCCGACCAGCGGCGTGGCGCTTTCCGGCAGCCGCCGGAGGCTGGCCCCTCCAGCGTATAAGAACCCCTCTGGTCGCCCGTCTTTCTCCTCCCAAGCCACCCACCACTCTCACTCCCGACCTCGAGTACACACTCGAGCGGCCGCGCTGGCCTCCACGGCGAGCGCGGCAGCACCTACTACCGCACTCATGGTGAGTGTTGTCTGTCGCTGTTCGACACGACCTCGTCCTCACACGCGCGAGGAACACAGGCGGGATACACCGGCAGCCCTTGCGCTGATATGGTATGCCTTCCGCGTCCTCACAGAGCTTCTACGATGCTGACGACGGTCTTCTCAGATATACCACTAGGTGCTCCCTGGGAGCTGCATTACTGCTTCGTCGGTGGCCTCACTCTTCGGAGTGATATTCTCGTGTCCATCGAGGCCGTCCGGCGATGGGTATTGCGTCCGAGGCGGGCACCACCCTACTCTGCCAGACCCCTTGACGGGTGACGGCCACCCCCCTACCCTGCCAGATCCCTTATCGGGTGACGGTCACCACCAAACTACATGCACCAAACGGGCGCTGATGCGCGCTCGTGAACCAGGTATAACAGAGCGATTCTGCAGACGGGAAAAGTAACCTTTCCTGCCCCCGATTAGCTCCACATTCTGCCGGTCAACTCGCCACAGTTGGCCGGTGGAGCGGGACTTTTCCCAACTGCAGAATCGCTCTAATCCCATCACCATGTTTCTATGCTATCCACTATAAAGTCGCCGCTCAACGGCGCAAAAAGAGGTGCCGTTCGACGTAACCCTGCGCGTTGTACCGCATATTTGCGGGGCGTCACCTCTGGCTTCCGCTCGCATTGCTGGGGTACGCTCACAGGAAGTGCTCACGCGCCTGTGTGGCCACGTCCATTCCGAAAAATACATGCAAGACTGTCGAAGTGGATGAAGGCCTCCCCCCTCCTTCCCCCTCCCAATTTGTGTGGATGTAGTGGGTGACGCGTGAGTACACGCGCGCTGCTTGCACAGCGCTGGTGTGTGATGCACCTCGCCCCCGTCCTTTCCTCTTCCTTCACAGTCACGACTCTACCATTGGCATTCAACTTCAACATTCAAAGCCCCCGGGGATAGCGCAGGCCTCTTCGTGGCCCCCGGGACTAGTACCCGCCTCACGGCCGGGAAGCCAACTGCGCTCTAAGTATTCTCTCGTCTCCTTCGCTCTGGTCGTAGTAGTACTGTGGTCTGATCATGTATCCGGCGGAGAGTGCCTAATACATGCTGCGTTTTTTTTGACATTTTGTGTGCTTTATCGCATGTGTTGCGGTGTATGAAGGGGTGTTCAATCTAGTCGATCTTGTGGGCGCTTGACACCGGGGCTCTGCTAGCGACATCGACGTCGAACGACTCGACGCTGCCCTCCATGCGTTGTCCGAGTCGCCTCCCTCTCCTTTCGCGCTTGATGGGTGCGCTCTGGCCCAGGTGGGGTAGGAGTCTCACTGGCAACACGCTCCCGTGCAGCTAATCTTGTGCTATCGACTCGGCTTGTACTGGCGTCCAATGATACTAGCACGCCACCGGAGCCTGCACGAGTGACCGCGGTCGAGATATTCTGTTGTATCTGCGCCACCTCGCCATTGCAAAGGTTGAGTCCCGCGTCTGTCCTCTGCCTTAGACGACATGCTGTGGCAGGTAGCACGAGGTGTCGTACGTCAGGCTATCTGGCCGAGCTCTGGCATGTCGACGTCGTTTCAACCCACCATCGAGTCCTCCAGCGCAACTCCGGGGGAGCGTACAGCGTTTGCTAATCTCGGTCATCCGAACCATGGCCGCCCTGTGCGTCCGGAGACATACGACTTCCGCACGGGCGCTGCGCCCGCGAACACCGCTTTAGCCGCGCAGGTCAGGACGAGCGGCACACCGCCCTCGTCATGGGTTCTAGCTCCAGCAGGCACAAGAATACACCACCGCGATGTGAGCCGCGCTTGACAGAGACGATCTTCCTCCCCCGCCGTCTCGTCGTTATGTCCCCGGACGCCCCGAGTGCTCCCCGTTAACAGTCGACTCAGCGATATCGCCTCGACTGCGGAGTCTGCCGCAGGGCACTCCTCGGACACGCTCCTGCCACCGATCATGGACCTGGGGATCCAGCTCAACAGCACCGAGCTGCTGGACCAGATCAAGCTGCGCGGCAGCGGGCGCGTCTTTGATGCGCTCTCCCAAACGCAGGGAGCCACGCGGAGCGCAGGTGCGTGTCTCGCTGTCCTCCATGTCCCGATCCGCCTCACCCCAGTACTCCTGTCAGCCGCGGCGCTCACGCTACTGACATGGGACATCCTGACGACGATAGACGATGAGGTACGTTGCGCAGGTTGATGTGTCCCATCCGTGAAACTGGCTGCGATTGACGGCTTCTTTCGCCCTTAGGTCAAGTTGATATGGACGTGCGTGCACCCTCGGTACCGGTATGGACTTACCGCTGACCGCCCGCTGTGGGTTAGATCGGACTGGACGTTGCCAAAGGCGTTATACCTTTTTGTTCGATACTACTCCCTCGTTTCCCTCACGTACGTCCAGAGTCTCGCTCTTGACACATTGACGCGCGAAAACTGTCTCACACGAACGTGATAGAGTGCAGAACATCCGCATCGCCGTCCCGTGTGTCCCATGGCTGATCTTCCAGATCATGTCCACGTTCCTCGTCGAAGCCGCCGTGGAAGTGATCGTCATTCTACGAGGTGCGCGTTCGTTCATGCTGTCTGCATGTGGACGATATTGAACTATGCACTCAGTATATGCGGTCTACGCCACGCGCCCGAAGATTCTGCATATCATGGGTTTTGGCTTTGGCCTCGAGGTGGCCGTCATGGCAGTCAGCCTGGGGTTCAGCATCAAGAAGGTCAAGACGGGCCTGAACTGCCTCGCCGCGGATCTCCCAACGGAGATGGTCTTCTACAGGTCAGTCTAGTCATGCCAGTGCCTGATCGCCGTACAGCAACAAGGTGCTCACCAAGCACCCCTCTCTCAGCACGGCGTCGACGGTGTACGAGGCGTTCCTATTCGGCCTGATGATGTACGGCGTACTCCGGGGCACGAAGGACGGGTTCCACAGTGATACGCTGCTGCTGAGCACGCTCGTGCGCGATGGCGCCGCGGCGTTCATCGCGGTCTTCTGTGCGTGAGCGGTCGTCACGTCTCAAAGAGTCCTATTGAGCCGTTCGCTCACGATGCCGTACAGTGGTTATGATCATGAACACTATCCTCTTCACCTTGGCTCCGTCCACGCTGGTCACGCTCGGTTTTCCGTGGGTCTCTTCACCGGATTCAACTTCGGGCCCTCTGCTAACCGAGAACTCCGGGCCCGTTCGCAGATGGCTGCTAGCCATTCTCGGAGCCGCGGTAAGCATACCGCCGTCCACCCGCGCCAGATCCCACCCTCACACTGAGATTCCCAGGGGCCCCGGCTGATTCTGAACCTGCGTGCGAAGCACGCGAACACCATCGGCGGGCCGTCCTCGCTGGGCGACCTCCGCTTCAGCATCCCCTCTAACTTCTACTCGGCCGTCAACCTCGACGACCCTGACCTCACCCCCTCTCCGCCGCTGACGCCAGATGCGCATGCGGCAGATCCGAACCGGTATGAGTTTGATCGCGGTGTGGAAGTACGAGGTACTCAGAGAAGGACGAGCAGACATGAGGATGACGTTGATCTAGAAGCGGCGGCGCCGATGCTAGCTCTGTCACCTTCGTCATCCTCGTCTCTGCAGACGCCATTGCCACGGTGACGATTTCGTTGATCTGACTTCGGACATTTCGACCCTCCCGCCTTCGTGTGTACACCTCTCTGCACGGCCCTCCATCATCCGGTGGCTACCCCTTCCTCCTGCCCAACGGCTTGCAACTGTACCATATGCATTACGTGCTATCTACGCTACTTTCCAACAGGAGCTCACGCGATAGTAGACGCCATATCGTGTACTGTATACTCTGCCTAACGTCGTCCGGGTATCTCTATCCCCCTTGTCCCCCCCGAATCGCGAACCGCAAACCTATAATCAAGAACAAAGCGTGATGAATCTAGAGTCTAAAATCGCTCGGAGCAGGAGGGACGTTCGGTTGTTCGTGTAGTCGTCGTTCGTAAGAGTCATTCATCTGTATGCGCGCACCAGCGCCCGTGCCGTGCACCCGCATCCGCCGCGGAGACCAGCAAACCGGGGAGCCGGGGCGCGCGCCGCTCAGTCCGAGAGGAGCTGCTTGGAGACAAGGATGCGGTTTGCAAGTGCGGACAGGTTCGCGTCCGCGACGATGACGTCCGGCGTGAGCTCGACGCCGAACGCCTGCTCGATCGCGAGCGAGATGCGCTTCGCCTGGCGCTCGCTCCAGAACCGGAAGTCGTCCGGGTCGCGTCCGTCGCCGTCGCCGTCGCCCGCACCGTCGGCCGCGCCATCCGCGCCCGAGCCTGAGTTCGAGTCGGGGGAGGCAGAGGCAGAGGAGGCAGAGGAGGGCCGGCACGACTGCGGGATGAGCGACGGGTCGTTGTCGAGGCAGAGCGGGACGATGTGCATGAGCGACTTGCGCACGCTCTCGAAGTCG
Organism: Trametes elegans; assembly: GCA_022606155.1. Taxonomy (NCBI): domain Eukaryota; kingdom Fungi; phylum Basidiomycota; class Agaricomycetes; order Polyporales; family Polyporaceae; genus Trametes; species Trametes elegans. The sequence continues at coordinate 119,364 of JABYQO010000011.1, read as the reverse complement.
AGCGTGCTCGGCTTGTCGACTGCCCGCGGCGTCAGTATTGCGGGACACGGTGCAATTCAAGGCGGGAGGAAGGGAGAGAAATAGAGAGACTTACCGACGACCTCGAACGGCCCGTCGAGGCTCATGACGTTGTACTTGCCATCGTGGTGGTACCGCACTTCGTACCGACCCGTGCGCCAGGGGAGGACGCTGCCCTTGAAGACCACTTCGCCCTCCTCGACGGTGGGCGAATCCGGGTCAGCGGGCTTCGGCTTGTGCAGGCTGAGCGGGATATCGCCGTCCCACTCGTCGTCGTGCACGGGTACCCACATACCGAGCGAGGACGTCTTCGTGACCAGGTTCGATTGGTTGGCGCCGACCTGTATTCGTTAGACATTGTATCAAAACGATAAAACAAACACGAAGTAAGTAAGACGAGAGGGCGTACGCGGTAGATACCGATCCAGTCCTTGCGCGAGTGGTACAACGGCGCACGCCACTTGACGCGAATGGGCTCGCCGAGGTGGAAGCGATAGGAGCCATCGGCGGCGGGCACGATGGAGATTTTGTACTTTTTCGAGTCGTATGACGACAGGTCGCTCGCGACGCGCGAGATTACGAGGCGCTCGCGCGACTGCTGCAGCAATACCTTCGTCTCCTGCATCACCTCAGATATCCTCGGCCGGGCTATGGCAGTATAAGCGACGACGAACTCGTGTACAAGATAAGGAGAGCAGCTCACATTTGGCGAGGAAGTCCTCAACCACTTCGGCTGTCTCCTCATACACCTTGTCGAACGTGCCCTTGACTTCGCGCGCGACCCGCTTAATCTCGGGTGCGTGCTTGCCTGCGCGGGACTCGAGCAGCCGTGCGTTCTTCTGTGCCACCTTTTTAATGACCTTGACGAACCCTGCATCACTCCGGATCGAATCCCCGTACAACTTGCGCATATGCGGGCTATCATGGAATCTATGAAGTCTATGTCTAAGCGGAAGGGGCGTAAGATGGCGCACTTTTCGACCTTGCTCAGGAACCACCACTGCGAAAGAAGGCGGACGAAGGCGAGCGCGAACACGAGCTTGCTTCCACTGATGAGCGCAAGACCGAAGAACGCAGCGCCGCTGATGACCTCGGGGTTGTTGAGGTACCTGGAAGGCGATCAGTACTGAACGTTAGACTCATGAGCGGACATGCTTACCGGTAGATGCCCGTGTACTCGAGGTGCGCAGGGAAGTCCTCGATGAAGAAGTCACCGAAGAACCAGCCTGTTGCAAGCAGTGAGCATCAATAACAAACAGCGTCCCACAGCTTGCTCACCGAACAGCCCGAGCACCTCGAAGGATTCGAGCGTCGACCAGAGGTGCAGCCCGATGAGGATCTGTCCAGACGATCGTCAAGATGGACGTTGGACAGGACATGACAGAGAAGGCACTCACGACGCCGAGCGTGTGGCGCAGCAGCTCGTTTCCGGTGATCCACGACCGCGGGAACGAGTACGTGTTCCATGCCAAGCCAATGCAGGAAGCTGTGCACGGAAGGGAAGCGTCAGAACACTGCGCCACTCCTCGGCAGATCATGCCACTTGCCATATGTCATCGTCATGCTCAGGTTGTAGATCGTCTTCCAGTTCTGGAACGCCTCCTGGATCGCGCCCTGGCCCCGGTCGTTCTGTGGGTAGTGGTAGTGCTTGAGGTAGTGGCGGACGAGGAACTTGCTCTGCGACTGCGCACGAAGGAGCAACCCGAGCCCGAATGATTGGAAGAGGCACCAGGCGAGAGCATGCACAAAGTGGAACGTGAGCGCGTTCGCAGGCGAGAACGACGGAACGAAGGCAAGTGTTAGTGCGTAGCCAATCACGAGCACGAGCTGGAAGTCGGACGCGCTGTATAGGTGAGACGCTGGCGTCAGAATGGGTTTGCCCGAAAACCAGGACAATGTACGCACCGAAGCAGGTCGACGTTGTGCAAGAAGACGGCGTCCTTCCGGAAGTAGCGATGGAAGAGATCGTGCTGGGATACAATCTGCACCCGCCTCGATGAGAGTCGCGTGACATCCTCTGTGGAGGATACTGACGACAGCCCAAGGCTGTTGTGGCGCTTCTTGCGGCTGGGCGTATTGTCGAGCTCTTGCTCGGTCTCGGTCTCTGTGTACACTTCTTCGGATTCAGTGGCAGTATCGCCCTCGGTCGCAGCTGGCGTAGGGGCTTCTGTGGAGGCGACAGACGAGACCGATGACTGTCTTGCCCGAGTCTCCGTGATCTCTTCGAGTTTGCGTGCTTTGGGAAGGAGCGGGGAGCGTTGTGCGAGAGGCTTACGTTGACCGTACGTCCGTTCAATGTCTGATGGTGGCTTGAGCTGATACGTATGCAGGGGCGAAGTCCGCACTCACGAGGGTTCTCGAAAAACACTAGGAAACCAAACTGAGCAGCGTGAGCCGCCAAGCTGACAAAGAGTACAGCGTAGCTTCCGACGATAAGTGATAGACCGTAGTAGCCAGCGTATCCTACACAACCAGTGAATTTCGGCGACAGTCAAGGTAAGAGCAGCACATACCGACAGAGTACATCGGGTGCGGTGCGAGCTCGAACACGCCATCGAACACGAGCGCACCGCGCTGGAAGAAAACGTCGCCCCAGTACCAGCCGTAGTCCTTCACCACGTTGTGCGCCTCGGTCTTCACCCAAAGGTTAAACGCAATCAGCGCGATTCCGCCGATCCACCTAAAGGAGCATTTGAGTTCGGCGGCTGCGCAGGAACGGCGTGCTTCGCGCAGTTTACCTCATGACATGCACAGTCACCGACAGTCCTTCCGGGACGCGGAAGCACGAGAACGCAAACATGCAGTATGCCAAAAAGTCACTACGTAGCGCGATCAGAGATTAGCCACAACTTGAACAGATCCGACACGAACATAAACGCACTTGAGCAGGATAATGTCTACGAGTTGGCGGAACAGGAGCCAGGTGTTGTATTCGAGCGGGAGTTCCTATACATAGTACCGTGTGAGCTCCACATCCGCGGTCGTGTGACACAAAGCACACAAGAGTGCGCGCGACGGACATCGAATGAGTAGTCCTTGCCCATCTTGCCCGCGAGCTGCCGCTTGATCCAGTTGCGGACCTCGGGCCTGCGTTTCTCGTCGAGCCAGCCGAGGCGCTGGACCTCGCGCACGATCCACTTGCGCTTGCTCTGCTTCGTGAGCACCCAGCCGAGGCCGAGGTCATACGCGGCGCGCCAGAACGCGAAGTAGACGAGGAAGAACGCGCGCGCGGCCGGGCGCGAGAGCACGGCGAAGAGCACGAGCTGCATCCCGAGCAGCGCGAGGTTGAAGAGGTCGATGTGCGACTTGGGGTAGCCCGGGTGGAAGAGCGTCAGCACGTCGTGCGTCGTCGGCACGCGGAACACTGCGCCGTCGCTCCTGGGTGAGTTCTTCGTCCTGCACGCAATGAGGGCTGCCACGCACCTTCGCCGCTAGGAGTCTTGCCCCACACAACCTCATCGCGCTTCGGAGTGTCCGCATCGCCGCTGCTCGTGATCGTCTCATTCGACGGTGTGCGCTGCTCGTCCTTCAGGCTGCGTCTCTGCCGCAGCTGAGCGTCCGTCGTAGCCATCGCGGGCGTGCTGGCACTGGCAGGAAGGAGTGGTGGTGGTGGTACGGAGTGAAGACGTAAAGCTCAGGCCCTCACTCGTCCGCCACCCGTCTGGGGGCGAGTGACACGTGTTTCCCTCATCATCATCCCCAGCGCGCGTCGCGTCAACCGTTCGCGCGCCCCGCCCTCGAGTCGGCGCGCTTCCGACGATCAAAAGGGAAATCCCGCCGCGCCTCTCCCGACGCCTGCCGTCGCGTCGCTCATGCGCGTCCTACGTGTCTGCTCATGCTCTCCCGCAACCTCACACCGCTCTGAATATACTGCAGTACTCTGGATTGCCGAACTCGGCCGTTAACCTCTTGCATAATCCCGCACCAAGTTTTGCACAAAGCAAGGCGTACACATTCTCGGATCTTCTACGTCTAAACCGAATTTGTCGCGGGAAAGTGCGGGCGCTCCGCATTGGCGCCCATTGACGATTCCGACATAACCTCGCTGCAGTCGTGATGATTCCCTACGGAACTCGCGGTTGAGATGCAAATATAGGGTGTCATGAGGAAGTAGTGTATGCATGCAATGGTATCGGCCCCCCAGTCCAACAACCACGCAAGTCCCCGATTTGTAGGAACGAAAAGTTTGCAGTCCATGTCTGAAACGGAAACGACCCGTTCCCGTTCGCCCGTAGCTGAGAGTCGGAGCACCTCACAGGGATAACCAGGAGAGTGCCGCGAGGACAGTAGTGCTGAGCATACCCGCGTACGCGCTGGCGCCGACGCCAGGCATCGCGCCGTTGCTCCCGGAGCCGTTCCCGCCGCTGGTGCCGTTCCCGCTTCCGCTGCCGGAAGTGCCGGAAGGAGCGTTCGCGCCGCCGGTCGCGGTCGTAGTCGCGAGCACGGTGCTGCCGCCGGAAACGGTGGGAGTGAGGACGGCGTTGCCGACGGTGAAGACCTTGATGGAAGAGATCTCGAAGTACGCGTCCTGGTAGTTCGTCCCGTTCGTGTTGATCACGTTGTCGATGTACTGCACAGGAACACGCGTTTGATCAGCAAGGCGTGAAAGGGAGAAAGGAGCGGACGTACGCAGACGTCGACGGTACTGTTGCCGAGCGAGCCACCGCAGGTGGACTGGTAAATGTGCGGCTCACCGGCCCTGGAGAACAAGTCAGGACTGTGGATATTGTGAAGAGGGAGAGGCATTACCAGTCACCACACAGCGTGATATCGAGCACAAGCTGCTGAGGAGTGAAGAACTTGTTGATGTCGCAGGACGACGAGGGCCACGCCGCGACGGGCGTCCCCCAGGAGGAGGTATCGATGCTATCCTTAGCGTTGGTGACGCTGTCGGGAACATCCTTGCGCTACAATACCCGTCAGGAACCTGGGAGGAACTTCTGTCTGGACGACGACTTACGCTCCAGAACCAGATGCTAAACGCCATACACCCGCATCAATCTTCCGCACCTCACCTATACGACCACGATGCACTCACAAGACGCCAGTGTCGTCAAACTGAGTCGCCCAGACGCCTCCGCCGGCAGACGCAAAGTCACCGCCGAAGCTCGCGCCCTGGTTGTCCGTGACCGCGCACCCGGAGGCCGAGTTTGTGCCCGAGGAGCAGTCGGTGCCGACGGTCGAGCCAAGCTGCTTCACGTCCGCAGGCTGGTTGCAGCCCGGTTGTGTGTGGAGCGCCATCTGGTTCTTGCCCATGAGATTCACGGCCTCGACGATGTCGATCTCGCCGCCCTCAGGCCAGGTGGGGCCCTTCGTCCAGAACCCGGGCCATACCTGTGCACGGAACGGGGACAATCAGGAGTCTGGGTGTCTATACATTGGCGGGGACGTACAGAGCAGCCAAAGGGAAGGTGTGTCGCGTCAAAGAGGATAACGGAGCCGACGGGAAAGAAGTCGGTGGACTCTATGCGGACCTGGTGCACATTGAGACTCCTGGCCCGTTGAGATGAATCTTGTTTCGACGCACTGAGTTACGCTTCTCCTGCCACGGGACGAACGAGAAGTCGTCCACTCTCAAAACGGCGTGTCCGGCATCGTTTACGTACGCGAGCTTCTGCGAGGTAGCTGACGACTGGTTCAAGTAGTTGACGTGACCTAAGGTTTCGACCATACTGAGCTTAGGGTACAAAGGACTGAAACAATGCGTCTTTACCATGTGTGGTGGAGTCGTAGCTGCCATTCCCGAAGTCCCAGCCGTTGAAGAAGCTGGAGCCGGAGTACTCCTTCGCGAGGTTGAACGCTGCGAGGGCGGAAGGGGTTGAGAAAAGAGCGTATGCCAACGGGATGGCGCGGCGCATGGTGTTGCGAGCAAAGGGGAGAAGCTGAAAGATGGAGGAGAAAGGCAAGAGACGTTGCTATGCCATGTACATTCCACCGCGCGAGCTCGGTGCGACGCGTAAAACACGCAATGGCATGGAAGGAGGCTGCGATCCAGACCGAGCGCGTTCCTCGCGGTGCCGACGGGTTGATATCCAATCCCCTTGCCTTCCCCTTGCTCGGATCGGGTGCACCGTGTTGCTGGTGACTCCGAGTCCGACACTTCCGGTATATGTTGTGCTGTGGCACCAAGTCTTCCGGTATCAGGCGACGACTGTGCAACACCGTGGCTGGCACCAGGGAGGTGTGTACGCCCCTGGAGCTAAATAATGAGCGTCGTGTCCTGGGATTCAGAGAGTTGCAAGATTGCGATAAAGCGAAGCCGAGGACTAAGTACCTTGCCGCCGGCCCATTTATATCCAGCGGACACGGCCACGGCATCCCCGACATGGGAGTCGGGAGTCGGGACCTGGCCATATGTTCGATCAGGGCAGCCCGCATGCGAATTTGGTTCAAGCGATGAGCGTCGGCGTCGTCCACGCGCGTCCAAGAAGGACCCCTGGTAACCCTCCCAAATCCCTGATCCGATACATAAAAAAATGGGCATGTCTGTCCGAAGGATCAGGCCTGGAAAATAGATGTTTTCTTCCGGATTAGATCAGGCATATGGCCAATCAAACCAAAATATGTCCGGGCTCTCTCATCAGGGGTGTTATTGTCCGCGTTCAGTCCGGTTCAAGAGGATTAGGCCTCACTTTGCGCCATTTTGGTCAGGAGGACACTCAGAAAGCATCTTAAACACAGATATCACCATGTAAGTTCACATAGCACATACAGACACGAAATCGGACCCGATACGGTGATGCAATGAACTGGTGATACTAAATACACAGGGTCGCCCAGTAGCCTACTCCTCCTCATCATCTTTCCTCCCTGCCGCCTTCTGACGTGCCTCGGTGAGAAGCTTCACGACCTTTGTGATGCGTGTGAGTGAAGAGGACAGCTGTGTGAAGGTATCAAACCCAGCAGCGTCAACCATGAGCATGAGCTTGTCTTGGCTCAACGTGCACTCTGCCGGGAGGCGGAACGGTATATACCAAGGTAAGCGCGCTTCTGCTTGCAATGATTACAGCGAGTTATCGGGTACTGCCACAGAGAAATAGGACCACTATCACTCCAGATTGATGGGGTCGCAGACTCCTTCGAGTCACCATCGCCGCGTGCCGCGCTGCCGCGATATCAATGTCCGGGCCGCACTATATCCTAGATTAGGCCTTTCCTTTGCGACCTCGCGATGTCCGGGCCATTGGATGGGGCGTCTGGAGGAAAAGCTGCCAAATTTTCCGGATTGGATGAGGCCTAAGGCTTTCAAAAATGCAAAAAGCGTCCGGATTCGGCCTCAGGGATTTGGGTGGATTACCAGGGGTCCTGTCCAAGATCTCCTGCAAGCTTGAAGTGGTTAACCGGCACTCCCCGGCGTCGCTAGGGTTATATATAGCTTACAGAACTACGTACGAGCGAACACAACCATATGTATCATCCTCCGAGACAAGAGGATTGCGTAGGAAGGGCAACCACGTAATATTTACTGCAGCTAGAGTGCGCATATAAGTCTGACTGCCGGGCCACGGCCTCAGGCTGTCTATCACGAATGGTACACTTGGAAACCATTATGGCTACATCAATCACAGCTATCTGCGTATGTACTGCGTAGGCAGCGGCACATAATCTTTTCGCACTGGTAACTTGACGAAGAACCAAACTATTGTGCTATGTCAAGTGGCCCAGTTGACTCGGAGATGGTGATACAGGCTTGAGTGTGACTTGTCATGTTGTGCCGCCGCGAGCCGCATTCGCCCTCTGCAAGACAGGTGTCCTGGTATCCGTTATGCTGCAAGTACAGCCTAATCCTGGCGGTGAGGTTGACTTGCCCGCATGCTCAACAAGCGGAGCGTTCAGGATCCTACAAGTCACCATCGTCATCTGTCCAAAATTGTCAAAGGCGAGCGACACGAGTATGCACAACACATTCGAAGCCAAACAATGCCGAAGACGCACGGAGGTAGAACTTGATTATGTCCACGACGACCTCAGGCTTCGTGCCATAGACATGCAACCACCGCCCTGCGCCACCACTCCATGTCGTACTCGGGCCACTTACTTAGGCGCGGTGAGCTCAAAGGTGGCCAACAAGGAGAAGCGGATGAGCGTTTCCTGCAATCGATCGTTGAAGCAGTGCTCGACGAAGGTGCTGCGTAGCACTGTCCTACATCCTGGGAGGGGACGGGTGAACGCGACAACCGCTTTACACAAGCAGCCATCGGCCGGCAACCGTTCACGGGTCTCACACATGCAGTCCGAGTCGAAGACATGAGCAAATGACATGATAGCAGAAGACAAGAACAATTTGTACTAGCCTTGTGGAACTTGACTGCCTCGAGATGTTCGCATACTGGCGCGTTCCACTTGACGAGGGCCTCGAGCGGGAGGCCCGAGTTCCGCCCCATACTGAAGCAGGTGTCAAACGACGCAAGCGTTTGAACACCCAAAAGAGTCGGAGACAGTCTGCTATCGTTCGAAACGAGACGTCGCGGAGCTCGAGGTCCACGATCGGGTACCGCGCCACGAGCTCAGGGAAACGGACGTGTTGCGCTTCGCAGCTGGCCCGTCCCAAGTAGAGCGCTCGGACGTTCGGCAGCATGGACACCAGCGACGAATGCGCGAAGAGCATGTACACGTCCGTGCGGCTCCGCGCAGCCATTTGATCGACGAGAAGCATCTTGACCAGGGACGCAAGGAAGGGATGTGCGGCGAACGTCTCTTCAGAGGTTGGCAGAATCGCCCTGATTGTGAAGCCGGACACAGGCGTGGAGGTTGATCAGGCTGCAGGAACTACTCCCTGCACGTCAGCACGCAGCACTTGCAACGTCGACAACGGTCTCTGTAAGCTCAACGAGCCACCATAGTTAGCGGAGACATCGTCCAGGATGCTGTTGTAATCGTGGTCATAGTGGCAAAAGTCGATGAACCGCTCGCAAAGCTCTGTCGGCAATCTGGCTTGTTCCATCTATGCACAAACACGTTCGATGCATGAGCAGGAGTTGAAGGTTAACAGGACTTACTAACGTTTTGTGCATTCGGGTGACACAAGATCGGTTTCCTCTGGACGTCGCCTGAGTCGACCAACCATTTGGAAGGGGGGAGTAGTGAGGCAGACATGAGGATGCTGAGCGCAATGCGGCCTTATGCAAGCAGTCCAGAACAGGTCAACGATGGTGCATTCATCGAGAAAAGCTGAACCGCAATGGCAGAACCCTAGAACGCTCTGTCAAATGCAGGACGCAATTCAATGTCAAGTCTGTGCAAATCAATTACCACCGGATATGCCACTCAATCCGGACGCAGAATCAACACACAAACGCAGAAGAGGCTCGTCATGAGAGAAATGAGGAACACTAGCCAGGACGGTCCACAGCCCAACAAATAAGATAGATCTAGTCCGTCGTGTACGCACCCAGGTACCCTCCAATCCACGCACGTCACCCCAGCGTGCGCCCGCATCCTTCGGTAGAGCCGTCACAGCACAGTCCACGCGCCACCGAGCACGCAGAAAACCACGGCGCAGGTCATACCGACGAGCTGTGTTCGCGCGCCCTGGACGGTCTGCCACGCGGGCGCGACGGCGCCGTTTGCGGAGGGCGGGAACGTCGTCGCGAACGCCTTGGTCGGGTTCGGCCCGCCCGAGACCGTCACCGTCGCGGCGCTACTCACGGCCGAGCCCGAGGTGCCGTTGCCCGAGTCGCCGATCGAGAACCGCTGGGAGGAGGCATACATGACCCCGTGCGTCGAGTTGAGGAAGAGGAGGTAGTAGTCGTCCCCCGCAGGGACGTCTTGGATGAGGATGTTCACCGCGCCCGTAGACAGCGGCGTGGGGACTGGATGGGGAGCGCGTGGGCGTGAGCGTCCCGGGGCGGAGGGAAGGAGTGGTGGCAGGACGTACCGTCTCGAGCGACGAAGATTAGGCCGTCCGTGCTGAGCCGGGCAAGTTCAATGTCGACAATGTTCACACCGTCGAGGAGCCCCTTCTCCCAGGTGACGGGGTTCACCTCCCCGTTGGCCCATTTCGCGCCCTTTGCAGGCTGATCAATCACGAAGTACGCTGAGAGGCGTCAGTCAGTTCAGTCCAATCCGCAACTCCGTCCGCTGTCACTTCACACCCGTCTCCACACTCTCTGGCAAGAGTCTCATTCAAAGGCCTTGATCAAAGGTACTTACAGGTTGCCTGGACTAATGGGAGGAGATACCACGCGAAGAAGAGGCTAAGGATGCTGGAGGGAATGTAGGAGAGCATGTGCATGTTGATTGTGGCTCTTGGGCGCTGGCACAGATCACGGAGGATGTTCCCTAGGACGACTGAGAATGACCTGACGTTGTGCGCAGGGTGCGGGGTATGGCGAGACAAACGAGCGGGAGGTCGAGGAGAACGGTGAAAGCGATGGCGGGCACTGTCAGGCCGCGAGAGGAAACTCCCGCGTTTTCGCGCCTCGGGGCACTGTTTGCCTGTGTTTGGCTGTTGTGGCATTTACAGGCGTTGGCAACCACTGGCCGTGGAATACCTCCCACTGGGAGTGGTATTAGAGCCAGAGAGAAACACAAAAATGCCATCGAGATGAAGCTTCAGATATGAATGCAGCAGACGACCACCAACCTCCCGGAAGTTCTTCCACACAGGATCCGAGATGCACATAGGGTGGACCATGAGGGAAAACCAGAACAACAAGTTTCACCTAGAATACATATTATACGGTATCAGTCACGGTGGTACTCTTCGTGTATTCATGGGCTCCGGGAGTGCGTCCACGACGTCGCGCAGTTCGCGGTCCTCGAGGACGAAGCTGTCTCCGTCAAACGCAAGCGAGAGCGTGCGCAGCTCGCCCAGGGCGTGCAGCGGGTCGAAGAGAGTCTTGTGGTTCCCAAAGTGGGTGCCATTGCACGAGCAGGTGAACTTGGCACGAATTTGCCGCAGCGTCCGCGGCAGCCTGGCGAGGACGCCGCCGAGGCGGGACAGACCAAAATTGTAGGCGCACAGTCCGCATGCGAGTATCTCGAGGTCCTCCAACCCTTCAGAATTTATAGCATGGAGGAGGTTGCAGCGGGTGCGCCATCGGGAGCGAACACGGGCAGGTTGCCGAACCCAGCAATGCGCTCTCCATCGCCCACACTCTCCACACTCTTGAGCTTCAACTGGAGACGCTGCAACTGCGGGAACGCAGCAAGAGAGTTGATTGCATCTAGATCGAGCGCCGTCGCATTCCCCACTTCGAGCTCTTGCAGCCGCTCGAGCGTCCAGAACGGAACCGCCTGTGGCCCGCTCTTCGAATAGCCGACCTTCGAGCACGAGGCTCGTGGCATGCGCGAACGCAGCCTGCGCCGCGCGCACGACCATGCGCACCGCGCACCGCTCGCTTTTTGCGCCCGTCTTGAGCTCGAGGTTGCGGATGCTTGGGGAGAAGAGCATCGTGTGGCACACACTCGCCGCGTCGGCCTTGAACCCGCGCAGGCGCACCAGGCGCGGGCCCGGGCGCGCACCGCTGTGCGAGGGCCATGAAGACGCTCGGGTGCACGCGTGCGATCGTGCCCGTGCGCAGGTCGTGGACGCGGCCCACGTACGCCTGGAAGCGAGTCCAGTCCGCGTCGGTAACCTCGTCGACGAGCATCTGTGCTGAAGTGAGTCCCGGCGGGGAGGGGCGGAAAAGAGTGAGGGAAAGTGACTGACAAGTTGCTCGCGGTCGAAGGCGCGTAGAGTGAAGAGAACGTGCGGAAAGTCGTTGATATGCCGCCAGTGTGTCGAGGGCGGGTTCCGAAACGTCCTGACAAGAGCAAGCGAACGCTCAAAGTGCTTTCTGTTTTGTACGACGGTCACCTTGTGCATCTGGTTCATCGAAGTCGGATCTTGTGTTGGGCCCAGGATCAAGGTGGTTCAGGGAAACCGCAAGTATGTTTGGATCCTGCAGTACAGACGGCGGCTTCGTCTGGTGCGTATTTCATTAGTTAGCATCCGCATCGTCGTAAGTCTTGTGACATATTCACCACCGCCATTGGGAGTCTTCTTGTGAAAGGTCTATATGGTTTGTGAGTACATCCGAGCGTCGGACGATAAGAACGCGCGTCCAGGTCCTGAGAACATCATCACAGCTGGTGAGCGTTTTGAACAGGCGGATGGCATGCGCCCGCCACCTCAGGACCAGACTGAGTTAGCCGAGATTGCTCCCGTGTACTCTAAGGAGACTCTGGGTCTCTAGAAGTGCATGATCAAAAAAATTGCTTAGGGAAATCCATGGCTTCTATGAAGGCACCAGGCAGCAAACGTAGTAAGAGGAGAAGACAACCAGGGACTCAGAACAGCGGTCATAATGAACTCTAAGCATCTTCCACGTAATAGGCCGACTCGGTTTGCATCTGTCACAGAACAGTGAGATACGTATACAGCGAAACTCGATGTACGAGGTAGACGAGACTCGCAGACTCACCCACGGTTCGTCGCGCCCAGCCACGTACTTGGGCGGCGGGCGCTCCCAACATGCCACCCTCTCCATCTCGTCCTGGCTGCGCAAGGGAATCACCACACCCAGTTCATAGTTGTTGATCTGCCAACCAAAATGTCAGTTAGCCTATAGCGACACAGGAGGACGTGACTGACGTTGAGCGTCGGGTTAAAGCCCGTCCCGGACAGCGTGCCCCACGCAGACGGCGTGAAGTTGTGCGAGCCGACGTACACCCATCCTACGAGCTTCCCCTGCCCAGCATCCCCGTCCCCGTCTGGACACCCGCGCTCGCCATCAGACTCGCTCGCTGTCGACGCGCGCTGTCGGCTGGCGAGACCCGCAGGCTTGTCACGGAAGGTCGCGAGGATCATCTGAATTGTCACTATTCAGCATCAGCGCGCAGGCGTGAAGTGTCGGCTCACCTTCGAATGCATGAGGACAGACCCACGCTTACTTCGGGTCTGATGGAAGAGCTCTCGCGGGAAGTTCTTCCCCTCCCACTGTTTCCGCCTGCAGAACATCGTCCCACCTCCCTGCCCACACCATCAGACCGAGGAGCATAGGGCATCGCGACGATGAAACCAACACACCGCCTCTCCCAATACGCTTTCACGCACATATTGCGCGGTGGGGAATAGTATCTTGATAGGCGGGAAAGGCGCCTTCGCGCGCCGCGACTTGGGCGCGTCGAGCCACGTCTGCGTCGACTCTCCCCGCGCAGAGCGATAGAACTCGTTCATCCACATCGTACTATAATTCCCTATGGATGATCCCTGTATAGCGCCACGTCAGTACGAAGCTAAGCACTGGACTGTATGTGGGCACGGACCTGGCATTCGAGGGCGAGTTCCTTGTCTTTGGGCGTTGTGGCATGCATGTCGATCAGAGCCTTCATGAGCCGCGTATGGCCGGTTTGAATGACCTATCCATGCCGCGTTCGAAGCGAGTTCGTGCACTGAGGGGCGTTCGGACTCACCTTCGGCCAACCTTCGTGTTTCCCGGCAATGGAGGGGACTAACGCTGCCTTGACTCGCGAAAAGTCCCAGTGCGTGCGGAGGTCTTCCAGTCTCTTCAACGGCAAGTTCGGATGCTGGAACGGCACTATAAGTCAATGCTATTGACAGAAGATGCTGAGACGTACGTCGTTCCTCAGGAGGTTGACAAGCGCCGGAGCGACGTTCAGCGCGTGCAGCACGCGAATCATCGTGGAGGAAAAGTCTTCTGTGTCCGCAGGAGGTGATGCTGGCGTGGGTCGCTTTGGAACGTCTTGCACCCACACAGACTACGTCAAGTGAGTACAAGAGACCGGGTTCACACAAAGTGGCAGTCTCACATTCTCAATGTCGCGCCAGTCGTAGTCAACCAGATTGGCTGTAGACACCATGATGCGTAACCTTCCGTCTTTGTAGAATAGCTACAAGATGTCAGATTTCAGGCAATTGACTGAGAATATGATGGGTACCAGCATGAACTTCATGTGCATACACCCGAACCCATTCCGCAAGGACGGCGTCGTCCTGATCCAGTTCGGGAGAATCGCTTTGATAGACGCATCGCCTTCTCACTAGACGGTCAATCTCCATATCTGCATGTAGTAGAGCAACACCTGCCTGATGGACTATGATCCACCGCAATCACGGGCGTGTTTCGTGAGAACATGCTGTACGCCCAAGAGAAGTTCCAGCAGAAAGCTGAGGCGATAGCAAATTCGATCTGTTCCTTCTGCAAGATCGGGCGTGCTCGGTGAGTCTCGCTGTCGGAGAGGCAATGCAAGCGCGAGCCATTGAGACTGACCGGTGCAAGGACCTCCGTCAGTCTGAATAGAGGCCGCGTGTCCTTCCGAGGGTCAACATGGGCGTTGGCTGTTTGCCGCAACTCCCCATCCCAAAAGAAAGTTTGGGAACTACTTCCGCTGGCGATTGCAGGCGTCGACCTGACGCTGCTGGATTGAGCGGGACGTGGGGTGCTAGACGAAATAGGGTACGCGTTGGCACGACGTGCACCATCACGGACAGACGGAGAGATGTGCTGCCTTTTCGCACTGCGTAGTTGCAGCCCCTGCTCTTCGTCAGAGGCGTCTGCGGCTCGCCTCACAATTGGATCGATGTCGGGGCGCTGTCGCTTCTGTCGCGCAAGTCGTTCCTGTTCCAATTTTGCGCGTTCTGAGAGGAACGAGGTGTTGTCGGTACGTGTGGCTGGCTGTGGGACGGATTGCACAGCACAACTTGTGGTGGCGAGCGCCTCTTGTTTGGATGCCTCGATGGCGCGTTGCATGTCCGCCAGAAAGCGAGTCTCTTCATCTTCAGTATCATCAGTGCCGCCATTGCCACGATCTATAGCTGCTTGCGAAGGAGGACCAGTTTCTTGCATACTCAGAGCAATCGCCCTGGCGCCATTGGTGAATCGACGTGACCAAGACATTCCAAGGGGAGACGACCAGCGCAAACCTTGCAAGCTCAGGATCCATTCGGTCGTCCATTGCGTATGTTCGTGCTGTAAAGTTGTCTAGCTGGCGTCGAGTTGTCCTGCAAGGACCTACGGAGATGATGGTCGTTGGCGAACCGCAGACACAGAAGCGCGGGCGGATAGGCGACCTGGGACCAACACGCGACGCGTCGGTCACGTGCAACGTCTATGAAGTGCTGCGGTTGCGGAGGTCCCCTCTCTTCCAGCTTCCCCACTCACAGTCCCTCATCTCTCACTCCTCAGGCCACAGGCTCGACGCCGCGGCGGATGTTGCATCTCGCACCGTCCAAGCTTAATGTTCAGCCATACCCTTGATCTGACTTTCTGCTGGAGGTCCGCGGTTCATAGCATCTCCATGCGGCGCACTGTTGACAATGGACTTTGCTCCCCAGCGACTGTTGTTCCATGCAGACTACTCGTCTTCCACGGAAGTATGTGAAAACATCCTTATTTTTTGCAGCAAAAACCCTGGTTCGTGGGAAGTTTCTGCATGGATCTGGCAATCGTATGTTGTGCTCAGGGCCTGCTCCCTCGCTTGTCGGGACTGGCTGCCTCGTAGTCGACTCAAGTTGTATTCAATCGTCATCCTCACGGACTCTAGTCGTTTTGACAACTTTGCCGATACTGTCGTCACAAATCCTTTCTTGGCCGACATCATCCTTGAACTACGTGTCCGATCACACCATAAGTACATCCTCATCACGAGTATTGAACTCACCACAGTTTTGCGCAGCGTGCGCTCGCTTGTTTTTGACACGCGTCTCTTGTTGTACCCGCCTAGATTCAATGAGCTTGTTGGACGATTCCCGATAAGGACACTGTCGATATGGGATTTGTCCATCTTTCCTTCGTGGTCTGCTCTCTTTGCACTCGTATGGGCGTTTCCAGATTTCTTCACGCTCAGATTGGGCAGTCACGTTGACGACCCTTCCCGGAGGTATCATTGATGACGAGTTGTGCGGCGTAAAAGCGAGCAGGCCAAGTGCCCTCGTGAGGCGCGGACGTACTGGCTGCCGTCGTCTAGAGGATCTCCCACTCGAGGTAAGCATTCAGTGCCAAAACACGTCGTACTCTCACTCACACCTTCTCAGGACCTGTGCTACGTATCCGCCCGAGAATGTGTTTGGTTCGACATTGAAGAAGCTCACGCTCAGAATCGGAGAGCGTGCGGACGGGACATCCCCGAATGTGAGCTGATCACTACGGTACGCAGCGTATCATTGATAGTGTTGTATCAGTTTCACCCAAGCACCTGGTTACACTGGACACGTTGACAATAGTTCACTTCATGCTAACCCGCTATGGCCCTGGATCGACTGTTGGTGTCGAACAGATAGGACACGACACCACAGACGCATAGCATCCGTGATCACGTCCACTATCTCCTACATGGCCGATATGGCCAGTCTTATACGTGAAACACGACTGACATTTTGCATGTCCTCGATGACGATGGACCTTTTTCTGCCATTCCGCGCACAGCTACTATTGGCAACGTATTGCGGAATAGAGGCAATTAACAGGCTATCGGCCTGTCTTTGCGGCAACTCATCGAGCTCCCTGCAAACGGCCATCCGGAACCTTGCGACAGTGCGCAGTGGTGGAAACGTCGCATGCGTGCTCACATGCCCCGCACAAGGATCAACAACGTAACTGTGAAACTCCGTCGGCACTCTCGTGAGCGAGGTGTTGTATGGCTGCTGGTTGAGTTGATGGACTTACTGACGTACCTTGGGCTGTACGTAACAATTCGCCGTATCAGTCTATTGCTATCAGATGACTGCAACTGTCACAGCGGATGAAAGCGCTAGCCATGGCGTTGCGGGCAACTTGAACTCTCACGCCTCTAGTTGGAGGCGTAAGGCCAAGAACTCCCCCTCAATCCCCTTCCAATGACTCCCCCACGACTCCCTGACGAGCTATGTGAACTGGTTATCGATCACTGCAGTCGTGGGATCGACACACCGGACCTTATCTCTGATTCACATAGCGTGCTCCGTGCATGCTGTCTCACTTGTAGGGCATGGCTCCCTCGCAGTCGCCTCCAACTATACTCCTGCATCCGCTTCCGAAGACACGATCAAGTCGATGCGTTTCTGGAGACGATCACCGCTCTTCCCTTTTTGGGAAACCACGCCGAGCAGCTCAGCGTCTCCCCAGATATCGCCACCGAGGCGTACATCCCCTTCGCACGAACGGAGCTCGTTCAAAGGCTGCGGCGGGTCCGGACGCTCGTTCTGTTCGTGAGTTGGGACAAGTATCCGCCCGGATACCACGCGCTGGCCGCTCAATACCCGATCACCGAGCTTCATCTCCTGGTTAGCTTTCGCCGGGAGAGTGACCTATTCAGGGTGCTATCTGCTTTCCGGAACGTCGAACGCCTGCATGCCTCCCCTTGGCTATCACGTGCAGACGGGCGCATGACATCGTCGGCGTTCATGAGATACCGTCCGCGTTTTGCCTCCCTGAAGGCGCTGGAGATCAGGGTGCGTCCTGCGCACATGTTACGGCACCTGATCTCATGCTGTATTGACGTGAGCACCTCTTTCACAACAGTCGGACTCCTTCTTGTTATACGATTGTCCGTTGAACCTTGCATTCGGGCCGACGCTGACGGAGCTCTCCTTGCGATGGAACAGCGACTACATGTTCCCGGGGATCTCGGGTACGTCCGACTGACGACCTCGCCCGCGGATTCTCGTTGACACTCCGTATGATCCTCAGCGGGATTTCTAGACTACGTATCGCAACTCCACGCCCTGCAAACGCTCATCTTCACGTTCACGTTCAAGCTTCGCACGCACCTTGATCAAAAGGACGCCGCCTTCTCCGACTGGACGGCATCGATCATCTCCCGCACGCGTGGTCATTCCAGCCTTCGTACCATCTCGCTGCGCTTCTGGCAGCCCGGCGCGGATTGGCAGGACGAGCCGTTGTCGAGGCGCGACTTCCTCGACAACCTACTCTCACGCGCGGTCCAGCGGTCCCTCAATTCGCCCCAACACCTTAGAAAGGTGGTCCTCGAGGTCTCGGAGGGAGCCGGCGATCCTCCAGATGCGGGCGTGTGGTGGTCGAGAGAGATCCATAAGCGCTTGCCTAGGCTGAATGCACAGATCAGGGTGGTACTCCGGCCTAGACATTGCGAGTGTGCTCTCGAATCTCTGTTGGCTGAACGGCGTAACTGATCTTCACTTTTCGGTCTCGCATAGGGCTCGAACACGTCGCACCCGCTGAGCGTGCACCCATCTGGCGGCGTCTGGGAGAAGATGGAAGGGAATGGGAGGCAACGGTCGAGAAAAGTGGTGCCGGCCTGTCTCGTGGGCAATCCCCTGCGCACGTCTTCGACTGGTACAAGTTCGCCGCGGCGCTCCCGCACGTTTCCTTGTCAAATCCAGGGAGGGCGGTATTGGATGGACCGTCCGAGATGTCATCATAGAAAGGGCTCAGCTCTGGGACTCCAGGTTATCTTCCGAACATGCGCCAGTACTATCAATTGCCTTCTAGTATCCCCCCGACAATGTAGTCGGCGATCACGCCAATGATCACGGACCACTGCAACACCTCCTGTTGAGAATTGCTGCCTTGATCGTCTTCGGGATCTTCTGTGGTTCATGACGCTGGTATACGAACATTCTCGTGGGAGCGAGCTTGTGGCATATCTCGTGGTATCGCCATGACTGGCCTGCCCTGTCTTCAGATCTGGAATCTCCCACCGGGCGAGTTCTGCCACTTGCTCTGTTCTGCACCGCTGCTTGCCACGGACTGTGCGACCATGGTTCATTCCAAGCCTCTTCTCCCAGACGAGATCTACGAGAACGTCATCGACGTGTGCCGTGGCAACCTAACAGACTGGGCGTACGTCTTCGCCGAGTCATACGAAACTCTCCTCGCCTGCTGCCTCACCTGCCGCACGTGGCTCCCTCGCGCTCGCCTCAACCTCTACGCCATCGTAAGGCTGACGCACCGCGAACAAGTAGCCTCGTTCCTTGTTTCGCTGATGTCCACCCCGTTCCTTGGCGAGCACGTCGAAGCGTTGCGCGTTGGAAAGACCGATCGATCGGCAAAACGGTTCGTCGCCTTCGCAAGCACCGAGCTGGTGCAACGCCTGCCTCGCGTGCGTGCGCTGAGGATCGAAGAGGATGCATACTGGAGCGCATATCCTCCCATTTACCCGCTGCTGGTTGCGCGTTATCACAACATCACTGAGCTCCGTGCGGAGGGACACTTCCGGAACATGGCAGAAATCCTCCGTTTGGTCTGGAAGTTGACGAGTCTGGAGTGTGTCTATCTCAACCCTGCGTTCAAGGAGAAAAAGCCTCTTTCCGACACGGAGCTCAAGAGGCTGTCGACTAATGCCGGCGCTCGCAATTGTGCCCTAAAATCTGTGGAATTGGAGGTGGGGCTCTCAGCTTCTTGGCATGTCGACTTCCGTCGCTGACCGACGGCGGACACTTAGAGAAACGTCGCCTGGGCCATCAACTTCCCACCAGGGCACGTGTTTGGGGACAACCTTGTCGAGCTCACAGTGCATTGGGCGGACAGCTTCTTAGCGCGACGTAAGTATTTGGATGCTGATAGACCTCACATTCGCTGACATACACCCTGCGCGTATGCGTTTCAGAGTTTGTTGGCCTTCCCGACCATGTATCCTGTCTGCCCCGCCTACGCAGGCTGATCCTCGTTGTCGCGCCGGTAGACTACACAAGCGCAGCTGGCGATAACACGCAAGGGTTCTCTCAGTGGATTGCATCGGTGATCCCATGTGCAAGAGGACATACAGCCCTACGATCCATTGTCTTGCGGTTCTGGCGCCAGCAAGGAGATTGGTTCAGCAGGACAATCAGCCGCTATGTCTTTCTGCAAGAGCTGGTCACTCAAACCTTTGGCAGCGCCGCAGCAAACCTCGAGGATCGACATGATCTGGTTTTTGAACTTCCGCTAGGGCCGCCGGATTTGGACGGCGTGGCCGAGACGTCCCTCTGGTGGGAGGAACAACTTCGGTCGCGGCTTCCAGAGCTGCATGCGAGACTAGTTGTTACGCTGCATGCGCTGACCGGTTCGCCTCCCATTTCAACGTCCATGAAGTAGCGCGAATGGTCTCTGAAACTGTTGCTGCGTTTCACAGGTGCTCTTTCGCCCAGGACGTCCAAGGTCTGGATCCCCATGCGACAAGACGGTCCAGCCCAGTTGGAGAAGGCAGGATCAGACTGGTCTTACGCCTCCGATGTCGATTCCATTTATGATTACCAGGATAGCTCATCGCCGCCCGTCAGCGAACATAGCGAGCTGGAACAGTCCGACCCGGCTACAGGTAGTCCTATGTACGACTCGGACTCTCTCACCGGTATAACTCCTCAGTTGGACTTGAATTATGCACTAGACTAGTTCCTCCACGTTTCCCACAGCTACAGTAGCTTAGTGAGAATAGTACGCAGGTTATGGTGCATACACGAAACGCCGTATCATTGAATTCCCTGAGACGCAAACAATGTCCTCCGTCACACGGATACACTAGTACCAGTGTGAGTACCATACGCAACAAAAATTGCTCAAGACTGGCCCATCTGCACAAGAACAAATACTAGTCCTTCAGGGGAGAACGGGTCAAAATCACGACCGCAATACTGGTCCCAAACCCTTGATTCCCGAAAATGCTGTACTGATAACCAGGACGAGTGTCTTCTCCAAGGTTACCTACCCTTTCCAAACCTCACTTTAAAAGGTGAAGGAGGTTGACGCGCCTTGAGCGACGGACGTAAAGACCGACGAGGCCGCCTCCGAGCCCGTCGCGCCGCCCAAAACCGATGTGAGCACGCTCGTGACCGCAGACGAAGCCCCCGCGGGGACAGACGTAAACACGCTCGACACGGCGGCAGTTGAGCCGGCGGCGACGGTCGTGAAGATGCTCGACACAGCGGCGGACGATCCCGCCGCGACGCTCGTGAAGACGCTGCTAATGCCGGTAGGGGTCGCGGAGGTGGCAGAGGTCACGGAGAAGCAGCTGAAGTACGACGTGACAGCAATGGAGGAGCTCGGGAGGCCGCTGATGGTACCGGTGGCGG
The DNA here is from genome assembly GCA_022606155.1 of Trametes elegans. Classification (NCBI taxonomy): domain Eukaryota; kingdom Fungi; phylum Basidiomycota; class Agaricomycetes; order Polyporales; family Polyporaceae; genus Trametes; species Trametes elegans. Next base: position 98,396 of record JABYQO010000011.1, on the reverse strand, counting down.
TGGTGGGGAGGACAGACGATGCGGACGCGGTGGTGGCGAAGGAGGACGAAGCGGACGCGGCGGTCCCGGTCGCGAGCGAAGACGATGCAGACGCGGTCCCGGTGGCGAACGCAGACGAAGCAGACGCGGTCCCCGTGACGAATGTGAACACGCTGCTCACCACGGCGGATCCGGACGGTGCCGCGGAGTCCGTCGGGATAACAGTGAAGACGGAGGTGACAGAGCCGGAGACGCTCCCAGCTACGGATGTGGAGTTGTTCGAGACTGCCGACGTCGAGTTACTCGAGGATGCCGACGTAGTGGCGCTGACTGGGAAGCAGGTCAGGACGGAGGTGATGGGTTCCGGGACGATATTGAAGACGCTGGTCGGTTTTCCGGCGGGAGCGGTAGTGATGGTGACAGGTACTCCAACGACCGTGGTCGTGAACCCGACGGAGGAAACAGCACCAACTGAAGTGAAAACAGAGGAGGGCACCGCGATCGACGTCGGGTCATCCGTGGGCGGATCGATTGTAGCGGTGATCGTGGTTGGATGGCCATCGAAGGTGGTGGTGATAGTAGTATCGTAGAATGGCTCTATCCCAAAGGGAGTAGCCGCCACCGTGGTCGTGGGGTCGTCCGTCGGAGGGTCAATCGTTGCAGTGATCGTCGTGGGATGACCCCCCAATGCGGTGGTGATCGTTGTGTCGTATCGCGGCTCAAGGGGGACAGCGACCCCTACAAGATAGCGCCATACCAAGTCAGTCTTTGGCAGCTCGAGGGGGCTGATGTGTCCACATACCATGTCCCACAAAGAGCGCAGCAGCAACGAAACGGAGGAGCTGCTGCATCATCGTGTGTCTGCTTGTTGAGAAAGAGGAACAGGATGGAAGAAAAGCGGGGTGGAGCCTGAGACGGTGCTGTTGACAACACTTTATACTCGAGCCCGCAGGGGCATCCCATGCCGAAAGGGCGTGCTGAGCGCGCCGAGGCACCGGGGATCGCATTCTATACGAACTCATGGGTCGCATTCCAATGTAATACGGAAGCTTACCTCTATGCGTCATATGAAATGCCACGCCTAGTAAAGGCACGAACCGGCGTGGAGAGACCGTGCGATATGTCATACGCAGCTGCCCATGCGCAGCATTGAATACCGTACTCTTACGGCCATCGCGATGGCTCGATGGTGACCGACACTGATACCTTGCAAGCAGATATGCCAAGAATGAGGCAAAGTCTCGCAACAAGGTATCACAGGTGTTTTCGATGACAATCAAGTACTACTCACCCCGTAGGTTCATGAAGCCGAGGACGCGTGCAGTGGCCTCCGCCGTGGTGCGCCCAGGATCATCGCGGTGAGCATAGACATACTGAAGACGCAAAAAAAAACCGGCCTGGCAGGGCAAAGTCAAGAATCGTGGGTATGGTCACACAGCATGGCACTGGGGCTACGGCATATGCTGCGGCGTAGACTGCGCCGTGCGCGGTGGAAAGTGCCCGTCGTGGCTTGTTTGGCACAATTGAGAGCACGAAAAGCGGCATTGACGGACCGTTCACGGAGAGCTGAGTTGTTGGAAGATCCTCTCCGCGCAGCAGGTTCGCAAGATCACCGTGTGAGCCCCGCAACGCTGTGCGGACCTCAACGTCGAGACCGCGTCGTGCGCGCTTGCGGGATACTATGGGCTCGCCTGATCATGTGCCACTGCTCAAGCTGTGTCAGTGCAGTTACCACTGTGATACGAGTAACAGATTGACCGTTGCTACGACGCTCGTGGGTGTTCTTATCCCCAAGGATTTGTAACGCGCGTTGAGGGTTCGGAGTGGGCGGCGAGTTGGCAACTAGTGAACGAGCGCTCCGGTGTAACGGCGGAATTGCTGGTGAAGTTAGTGGTGGTCTTTGACCCAGCCCATAACAAAAAAAATCACGCATGATGATCGAACTTTACAATGACGCACGGAACCCAGGCGCGAGGTTTGCCGCGAAAAGTTGATGCGGGCGGCAGAAGTTCACTCAAGGTGCGGCCAGACTTGGAGTTTGCGATTGAAGAGATGATATCGACAATATAGTACCAAAAACGTCATGCCGCGCATTGCAGACCATGACAGAGCAGGGGGACGTCCATCAACGAGCATAGCGGTCGCGGAACGTTGTTTAGGACAATTAGTTGTCATGGGTCTATGCGTAGCGCGCGAGTTTCCGCGGCTCCGCCCAAGCGCTGGCTTGGGCCTCCATCCTTCAAGTAGCTCTTTGGCTCTCCCGAGGCTCGCGCTTTGACGCCGTCGTCGCGCTTTGTGCTCTTGCCTTTCGGGCTCCGGATGCCAGGGCGCGGCGCATGGCGCGGGCGCATGGACATTGGACATTATAGTGAGGACTCGTAGTATATAGTCTCCGCGGTCGTACTCCCCCTCTCCTCACCTCGTCTCTCACCCGCGTGCTCGCAAGGTAGATTTCACCTACATTAGTTTCCCTCCTCGTCTCTCACCCGCGTGCTCGCAAGTCCCGTCGACTTCGAGTACTTTCTGTTTTTTCGCAGCACCACGCCGCGCCAACGCAATCAGCATCCTCGCGGCACCGACGGGCGATTCCTCCCGACCCGCTCCTCTCCAGTCGCGACAATCGAACCCATGGCAGGAGCCGACGACATTTCAAACTCATCTTCCAACGGCGCCGCTGGACCCGCAGTCGAGAATCAGTCTCCGCCTGCGACCGCCACTGTCGACGCCACTCCCGCCACGGCAAGTGCTCAGGCTGACGCTGGGCTCATGTTCACGCCCGCCCAAGTCGCCTTCCTACTCAGCGGGGGGTTTAGTGCCCAAGTTGCATCCTCGACCACGCCTGGTGCGCCCGCCTCGGCACCTATCACATCCTCGTCCTTCCCCCAGTTCGTGCCACCCCCGAACATCCCATCCCCCACCGGTGCGTCTCTTATCAAACTCTTCCCCCACATCGAGGCAAGCGTGCTCTTGGAGATCGCACGGCATGAGTTCAAACCATCCGACTTGAGCAAGTTGGACTCTAAGTATCGCGACCGCACCGCTCGCTCTGTGTTAGAATTCGACGCCGGGGTGGGTGGATTCACCTTTCGCGACCCCTCTGCAAAGGACTACCCCTCCCTCCACTCGCTCTTCGCCCCCCTCACAACATATTTCCATATTCTCACAATGTTCGCGGCCTCGAGTGGCAACATCGCTGCTGTATGCCAGGTCACCAGTGGCGCCTTTGCATATATCTCCCAACTTGAGCAGTTCAACGAAGATTACCAGTGGTCCGCCGTCCTGGCTTACCACATGGACTTCCACTACAAGAGGCGCAGCTTCATGGCCGACGGTGATTACTCTGGCTGGGACCTCATTGACCCGGGTCTTCAGGCGAGGCATTTACTCGGCCGGGAGCGTCCCCGCGCTGCTGCGACACGTGGACACTCGTCTAAAGCCTCTGCCTCTGGTACCGGCTCCGCGCCCTCCACCGACATATGCAGGCTCTTCAACAAGGGTCTCTGTCCGAACCCTTGCCGCTACAAGCGCATGCACAAGTGCGCTGGATGTGGATCCACAGACCATGGCCAGTCCACCTGTCTAAAGGCTGGTGTGGCCCCTGCGTGAAGCCGTGGTAGGACGAGTAGGTGCGCCGCTCCATCCTCCCCCGTTCGTCCTTACCCTGCGGACGCGGCATCCCTGGCTCCCCCTCCGGTCACTCGGTCTTCTTCGTTCCTGGCTCTCCTTCCCCATCACCACCTTTTCCCCCCGGGCCCGCCTCCGCCCGTACGTCCTAACACCGATCCCCGCTGCAACTCCTACCTCCTCCGGGTTGGCAACGAGCAGCCTGTGCAGTCCTCGCTGCAGCGCACCGCTTGGGAAGCGCACCTCTCTGAGTACCCTGATCACCATTTTGTATCCTCTCTACTTCACATAATAGACTGTGGTGCAGCAATTGGTTTCTTAGGGACTCCCAAAACCCAGGACTGTGAGAACTTGTCCTCGGCTCACAACCACCCTGACACTGTCTCCGCCGACATCGCCGCCCTCCTGCCCCGTGCCCGTGTTCACGGCCCGTTCCCGTCTCCTCCGCTGGAGAACTTCCGCAGCTCCCCCCTTGGAGTTGTCTCGCGCCCGCGCAACCCCGCGAAGCTTCGCGTCATCCATCACCTCTCCTGGCCGCACGGCGACTCTGTCAACGACGGCATCCCCGATTCAGAAAGCCATATTTCTTATGAATCGTTCGACTCCGCTGTCGCGTCGATCCGCCGCCTTGGACCTGGCACGCTGCTGGCCAAGCTTGACCTCAAAGACGCCTTTCGCCAGATCCCCGTACGACAGCAGGACTGGCCCCTACTTGGGTGCCACTGGCTTGGCCAGTTCTACTACCATGTTGTACTTGTATTTGGTGCGAAGCCTGCGCCTTACATCTTCAACCTCTTTGCAGAAGCTCTCCACTGGATCATCTCGCGGCACATCCCGGCCACCTTGCGCCACTACTTGGACGACTTCTTGCCTATCTTTGCCCCAGCTACACCTCAGCCACTCGCCATCGCGGCGGTTCAGTGGATGATGGCCCTGGGCTCCCAGCTGGGGCTCGAATTCCAGGAGAAGAAGACCATCTTCCCATGCACGGCTCTTGAGTTTCTCGGGCTCGAGCTGGACACTGTCGCAATGGAGGCGCGCATGCCGTCCGACAAGCTCATCTGGCTCGGTGACCTGCTGAGCGAGTGGCGTCACAAACGCACGTGCCGCCTGCGCGAACTGCAGAGCCTCATCGGTTTCTTGCAGTTCGCAGCACAGGTTATTCCTCATGCTCGTGCATTCATCCGCCGGCTTATTGAGTTCTCTTCAACGTTCACCTCTGACTTTGCAGTCCGGCACATTCCTGCATACGCTCACAGTGACATCAACTGGTGGAGCGTGTTCTATTCCACCTGGAACGGCACACACCTCATCATGCCTTCCCGCCCCACCCTCCATGTTTTCACCGACGCCAGCGGGTCTGCTCTCAAGGGCATTGGCGGAGTTTTTGGCTCCTCCTGGTTCGCCTCACGTGTTCCCCGTCGCTTCCGGAAGCACGACATTCAGTTTAAGGAGATCTTCGCTGCGCTCCAAGCCGTCCTGCGCTGGGGCGATCTCTGGAGCGGCCATCACGTGGTCTTCCACATTGACAATCAAGCTATTGTTGATGCGATCGAGACCGATCGTAACCGCTCACGCACGACCATGTCTGTCCTGCGCACTCTCCTTATGATTGCTGCTTGCCTCGATTTCTCCTTCTCCGCTGTTTGGCTCCCCTCCAAAGAGAACGCGCTCGCTGACGCTGCCTCACGCTTCCAGTACACGCGACTCTTCCAGTTGGCTCCCCACCTGCAGCCGAAGCCCTCCTCACCACTCCCCCGGCTCACTGGTATGAAACACATGCTCAGTACTCTCGACAAGTCGCCTTCTACCTCTGGCATGGTCTTGCCGCCAGCACCCGGAAGACATACTCCACTGGACAGCGGTCCTTCATCGATTTTCTCCAACTGCGTCCCTCCCTCCTCAATGCTGATCACTCCTTCCTCCCCGCCTCGCAGCTCGCCATTATGGAATGGGTCGCTTACCTCGGCTCGCGCAACCTGCAGCCCAAGACCATTAAATCCTACCTCTCCAGCGTTCGTTCCCTCCACGTCGATGCTGACCTCCCCTGGATGGCCTGCGAGTCCCTTGTTGTCCAGAGGCTCATCCGCGGCATTAAGCGCTACCACGGCGAGCGCGAGCGGCATCCCAAGCTCCCCATCACCATTGACATTCTTCGTCGACTCTGTGCATCACTGGACGACAACAAGCTCTCCGACGTCGTCTTTCGGGCCTCAATCACCCTCGCCTTTGCCGGCTTCCTGCGCTGCGGCGAGTTCACGGCGGATCACGTGGCATCCTTCAATCCGGCTGTCCATCTCTCCCGCGGAAGCGTTCAATTCCTCCCCTCTGACGACACACCCTCTCATATGATCCTGTCCCTGGCAGCCTCAAAAACGGACCCCTTCCGGAAGGGTGTGTCCATCTTGATCGCAGCAGTCCCCGGCGCAGTTACCTGTCCGGTCGCCGCTCTCCGCCGCCTTTTCGCATTATGCCCCCATTCCCATTCCTCACCATTGTTTCCTTCCCCAGATGGCTCTCCTGGCCCCCTAGTGCGCAGTCAATTCGTCGCTCAGCTCAAGGCACACCTCTCGAGCATAGGGCTTGCCAGTTCCGACTACTCGGGCCACAGCTTCCGCCGCGGAGCCGCGACGTCAGCGGCCGCGGTCGGGTACGCTGATCACGAAATCCAGCAGCTGGGCCGCTGGCGCAGCGACGCTTACAAGCTGTACATCGATGTCCCGCGCGACCGCATTCTTCACCTTTCAGCACGCCTCCATTGGGCCGATCCTCCTCCTCAGCCTTTCGAGCCTCCGTCTCTCCCCTTCGTCCCCTCCTTGGCTTGAGCTCGGCCCGGCTTCGAGTCCCGCCATCCGCGCGACTCGCCGGCGCCCTGCGAGAGAGCGGTGGCGACACGAAATGCCACTCAGCTTTCGTTCGCCCAAACTCGCGCGTGCGTGCATAGATGTTTAGGACAATTAGTTGTCATGGGTCTATGCGTAGCGCGCGAGTTTCCGCGGCTCCGCCCAAGCGCTGGCTTGGGCCTCCATCCTTCAAGTAGCTCTTTGGCTCTCCCGAGGCTCGCGCTTTGACGCCGTCGTCGCGCTTTGTGCTCTTGCCTTTCGGGCTCCGGATGCCAGGGCGCGGCGCATGGCGCGGGCGCATGGACATTGGACATTATAGTGAGGACTCGTAGTATATAGTCTCCGCGGTCGTACTCCCCCTCTCCTCACCTCGTCTCTCACCCGCGTGCTCGCAAGGTAGATTTCACCTACATTAGTTTCCCTCCTCGTCTCTCACCCGCGTGCTCGCAAGTCCCGTCGACTTCGAGTACTTTCTGTTTTTTCGCCCCACCCTTCCGCATTCCCTGTTTCATGTCTCTTTCTTTGTTGCTCCGTCTCCTGTATGTACACTCGCCTCCGCCGGCTTGAGCTCGGCCCGGCTTCGAGTCCCGCCATCCGCGCGACTCGCCGGCGCCCTGCGAGAGAGCGGTGGCGACACGAAATGCCACTCAGCTTTCGTTCGCCCAAACTCGCGCGTGCGTGCATAGAGCAGCTACCACTAGGCCATAGGCTGTAGGCGCCAGGAACCTGGTTGTGCCTCGCTCGGCTAACTCCGCTATCACCCAGAAAGGCAACTCGAACCTAGTTGGCGACTCAGAAATATGGAGTCGTCGATGTTCCGTTGGGGAAATGCTCAAGTTTTATAAGTACGTCTTACTCTTGAAACCGAGTAGTAGCTGCAGTGGCCATGCTAGCTTGCGTTGACGCCCAAAGAAGTCACATGAACAATATTCATAAATATCAACAATCTGAGCCGTACACCCTCGCACAGCGTCGCACTGATCCTACAGCATATTACACAACGATATAAAAACAGAAAGTGTAGAGAAGGAGTCGCACACGCACGAGCACCGTTAACCGCGTGACGTGTCCTCATATCCCCGGTCATCTCCACCAGTCTAAATGGACCTGACCGACGACGCCTCCAAAATAAAAATGTGACCATCGGAAATGGAGCACGGTCATACACAGCCCTACTAGTAGTCACGGCTGCGCTTGTTAAGCCACTCAAAACGTGCCTCGCGGACGCGCCCAATCGGGGCCCGTCCCCAGACGGTAGGCACGTAGGAGCGATCCCGGGTCGGCCACCCAGAAGTAGTGCTGATCCTGGGCCAGTGAACGATGGTCGCGTCCCCCACAACCTCCGTCACAACTGCGTCGGCTACATTGTCCGCAACAGCGGGTACAGGGACGACGGGAATTTTGGTGGGCGAGCTGGCCGTCTCGGCAGGTGTGGTTGGGATGGCGGTTGGAGCGTGGTCAAAGGTCACGGACGGTGGCGACGGCGGCGAAGAGTTGATCGTCGTGGTAACCGTCGTAGTCTCGCCCTGACTGTTCGTCGTCGTGACCGTTGTGTCATAGCGCTCCGCCAAAGGGATTGCATTGCCTGTGCGGCGGAGACAGCAAGGAGAACGTCAGCGTCGGCATGATATGTTGAGTCGCAGACGGGGACGTACAATTAACAGCAACGAGCGCAACAATAACGAGGCTGAATAGGTGCAGCATGGTGGATTTGACTAGCGTCCGTAGAGTTCGACAATGAGGGGTGTAGGGGGTAATGGAACGGAGCAAGATGCAGCGGGAGGAATGAGGTAGAACCTGAGCGTGTTCAGTACGACTTAATGGAGGGCCGCTGCACAGCCTGGTGCCCCGTACTGAGAGAGCACCCTGCGCCGGGCCACTCTGCACAAAAAATCCTGGCGTTCAGGGGTATTGGGATTGCTCCCACGCACCACCATCAAGGCTACGCAGTACAAACACACTAAGCCGGAGGTAGGGGCCGCGTGCCTCGAGATTCGGGCACCTTATAGTTAACGTCCAAAGCAATCGCTCCATGATAGCCGAAGTTGAGCAGATATCTGCGCTGGAAAGATTGTCCAGACAGGCCCGTTGCGCCTGAGAAATAGCAAGGACATAGAGGGTGTGAAAGAGGTTCGGACACGAGCTACTCGGTCTCAGAGGATGTCGGCGAGCGCGACCTCCGACTACCCACAATCTTGGGGGTAGTCTTGCTCGGGTGCATGGGACGTTCAGTGGAACTTTTGATATGGCAAATACTGGGGTCGGGTTTCCTACGAGGCAATTACACTTCCAACGGGGCTCGGGCAAGTGGCCCCACCGTGGCATATTCAGCACTAGTGCGACATAGATCATGGAAATCAGCGGCACTGCCGAACTGGGCACGATGACGGACACTGAAGAGTTTTTTTACCTGCGTAGCGGCGGCATGCTCGATTTCGCTGTACCAATCGCGATGGGCCTACGGTCAGACTGAGAGAGCGGCGGTAAAGTGATACACACTCCCAAGTCCACGTACGCTTGAGTTTCCGGGTCGGACGTCACCCGACTGGCAACCACCATACACAATTGGCGAAGTTGCACAGTTTGGTCCAGCGTGATGCCCGCCGACGGCGGCGGAGGTGACATAAGTACTGACATTCTTCACTACCGCGTGCGGTGTATACAGTTCACTTGCGGCTGACTTGCGTATTGCTCGTTACGCTCAGTAGCCTACGTCTTGCAGCGTCAGTCATCAACACATTTCCCCATGAACGTTGCAAATTAGTTGAACTCGTTCCGATCAGACATTGCAAAATGCTCGCCACCTAGGTCTGCCATGTTTCATATAGGGGAGTCGTTATATACTTGAGGCAAGTCCAGAAAAAGGTCTCAAAAGTCGAGCATCTGTTACGGACGAGACGGCCGCCATCAGACAGAGTACTAGTTAGGGCTGTCGGCACCGTGAAGTTCGGCTGATTCCGATGCTACCCAAAAGGGGAATAGGACGTGGTTGGAGGAACTATCGGTGCACTGCAACTTCGAGAGTCCGGTCAGTTCGGTTCCTGCAGTAACGGAGGACCCCTGGTAATCCACCCAAATCCCTGAGGCCGAATCCGGACGCTTTTTGCATTTTTGAAAGCCTTAGGCCTCATCCAATCCGGAAAATTTGGCAGCTTTTCCTCCAGACGCCCCATCCAATGGCCCGGACATCGCGAGGTCGCAAAGGAAAGGCCTAATCTAGGATATAGTGCGGCCCGGACATTGATATCGCGGCAGCGCGGCACGCGGCGATGGTGACTCGAAGGAGTCTGCGACCCCATCAATCTGGAGTGATAGTGGTCCTATTTCTCTGTGGCAGTACCCGATAACTCGCTGTAATCATTGCAAGCAGAAGCGCGCTTACCTTGGTATATACCGTTCCGCCTCCCGGCAGAGTGCACGTTGAGCCAAGACAAGCTCATGCTCATGGTTGACGCTGCTGGGTTTGATACCTTCACACAGCTGTCCTCTTCACTCACACGCATCACAAAGGTCGTGAAGCTTCTCACCGAGGCACGTCGGAAGGCGGCAGGGAGGAAAGATGATGAGGAGGAGTAGGCTACTGGGCGACCCTGTGTATTTAGTATCACCAGTTCATTGCATCACCGTATCGGGTCCGATTTCGTGTCTGTATGTGCTATGTGAACTTACATGGTGATATCTGTGTTTAAGATGCTTTCTGAGTGTCCTCCTGACCAAAATGGCGCAAAGTGAGGCCTAATCCTCTTGAACCGGACTGAACGCGGACAATAACACCCCTGATGAGAGAGCCCGGACATATTTTGGTTTGATTGGCCATATGCCTGATCTAATCCGGAAGAAAACATCTATTTTCCAGGCCTGATCCTTCGGACAGACATGCCCATTTTTTTATGTATCGGATCAGGGATTTGGGAGGGTTACCAGGGGTCCTAGTAACGGGTGCTGGCACTTAGCAGTCGGCCCTGCACAGCCTTGGCAAGGAGAACGGTGTTGTGCATCGTCATTATGTTGGGAATTCACCGGACTGCGGCAACTATATGATCCCACAAACCCTGGTAGGCATCAGCTCAGTCTCACGACGGTCACGCCCCATATGTTTTCGACAGACCTCTGATTCCACTTAGCAGGAAAAGGTTTCGTGAACCCGCTATCCAAGAGCCTTGTCGTGAGATACGGAAGCAAGGTTGTGATGCGCATGTGCCTGAGGATGTTGCTCATGAGACACGGCGGGATGACGATACCTGGGTAGCCGATGCCATCAACGACCAGCACTGCGACTCTCAGCGTTGCTCGGGTTACCAGCTCGTCCACTTCTCAACTGTTCTAAATAGAGAAGCGAGCCTAACAAGCATGGGTGGAGAAGCACGCCGCCAGTGATTGATTGGTACGTTGCGCGTGCCGCGCGATCTGAGGTGAGCGTTGCGCGGCTACACACGGCGAATTACCTCGTCCTAAACTCCACCGTTGCTGCAACGGCCTCATCTTTCTGACACGGGTGCTTCGTTACAAGTCGCCTCCACTTGGCGCAGTATCAGCAGCGGCTCCCGTTGGACTGCACTGCACCGCTACGCGCGCTCAAAAAACGTACGACCAGCAGGTTAGCCGAAACGGACTTCCACCTACCGTACACCTAAACCGCTGTTCTGTTCCTCAGGAACACGGACACGCAAGTTGTCGCCCTTCTTCTCACCACTCCTATCGTCAACGCTCGCCGAGGGGAAGGCAGGACCACAGATCGTTGCACAACTCTCCCTCCGGTTTGATCGCTGCGCGGTTTGATCTTCAGGCCTAGTTCCAGCGCCAAAGTACAGTAGTCTTTCAGCGGCATGGCAGCATTCTATTCCATCATACTGGGTAGTATGATGCACTTGGACACCGGTGACGCTCATGGACATGAGCGGAGGCGACGGTAGGCTACTATACCGAGCCAGGATCGTTCGCAACAATCAGTACCACAGTATGTTCCAAAGCGTCCAGCGAGACAGACGCAGCTGACCTCCCGAGTACAGCGACGGGTCACTCCAAGGTCGATGCGGACGCTCAGGATTCCCAGGTGACTTCGCGCCGGACGCACTCTCCGAGTCTTGACTAGAACCATTACTATGCCTGCTGCCAAAAGTTGGTTGCAGGTTTGGCTTGTTGAACCTCGACAACCGGGTACTCAACTTTGCCGCCTTGCGCCGCGGCGTCCATGTCCTCGCTAATCTCGACCTTGTCCGCAGTCGTTCGACGAGAAGGCTGATCATCACCAGCGACGGCGGCGACGCGAAATTCGCCGTGAGTTTCTGTGAAGCGTTGCGCGCTCCGACATGAGCGACCGACCGAGCGAAAGGCCATGACACATCTTTTCAGCAAATGCTCCGTGATTACCCGCCACCGCCTGCCATCCCCATGAAATGTGCCCTACATTGCGATCAGGGGCATGGTCAGCAGTCCAGCAATCCGGTGAGCCGGCTGCCACCCGCGATGCGAGTGTCAAGGACTCCCCTCCAACATCAGATGTCGATGTGCTCCGCGGTACCCGAGCCTATCATTCCATGGACCCCAGGCACTGATGGACGTTTCCTTCAGGTCGAACGGATGAGAATGCCGCAAACAGGGGTACGCAGCAGTTTCGATGACATGTTTTCTCATGTTGAGACCCTGTTCACTGGCATTGGTGAGATGACGCTGCGTGCCGGATAGAGCCGTGAGCGTATATAACAGCTCGCCAGTGTTCAAGGTGGCATTTTCATTGTGCGTGCTGACGCTGACATAGTTCGAGCCAGAATTGGAGGTCCATGATGCTGTAGATATGCTTACCTTCTTACATAGTACACTAACATTGCGGCCCGTCCTGTTGCATGAACACTTCGCACATTAAGTGGATCTTGCATCAAACGGTGCCGAACCATAACCAGCGTCGGTGTGGATATCTCTCGTGCTCGAGTGTGGTATGACGAGTTGGCAGTCTGTCCGTGCATGAGATGGGCAAGCTTGACACTCGTACCGGTTGGTGAATTAGTTCAGTTTGCGTTCGGGTTGGTTCAGCTGCAGAGGGGCGGACGAACCAGGGGAGGCCAATCGGAGCCGGCGGATTCCGCGCGAGCATAGACGCCGGCGGGTTCCGTTCGCGGCCGGGGCGGGAGGGTTGAAGGTCGTCAACGCCGTCGTCCTCGTCCTCGTCTGGCACTGTCTCTGTCTGCTTGCGCACGGAAATGAGTCTCTCGTCGTTTTTCTCCTCGTTCCTCTCTGTCGCTCACGCTGACGCTCCTGAGGAGAAGGAGGAGGTGAAAGAGGAGCCCGCCCAGGAGGAGGAGCCCCAGGAAGAGGAGGCTGAGGAGGAAGAGCCCGAGGACGTGCGTGCCGCATCCTCCTTGTCTTCCACGTCGGGCACACTGACGCATATAACGATTCCGATAGCCTCTTCCCGCTCTTCAGGAGGAGTGTGAACAGTCCGCCAAGTGCGCGCCGCTTCTGCAGCACTTCCAGCACTGCGAAGAGAAGGTGAACGCTGGCGAAGGCTTCAAGGGCGAGGATTGCATCGAGGAATTGTGAGTACATCTCTCTACAACCGGACATACTTGGCTGCTGCTTACGTTGTTGTACAGCTGTAAGTTGTTGCGTATGCGAACTGGGCAGTTTACTGACGTTGCAAACTCGCCCTACCATGTTGACTAGACCAGTGCGTATAGTTCTATGCAGCGCCTTCTGACAGTCCAGCTAACTTTGCTACCCTGCAGCCTTATGCACTGCGTCAACGTATGTCAATGCGGGTCGTGCTAGCTGTCACTGCACTCACTATACATGTCACCAACAGGGCTGCGTTGCGCCAAAACTCTTCACCAAGCTCAAGTAGGAGAGACCCCCTAGCGTAGACAATACAGGTGAGCCTAGTGCTTTCATTGGATCTGCACACATCTCATCGCCTGTCCGCAGCTTAGAGTAGTCTCAGACGTACCACACGTCGTGATCATAATGAGACCTTGACCCCTTTCTGCGAATGATTTTCCTACACGCTCCATGGCGTCAATATTACGGTACGACTTCTCAGATTGCTCCAACCGGTCGGGCAACAGCAACGCGTCAGATGTGCCTACGACACGCCAAGGCAAGCATATGTTGTAATATATCGTGCTACGCACATGGGTCGCCGTCTGGTGAAGTCTTGCTCTGGCGGTCTAGCTGCTCATACCCTCCGCGGCGGAGGGCATGGTCCAACAAGGATAGCCCTCTGGCGGTATCCTTCCGATTGGGATACTCTTTGCTGCCACTCATTCCCGGCTTGCTCCTTGCTGTTGCTTGAGGCCGTCGACCGACCGCTGGTCGCACGAATATCGCTAGCAGGTCCAGTGTGTTCTGTTGCCATCCCGCCAGCTCTACCCCTGTCGACGCCATATGCTAGCCCCGCTTCCCGCCCACCGATGTATACAGTATCGTCATTCGCATTATCGCATGTCAATACTTTTCTTCGCGAGCTCCTCCATCCATCAGCACAGGCGGACCGTGTTGATCAGCAGGACGTCCTACGCGGTGGATTCGCGCGGTCGCCCTCGGCACCCATGCGGGGGAAAACAGTCTAGGTTAACATGGCCGAACCCATGAGCCATATACCCGGCCACACTGAAGTGTTGACATCACTATGCTTGTTGGCAATGGTCCAAGTAGGTAGAATTCACCTTGCCGCTGCGAGGTGAGTATCTGCGGACAGTCTCAAGTGACAAGGTCTGACTGGCGCGTCTTCGATATGGCTCGCGTTCTACACAATCGGAATTGCATTCCACACGCCGGTAGTAGGAACAACGAAGGCGCGAACACCTGGGGGTGGTCGAGATCGAAACTCATCAGGTTCGAATCACACGACCGTCCCTGCTACTCCGCGCGCTCTCTGCCCCTGGCCTGAACAGATCCCATGATGAACGGATATCGATCCTATCCCTCGAACGTCCCGCCGCTCTGGACTTCCGATGGACGCTAGCAGCGCGGCTCCGGATGTCTGTGGTCACACAGCCAAACCAACGGTGAGAAGTTAAGTATAACCATCATGGAGCACTTTCCCGAGACCATTGGGCTCGTATCCGCATTTTCACGCAGGGGGGTGTGCCCACAGACGCTTATCGTGGACGTCGACCCCAGGAGTGAAAAGTCTCAGACGAGAACTTCATACGCAGTACGTTTGGATGAACGCATGCAAGCTAGTGGTGTAGAGGTGCGTGGCCTGTGACTCGTTCACTATGGAAATCTACCTCTGCTGGGACTCGGGCCCCAGCTCGCCGATCATCTGCACGGCTGTCTGCCCTCCGTTCCCAAGCTGTCGTCATGTGTGCCTCGCTCTGGAGTGAGCACGCACGGTCAGTCGGCGCTGAGGCTGAAGAGGTCCGACTGGAAGACCACCTACGAAGCGGACATTGCGCTTTCTGCTGTATGGCCAGGAGTTGGATCCAAGGATGAAATGTCGTTCGAGGCCGTGAAATGAACAGATTCCGTGCGGAATCAGGATACTGCATTCGGGGAGACAGGGCTGCCAGTGTGGCGAGGGATCAAAAGACGGCCCCCGGAGTGCTACTTATAGCCGTATGTGTTCGGCTGTATCCGAGGGTATCCAATAAGGCAAGAGGAACTAGGTTAGCACGCAACATCAAAGTTCCGAGCAGCGTGGCTCCGTCCTGAGATGGTAAGTAGTCAAGAAGAGATCCTACTACCCCGGGTAACGCTGTCTTCACAGACACCTGTGTGTAACCTCACAGAAATTGCCTGCCAAGTGTGTCGACACTCCTCGTGAACTGATCTGCGACCTCCCACCGCTACACGGGTGCAGACTCTTGTCCTGAACGGGCGTGTCTTCAAGCCTCCGGTACGACGCCAACTCACACGCCGGTGTTCAAGTCTGATTTTTCTCACGAAGTTGTGTCGAGGCTCAAAACATGGTGAACAATCTCACGTATGTTGCGACGTAGTGGGTTCGAGGGGCTTCATCACGCCGTGCCAACCTAGCACGTCCTGATGAAGAGCCCAGACCCAACAAACGAGGTTCCCATAAAAGTCCTCCAGTTCATCCCACTGATACACATACTTCCAAATTCCAGCTCCACAAATCCTGCGTACCTAGTGATCGTCGTGGCGACTCGCGTACCTGTACGACCCATGAGGCCATGTCCCTCTGCAGTCGGATAGCATCATCTCGTCCACTTGCTAGCCATGTGCTGTCGTGAGAAGTGCAACAATTCGTGCTGTTGACAGAGCATGAGGGGCAGCTCGTCGCACTGTCCTGTGTAATCTGCATAACCGGTGAGTCACACGAGTGCTGCGGTATAAGTAGAGACAGTGTGCACCGATACTCCTCCATCCTCGTCAACCACAGCAGCATCCGACGAATCCTCCACACCACAGTGTCATACCCCTTCGTGCCTCTACAAACACCATGGTCAGCTTATTCAGCATCGTTGTCGCCGCCCTCACCGCCAGTAGCGGTACGTACCTCCACTGTTCTCAGCTGCGGTGGGCCTGTCTGATCGCGGCGACATAGCGTTCGCTGTCCCCATCGACCACGAAACCGTTGCACCCCAGAGCGCAACTGACGTCCTCGGCCACTCCCACCGCCGTATCGACACCGTTGCGCCGGTAGCCGCGGACGTGATCGGACACTCCCACTACGTTTACGATGCCGCGGCTGTGATACCTCGCTCGGTCACCGGCCACTCCCACCGCCTCAATGCCGAGACCGACTCCGTGTATGGCAACGCCGTCCAAACCGAGACAGTCCAGGGCAGGGCAGTCCCTGCCGCCTTCGTGAACTGAGGCGCTGACGCTGTCCGTGTACAAATGCAGCTTGTAGAGGCGTACTCTGCTACGATCTCGTCTTGCGGGAATTGTTGTGAGTCGACATGTGTAGAGTTCTCCGTACTGGACAATCTGACTCCTTGATCAGACTGCTTGTGAAGCGGGCAATGGCTGCTTCGTCGCCTGTACCATGGTCAGTCCGGCCAATTGTCTGTTGGTAGTTTCAGCTCCATGTAGATCAAATTTCGGGGTATTTATTGAAATATTGTATCTGTTTTGGGGAAACCCCTTCAAGGGGTGACCTACTTATGTCCTCCCAGCGTCCCAGTAGCCCTCATGTCGGCGAGAAATGATGAGGGTGACCGACACACATCACAGAGATAGCTGGAGCACAAGGCTCTCTCGCCGCCGCTTGAGCGATGGTGTTGAGCGCATTGGAAGAGCACATCCTCCAGTGGACTCATGAGCAGCCGCGCATATACTGTAACGTGACGCCTCCGACTCCGAGTCGATCAAGGCACCGTTCGATAACAGTGTTCGGCAAATCCCGTGAGAACAAAAAAGGCAGGTGACGAGGTTAGCAATAATCCCGTAAAGCCAAGGGACAACCACTATGGCCGCCACCGCCGACGCGAGGCCTTCGTTGAATGAGCCTTGTCTCAATATCAGTACCGGTTTCGGCACTATTGACACCTTCGTAAACCGGCCTTGACAGTGTGTTGCTCCGCCTGGCATTTTCCGAGGCGGGGGCCGGCGGTCTGCACCAGTGCTCGGCTAATGTGGTGCGTCATCCCGATGGGACAATGATCCCACATACAATAATCGCACTGCTGCAACTGGTATATATGCACAGTAAGACTGTATCAAATACTCTGTGCACAATGAGCGTGAGTCTTGATATTATTCATAACACAGGGAAGTCTCGTTACGGTCCTGCCAGTGGCAGAGCAGACAGTGCGTAGTCTAAACGCAACAGCGCAAATTCTGCACAAGCTGCCAGAAATGTTTTTACGTATACGCTACTGCAGCGACATTGCAGTATTCCGCATCAAATCTGTGTTTGATGGTTGACAACGTCGGGTATCTGGTTGGGGTACCTGGTCGAATGGACAGGACTAAGGCCTCTTCAGTCAGAATCAGCTCGTGCACGGACTGGACGGTGATTATTTGCCGCAGATACGCCCTTTGGAAATCTCCTACTAGCAGTGTGTGATCTGAGGACCCGGGATGACGAGGACTCGGCAGACCAAGGTGCGGTATAAAGACGATATCGGCGGAAGGCCTTCAACACCAATCGTCGTTCCTCACATATCTTGCTCGACGACTTGGGCATTCAACAGAATCTCACACATCCTCTCGCCGAACTCCTTGGTTCCTCAAGCAACGTGATGGTCAACTTCAATGTCTTCACCTTCGCCGTCGTCGTGCTCGCGGCCTGCAATGGCATGTATCGTTCGCAATTGCAGGCATAATGGATCTATCTCATTGTAGCCACACAGCACTTGCTAAACCCGTCGACCAGGACCAGAATGCGCCGCTTGAGGCGCGAGATTGCTGCGTCGGCCATACACACGACGGGCGCAGAGCCTACCAGACATCCGCTGCGGAGCTTCGTGCCGTTCAAAGCATCACGGCTGGGGGCAGGGCCCTTCCTACGAACACTCCGAAGTAGAACAAGGGCATTGTCCGTGCCGATACATCCCGTGCAGGAGCCGGCGGTGGTATGATCTTCGTGACATGAAGTCGGTAAGTGCACGTCTACGCATAGTTGTCTACACCGAACCTCTGAGTTGACAGTCAACACTCTCTACAGAACGATCAATGGCCACAATGATACCTGCAGGGCAGAGTATAGTGCAATGTCTTGACCAATGTCTGTTGTGAAGCAATATGTGTAGACAACCTGTAACCTGTAACGAGACTGTGACACCACGCCCGTTAGCGCATCGTCCCGGTTGTGCTCCCTCCTCAGAGTCATCCGGTAGCAGAGTGGATAGGGCAGGTCGGCGAACAGCACGCAAATGCCTTCACGAATCCAGCTACAACGTGATGCGTTTGAGCACTCGAGAGCCCAACTGGGACTTACAGTGACCACTACTCAATCCGGTTGTTCAGCGTCCAGGGCGTTGGAGACCAAACGAACAAGCCATGAACAGATCAGGATCGAGTCCTATCCGGCCAAGGAGAAGCCAGTGGGTTTGCCGATCCAGAAATGTGAACGGCCCTTCCTGCCGCGAGGAAGATCGGGTGAGCAGCAAGCCAGACATGTCTGTCGCGAACGGGGTCGACGTCTGCCAAAAGGTGACTACATACCACTCACCACATACGAATCCGTGGCGTTCCAGCCACTCGTGCAACTTCAAGTCCAGCCGCCCCATGGCCCTGTGCTGCACACATCTGACCGCACGATCCGCACCAACGAAAGCCTCAGTCGACAACGGCGGATGTGCCCTTGACGTGGGACCAACATTCGAGAGTGTTGTACTTGAGCGGTGATGGTACATAGCCCGTGTGAACGATACGGGCAATCACACGTACTTGCATGTCTGATCGATACCTGACCACGCCTGAAGCTGACAACGCTCCGAACACGCAAGAGTTCGTGGCGTCTAAGTTGGTATGCGTGGACACTGTAATACATCAGGAGCACATCCACGATAGCAGATAGCAAGCAGCACACGGCGACGCCTCCAGGCCCGGGGCCTAATCGTACCACCGCTCTCGGAGCCGCTTGCGCGCGACCATGGGCTTGACGACGACGAGCGCAAGCGCGAGCCCGCCGATGGTAAATACCAGCTGGGCCTTGTTGAAGCTCTCGCTAAGCACGTCGAACGTGCCCGATGGCGCGACGCGCGTCGCGAACAGATCCAGGCCATGCGCGAACACCAGCGACGTCGACTCGAGCAGCGCGGGCGAAGTCACAATCCGCCGCGTCTTCGCGACCTAGATGCAAGTCGTGTTAGCGAGAGTTATCGCCAACGAGAGCCGAGGGAAGATGGGGTATGCATGAGCAGAGGGGGGAGGCGATCTGGGGACACGATTGAGAGGACATGGACTGACCTGGTACCGGTGCGAGAGCACTCGTTTGGGATCATCAGGGATAATCGGATCGTACTGAATCAGCCATTCTTCGGCGTCTTGAGCAGTCGGCTTGTGTTTCGGCCTCCGGGGATCCAGGAATCTGCGGGGGAACGATTGGATTTGGCCATTCTCGTTAGCGACTGCGGCGATATCGGCCAGGAACGCTGCGGTCAGTGGCTGTCATACAAGTATGCAATGGGGAGCTCACCAATAATATCCTTGATGGTGATGCCGTAGCTCGTCGACGTGGGTGAGAGCGTTGTGATTCCGCGCGGAAAGACGTAGGCTTGTTCGTAGACGCTTACAGCAGTCGTTTCGTTGGAGAGCGAGGACAAATCAGAGCTAGGTCATCGAAGTAGTCAGCAAGGATCCGCGACTCCTAAGCGATGTATACCACTCACCTCAGAATCTTCTCATCAACACCGTGGCCCTCGTACAGCTCGACGGAAACGACACGGTAGTTCTTCGCCTGCTCAGGCGCCAGCTCGCTGTCGTAATAGTGGTAAAGGAGCCAATTCTCAACGAGCGTCGCCTTCACGTCGCAGGCGCCATTAACCGAAGGAAGCACGGCGTGGTAAATTATCGTGCCCTTGACGCCGTCAATGAGGTACACCCCACATGTTGCCGCACCCGGCGCGCGGGCGTTCCCCGCGGGGCCAGTGATCACGCCGACAAGGTTCGGATTGAGGTATTTGTAAAGCGTTGTGCGGTTGCCGAGCACCTTCCCGGGCGAAGCGACGGGGTCGCGCGGGCGCGCAAAGACCGCACGGATGTCTTCACTCGGCGGGAACGGTAGCGTCCATGTCGAGTATGCAATGTGGCGGCCAGTGAACTCAACTTGGGCCGGGATCTGGTGGCCCGAGAGGCGGCGCTGGCCAGGAGGGCCCGACTTCAGTGGAATGCGGAGCGTTGGGAGAACCTCCGCGAATGCGCGTGCGACGTCGTCTGATTCGGGATAGAGGTGCACCTGCAGAAACTCGTCAAAGAGCACAACAGCGCGTGCGGCGGGGGTGTCCAGCAGGAACGCCTCTACCACCGGACCGGACACAGCGTCTTTGCCCTGTAGAACGTCACCGGCAGACGACTCGCCTCGCGCATCCTCGCCGGTCAGAGCATCTACGTGGAACAGCACGGTGTCGACGAGACCCTGCGCGGGAATCGCCAGCGGGGATTAGCCGGGCTACGAGCAAAGGGCGGTGAAATGAACGTACGTTGTTCGCTTTGCGCTGGGTGACCAGCACGACCTGCGGCGTGTCGCCATCGTTGACCGTCCGTGTGACGAACAATTTTGCAGGGATGACCTGACCGCCCACTTTTGCCGCCCACCCCAGACCGAACAGACGGCTCCATAGGATATCCCCATTTGCTGAGTCGATGCCGTACACCTTGCCATGGGGGGTCGCGGCGACTATGACTTTGCGGAAGCCGAATGTGTCCCGCGAAAGCGGCTCGGAAGCGTTGGCCGACGGCGCGACAGAGGCGCTAACCGATGCATACGAGCCCGTTACGAATCGGCGCACAAAGTTCACTGCGTACTGCGGGAAATCCTACGGAGAACGTTAGACCACCGGCAGTGCGGCAGTGTTTCATGTGGTGGCGCTCTGCGTACCTGCGCGTCAGAAAGTTGACGACGGAGACGGGACACGAAGGTCTCCTGCTCAACGCCGACGTGGGAGGTTATCTTCCGTTCAGGCAGTTCGACGAGCTCGGTGACGTTGATGTCTGCCAAGCCTTCTTCGCGCGTCCACTGCAGCTGGTCTTGCTGCCACAGTTGGACCGCGCCAGTAGAAGTCGTCAAGAACAGCCGCGCAAGTACTCGGTATGGCTCCGGGTTTGCAGCATCGACGGCAACCTACAACACGTTGAGCAAAAGACCGGAGTACCAATGGAAGCTAGGCTCGTACATGGGAGATTATGCCGTGCTCCATTGTCTTAAACGGGAACGTGAAGCCCGTAACGAGGCCCTTGCCCTGGGCGAGATGCGACGCGAAGACATGCGCAGAAGCCATCTGGCAGGGCGTCAGCGTAATCACTGTCGACAGGCAATGCGATGCGCACCTTCATCGAGTGCAACCAGAAGACCCGAGCGATATACGGATAGCCATCCACGTCTAGACCGCCGGCATACAGCGAATCGGTGCGTGAAGGTGCAGAAGCCTGTGAGACGCAGTCAAACACGGCGTCTTTGCAACCGAACACACGGTGCTCACCGAGTCGGAGTACTCCCAGATTACCTTCAAGCCCTCGGAGCCAAGTCTAATTACGCGACCAGAACCATCGCTCTGAACAGCAACGAACTGGCCGAATTCGGACACGCCGACATCTTCGATGGACTTCACTGCCCCCTTGAGCGCGGCTGCCTTTCCCTTGAGGCTCGGCGTTATGGGAAAGTACTTGATAACCCCGTCCTCCAACCAGACAATATGGGGGTTCACTTCCGTCACCTTAGCATCACGTAGGACAATGACGTCCGAGAGCGCCGTTGTAATGCTGGAAGGTATACCACCACTCTCAATGAGTTCGCCGGTGGCGGCGGAGATAGAGGTGATATGCAAAGTATAGGAAGCAAAGGACTTTGAGAGCCCGATGAGGTAAACCGTCGAGGGTGTCGACAGAATCCTCGAGTAGACGACGAGAGATCTGCAGGTCCGGGGATCAGCATCCTAAACTGATGCAGCGCGTGTTTCATGACAGTGGTCATGGACGACACCGGGAAGACTTTGGGTGCCAGGAGGAAACCTACGTTTGGTCAGGCGCGCTCCAACCCCATCTCACATCGCCGGTGTTCCTATCCACGTTGCGGAGCGTGTGGCCGTTCGTAAGCACGTATAGATCGCTGGCATGCTCTCCCTCTCCAAACGCGACGGCTGCGCCTAGCGTGGTCGGTTCAAAGAGACGGCCTGTTTCTGAACTGTGTAAACGCTGTTCGAGGAGGAGGTCGCCTTGCGTCACGTCGAACAAGCGAAGGTAGGCACCCCCGACGCCGGACAGAGTAGCAACGACTGGCATTGACCAGCTCAGCATCACACGTATTGTTACACAGCAGGTATGTAACATACCATCGTTGTATTTCGAAAATAATACGACGTGGTCGTCATCGTCGAAGATATACCTCCATTCTATCCTTGACCTAGTTGGTTGAAGTGTCCCAGAAAGACAAGTGAGCGCATATACTCACCCAGAGAACCGTTTGCGGGATTCAGAGCAGCAAGGACATTGCTCTCGGTCGTCACCAGGATGTTGCTACGAGTCGAGCCACCAGATAACTCTCTCCTGTGGAATTTCGGAGCAGTCGAGGATGAGTGGGTGAGAGGAACGCCAGCAAGGGGTTTGTGCCAGTCTATCACGCCGGCCTCCGAGGCGTGTAGAGCGTATGTGCATACAGCCCAGCAAAGAAAGAGAAACAGCCTCATGGAGGCCTATCGGAGCGATCCCGGTTGTCGTGAGGCCGGTCGTCGTGGTAGTGAATGAGAAAGTCGCGGTATGACAGTTGCTCGCCATGCGCCACGGCCTCAAGAGCGCGACGCGGTGCGAGGAGGAGACGCGCGTTGTTGGCGCTTGTGCTTCAATCACCACCACCACCCTCCTGATTGTTCATGCGTCTGCAGTTCAAATCACTCGCACCGTCTGCCTTGGATCCCCAGACTTGCAGTTAGGATCAGGATGGAGCTGTCTATCGCGGATACATTTGCCTTGCGACACTGTGCGCAACCCTGAGCTTACCCAGCCTCGCATGTTACATCACAGAGTGAGCAGTTGCTCTCAAATGAGCGTGGATGGGCCCTATGCCGTTCTGCTGAAAACTTGGGAAACTGGGAACGCACAAGCAGGCCAGTGCATTTGATACCGTCAGCGGCCATATGCGTACTGATGTCGACACTTGTAGTGCTCGATGCAGAACTTGGCGGCCCGCACAGAGGTATCTAGCGCGCGACTGCCGACCTTGACTCTGTGTAGTCGGGTGACAGGTCCGCCTTCGACGTCTTCCAGTCCGAAACAGCCAGCCAATCCTCGTCCGACGCCTGGCCTTTGCGTTCAGATAGACTAACATGCACAATACCTCGTGATTGGACTGCCAGCGCACGTTCGATAATGCTTAGATGGTATAAGATCATGACGCCCGCCCTGATGCCCCGAGGCCTCTTCGCATACCCGCCATGGCGAACAGCTTGTGGCATTGGGTGCTCCAGATCCCGGCAGTGCTTTGTTTGTCAGTCGACCTTGCTCTTAGCGACACTGGAAGCATTGCATCGGAAAACGGTGTCTATTCCTCATCTATGACGCCGGCCAATCTTCCATGGAACACCTACAACTACTGCAACGCGCCGCATGTGAACCCTGCGCACTATTACCGGCCAACTAACGCGTCTCACGCGAGGCTAGTTTATCTCAACAGTGTCATTCGTCATCACAAGGTGAGTGCAACAGACCTTGTCCCTGCATGCTATAGTTCAATTAGAATTTCTACAGAGAACGCCGGATAACATATACCCCAATGAGAATGAACTGAACGCCGTGCCTTGGGATTGTGCGGACTTCAAGCAGTACAGCTATGGCTGTGGAGGCGCTCGCGTCTTTCATGAGACGGTCAACCCTCCTTGGCACCCGTTCCTGGAGCAAATCTGGAACGGAACCTGCGACGAAGGTCAGCTCACGAAGGGTGGTCTCGAAGACGCTATCCTGCACGGACAGGTAGGGACACGTGTATCAAGGTCCAGGAGCTTGTTTTACGCAACAGCATCAGGACTTCTGGTCAGTCTACAGCCGCGAATTGGGTTTCCTCAAGTCTGTGAACGAACGCGATATTTTCATACGAACGTCTACCGAAACTAGGACGTTCCAGGTCGCAAGCGGCCTCCTGGTCGGAATGGACCCTAGGATGGCTACCAAGTCATTTCCGGTTACAACACAACCATCCCCGGTTAGCTGGTCCTTCACTGCAATTGGCTGCCCCATTAACGCGTTTAGTATGAGTAGATCGACTCGATACCGCCGAGTTACCCGTGCCCACATGCAGACGCCATTCGTGATGCGTTCCAGTCTGTGCCTGCGTGGACGGACCATCTCGAGGCCAATGCGGATCTGAAGTCCCGGCTCGACGCAATGCTCGGGACGGCGGGGCTTAGCGCGTGGTCGTCGTGGTGTGCGTCGCGGACCTGTGCAAGCACGGCCGTCTTCTAACAGCGATCCACCCGTCAGACGACCACTTTTTTGACACGTTCAGCTCCCGGACGTGCCACGGGCATCCGCTTCCCTGCAATGCGACAGGCGCTTGCGTCTCCGTAGCGGACGCCGCCACGGTGTTCGCCATCGGCGACTTCGAATACAAGTGAGGCTTTCCTCGCCCTCGCGCAGCTCATCTCCGCCCATTGTGCCTCACGCTTCCCTAATCACCCAGCTACATCTGGAACGCGGCCGAGAACGCGACGGCGTACTCGCAGCTCGACTTCGGTGAGCGAATCTCGCGCCTATCCCGCTATCTGTACGATAACACGCGTGCTGTGCGCCTGTGCCCTATCAGGTGTGTTCATGCTCGAGCTCGCGCAGAACTTTAAGCTCTTCCGCTCGGGCGACGAGTCGCACAAGCTCCGGTTCTACGTCGGGCACGACGGCACGCTCATCCGCCTCGCCGCCCTTCTCGGGCTCGGCAAGGTTGCGCCCTTGCGCTGGCCTGCGATGGGCTCGGAGATTGTTATGGAAGTATGTATCGGGGGCGCCCGTGACAGGTCGTGTGAGTCCATTGTTGACGCTGTGTTGGCAGGTCTGGGAGAACCTTGGGCAGGGGCACTTTGTGCGGGTCATGCATGAAGGAATGCCTGTGCAGGGGATGGAGTGGATTCCGCTTGACACGTTCATCCAGTCGCTGGAGAGCCAAGTGCCTACAGATTTGGTGGCACAGTGTGGATCGCAGTGAAGCGGCGCAGGCGTGGTGCCGTACGCGGTGGTAGGAGCTGGGAACAGTATTTGATTAGCGGTTACGTATGGCCGACGTGAGCATGTCATTTTGGAGGACAATGTCCACTGTTGATGTAGAGGAGATCTACATATGCTTTCTTGCTCTCGTCAATCCGCTACAGCGATGACACCGCAATGGGCGTACACTACAGGTCATCGGCTCCGGTACGCTCTGTGTGGTTTTAAAGTCATAAGTACTGAGCAGCAGATAAGCACTCTTCAACTATGCTTAACACGCTTGAAAGCACCATGAGAAGTTCTTCGATGCCATCGCAACCTCGGAGGACCGTGTCGGCGTCCCGGTACCAGCGGCCTTTGAAACGTTTTCACCTCGAGCACGGTCGCACGCAAGTCCAGCCGACTTGCCAGGTACAGTCAGACGCACGATGGAACATGTCTCCTGGGGCGCTATATGTTTTTGCAGAGCGGCTGACAGTGCGATGCCGATTGCGACTCGAGCGCTCCGCGGACGCGGGAGTCGCGGCGGGACACCTCCCAACAAGATGCGTGATGGCACAACAAGAAACCGCCTTCTGGCGACGACGCAGCGGATGCCCTGACCTAGCGGTAGATAGTGTGGGACTGCGAGGTCCAAGTCCTGCCCCCAGTGCCCTCACGCGGCAACCTTGATGCGGAGGGTCGGGCCGTGTACCCCAACCCGACTTGGTACACACTTACTCCGAAGCGCACAGTAAGTGGGAGAAGACCATTGCACGCGGAAACACAGCTCTGTACGCTAACTCTTCGTAACACCAATGCCGATCGAGTGTCTAAACCTCGTCGGGTCCCCGGCACCACCAATCCCAATTCATTGCAGACGTAAAGGTGAGGACAGCATTGTGTGTCGTATCCCGCCGAGCCCGCGGCATTCAAGTTAGTGGATTCCGCATGTCCTCCCGATCTCGCCTTCATCGGTCGTTGAGGTGTCATGACCTCCAGCCTCAAACCCTGAGGGAACCGTGTTTGAGCGGGTGCGTCAAGCGAGTGAATGCTCGGGCCGTCCTCGACTCACTAGCCTTACTACCAAGCCCGACAGAGTCAGCTCAGCAGCCCGTCCATTGGAATTTCCGGATGAGCACGCATGAGCGGCGGGAACGACATGCAACTGGTCGTGCCGTGTGAGGATCCGGTACCGCCTAGAATTCCGGTGCTAGCCCTGAGATCGGAGCCTCTGCCACCCCCTCATTCCGCCCGGTTAGTGGGCCTGAAACAATCGGTAGAATTCCTTTTGTCCCTGACGCCGCATGAGGTATTTAGGTCAGCCGGGAACACTTGTGAAACTCGCCGTCGGTATGCTGCTCCACGACCGAATGGTGATTCTTGGAGCAGCACAAGCCATACTAACAAGAGCCTAGCAGAGGAGACGCCCCCTCAGACCCTGCCAATGTCACAATGCAACTCTTCTCCCACCGGGACCAGTGAGAAAACTTCCTCCCTATCCTCCCTCGGAGACTGACCAGCGGCCACTTAGCAATGAGACTCCGGTCTTACTCCGGCCTCCGAAGGTATCGGTGAGCCTTCACTGTAGCAAGTACCTTCGCACTTTGATTCAAGTGACCCAGCTTCAGACTGGGAATTGTCAACTTTCTTGCAATTCGGGAACTCTGCACATTCCCAATACATTGTCTGGCTCTGACGGTAACAGTTTGCCCCACAAGTTGCAGTTATCGCACAATACTGGATGAACACTGCGAGATCATGGTATGAAATGAAATACATTCCAGGTAGCGATAAGGGTTATGACGCGGTAGAGCTCTGGACGGCAGTAGAATTTGAATTGAACCATGCGGAAAGACCAGAGATATACACTTCAGATACATGCAGTATGTTGTCCCGAGAGCTCGAAAACATGTCGTTTATTGCAGTTCAAGCACTGTGGATACACTGATCGTTCAGAAACGGCCGGTTTAAGCTCCGATGAAGTAGTTTTGGGAGTCCGATTGCTCTTCCACAGAACATTCATTCGCCGACTTTTGCCCGATAAGCGGGAATTGTGGGCGCTCGCCCGCCACGGATCGCGTGTGCCGACTCCGACTACCACGGCTTCTGTCTTTCTGTCATCTTGCGTCAGTACAGCAGGACCACCCTCTTCAGTACCAGGTCCCTCGTACTACGCCAGCTAGTTGCAAAACAGTGTCAAGTGAGCTTATCAAAATGGCCGAAATCACTATCCGCAAGCGGCCGAGGACGGAGGCTGTAGTAACTCAACGCAAGTTCTTCAAGAAAACGGCGAGGGGAAAGGTCATCAAGGGTATGTTTGCTACATCGCACTACAGTTGACACTCAACATACGACCCGCATCTAGTCCTTCGCGAACGATACCTTCGTGACGACGTTGCATGCGGCATTCTCAGCTGTGGCCTCTGTGCGCACGACGGAGACGGGCTCTTGGCTTCCTCGGGTTCCCTCCAGCATGCATCCTTTGCAAACGGGCATTTTGTCTTGCCCGACACCAACATCTTCCTCTCTCAGGTCAGTCATCCCGAGCTATGACAGTCGGTATAAACTTCCACGATCACCCGTGTGTCGGAACGCTCCCTGTAGTTCTCGCAGACTCATGTGTTCGATCTAGATGGACTTAATGGAATCACCGCTGTTTAATCCACCAATGATACTCCTGCAAACTGTGTTAGAGGAGGTCCGGCATCGTTCACTACCTCTTTACAACCGCTTGAAAGCGCTAGTCAAAGCTGACGATAAGAAAATCTGGGTGTTTTACAACGAGTACCGCTCGTACGTCCAGCGTCTGACATACGCGTAGGCGTTCGCTCAAGGTAGGTTTTCCAGGGAAACAGCGGTCATTCGGGAGGAAGGCGAATCCCCCAACGATCGCAACGACAGAGGTACATATATGTAATGCCAAGCGCGGCCGTGAAGCTGAAGTGCTATTCAGGCATCCGTAAAGTTACGGCGTGGTACAACAAACACTTATCGCTTGCTCGTCCTCCCGTCCGGGGACAGGCGCAACCTCCGCTGCCGACTGTTCTTTTATTGACCGATGACGTTGCTAACCGGCAAAAGGGCGAGCGGGAAGGTTTGGCATGCATGTCCGGTGCGTTCCTATAATATTTGTCATCCACCCGCAATTAGGTTTCATTCCGGTGACCGCAGTCCGCACGTATGTGGAGGGGCTCGGAGAATCGAGCCGTTTGCTGGACCTGCTTTCTGCCTCCGGGTCGGATAGCATAGAGCCTACCCAGGCCGCTGCCGCCCGCCAGGCGCTCTACCCTGAGGTATGTCCTTACGTCAGGCATACAGTATTGTCACTGATCGGGTCCGGCGCCATAGTACCTCCCCACCGCAACGTTACTAGCAGGGGTGAAGTCTGGTCAGCTGCACCAAGGGCATTTCAACGCCAATCAGTACAATTACTTGGAGGTGAGTCCTACTAACGTACGAACGCGCGAAAGTCCCTGAGTTGACCCACAATAGGGCAGCGTATCCGTGCCTGCCTTCGAGAAGCCCGTGTTGCTAATCGGGCGGGAGCACATGAATCGGGCGGTCCAAGGGGACGTCGTTGCCGTCGAAGTCTTCGACGAAAAGGATTGGAAGGCGCCAGCCGACGAAGTTGTGGACCAAGAAGGTGTGTTGTTGATCCCTCGGTTTGTCATAGATGCGCCGCTTAGCGAATATTAGCTACCCTGAAGAACGACGACGCCGAGGACTCCGAAGAAGAAGGCGAAGACGACGAAGCAGTGGCGGAACGAAAGGTGCTTCAGACCGAGCTGTCGAAGCTCGTCGCCTCCAGCAAGCAACCCACAGGCCGCGTTGTCGGCATCATCAAGCGAAATTGGCGGTCGTGCGTTTTCAGAGCGTTGTGTGTGCATTGCGGTACAATGTTCACGTCGCTCTCTATAGCTATGTGTGTCACATCGACAGCACCTCGCTCACCTCGACAAACCCCACTTCGCTTTCGCAGCAGACAGTGTTTGCCACGCCAGTCTCCCGCCTGCTCCCGCGGATTCGGTTGCGCACTCGTCAGGCGCCGGCGCTAATTGGCCAGAAGATCCTGGTGACCATCGATCGATGGGAACGAACGTCACGCTACCCGGAAGGGCACTTCGTTCGGGCGCTGGGTAAGGTTCAGAGTAAGGAAGCAGAGCAGGAGTCGTTATTGCTTGAGTTTGATGTGCCATATCGCCCGTTTGGCAAGGCAATCCTTGATTGTCTGCCGCCCGAAGGGGACAGTTGGGTTGTTCCGCCGAAGAGCGCAACGGACTCCAATTGGAGAGACAGGGAAGACCTAAGAGACCTCATCATCTGCAGCATTGACCCTCCTGGTGAGTCCACATTTCTCTATACGTGATATGCAATGCGTCGTTACTGACGTGAAATGGTCCAGGCTGTCAAGACATCGACGACGCCCTGCATGCCCGTCGTCTCCCAAATGGGAACATTGAAGCCGGCGTCCGTAAGTCCACTTAAACACCCTCCGCGGACCGATGTTGATGAGCAATGCAGATATAGCCGACGTTTCGCACTTTGTCCTGCCCGACACGCCGATGGATCACGAAGCCGCGGCCCGCGGGACGACGGTGTACCTAGTCGACAAGCGAATTGACATGCTGCCTGCGCTTCTTGGGACGAACCTTTGTTCCTTGCGGCCTCACGTGGAGCGGCTCGCCTTTTCCGTCATATGGGTCTGTCGTCATCTGCACACTCGCCGTCAATCGCAAACGGATGCTTACGGCCTGTTCACAGGAGCTGTCTCCAGAAGCAGAGATCGTGGACGTGCGCTTTACAAAATCCGTCATTGCATCGAAATCCGCCTTTACGTACGAGGAGGCCCAAATTCGCAAGGACGACCCGTAAGCATTCCTCTTTGACGTGGGAGGATACCGTGATGCCTTATCGTAGTCTCAGGAAGCAGACGGACGAGCTCACTGAGAGTATTCGGCTCCTCAATGACCTTGCTCGGAAGCTCAAGGCGGGCAGGATGGCGGCGGGGGCCTTGAATCTGGCCTCGCCCGAAGTCAAGATCCAGCTCGACAGCTCCGAATCTTCTGACCCCATTGATGTCGAGCAGAAAGAGCTGCGGGAAACGAACAGCCTCGTTGAGGAGTTCATGCTACTCGCCAACATCAGCGTGGCGAAGAAGATCCAGGAGACGTTCCCACAAACCGCCGTGTTGAGGTGCGCTTCTTCCGCGGATGCGCGCACCTTTGACGCTCACGGATTGATCCTGCCGACAGGCGACACCTGCCCCCTCCCCGCGCGAACTTTGAGAAGCTGCAAGATATTCTAAAAAAACGCAGGGGCATGAGCCTCGATGTCTCCAGCTCAGGCGCTCTCGCTGCGTCGCTCGACGAGTGTGTGGTAAGCATGGTCTGATGCACGCGCCCTTCGCCACTCCGCTCACGGCTTCTGGCAGGACCCTAACGAGCCTGCATTCAATACCCTTGTTCGCATCATGGCAACGCGGTGTATGTTGTCTGCGGAGTATTTCTGCTCTGGCAGCGTGGCCCGGGATACGTTTGGGCATTACGGACTGGCAAGCCCAATTTACACCCACTTTACGAGCCCGATCAGGCGTTACGCGGGTGAGCTAGGCATGTTTTGTCATCTTCGCTTGCCTTATCTCATCCCGGAAATCTATCTCGGTGTGTAGATGTCTTGGCGCACAGACAGCTTGCCGCATCCATAGGTTATACCTCTTTGCATGCAAGCCTACATTCCAAGTCGCACGTCGAGCGTGTTCTAGAGGTTGTCAACAAGCGTCATCGAATGGCCCAGATGGCGAGCCGTGCGAGCGTCGAGTTCTATGTCGGTCTCGCCTTGAAGGCGCGCAGCGAAAAGGAGACTGTGATTGAGGATGCGTTTGTCATTCGGACCTTCAGGAATGGCCTGGGGGTTTTTGTGTCGAGGTATGTGCGACTTGCCGCCGTCAAGGTTGAGAAGAGGGGCAACCTGGTAACGTTCTTTGCCAGATTGGGCATCGAAGGCCTCGTGACATTCAAGCGGGACGTCCAGTTCGATCCAGATAACTACGTGATCACCATCCCGGCGGGCGAGAAAAGTGTGGCTATCGCGGTTTTCGACAAGGTGAAGGTCCTGGTCGAGGTCGAGCAAGACAAGAACACACAGCGCGGGCGGGTGGCCATGTCTCTCTCATATCCAATAGATTCACGCGGCCTGTAGGCCTGCTCATGTAGAATACCGACTGCCCAGTGCGTGTATAGTCACATTCGCCGTCTTACGCGTGCCTGTTGTCGTGCGATGCCCGCATAAAACTGAGTTCAGGAAGCGGCGACGCCGAGCTCCGATCACGACCGCACATCCACTTTGTCGGCAGCTTCTCCCATATTGACCAGGGTCGCAGGGCATGGGAGACAACCCGGAGGCTCCGGAATGCTGCCGCCATCCGGGCTTCCCGAAGCAGGGAGCATGGGGATCTCCGAGTCGGTTCGTCACGACGCAAGCGACAATCTGCACTGCGGAAACATGAGATCCGATGGGCGACTACAATGGAAACGCTTGAACGACACCTGCGCCAACCGCCCCGCCGCTATTTTCGCAGCGTCCTTACCTAAAATTTATTCCCCCACGCCTCGCCCCGACCCCGACACCGGAACGGAGAGACCATAAGCAGGCGGTTCATTCAACACCAGGTGGGCTGATGCTGCTGAACCGCGTTCTTTCGTAACTGTCCGTCGGCTAAACCACGCCCCCACAGTATGCGACGGCGTGCCGCTGTGCGGAGACGGGGCACCAATCATGGCGGTGCGCAGGAGCTCACCAGGTAGATAAATACCCAGCGGGACAACCAACGGCTGGACCGCAATCCCACCCACCCAGCTCTCTACCATGAGTGTCAGCCTTCACTTGCCATCGATCGTGCTCGCCTCCGCCGTGTTGACGTTGGTGGTCCTCGCCGTCAAGCGTCACAGGCGCAAGCTTCCCCGGGCCCGAAGGGTTGGCCACTCTTTGGGAATATCTTCGAAGTACCCAAGGAGTTCGAATGGCTTGCCTATGAGAAGTGGACGCGCGAGTGCAGTGCGTTTGTCATCCACATCAGCTCGGAGCGGCGACACTGAAGCGACGTCCGGCCGCTGGCCATTTCAGATTCTGATGTCATATACCTCAACTTGGCGGGCACTCCGGTCATTGTCGTCAACTCCGCCCAAGCTGCGCATGACCTCTTCGAGAAAAGGTCGGCGCTGTACTCGGACAGGTACAGGCCTCGCGTTTCAGCCTTGCTGTCGGTATAATGACTCAACCTGGATAGGACGCGTATGCCGATGCTAAACGAATTGTGGGCTCCTATCACTTACTCATACTTCTCTCGCTAACCCTATTCAAGGGTCGGCTGTGATTGGCACTTCGTCTTCATGGGGTACGGCGAGAGCTGGAGGGAGCGCCGCCGCGTGTTCCATCAGTACTTCCACCCGAACGCTGTCACGAACTATCGTCCGAGGGAGCTGAAGGTCGCGAGGGAACTGCTCCGGCGGCTTCTCGAGACGCCGGACGACTTCATGGTCCATCTGCGGCAGTACGCTTACTCCTCTCTTCTCTGAGCCCCCGGGCCCTGATTAGAATCCCGGGCAGCATGGCGGGATCTCTCATTCTGGGTGTCGCGTACGGAATCGACGTCCAGCCAAAGAACGACCCGTACATCGCGACCGCGGAGACCGCCCTTCACGCGATGTCCATGGCGGGCAATGCCGGCGCGTACCTGGTAGACTATATCCCCTTCCGTGAGTGTGACTTCTATTCTGGTGGGTCTCATTGTTGACGTTATCATTGTAGTCAAGCACATTCCTGCCTGGGTTCCTGGGGCCACCTTCAAGCGTCAAGCGGCGGAGTGGCGGAAGGCGACCACGGCCATGGTTGAAGCCCCATTCAGGGCCGTGAGAAAGGCTATGGTGAGTCGCGATCTGTTTGATAGCTCCATGTGTGCTAAGCATAGCGGCGGATCATGTGCAGGCCGAGGGCAAAGAGTCTCCGTCGATGATCATGTCGCTCTTGCATGAGCTTAACGACGAACAAGACAAGTCGTCCAGGGAGACTGTTATCAGCGGCGTTGCTGCTGCGGCTTACACTGGTGAGCAGCCATGATAGAATCCTGAAGACCGTGTTCACTGACAGTTGCGTAGGTGGCTCCGACACAGTGAGTACTGTGGGACTCGCCGGTTGGGGAGTTACTCATTGTACCTGGCATCGTAGACCGTAGCGGCATTGGGGACTTTCTTCCTCGCCATGCTGATGTACCCAGAAATCCAGCGCAAGGCACAGGCAGAAGTGGACAAGGTGATCGGAAGAGACCGCCTTCCCGACTTCGATGACGAGGCTTCTCTCCCATACGTATCTGCTATGGTCAAGGAAGTTCTCAGGTGAGCTCGCCCCCACAAACTCGGGCAATCACTCCGAAGCTCATGACCTTCTCCGTAGATGGCGACCGATCACACCGCTTGGTACGTCTCAGAGTCTTCACATTCTGCGCAGCCCTGACGGTTGACTGCCGATAGCGGTGCCCCATCGGCTCACTACGGACGACGTCTACAACGGCTACCACCTCCCGGCGGGTTCCATCGTGGTGGGCAACTCATGGTAAGCACGGATCCGCATGCGATGTTGTGGGAGCTCGTATGACGGGGTGATGCTCCTCTCCAGGGCAATACTGCACGACCCGGTAACGTTCCCGAACCCCGAGGAGTTCATTCCCGAGCGATTCATCAACCCCGACGGGAGCCTTAACGACACTCGGGATGTCGAGGCAGCTGCCTTCGGCTTCGGTAGGCGGATCTGCCCCGGACGTCACCTCGCGCGCGCATCCATCTTCATCGGCATCGCGTCGGTGCTCTCTACGTTCACCCTCTCCAAGCCTGTCGACGAGGACGGGAACGTCATCGAACCCAGCGGAGAGTATATCAGCGGCCTCGTGACGTGAGTGCAGTGTCTGCGTGGTGGGCTGATCGGGGAAGCTCACTGGGACATTAGGTACCCGAAGGCGTTCAAGTGCGTGTTCAAGCCGCGCGCCGAGAACACCGCCAGCATCATCCACGCTGGCGTGCAAGACCTCGAATGAATGTTTTGTTTGCTTTCCCTCTTCCCCGTTCTGTTCTGCTCTCACGGCATGCCGCTCTCGCGCCCTTACTTCCATGTTGTATAATATTGTGCATCCCTCAGCTTGTAGCCCGTGTAATCGTGCTCGAATACTATTCGTCTGTTTCCTGCTAGAAGCGCCAAAGCTTGACCGACGCATCCAACGGGACAGGCTGTGGCCGCCTGCAACGAATCTTCACAGCAGGCGACTTCCGTACCTTCACCGAGGGCGCATCCGCCGGCTCCCCAAGTGGTTCGATGTCGCTGTCGTCGTCCGAAGTCGAGGACTCGGAGGAATCCATAGAAGCCGCCGAGGGTGGGTCGAAGTGTCTCGACCCCGAGACTGACAGTAGAAGCGGTTGAAGGGGATGGAAGGCGACGGACCCTACGGCGTCTACTGCCGGTTAGAACTCACGCCGAATCACACGACCAAGGTCATGCACAAAAAGGAAGCACATACCGCGATGGCCGTGGTACTGCATCGCAGGCGTTGATCGCGGCGTTGGGCCTGACTGGGGCGCGTTCTCACTATTGACGGAGCCTGGCTGTGCGGCTAGGCTGAAGACGGAAATGCCGCCGTCCTGGTGGCGTCCGCATGGCGTGAGTTAATCCCCGCGTGAGGCTGCGGCAATGGCGACTGACCTCGTTTCCGACGGCCAGCCAGTTTCCCCCGTAGTCGATGTCGAACCGCAGCCGCTGGTTTGTCGCCCCCTGTCGCGCAGGATCCCCGCTGATTGGCGAGGGGCGTGCGGTGAAGATCCCAGCCGGCTGACCCACGTCGGCCCTGAGGTCCCAGCAGTAGATCTCGTCCAGGCGGCGGAAAGACGCGTACAGCAGATAGGGTCGTGCAGGATTGAACATCATCTGCTGACCGGGTGAGGGAAGCGAACCTTATCAAGGTGAACCGCGTTCGCATACCTGAGAAACACTGGCCCGCACGCCGTGCCCTGCTCCATGCTGTCCGTCGTCGGCTCCCAAGAACATGACAGGAGCCTCTCCTGTGTCTTCCGAGAAGACAGCGATATTGGATGAGCTCGGCGAAGAGGGGCTCAGTGAACCCGCCGCGTACAGGCCCGAGGACATGTCAGGGGCAAAGGCCAGCGCGGATATGATTCCTGGCGATAAGCATCAAAGTCAGTGCATTCTGTGTGCACGCCGCGAGGAACAGGGGCTGGACCTTTTAGACCATCTCGGCTCTTCTTTGAGGGCGTGGTGTGCAAGCGGGTTCCTTCTCCAGGGAAATGAACGTCAAACACCTCTATAGCATCCTCATACCCGCAATAGAGTCTAACGCCACAAGCCAGGTTTACGTACGGGGCTGTGATGCGCACAAACGATCAACATACCTATTTGCGTTCGGGTTGAATGCCAGACTGTGTGGAGCGATTTGCCGTTCACGGTGATCCACGATACGGTATGATGCACGGAGCTGTGTTGAACAGGCGGAGGTGAGCTGATCCAGGGGATCGTACTACCGAAGAGAGAGACGGGGACTCACCCTTCCATCAGAAGCATCAAGCAGTTTGACTGGGCAGTCTCGTACGGACGCCACAAAGCAGAAGGAGGCCGGGTCCCGGGTTGAAGCAGCCGGGTACCATGCGTAGTCCAGGATAGGGGCGGGTTGGGCCAACGCCTTTGGTAGGGAGGCAGCAGCAGCAGATCCCACAGTCATTCCCAGCAACTCTTCCGGCCTAGAGGCGGTCAACGGCGATGAGCGTACGCTTCCATAAGACTGCAAAGCAGGCAAGATGCTCAAGAGCCCTCCTCGCGCGGTCGGCTACCGGACATTAACGTCGCTATCGACGGCTCGCTTAGCACTATGAGGCGAGGAAAGTCCGTCGGGCGAGGTCGCCGTTTCCAAGCCTCACGAGAAGATCCAAGATAATACCAGGTCCGAACGCATTTCTTTTTGTCCAGACCTGAAAGCAGCGTTGGCCAAAAATAGTCTCTTGTAGCACTTCATAACCGAAGACGCTTCGAGGAAATACCCTGAGAGAAACCGATCGCAGCCCCTTCCAATCGGTTCTCCCATGCAATGTTCACGCGTCGCCTGCGAGTGTGTGCTATCCTCACCAAGTACTCACAGTTGCAAGTATCTGAAAGTTCGATCTTCGCACTGGGCCAGAGCGGCAGAACCGTCGGGGCACCTGTGGGAAACGTACTTGGCAACGTTGAAAGTAGCAAGGTAGACAGATGTTCTTGCTCACCATTTTGCCATGCGAGCAAATATGGACGGGTCGGCCGCGTTGTCGCTGATAGAACTGCCATTCAACTGGTAGGAGTGAACCTCTCTCGGATCTCCAGACATGTCATATGCAGGAGGCGACCATGTGCCATAGGCTGAGCTCGACGGCGCGTCCTCGGCCATTAGATACTCTCGGTTGAAAGCAATTTGTACCCTGATTGGTATGATTGGGTGATGTGCAGCTTCAGTTCAGACGTCTTGCACGTAGTAGCCTGTATTGTTCTTTTCCTGGTGGCGAGCGATGAGCGACGGCACTTTTGTGTGGTTGTGGTCGAGGACAACCCAATTCGTACCAACACCAAATTACAACGCCCCGGCCTTGTCGGGCCGGGCATGTGGCGCGAACAAATGGGCGTCTAATACACCGTGTTGCGCGTATGTCGGGCGCTTGACTATACTTCCCCTCGTCGTTGTCCGCGATCTCCTCGCTGCGGTCGCATTACTCGTGCTGAAAGGATGAGTGCTGCTGGATCTACTCAACCTGCGGCTAGCACGCTTGCGTCTTTGGAAGATGTCCTCCAACATATCACGACAAACAACAACCCCAGTGTCCTGAACCACTACCTCAAATCGTTTGCGCCAAAGGAAGTCCGGGACACAATCCTTGCAAGCACGCTATCGAACGCAGAGGATCCATTGCTTGCGCTAGACCCACAGGAGAATACGCTCGGATTCTTGTACATACTGTATGTGGCAAGATCGTACTGTCTGCAGAATCAGTGAACAAACGGTGGCACAGCTCCGCGAGACTGCACTCATCATCTGCGCCGACACCTACATTGGCGGTCATCGAAAATTTCTGTAGCCAGTTTGATCCATCGCAAGCGCGATTGGCTCCAGAACGCAGTAAGTCACTCAGCGTCGTATGCCTCCCGGTGGCGTTAACATGTTCCAGTGACATTCCTCGCCAAGGGCATCGTCCGCGTATCAGAAAGTTCAAACAATGTAAGTATATCTGCAACTATCTTTGTTATTATCTTGCGCGATAGACCACGACATGGTATTACCCGTCTTTCTACCGGATGTGGGTCAGGGACATTGATAAGTTTGACATTGGTCTCCAAGGCTTGAGGGCACAGGTCATGAACTCGAAGGGATGTTGATGCACGTATCCGTTTTCCGAGAGGAGCTGCTCTTGGCCCAGGCCTCAAAAGAGGGACTGTGCTCGCATCTACATTGGGGTGGTCATGGCTTCACGCATCATGCACACAGTACCCTCTTATGTGATCTGAGTGCGTTCAGACCAAGGGGCAGGGGATCGTCACGATTGTCATCTGTCGTTGCCTTGATCCTTCACGGCTCACGACTATACCGCGACCTCTACCCATGTCAATGGCCACTGGTGCGAGTCGATCGTCCAAGCGGTACAATGGGACGGGTGATTGCATGACATGTGGCACCGAAGATAAGTAGAAGTGTGGCGATTCCGCAGGAGAGTCACAACTGGCTACATGCCTTCTCCTCGGCATCTTGACCAATTCCGCTATCCCGATCAGCTACAGAATTGACGACGAGACCGGAGAGGAACTGAAGTTCAGTGAACACTGAGTGGTCGTGTGATCCTGTTCTTTCTGTGTCTAACCACAATTGTGCACCCACCTGGTCGCGCTATGGCACTGACATTGACGTGTCGTTCACAGGTCAAGTATGCGCTTGTTTCGCTGTACAACCTTGTCACAAGATACCCACCAAACCTCTCATATCTCACGACGTTGCATGCTATATTCGTCAAGGTGAGTGCTCGAAATCATGCAGTGACCGTATCCAGGGCTCTCG
The DNA here is from genome assembly GCA_022606155.1 of Trametes elegans. Classification (NCBI taxonomy): domain Eukaryota; kingdom Fungi; phylum Basidiomycota; class Agaricomycetes; order Polyporales; family Polyporaceae; genus Trametes; species Trametes elegans. Next base: position 60,092 of record JABYQO010000011.1, on the reverse strand, counting down.
AATGTGCGTGCTCGATCGACATGCTGATATTCAAGACAGACTTGTGTAGCCACCGGCCACTACACCACTGCATTGCCCATTCTAGCAGTTCCTATCACTGCCGTGGAGACTAGCCTCTCCGACCTGCATTACAACGACAACCTAGTGTACCACTACTCCGGCGGGGTCGCACTAGGTGCGCTGAAGCGATGGCGGGAGTCGGAAGAATTTTTCGAGACTTGTGTCAGCGCGCCCGCGCAGGTTCCCGCAGCTATCCAGCTTGAAGCATACAAGAAGCTAGTCCTCGTTCAACTGATACAGTATGGACATGTAGGTCCATGACTTTCATCCGCTACTCCCAAGTCCTAACATACTGCAGACGGTCTCTCCCCCAAAGTACACGCACCCAGCGCTGCCGCGCCTTCTGAAGGGCTCGCAGTACGGCGCATTCGTCAAGATGTATCCCGCACAGGCAAGCGCGCTCCGGGCGTTTGTGACGAAAGAACAGGATGCGTTCGCCAAGGTACCGGTCCGATATGGGCTAGTGTGGTCCGGTTTGTTTGACTCGGTGTATGCAGGACCAAAACATGGGGTTGATCAACCAAGCGATCGATCGCGCCCCGGTGTGGTTGATCAAGAAGCTGACGGCCACATACCTCACGCTCGGGCTCACCGACATCGGGCGTGAGGTCGGCATCGACAGCGAGGACGAGATCCGCGCTGTGATCCTGTCGATGGTATGTCGAATGAGCGATCCAGCCATTGAACTGGGGCTGACCTCTCGCAGATCGATTCGGGAGAGCTCAACGCGAGCATCTCTGCGGACGATACGGTCACGTTCGCAGACGTCGTTCCCAAGTTCTCCAAGGAGACGCTGGACCGCGTGCTGGTGCAGGCGCAGGCTCACAATCAGGCCCTGCAAGACGTGGAGCGGACGGTCAACGCTAGCAAGGACTACCTCACTAAGGTCTGTCGTGTCTCTGTACAGGTTCGCATGACGTCTCACTTCGATGGCTCGCCCAGGCCATGAAACACAAGGACGACGCAGGCTGGGGGATGGACGAAGACATGTTCCCGCCGGGTGTGGGCAGTGGCGGTTCTTGGGCCGAGGAGTGATTGACTTCTCTTGCGTGTTTCGTCTCCCTCTCGCCTGGTCCGGCTTTCGCTGTCGTGCTAGAATCATATCGCGTCGATAGTCTCCTTGTAGCATTACTTGTACCATGAATTAACACTGAGACTGGTGTTGTGTGTTTCTCAGAGTCACCTGTAAAGCTCGCAGCCAGGTCTTGCCACCCACAGTGCCTCACCGAATCGGAGGTTACTTGTTCCATTTTGCATCTTGTTCGCTGCTTGCTCCTTGCATGAGTTCGAAAATCCGTTGTCCCTGAAGTTGCACGTCGATTTCATCTCCTCAAACAGCCGGCCTCACTCGTCCTCTTCTCTCCGGGACCCTCCCTGCCTCTTGTCCCTCGCCCTCGCCCTTTCCGTCGTTCTCGAGCCTATGGCTTCATTCACGTTAGCGATTAGCCGGGATTAACCATATAAGGAACTGCGCCCAGGCGCCTTCCGCGCCCAGATCCATGATCCTGAGATTTGTAGTCGATATTCACCGTCGCACGCTGCCGCTTGAGCGGGTGCAGTCTTCCTCCACATCCCCCCCGCATTTGCCCCCGTCAAGTAGCGCTGTACGACGGTCACAATGCAGGATGCGTACCGTACGGGTGCCGCCGCGCTCTCCCATTGGCTGAACCGCCGTTATTATTTTGGAAATCACACGGCCCCATCAGGGGAAAGTTTGACGTTGTAGTGGCCGGCAGGCCGTCGCCGGCGCTCCTCATTCACAACTCTCACGACGACACGACGCCCCCCGACGAAAGTGCACCTTGCGCTCAGCCTGACATACGAATAGAGGACGGTCGGTGTTCGTTTGAGCCCAGGGTCTCCGCGGTTGCGCCTGTTAAGCATTGCCGGCCCGTCTAGACCACCGGCGCGCGGCTAAGCGACGACGGTGACGCACCTGGGGCTGTCGACCCCGCGGACGAGAGAGGCGGCTCGGGAAAGAGAGGAGCTCATCAAAATCATAACTGCAGACGCTTTTGAACGTCCAAGATGCACCATCGTGCACACCCCGGGCTGGGGCTCAGCCACACGCACTCGAGCTCGTCCTCCGCTCAGACGCCGACACGGACGATGAACGTCTTCAACCCGAAGATCCTGGACGCGAGCATCCGCGACGTGACGGCGGGACTCTCAAACGACCAAAAGGCAGACGTGCTACTGTACGCAATGGGCCATCTCGAGCTCGAACGGTCGGTCGCAGCCATGCAGCTCTTGAGTCCCGTGCCCCTGTCTGATCTCCTGCGCCCTACATGGGGCCTGTCGTGGTAGCTCTCGAACGCTCATAGAGAACGCGGTGCAGTCCTGTCTGTCGATAGCCAGATTGCCAGCCGCAAACGCAGCGAAAGCACGGCTGATGCGGGCGAAGGCCAGGCTTGCGGCTGGACTGCGCGTCGGCGCGCGACAAGGTCGGTCCAGGCCCGCTCTAGACGGACCCGAGCGCCGTTCCCACTGAGCATTCGTCCTTGCACCCGGTGGGGGCGTATTCCCGTAGACATCCAGGCGGTCCTTGAACTGCAACCGGACAACCCAGAAGCCGCGGCGCTCATGGCCGAGCACGTCGTGAGCCCCGACAAGGTGCGCGCGTCCCTGGCGTTATAGTTCTCGCTGGCTTTTTCCCCGCACATCGACGCTCATGCCGCACTCCCAGCCACTCGTCCAGCCGCACACGACGCCAGGTTTCTCTACCGAGATATGGCGCGAAATCGCGCTGTGGCTCCCCCCGCGGGACCTCAAGTCACTCCTCAAGGTGCCGCATGTGCTCTCACGGATCGCAAGCGAGCTCCTGTTCCAGCGGGTTGACCTGCACCTCGGTAGGGTGGCAACCGCTATTGCATCGAGTGATTAGATGCTGATCGCGGGCGGCCGTGGTACGATTGTGCCGGGTGTTCACTTTCCATGTTCACAGCATCGGAGAAGCGCGAGTCGCAACGGAGTGCAGACATCCTCACACGTATCATCACCGACGCCTCATTCGCGAGCCACATTCGAACGCTGCGGGTGTTCGTCCCCGGGCGGGAGACGTCCCCGCTGACATTTCAAACGGGGATGCTCTCGAACGCACTCCCGAAGCTCACGAACCTGCGGAACGTCCACTGCTCAATGCGGTGGAAGGACATGTACTCTATCTTGCGGGTGTTGGAGACCATCAGCCACCGACTCACAGGCCTGTCGCTCATGTACGTGATGGTGTCCTCATCCCGTCGTCGTGGGGGCGGCGCTGACTGGCTCTTGCGCACCTAGGCCTTCTGACGGGACGGGCGAGCTACGGTTCCCGCGATTCAGGCACATCATGCAGTTCTCCTACCACTCGACGGGCGGCGCAACGACGCAGGTGTACGACTTTCTGGTGCAGAACAAGGCGTCAATACGCTATCTGTCACTGCACAACCCCAACTGGGCCTTCCCGACCGAGGCGATCTCCGTGCGGAACCTGACGCACCTCGACTTCCAAGGCACATTCCCGGCCGACTCCCGCGCATTCGCGGAGATCCTGTCCAACGGCCATCAGCTCGAGTCCCTCCGGTTAGAGTGTATACTCGAGTGCACGGCATCGAAGCAGTTCCGGGAGTTCGCCACCGCGCTCCCGTTCCTGCACCACTTTGCCTTCTCGCTGATGGGCTACCGGGTGAACGACCATGATCTGTTCCCCGCCATCGCCGACTTCCTGAAAGGGCGGCATGCCCTGCGGTCTCTGGAACTCACTGTGCCCAGCGCGGATTGGGCGTTGAAGAGATTAGGATATGACGCAACAGTCTGGGGCGTCCTCCCGTCCCTCACGAGCTTGCGGACCTTGACCGCAACATTGCCAAAAGACGTCGCTGCGGCGGTGGCGATGTGGCTTGTGCCTCGGGGCGTGCAAGCGCTGTCGCTGCAAGCACTATCCCCTGTGAACACGATTGAGTTTGTTTCAGTACGTGTATACCCCTCTATCCCTTTGGTGTCGACCGCTGATCCGTACGTCACCCGAAGCAACTACGTGCCGGTCTACCACCACCGCTGAAGTACATTGGGCTGAGTCAGTTCCACGTCGAGGACGCGACCGCGGTCATCGAGCAAGGCTTCCCGATGGTGCGCATCGCGCGGATCGACGACGAATACTACACCGTCTCCCGGGTGGACGGGAAGATCCACCTCGATGAGTGGCCGCGGGGGCGGACGCAGTACAACTCGCGCGAGTGGCTCGAATGCTACGGTTGCGAGGGTGCGGAGTGGCGCGACCCTACGCAGTTCCTTTAGAGGCGGCGGGGCGCCTCCCTCCATATCCCTTCTTCCATCTTCCCCACCTCGTACCTGGCTGAGCGCTTCGCCTCGCTGTCCCTCCGTCCGTGCTCCCCGTGCTGCTGCTTGTCGTTTTGCTACGTAGTTACGTGACTCATAGCTCCTTGTCTCCTGTGCTGTCTCGCGCTGTCCGGTTGTGTATCTTGAGTCCCTGGGATTTCGGTGGCCTCACGGCTCGGAGTCCGTGGTACTACTGATCTGCAAAACCTCCGCCCTGTATGACTACGCCCTGCGATACCTATCCTCACATCCGTCACCCAGTTGCCGCCCTGGACAATTGTTCCTCCGTCCGTTGTCCGAGAATCTCGGAATGTATTTGCCACGGCGCTTCTTGGTGCGCATCCCGCGCGACGCCGGCGCGTGGTATGCTACGCGACGCTGCCGCTCTCCGCGTGTGTCACTCTCGTTGCCACCTACGACTCGCGAGTATGGTCTGCTTCAAGCGCTGTGTCTGCGTTCTCTCCTTTAGCTGCTTTCCGTTCCCCCCTCCGCCGTCGGCTTTGCGGCTTCTGTAGGGCGCGAGCGACGCGCTGACTGAGCTTCACTCGTCACGTGTGCTTGCGTTATACTTGCGCAGGATGGTCGCAACGATCCCGCCTTCGCGGCCATGACATTTCCGCCAGGATGCTCAACCGTGTTGTCTCTCAGCCATCGTTGCCCTCACTGTCTCTCTTTCGTTGTTGAGCACAGGCATCAGCATCAACTTGGACTATGTCTGGTGCGTAGGACTGCCTGTTTCGCTGAGTGCTTGTGATCTGACATACGGCGGCAGGCACAACCCAAATCGCGACTTTTGCGGAGGGGTGCTTCTGGGGAGTCGAGCACATCTTCCTCAAGTACTACCCACCGTCCGAGGACAAGGGTATCATAAAGACCTCTGTCGGCTACACCGGCGGCAAGGAGGACGCGACAAACCCGGACTACCGTACGGTCTGCTCGGGGAGCACTGACCACGCGGAGGCGGTGAGGATTGAGTTCGACCCGAGCAAGGTCTCGTACGAGGAACTCGTCGGTGCGTTACCGTCGTGGAGGGTACACTGAAGTTTTACTGATTGAACCTTACAGAATTCTTCTATCGAACCCATGACCCTACGACCAAGGACAAGCAGGGCAAGGACACGGGCAGGCGTACGTGCATCGATATGTCGTTCGGTGATTAAGAGGGTGCTGACGTACCTCATACAGAGTATCGGTCTGCGATCTTCTATCATACCCCTGAACAACTGGAGATTGCGCAGCGCGTGACGGAGGAGGTGCAGAAGAAGCACTTCGACCCTAACGGTACGTGTCCCCTTCCCCCCGTCCCCCTCGCTCAAACCCAGCGGGGACTTGTGTGGCTAGCGATGCTCATCGTGAATGTGCAGGCCAGAAAATCGTTACGGAGATCGCTCCGGCGGGCGTGTGGTGGGACGCCGAGGAGTACCACCAGAAGTACCTGTTCAAGAACCCTACCGGATACCACTGCCCGAATCACCGGCTTCATTGGTGAATGTCTATCTTACAGGATTGTATATATTATGAGAAGTCGTGTCAACGCTGGTCACTTGTGCATTTGGTGCACGTTCGCTCCGATTCGAGTCATCCGGGAAAGGGCACTCGGACTCGATCGAATCCGTCACGCCCACTACTAGGGGGCCAAGTCCCTTCTATAGGATCATAAAACTCGATGAAACGCTATGCCCCGCCCTGACAGTCCGTGTGATCTCCTAGCGGAATCGAGACTCTCAATTCAAGTCCCCACTACCATTGCATTGCGTAATCCAACCCCCTGAGCAGTGTTCGGCATGGTGAGTTGTGTCTGTTCATCGTAAGCCTGCCGGTGTGTTGCGGCAATGAGCTTACGGTCTCTCTGCAGCGGGCGATAATTGTTTTGCAATGTGGCACAACTGGCGGGAACACAACAACATGCGACCACGTTCTACTCATCAACACACGCAATACAAATGCAGACGAGATGTACTCTACAACCTCAAAACCCAACGTAGACACCGCGAAGCCTGCAGGCAGACATTTACTACCGCATCAGGCGCGTTTAGCCGAGAGCGTGCCTGCGTAGGCTTGTCAGCTGAAGCGGACCGCCAGGAAGGGTGTAGCAGACGACGCACCCCCGCTCGACTTCAATGCGGTCCTCCTCGGAACATTGGCGGCTCTACTCCGCACGGGCAGTTGCGATAGCCCGGGCGAAGATGGTGTCGGTTTGGACGGCCCTAGGGTCGTAGGTGCGGGTTTCGACGTCCCTGGGGTCGTAGGAGCGGGTTTCGACGTCCCGGCGGGCGAAGATGGTGTCGGTCTGGACGGCCCTAGGGTCGTAGGTGCGGGTTTCGACGTCCCTGGGGTCGTAGGAGCGGGTTTCAACGTCCCTAGGGTCATAGGAGCGGGTTTCGACGTCCCGGCGGGCGAAGATGGTGTCGGTCTGGACGGCCCTAGGGTCGTAGGTGCGGGTTTCGACGTCCCTGGGGTCGTAGGAGCGGGTTTCAACGTCCCTAGGGTCATAGGAGCGGGTTTCGACGTCCCGGCGGGCGAAGATGGTGTCGGTCTGGACGGCCCTAGGGTCGTAGGTGCGGGTTTCTTCCACGGGTGCAGCAAGAGCTATGTCACCATAATCAGAGGAACCTGTTCGGCGCGGAGCGCTGGATCACATACCACCGTTGACGGCAAGCGCGGCGACCACGAAGGTGAGCAAGTTCATCTTTTCAAGCTGCTTTAGAAGCGGTCTGACTGAGTGTGTAGGACGAGGTGGGATGGGGGAGCTGTTGGTCGAACGAGTGGTGCGGTTTGTCGCTGCGCCGGGAACGTTCTACTTATACTGCGGAATTGTCAGCCTCGAGGTCGACCTAGAAAGGCTCAAAGAACTGTCAGAAACAATCTCTCATCGTGTGTCAATGGCGCAAGATAACGAAGCATGTCTGGGAGCACACGGCCCACCGTTATCCAGGTTGGCGTTCGTCTACCCGGAGGGACATGGGTCCATATGCCGCCAGGCACGCTCGTTCGACATCCCGCGGTGTCGGATTGCCCATCGCCGACCAAGGCGAAATCTGAGGTTACATGATCCTCTAGAAGGCAGTGCGTTTCACGGCAAGGTGTGTTGGAGCGTGCCGTGTCACAATTACAGTGTGTCAAACATCAGGTTCCATCAGCATGTATGCGCACGACACGATAAGGAGCTCTGCAGACCCATGCTGGACCAGCGTGATCGCAAATTTGCCGTGAGTCGGTGGGGCTTGCCGCCTGGATTGTTCAGTGGATGTGCCTGCGCATCACTGTTCGATGTATCGGGGTACAGGTCTACTGCGACATAGGATGACATCGGTATGGTGACAAACCTTCAAGTTCTCCGATGCCACACCCGGCACAAGCCCATGTGGTCTCCTGATTGGACATTCCTACCAGCACCTGGTAGCGTGTACTGAGAACTGACAAGACTGATTTTTTCCAAGGAGCGTCGGCGCGTGCCAAAAGCGCGAACTAGACGGTTTCGCTTGCCTTTCTGGACAGCCTCGGCAGTCACTGATGCTGAGACCCGCTGGAGACGACTGCCAGTACAGCACCACGCTGTACTCTGGTACTTGAATGAATTTTGACATTTTTGTTACTTTTTCCTGACGCATCTAGGTTCTAGAGGTCACCCAAGTCGGCTGTCACGATTGTTCAGTATGCATGGTAAGCTGCCAGGCTAGGTGATTTCGAGCGGCGACCAGGCAGTATACCCAAGTCCAGTATGTGTACGTACATCCTGGAGGTCTTCCAATTCAGGTTACAAGACCGTGGTGTTTTTGGCTCGACTGTCAACATTCGCATGCCTTCTCGATAACGGCGTAGTGGAGGGGATCCTCCAGCGAGCGCCGCCATTGCCCCTTGCTGAGTTGGAGTGATTCCTTGAAGGCAGAAGCGGAATGGTGAATTGTATATCTGTCCCCTTTTACCCGTCGGTCATTGGCCAATCTCGTTGTATTACCTATCCTCGTAACACTCTCCTGTACGTATACTTAGTTTCTGTAATACGTATTGGTTCCACCCATCGTGGCGTTAGTCGCTGCCGAGTCCGAGAACATCGGAATGCATTTGCCTCCATGATTACGCGCGTCGCGTGGTCCAGTGCGCGACGCAGTTTCTGTCTGCGTGTTGCAGCTTGCTTTCCTCCTCCACCTCTGTGCTCTGTGAGGCTTAGTCTCGGCCCTCCTCGTCATGTCTCTCTTCGTTTCCTGCTGCTCTCCCCGAGCCTCAGCTGTCGCTTTCTTAGGGCTTGCGGAGCGTGAGGAACGCGCTGACTGAGCTTCACTCGTCACGTGTGCTTGCCTTACACTCTCGTGCTGTCGCAGCCTCCTCAAGCTTCACTCCTTGCGTCGGCCAGATGCTCCCCCGTCTCTCCGCCATATTCGCCCCCATATTCCGTTCATCATCGTCTTTGGCCGGAGGCATCAGTGCTGCGGCATTCACCTCTACCATGTCTGGTACGTAGGGCTGTCCGTCCCGCTGCGTGATCGCGTTTTGACCTTTGGTGTTAGGCACACCACAGGTCGCGACGTTTGCGGAGGGTTGCTTCTGGGGCGTCGAACATATCTTCCTCAAGCATTACCCACCGTCCGAGGACAAGGGTATCATCAAGACCTCCGTCGGCTACACGGGTGGAAGGGAGGACATCAAGAACCCGGATTACCGCACGGTCTGCTCGGGGAGCACCGACCACGCCGAGGCGGTGAGGATTGAGTTTGACCCGAGCAAGGTCTCGTATGATGAGCTCGTTGGTACGTGGCGCCTCGCAGGTCGCTCTCTGCCTCGACTCACTGACCATCGTGCAGAGTTTTTCTACCGTACCCATGACCCCACCACCAAGGATCGTCAGGGCAACGATGCTGGCACGCGTATGCATACTGTCCTCCACGTCGGCAAACTACAAGCGGCTCACAGATTCTTACAGAGTATCGGTCCGCCATTTTCTATCACACCCCGGAGCAGCGGGAGATTGCGCAGCGCGTGACAGAGGAAGTGCAGAAGAAGCACTTTGACCCTAAGGGTGTGTGTTCCCCTTGGTTTGCAGCTGACGGGGGTACGTTGCTTATACAGGTTTTGCAGGCCTGAAAATAGTTACGGAGATCGTCCCGGCGGGAGAGTGGTGGGACGCCGAGGACTATCACCAGAAGTACCTGTTCAAGAATCCGTCAGGATACCAGTGCCCGACCCATCGGCTCCATTGGTGAAGGAGAAGTGCGGAGGTATACCAGTGAAGTATCGTGTATTATAGTGTTGACGACTGTTGTTTGATGTATCAGATCAGTGTGATCACCTTGTCTGGGCTTGGCCTAACGTATTGATTAGAGAGCATCGTTGGGTCCGACAGTCCCTTCCTTTCTCTTGTGTAGCATATCTATACCTGCGCGCAACGTCCGTTCTAATTTGGCATCGGTCTCTCGGTGTTGACTCGCGACTTACCGGCGGCATCGTGCCTACGCGATAGCTTGAGAATTACATCAGAGCGCCTCGTTCGGAACAAGGACTAGGACTACTCATCTGCTTATGTTTCGCACTGCTGCTGCGTCCCCGTTCCTACTTCAGTTACCGGATGCCGCTTGCGCGCCTATGCTGTTAGCTACTCCTACAAAAATCTCCTCTGTATAGCTCGGTACTATGCAAGACTCGACCAGTTGACCTGCAAGTAGGTAGCGCCGCCACATGTCGCAACATTACGACTTCTGACATGATCACAGGATCAACTGGCCGGCTACTATGTGCCGAAGCGACTCCGTCGGAACGCGCCATTGCCATGATTGCACGGGCATTGTCCCCATTCCCAGGTGATTTGCTCCATCCTCCGCTGGCACTGTGCTCTACTTCGGCGGATCGTACGTGTCATCCTGGGCTTGACCTCGGGTACGCCGTCGTCCGGCTTGTGTGGATGATCAAGCCGCTATTTCTTCTGACCTGACCTGGGCAACTAACGGACGTGCCTTAGACTCTCTGTGCTCTGGCGTTGGGCCGCACGCGACGGACAGCCCTGCACTCTCGTCCCTTATGGGGAGCAGATGAACAGTCAGGTGTGTGAAGTTGTTACAGCCTTGCAATCTGTTCACCTACCAACTCCGGCTGTACAGCATGTACCCGGCATCAGCGAGGTGCTCTCTCGCATGTGTTATCCTGACGCGTGCTGCCTACTCACCGATGAGTTGACGTACGGCAGAAACCGCCTCTCAGACGTAATATCAGACTCGATACGGCAACATAGATGCAACCCATGAGTTCACAACGGCACCTGGTCTACACGGGATTACAATACAACAGACAACAGACAACACATCGGACTTTGGGGGTGCGCTCCTGACAACCGGTCATCCTGCGAAGCGACATGATTAGGTCAGACGACTCGGTGTAGACACACGAGCAGTGAGGGGACGCGGACTCACGACGAGGTCGCGGCGCACGACGTCAGACTCTGTACCTTGGCGAGCGTGGTCGCGCTATCCCGCATGGGCGGTAGCGGCGGGCCCGTGCTCGGTTTGAACGGCGTGTGAGTGGCCTTTGAACGAGGTCTCCGTCTGTATAGCTCTGCGCTCGACCTCCGAGTGGCCATGGCCTATGATAGTGCTGGTCGTAGCCGCCGGTGTAGCCGTCGCGTTGTGGTCGAGTTCAACGGGCAGAGCAAGCGCTGTTTGGCTACGGTCAGTAGAGTTTATGTGAGCATCAGAGATGGGTACCCCAAGCGGTGGCAGAGAGAGAGGCCAATAAGAAGCTGAAGAATATGACCATATCTTTTCGGGAGAGACAGCGAAGTAGGTCGTGTACCGTTGAGTAGCGAAGCCGTCAATCAGGGCTGATGAGCGGGGTCGAGAGTGTTCGCTGCAACGGTCTCCTTCTATAGGTCATCCAAAGAGCTTGGCAGTTACGGTATGCCAAGTCCGCACGGCAGCACAGTTACACAATAGTAGCGGACGAACTGATGCTGCCCAAGCCTCACGTCAATCGATTCGGACTCCGAGCCTATGCGACGAGGTACTCGAGCGCGGCATCCCGCCTTGCTTCCTTTAATTCAGGTACACAATCGTCGTGGAGTGAGCACACCTGGAGGTCGCGCATGTTTGTGGAAACGCAGTTGGAGAGTATCTCGAGCTGTGGAAGACCGTATAGCGCTGTGATTTTGTGCGTTCTGTCAAATCTGTGCCAAAAAGATGCTCTCGCATAGTTACATGTAGTGAGCACCTCTCGAAACCGGCCACTGAATGTGTCCGAGAGTCCGAGTCGCGCGGCACCTTTGTGAGCGTTTCCTGTGCATCATCCATAGCTCTGGTGTCTGCGTGTAATTCGAGATACTGTTGTCTAATATACGGTTGTTATTTTTCCTCTGGGAACCGGCATTTGAGCGGCCGTGCGGATGGACCCTCCTCGTTGGTCTTGTCGGGCATTCACAACCACTGTTAGTCACGGTACATTAAGAGGGATCGATGACACCACATCCGTCGCAGCAAAGTTAAAACCGTATGTACTGAGGTGGCTAGTATAGACAGAATTGTTTACTGATCAATAAAGTGTGTGCCACGCTCCAGGTACTAGCGGAGTCCGGTTGACCCTGCGGCTTCACGACACTGTTAATGATGGGTGCTGTGCTCTAACCTGGTCACTTGCCTTTCTTGGTCGCTCCGGAGTCAGCCGAGCGGTCTTGCCTCTCCGGCGGCCCCTCGCCAAACAAGGCCCTGCCTCGATATCCGCATCCAGGTCATATGTACAACTCGGAACCCAGAAGAAGAGCTCCATCAAGTACCTCGAAAATACCCTCAGGAACGCCCGGCCAGCCTAGTTATCCGCCTCGGAATAGTTCAAGTTCACGGGGCGCCACCTGACATGGCTGAATTCCGGCAACAATAGAAGCTTCTCCATTCACCACACTCGCGCAGGAGGATATGAGCAGGTGATGGACTTATCGGATCCCATGCAGTTTTTTAGAAAAGTGCACATTCCGGCCGTGAAGTTCGCGGGCAGCGCTTCGTAACACATAAGCACAGGCGCCGTGACGTCGCACGAATGCACTTTGTCATAAGATGCCACCAGCCGGGGTTCGATCGACGGTATGTGACTTCACAGAGTTGCGTAACTAGTATACAATGCTGATGGTCCTGGCGTGTCCGACCAGGCCGAGATCGTTTTTGGACAAGGTACTATCTCATCGCGGATAGGCAAGGTCGTCGGTGAACACTAAACTCTACAACAGTGTACAGAAACAATATATCGGCAGCCCTGCGAAAACTGACTGTACTGTGCGGTGGGCCTGTCACGTTATAGTACGCGTGTGGATGAGTGGGTTATTGGGAACTCCCAACAAGTTCGCGGAAACCGTTGCAGCCACCACGACGCGTGTCGACACCCGAAGCGACTCTATCCCGCGAAGGCGGTAGGGATGACCCTTCCCTCCACGGTTTCCGTTTGGATAGCTCTACCCTCCGCAGTGTCGGTCTTCACTGCTCTGTGCTCGACCGGGTCGGTCTTCGCCGCCCGATGCTCGACCGTATCGATGTTCACCGCCCTGCCCTCTACGGTGTCGGTCTGAACGGCCCCACAACTTCCCACCTCCTCAATATTATATGCGAAGTGCCCAACACCCGACTTCGTGGTAGCGACGGCGTTGTGGTCGACGGGGGTGGCAAGCGCTGTGGGGGCACAATTAGATCGAGTCAGCACGACTGAGGACATTGCGCGTGCGTACCGCTGCTGGCGGAGAGGGCGAGGGCGATGAAGGGGAGGAGGTGTTGCTCGAGGATAGAAGTCGGGTGATGAGGTGCGTCGTGTACCGTTCAGTGGTCGAGCCGTTAACGAGGATAGTGAATTAGGCACCCTCCTTCTTATGTTATCTGCTCTAAAAGCACACCCTGGACTACTCAGATTGCCCACAGCGGTGCCAACAACTGCCCTCATAGTGTTCTGCAATGACGTGATTCGCTCAACCTCTTAGGGCTAGAGTGGCAGCACATGGTGAGCAAATGGACGAGGTATCTCACTCCCGCTTGGTGTCGCAATGACATGTTGCCGCACTACGAACGAGGGTTCGTCAGCATACCGAAATGCGTTGAAGATTGACAGGCCCCAAGTGTTTGATAGATCTGAGCTCTTTCTCGGAAGCGCATGTTTGAGCACGCTCGTTGAGAAGCTAATCCTAGAAGCTTGCGCTGTGGTTCTCGACACGTCGCACTTCTTTTCATTAGGATGGGTGGCCTACGTACACGCTAGTCTTGCCCGGCGTGATGAGAGGCTCTCCGTATCCATTCAGTGACTATGAGCAGGTTATTCCGAGGTTGTCGGTCCACAAACAATACCGTCAGCATGTTCCACTGTGTCTGGAGTCAATACTTTAGTGCAAGGGCGTGATAGGGCACCTGCTGTCCAACTCCTGCAGTGCAGCATTACCCCGAGTCTGGGGGTATTCTGGAGTCCACAGACTCGAGGCGCTGACCTGGTTCCACTTAGAGTCTCAAACAGTCTCTCCATCAGAAGAACACCAATTGACCCGCCCTGCCAATATCGTCAAGCCACACAGTGCTATGAATATAATGACAGTGCGCTTATCGCCAACTCCAGGCCCGAGTGAAGTCTCACTGAGCCCCCATCATGAATTGCACAGCTCTGCGCACCACCCGTGCCCGCACGCAATCCAATGAACACGCTGCGCAAGATGTCGTCTGGGACCTCATTCCGTATCAGTATCCGCAGCAACGGGCGGATGTCCCTGTGTATAGGACCGCGTGAAACACCCCTCATGCCGGCGACTTCGCCGCATGACCGGAATCACAGCACACTAAATACCACATAGCGACAATAGCGGAAAGTCGATAGCCTGCACTGGAGCGCACTGGTAGCAAAGACCAGGGGGCAACCAGACCGGAATCCAGTGACTTCAACCGCCAAAAGTGAGAGGCGGGACTCCGGACACCGATTGGGTAGGGACACCCCTTAGCCGAGATAAGATAGCGCTCAGATACTGCGACATCTCTCGATCACCCTACTGTACATCGTGCATACGGCCATGATCGCCTCTCAACTCGTCTTCACAGCCTTCCTGGCGGGAGGTCAGGTAAGCTGTCATTCTCGGAGATGTGCGCTGTGAGGAGATGTGCCATCGTGTTATACTTCCAAATGGTCACCGGCGATCCAGGGGAGAGAGGAGGGCATAGCGGGCAATGGATTGGTACATTGGTACATGGTGTAGTGGTCGTCGTCTTGCAGGCAGAGGAGTATGACATAGACTCATAATCGTATTTGCAGCTGGACGAGATTTCGAAGCGGCTACCCCTCGAATGTGTCGTCTTGACAAGCTGCGTTTAGGTCCAAGAAGGGCGGCCCAGCTTGATCGACCAAGTAGCACGAGATAAGATAATCCATAATGGCAGGTCAAGCGCTCATGGGAGCTCCCCTCATTGTACAACACAAATCGTGGTTTTCGCGGATGTTCATTATACAGAAACCACTCTGTATCATTTTTATATGACATGAGAGCCTGCATGCGAAGTTTTACTGCCACAAGGCTCTGTTTGCAGGTGGTGTCACACTTTGAACGAAACAGCCCGTCAAAAGTGAAAGTGGGACCCTGGACACCGATTTCGCAAGGAGTACGTCTGGGTTGTAGTCGGGCGCTTCCTGCACTGGTTGCCCCCTGGCAAAGACTCGCAGCGTCGGTCCACAAATAACAGCATTCATCACCAACGACCACTACACAGTACACGGCAAGAGACAACACCTAGTAGTACATACATGCGAAGGCCGCACGAGCCATCACGGTCTTGCATACGACAGTCCTGAGTGGCAAGGGATGAGCTAGTATCCTGGAGTATGTGTATAAGCGCAGACATGCCATGAAAAGTGGATCTTCGCCCGCCACAATGCCCGGTATGCTGGACCACCCCATCGGACCCGGGCTACGCTTTGCGCACGAAGATCTTCTCGTCAGGGGACGCGACGCGCACGAAGATGTTGGAGCCGTCCTTCTCGCGCACGAAGATGTTGGAGCCGTCCTCCTCGCGCACGAAGATGTTGGAGCCGTCCTTCTCGCGCACGAAGATGTTAGAACTGTCCTCCTCGCGCACGAAGATCTTGTTGTCGGGGGATGCGACGCGTGCGTAGATGTTGGTGCTGTCCTCCCCACGCACGAAAAAAATGTCCGTGCTGTCGGCGGCGTTCTCGATGGGCAGAGCCAACGCTGGGTTCTCAAGTGAGCGAGGGTCAATCGGATGGACCATGAGAACGTACCGTGGCTGGCGGCGAGGGCGGCCACAACGAGGTTAAGGATGTTCAACATCATCTTGTCCTAGCACGAATAGAAGGGAAAGGGCAAAGAAGGCTAGCGGACGAGGTAAGATGGTCGAGTCGCTGGGTGTCGGCGGAGAAGAGCGAGGCGAAATGCGAGTGGTGAGGTTGGCAGCTGCAACAGCGTTGTCTTTATACTGGAAGGTATGGCTGTGTGTCGCTCCCTCCGTGCGCGGAGATTTGCATAGCTGTCGCGAGCTCGCGCCATGGCTGAAGCAGCGGCATTCGCTAAAGATTGGTTCAGTATGCGCTTTCGCTTAACAACGCGAAGCGGTCATCCCGCCACGTCCAGCAGGCAACACACAAGAACATCAGCGTTGTGGGGGCGCTTCATGAGTGTCCATCTCGGCCCTGTGTGCAGAAGGGCGGGTTAACGCAACGCATCCGTACGATGGGGGGTGAGTTATCTCAACGCAACGCACTGCGGCCCGGGTTGACGCTGTTCTCAAAGAGACCTCTTGTTGACACATGAAAACAGGCGAGGTTTGGATATGACGACGGAGGCTTCGAGGCAGTTCGACGCACGTCATACCATAGCCCTGATACGAAGAGGCGATACGTGGCTGCTCTTCAGCTGTTTCTATCTGTGGCCGAGATGGAGGATGCCTATGTACCTCGAAGCTGTTGGGCGAGCGATGGGGTACAAGCAGCCGATAGGCTTGAACGACGAACGCCGGTCGGAACGGAGTTGATAGGGCGATGCAAGGCGCAGCGCCCGGCATGCCGTCCTTCCGCGGGGTTCAGTCCGGATGTCCGACTAGCGGAGTGAACAACCTGGGCATTAGGTGACGATATCAAATCACTAATAGTTGGAAGTCACCATGGCCTCGCTACGCTCAGCAGTGGCTTGCACGGCTCGCCACAGCGGAGTACGAAAGGCGATCAGAGAAATCGTGAACAGATCTTGAAAGTTCTCACGCAGGGATGGTGAGCGCCGGTCAGAGAGACCTCTATAACGTCTGGTGCATTTCGGGCTCGGACAGGACCATTGTGATTTCGGGGTCACATCGGGTCACAAAGGAGAGGGACAGGAGGGGAGAACGTTATGGATAGTCACGGCTAGGTGTAATCGGCCATGAGTAATACAGTATCAAGCCTCCATTGGGTAGGTGTGCTAGTTTGCTCTCTGTAAGCTCTGTATCTGGCCACGCTCATGGACCCCTTGGACAATGAATACTTTGCCACTTTCGACGATGATCTCGACGACTTCGAACCCGACTACGACTGGCTCAATACACCACATTCCGTGCCTGAGCTACCCTGGGCAAACTCTTCGCCATATAAAGGCAATGTCTTGCCCCATCCCGTCCCAGCTATACAAGTCGCATCCAAACCAAGTAGCATGTACTCGGCTATATCAAGCTGCTCGGGGTACGGTGTGAGCTTCGTGCATTTGACGGATTCTTGTGTCATCATCTCGCGCATCTTAGCAAAGTTGTGATTTTTTGCCTTGCGAGCCCTCTCGTGCACTGCTTTGAGTATAACATTTAAGCGCTCACGATTCTCACTATGTGTGGTTCCGACACGTGCAGTAGAGACAGACATATTCATAGCAGGATAGAGTGAAATGAGTGACAGGAGTGTATGTGTGCATGAGCGTGAACTCTATGGAGCTCCTCAACGACTCGGATACTGCAGCGCAGATACAAGATAATGCGACTAAGCTGACAGCGTCTTATGAGATTCTGTTGATGCAATAGACACTGTGACCCCCAAGTCACGATGGTCGGTTTCGAGCCCGAAATGCACCAGACCTTCTGGCGTTGATGCTCCTAAACAACACCCAACCGCCGACGTAGAGGGCCGAGCGCCTTTGTAGGGCGAGGCCGTCGCGAGATTCTGTGAGGGGTGCGCGGGCGTACCGCAAAAGGAGCGAAGCAGGAGGAGGTTAGAGTCGGGGTGCCCTGGCTAGAGGCAAGGCGCAGTGTGGTGACGTGGCAAAGGCCGAGGGGGAACCGCAAGAGTCGCGGGTTTTCGCGAGTTGAATTTCGCAGTCTCGCGGAGTCGCGAGTCGCAGGTCGCAGTCGCAGTCGCAGTTCGCAGTAAGGTCGCAGGGAGTTCGCGGGCGCAGTGTAAGCTCAGTGTTGAGATCCCAAGAAGGGGAAGGGGGAATCTGAATTGCCCGGCGCTTCGCCGTGTATTTTACAGGCTGAGTCCATAACTAAGTCTTTCAATAAATAACACAGAAATTCCGCGGCCGCGGGGTCGCGCCTGCGAAGAGTCGTGGCCCGCGTCGCGATGTCCCACTATCACGGGACCGCGCCTCCGCACCTGGAATCCGCGAGCGCCCGGAATTAGGCCCGCGATGGCCGGAGATACGTCCTCTGTCCTGCCCAAGTCCGTCCGTGGCCTATGTGCATCCGCGGGCGGTGCGCGAGTTTGCGAAAGGAGCAGCGCGGCCGAGAGGGTTCGAGTAACACCCGCCACGAGGATACCGCGAGTCCGCTAAAGCGGCAAATCGGGGCCTAGCGAGGCCCTGGGCGCGTCATCTCCCCCCCACTGAAATCCAGACTGTCCTCAGTCGGCATCACTGATGCTGCCGATAATCGCGGGGGTATAAGTGCCGCTCTGTAAACGGGGGAGTTGCACCGCGACTTCGAGATGCCTGCGATTGACCTGCACAACCTCTCCGACGTTGAAGAGGAGCTCAACGACCTCCGCAGGGAGGCGCACCACCTCGCGATGCACCAACTGGAGGAGCGCGTCGCGAACCTGGAGGAGATGTGCCAAGCGCAGACCTATGATCGTCCGGACTGGTACCCGGCCGTGAAGGAGGTGATCTTCAGCCTGGTGAGTGCCGGTGGCCCTCGTCTGCGCGCCCATAGTATTGACCTTGCACTCCTAGGAAGCCTGCTCCATTATCGCGCGCGGCGACCGCGGTGTCGCTGCCCTGGTGCGCCGCATAGAGAACGTCCTCGCGGCACAGACCGTCGACAATGGTCTGCGGCCGTACTTCCGCCGCCGCCTCTTCGCTGTCCACCGCGAAGCCGATCTGCGCACGCTGCGCGCTGCCCTGTCGCGTCTTGAACTACTCCGCGCTCGCGCACAAGCCATCCGCTATACCCTGACTCGCGCGGGACCGGTGTACGTCCTTCAAGGCACTAGGACCGACGAGGCCACATCCGCGGTCGATGCCCTGATCCGCGAGGCTCGCCGCGACCTGGGCGCGCTAGAGGCTGCCCCTGCTGCCCCAACCACTGAGACCGCCGAGTTGGAGGGGAGCCTCATTGCGTCCGTCGAAGGGACCGCTTGGTACGGGATGCCAGAGCTCACCGCCTTTGAGGACGGGATGTTCCCACCGGAGTGACTGCCGAGGGCGCGCGGTGCGCGCAGGGCTGTTAGGGGAGCACTGTAGGGGCGCGAGGTGATTAGGGGAGGGGGGGGCCGGGTAGCGTAGCGCTCTAGAGTCGTAGTCGCGAGACAAGCCTTGAAATCGACGCGATAACGGACCGCGAGGTCGCGAGTAACCGGCACAAAGGCGCGAAGGTGGGGGGAGGGGAAGGCCCTGCGGACGCGCTACATCAAAGCGCGGCCCTTGTTCGCGCCTTGGAGCACCCGCGCGAGCGCTGCGAACTCTCGCGCCGTCACGGGACCGCGTCATGGAGCGAGGAAGCAGGGCAGCCAGGCCACACGGAGAGGGCCCCCAATGGGCGCGCGGGGCCGTAGAATTCCTCTCGCGCCGTCTGGGGTGCCGGGCGACATAGATGACGTTCTCGCAAGGCGATAGGTTGCGAAGACACCGCGGTTTGCCCTACGCCTTGTCGCGAATTCTCTGTCGGCCAGCGCAGACGCGCCGCGACGGCCCCCGCACGGCAGGCGGACCCCTGCTTGCCCTTGTGAGTAGTCTTCGCGGGCGCTCCACTGCTCTGCGCGTTCTTCGCGGGCGCCCCGTCGCCATTTTCGTCGATCCGCGGGGCCGCGGTCCGCGGGGCCCGGGATCGCCGCTCTTGTAGTGCGCTTCCTGACTTCGCGGTGGCGTCCTGCTGACCCGGAGAGGCTGCCTCTTAGGCTCTGGCCTCCCCTCTCGAGCCTCCTTGGCCTCCTCGCGCTGCCACCCTAACGCTGTTCTCTGCTGCTCCTCGCTGCTCGCCTCCCCTCTGCCAACATGTCTGCTGCTGCCGCTCAAGCCCGCGCTGCCGCTCGCCAGCGGTTCTTCGACGTCATGGCCACCGAGCCCGGCCACCTCGCGGACCCCTCTGACTGGGAGGTGTTCGCTAAAGACGCCCTCGCGCAAGTGGTGAGTCGCGAGCGATCCCATCGCCTGCGAACCCGCTGACAACCAGCTACAGGTCTTGTTCATCAACAACGGCGGCGACGACGCCGTCGCGGACGCCTTCGTCGACCAAGTCGTCGCGGCCACTGCGCACCTCGGCGAGCAGTATGGCGCCGGCGGCGAAGTCGACGAAGGGACCCCGTGGACCAACCCGCTGTACCGCGAGGGCTTCCGGCGCCACCGCGAGCTCGCGGCCGCCTCCGCCGCCGCTCCAGTTCCGCCGAGCCCTCCCAAACCAGCTCGCGCGACTCGTTCTCAGGCGGGCGCAACTGCCAGCGCCTCCTCGACCCGCACGTCCTCGCGCGCCGCCGGCAAGATGTCCGCCGCGAAGGCCCCCGCCACGAGCTCCGCCGCCAAGGGGAAAGGCAAGGCCAAGGCTTCCAGTGGCGCCAGCTCAAGCAGGGCGCCCTCTCCTCCTGCCGTCCCGCCGGTGAGGAAGAGGGCGCGGTCCACCGCGACGTTCCCGGTCTCCTATCCGCCGGGCGCCCGGATGCCCACCCACACGGTGAGTTTGGCTCCTTTCGCCCCTCGCGACTTGTACTGACGATCCTCCGCAGTGCCTCAAGTGCAACGGGAAGGAGGGGTGCGTGTTGCACGAGGGCATGTCCAAGTGCGACTCGTGCTTCTTCCTTCGCGCGGGTTGCTGGTACTCGGAGGCGCCCACCAAGCGTTCCTACGAGGCCTGGTACGACAAGCACCGGTTCTCGCGCGGTAAGCCCTTTTACTCGCGACCGCCCCCGCCCACTGACGCCTTTTTCGCGCAGCCGATCGGGTCGACAGCTGGGCCATGTACGAGGTGTGCATGGCTCGCGGAATCCGGATCTCCGACATCCCCAACGAGGTCCTCGCGGACGTCGGGGTCACCGCGCGCAGTGGCGAAACCGCCGACCAACGCCCGCCGACCATTCCGCGTCCCGAGTCGCCGTCGCCCGCCGAAGAGTCCCCGCAGGAGTCCGAGGGTGAGGCCCGACCGCCGCTGCCGCCGAAGAATATACTCCGCGCCACGAACTTCCCACCGCGCTCTGCCGCGGGCTCGGGCACAAGCTCGCCGCGCTCGCTGCGTAGCCAGCGCTCCACCAGCTCCTGGTTCGCGGGTGTTGTGGTAAGCCCGTGCCGCTTATTCCGCGATCGCCGCTGACGTCCTCGCCTGCTTCCCTAGATCCCGCCGCGCTCGCGGATGGCTTCCGCGCGGACCTCCACTCGCGACTCGCCCACCGCCATGGAGGTCGACGAAGGCCCCCACGATGCGCCGCCTACCACTGGAGAAGAGGACAACGTGTCCGTGAGTGTGTCCGATATCTTCGGCGATTCCGCCTCATCCTCATCGCGCTCCCCCCGGGCACAGGGCCCCAGCGACCACCCGGTCTCGCGCGACGCTCCCATCGACTCGCCGGTCAGCGCGACTGGAACCTCCTCGCGCGATCCGCGGCGTTCGAGTCTCCGCCAGCCCGCCGCGTCCTCGTCTTCCTTCAGCGGCATCGACCCTGCGGACCTCAGCGAGAACTTGGAGCGCCTCGGCGCGGCTGCGCCCTCGGCTCTGGACGCCAACCTCCGCGAGGCGCACACTGGCCTCGTCGTCTCGCTCTCGGTTGAGCAGCGGCAGCGCCTCCTCGACGCGGAGGTCCAGACTTTCCGCGAGGAGCTGGAGAAGCACCTGCGCTTCGACCTCCCAGTCGAGCAGGTCGCGGAGCCTCTCAGCTCGCGCCAGGCCGTCGTCGCCTACCATGCGATGAAGTTCGAGCGCGACTGGTGCGCTGCCCGCGCCTTCGCGTACCGCGAGCTCTTCGAGGTCACCTCGCGGCGCATGCAGGCCCTCCTCGAGACCGACTGGCAGGGCGCGGACGTCGCCCAGGGGTCGCGAGGCTCGTAGCGAGCTTGTGACAGTCGCGGGCGGTCTTCTCGGTTTTGTAGCGTGTCATGTCTTCTTGGTCCCTTCGCGTCGCGTGCGTCTCGCGAGTCTGTAAGAATTAGCACGTCGCGGGCTGTTTTCTGTACTTGTATCATAAGGCGAGAAATGCACGTCCTTGTCCTGAGTCTTAGAGAGTGGATTGAGCGGATCGCGGTGCAATTTAAACGAAGGTGGGATTATAACGGAATAGAGACCGGCGAAAACAGTGATAAATGAAGGTTTAGGTGCGTATAATCTGCGGTAAGGTAAAGGGAGGGGGTGGAACGGTAGGGTATATGGGGTATGCGAGAGGCGCGGTCCGCGCCTGCGCACTGAGTGTCTGCTACTCTTCCGCGGACTCGCTACTGTCCGAGTCGCTATCGCCCTCGTCCTGGCGCGCATCCTGTACCACTTCTGGCTCGGGGTCGTCTGTGCCATCGTCGAAGGACTCGGTGAGTTCCGCGAGCCGCTTGCTCGAGATGTCCGCGAAGTTTGCGGGCAGTGGGATTGACTTGCGCGCGAGGTAGGGGATGAGGCGGAAGGCCGCGATCGCGCGGTGTAGCACCGAGCCGTCTAGCTCGCAGAGGACATAGGCACCCCCGCGGTTGCGCGAGACCACAACTAGCGGACCAGTATAGCGAGGTCGCATCTTGCGATTCAGCGACTTCTCGATCTGAGTGTGCCGCATGAGTACCAGTGCTCCTGGTTCAAAGTCGTAGTCGCGGATGGTGTGTGCATGGTCCCTCTCGAACTTCCTCGCGACTTCCAACCGTGCGTGGTAGACTCGCGAGTTCAGCTTCGTGAGTTGATCCTGCCTTTTCTGGAGCTCGAGCGCACGCCGCGCGAGAAGGTCCTCGGTCGAAATCAGGCCCTCCGGTGGCGGCGAGAGGTAGGTCGACTCCGCGATATCCATTGGCAAGACCGGATGGCAGCCCGTAACCGCGAAGTACGGCGAGCACCCCATGCGCTTGCGGACTGTGACTCTCTCCGCCCAAAACGCGTAGTGCGCATGCCGCGACCATTTCCGCTGATCGCCGCCTGCTGCCTTGAAGAGTACCTGCCGCGTATCGAAGTGAGAGCGCTCCGCGATGCCGTTCGCCTTTGAGTTGTACGGGCTGATCTTGATGTGGTGGAGGTTGAAGCGCTCTTGTAGCCCGCGAACCGCGCTCAGGAAGGCGGAACCGTTGTCGGTGACCAGCTCTACTATTGCGCCCCACCGGCAGAGCAGATCCTGAAACAGGAAGTCGCCCAGGGTTTTGTCGTTCTCGACGCGGAGCATCCGCCACTCAGGCCACGCGGAAACCGAGCACCTCGCGACGACGATGAGGTTGAATCCGCCCGAGGCGGGCATCTTCATGGTGTCGATGTACCACTTAACGCAGAGTCCGCCCGGTTTCGCCACCACCGGCGGAATGAGGACCTTGCGGTGCTGTCGCGTCTGGCAAATATGGCACGTCTGCACGTACCAAGTCGCGTCTTCGCCGAGCGTCGGCCACCAGAAACGTTCCGCGATGTGTTGCAGAGTAGCGTAGCGTCCGCGGTGTCCGAGCTCGTCGTGTGCCGCGCGTAGAATGTCTAACCGCTTCCCTCGCCAGACCACCAACTTGTGTGCTCCCTGCGAATCCTTCTTCCAGACGCGGTCGCCGTCGCGGAAGAATCCTTGCGCGTACTTGATGAAGGTCGCGTAGTTGGTCTCCTTGACACCTTCAGGTCGCTGCAGCGTCCTCAGCCATTCCGCGACCTGCTGTAGCCGCTTGTCCGCCTTCCGCGCGTGTTCCGAGTACGGCATCTCGACCTCGCCATCCGGCTCCTGGATACCCGCCTCGTCCTCCGACGCGAAGCGTACTCTTGCTCTTGCCTTGGCTCGCTGTTCGCGCTCGCTACTCGCCTCCTCTCCTTCTCGCGCATCCTCCCCCCCACTGAGATTGTGACCGTCCTCGGTCGCATCCGCGAGCGCGAACAGGTGGATAGGGTCGCGAGTTGCTCGTCGGGCAGAAGAAGGCCGCGGAAGCAGGTGATGCAGGAAGCCGTGTATCCGGTCTATCCAATCCTCGAACTCGTCTGGGTCTTCCTCGCTGTCGTCTCCGGGTTGCGCGGGTCGCCGCGAGAGCCCATCCGGTCCATGCGAGGTGCCTGGGACGTGCACAAGATTGAAGTGGAAGGTGAGTATCGCGAGGATCCAGCGGTTGATGCTCGCGCTAGGCGCAAGGTCGGGGTTCTTCAGCATTCCGCGGATGTACCGCGCGTCGACCTCCACGACCAAGTTGCGGATTCCGATGAGGTAGAGCTTGGTTGCCTGTAGCGCGCGGAAGAGGCCGTAGAGCTCGAGCTTGGGCTGCGAGAACCGCGCCTCGCGGTCGTTGAGGGTGATGGACCCGAAGCGGTTGTAGAAACGTCTCCGCGGGTCTTCTTCGTCGCACTGACAGAGGTGGTAGCCCACCGCGATGTAAGACGTGTCTACCGCGAGGATGACTGGTGCCGGCGACTCGTAGTTGATCGCGCGCAAGGCTGACGACTCCAGGAGAGCCTTCTTGAGGTCCTCCATCGCCGCGATCTGCGCCTCGCCGAACTCGAAGGGGACGTCCTTGCGCGTGAGATGCACTAGCGCGTTGGCCCGCCTCGCGAAGTTGCGGATGAAGATGCGCAACACTCCGATCGTACCCAGAAAAGCGCGGACCTCTGATAGGTCCTTGCAAGGCCCCCAGTTCTTGATCGCGGAAACTCGCGAGTTGTCGGGGAGACGTCCCTCTGGGGTGCAGCGGTGTCCGACCACCATAATCTCGCGAGCGCACAGGATAGACTTAGTGCCTGAGAAGGTCCCGCCCGCGTACTTCATCCGCTGCACAACGCGGTTGATGTTCTGGAAGTGCTCCCAGACGAAACGTCGGATGCCAGGGTTCTCGCGGAGAGTCTGGTACACTCCGCTTCTCGTCGCGGTAGTCGGTCTCGGGTCCCTTGCAGGGCACGTCGTCGATGTAGGGGACGGTGAGCTCGGGGATTTCCGACCGCAGGATATAGGTGACGTCCTCATGGAAGATAGGAACGGAATTCGACCATCCCATTGGCAGCGTACAGTGACGCAGGGCTCCAAAGGGGGTCTGGAAGGTTGTGAGGTCTCGCGAGGACTCCGCGATGAGCCGCTCATCGTAGCCGACGTAGAGATCGAAGATAGCGCCGCAAGGTCGACCGCCAAACTGTTCCGCGAGGTAGTCGGGAGTGGGTGGGACACCAGAGTGTTGGATGGTTACGCGGTTCAGCGGCTCGAGGCTGTGGACTATGCGCAGCGACTTGCCGTCCTTCTTGAGCACGCAGAACCACCGCGAGCGGTAGGAGGAGTTGGAGGGTTCATAGACACCCGCCGCGATCTTCTTCTTGAGCATCGCGCAAACCTCCTTGTAGAGACCTGGCGGAATAGGGATGTTCTTCTCCACCCAGGGTGTGTGCGGCAGCACCGGGAACTCGACTGGCGGAAAGTACTCGGGCTTGAAGCAGCCACGCTCCGCGTCACTCCAGGCGAACGCGTCGTTATGCAGGCTGATGAAGTGGTGGAGTAGCTTGCGTTCCTCTGGCCAGAGGAAGTCGCCGCCGTGCGCCCGGTCCATCGCGAGCTGTCGTTCCGCGGTGTACCTTCCTGTCGGGACGAACGGAGGGGGTCGCGGAGTAAGTCGCGGCATATTCGCGAGGGGATCGCCCGTGATGTTGCGCTCGATGCGGAACTTTTCCGGGCAAGTACCCAGCACCGCGCGGACCTTCTGTGCGACGGGCTT
Source organism: Trametes elegans (assembly GCA_022606155.1). Classification (NCBI taxonomy): domain Eukaryota; kingdom Fungi; phylum Basidiomycota; class Agaricomycetes; order Polyporales; family Polyporaceae; genus Trametes; species Trametes elegans. The sequence goes on along the minus strand of JABYQO010000011.1, from coordinate 34,504 downwards.
GTACTTCTTCTTGGCCTGGATGAAGGTGCTGACTGCCTCTTCCTGCTCCACCTCCACGTACGCTGCTTCCGCGAGCGAGTCGTCCGCGAGTCGCGAGTCCACGGCTGACTGCCAGAGTAGCCGCGTGCCGTCTTCTGCGCGAAAGGCTAGAGTGCTCGCCGCGAGAGGTGAAGCTCGCGGTTGGGTATAGAACTCGCCGGGTTGGGCCGGCGATATTCGCGCTTCAGCGCGAGCGGGGTATCGAGAAGCAGAGGCAGAGAGAGAGAGGCCAGGAGATAGGAATGGGGTCGGTTCGCTTTCTAGGTTTTCGCGGAAACTTTTCGAGATGGTCGCTGGAGAAATCGAATCGCAGACAGAGAGATAAAGGGCGGAGAGAGAGAGAGACTGGTCTGAGACGGTGGTATAGGTGCAGATGCTCGGTACGCGGCCGTCCCATTCTAGTAGCACCGCGATTTCTTCGCTATCGCCGTCAAGCAGACTCGGTACGCGCGGGGAGGTGGGGAGGTCGGTCACGAAATCGAGCTTTTCCTCGCGGATTGGTGGGGATGGTTGCGATTTGGCCGGTATTCGGGCAGCGGATAGTGATGGTCTGCTCCTCGTTCACGAAGTTCTTCACCACACTCTTGGTCAAGACATCGAAGGGCCGCCCGAGTAGCATGTCGTACGCGGCGTTGCGGATGACGTGGACCTGGAGGTAAAGCACAATGTCCGCGACGCAAAAGGGCACATTCCGCACCAGGCCTAGCGACTTGTCGACTTCTCCATTCGCGGACTGCATGTTGAGGCGAATCGTGGGGTCGTACGCCAGCCCTAGTGCGTGACAGACGTTCTCGGACATCGCGATGATTATGCAACCCGGGTCCACAATCGCTTCGACGTACTCTTTGTTGTCAACCAGGCCCACGATCGACCGCAGCGCGTGGGACTCGCGAGCTACGCTGAGAGGAGCGGGCTCCGCGGAAGGGGCAACATTACGCAGGTACACCTCGTATAGGTCCGGGACGACCAGACCACCCGGCTCTAGCGGCTGGCCACTGCAGGAGACGTCCTCCGCGAGGTATTCCGCGTAGTCGTCTACCCCCACGTAGCCCACAGACCGCTGCGCGTTCGGAACGCGCTTAGGCGTGACCGCCTCGCGGTACTTCGTGCGTAGCTCAGGCGAGATAGAGAGGAGCTCCTCGGGGGACAGTGTGATGACCGGTGCCTTCATGGTACGCGCAAAGATAGCCTCCGCAATCTTCGGGTCGTAGATTGGCACCTGGTTCTTGTAGGCCCCCTCGCGATCCGCGTCTTTGGCCTTTGGCGGTGGCGCTGCAAAGTTCCGCGCCATCGGAGGCGCGTACACCGCGTCGCGAGCCTTGGCAAAAGGGTGCTCGGGTCCGGCCGGCGCGGGGTGGTCCTCCTGCCGCCGGAACGGTGTAGGGGAGCGGTTCTCCACACGCGGCTCGCTAGAGCCCGCGTTCGCCGTCTTGACCGTAGCGTCCTGCACTACCCGCCCTGGTCCTCGCTCGTCACGCTGTGCTGCGTTCGGCTCGGGGGGTCCTCGGGAGGAGCCGCGAGGTGGAAACGCCTGAGAGGGCCTCGACGGTCCTGCGGAAGGCTCGCGAGATCGCGGTGCCTGTTCGCGACCTTGGCTCGGTTCGCGTTGCGGGTAGGAGGGGGTCTGGAAGCGGGCCTGACCAGGACGGCGGTCTGCAGAGCGACCTCGGTTTTGCCGCGGAGGAGACGGAGGTCGCGCGTGAGGGCCGCGGAAGGGCGGTATCTCCACACCGTCAAATCGGCCAAAACTCTGCCGCAACGCAAAGATCTCGTGTTCGAGGTGCGCTATGCGGTCCGCGGCGTCCAACTGGTACGAGGCCACCGTGGGGTAGTCCGGTGAGACCGAGAGAACCATCTGCGCAGCCTGCCCTGCGGGAGGCGGTGCGAGCAAAGAGTTGGGGTAGCGACGGTGCCACTCGTAGACCCTGTCGCGCATTGTCACACCCTCGAAGCCTGGCAGGTAGCGAGGGACAAAATTGCCGTTGGGAAGGACGACGCGGCCATCTGGGGCCCGCGAGATACGTCCGGCGCGCACGTCTTCCTCGATGAAGGGGCAGTTGCGCATGAGACAGCCTGGGTTCCCGCAGTAGTGGCAGAAGTTTCCGCCCTCCTGCTGGTAGCGCTGTCCTGCTGGCGGATAGTTGGGCTGGAACCGCTGCTGGAAACCCGCCGCGTTCTGCTGGGGAGGAGGTCCGCGGTTCGCGGCATTCGCGAGGGGGTTAGCGCCCCCTTCGCCCACAGTCTGTGCCAAAAGCCGGAGTAACGGCCCTAGATCCTCGACCTTGACCGTTGCGGGGTTGGAGCCTCCTGCCGCGGGCGATGTCGCTGACCTCGCGGCCGGTGTCGCGAGAGTCCCATGGAGCACAAACGCGGCCGCGTCGTAGACCTCCTTGGCGGGATATGGGTCGTCGGGGTAGTGGTCCGGGTTCTTCAGCTGCAGGCGTTGCGATACCTGTTCCAGCAGTGGCGCCCGAATACCGCGAATAAAGTAGCGAGACTGCTCCGACTCTGAGAGGCGGTTGCGGCCGATGAGATAGGTAGTCATTGCGAGGAACTCGCGGTAGTAACTGGACAGCTCGCCGATGTTTGTGATGGGGCTGGCCGCTCTGGCCGCGACGAGTGCCTCGACGTCTGCGACGGAGAATTTGCGTGCTTCGCCCGCGCCCGGGTAGAGCGCAAGGATATCCGCCTTGAAGTCCTCGTAGGTCTTGTCGCCCGCTGTGTAGGAGGGCAGACTCTCACAGAGCTCGCTGTCATCGATGGGGAGGTACCGCGTGACCCACCGCTTCTTCGCGGCATCGGTCTCGATGCCCGCGATGTCGAAGAGCGTCTCGAGATCTTGGAAGAAGCGCCGGAGGGTGCGCGGTTGCGCGGGATCGAAGACAGGTGCGCTCGAATGTCGCGGAGCTGGCATCGTGGGGCGTCGCTCCGCGGGGTAAGCGTGTGCGAGGGGAGGCTCGTCATTGCGGTCCGCCATTGTAGGGGGACTATGTTCGCGCGAAACGGGGGGCTCTGGTTGCGTTGAACGCGGTGGAGAAGACAACGTACTCTGCGTGGGAGACGCGTCAACTGGAGAGAGGTTTGTGTGGGGAACCCGCGGGCTAGCGAGCGGGGTGGAGAAGAAAGAGAAGGAGTCCTCCGCCGCGATGGGGGAAGGGAGGGGTGGCTGTCGTTGCTGTTGCGAGGGAGGGTCCGTTGGCGAGGCTACTATCCGCAAAGCCGTCTCGCGGATCCAGTCACAGCGCGAGGGATCTTCTTCAACAAGGACGCGGCTACGCTCGAGAAGCGCGAGGACTGGGTCGAGTACCGCAGCAAGTTGTTCGCGATTCAGGTAGTTCGCGAGTTGGCGGTACGTCTGGGTGAACTTCCCAACGATGAATTCTTCTGCAAGAGACGGTTGTATCGAGCGGGAACGCGCTCGGGGAGGAATCACGAAAAGAGACGGCGCGGCAGCCGTCTAGCTAGGAGGAAGCCGACTGTGAGATGGTTGCTCACCCCCCTGCGGTGGTCACCAAAATGATGCTCCTAAACAACACCCAACCGCCGACGTAGAGGGCCGAGCGCCTTTGTAGGGCGAGGCCGTCGCGAGATTCCGTGAGGGGTGCGCGGGCGTACCGCAAAAGGAGCGAAGCAGGAGGAGGTTAGAGTCGGGGTGCCCTGGCTAGAGGCAAGGTGCAGTGTGGTGACGTGGCAAAGGCCGAGGGGGAACCGCAAGAGTCGCGGGTTTTCGCGAGTTGAATTTCGCAGTCTCGCGGAGTCGCGAGTCGCAGGTCGCAGTCGCAGTCGCAGTTCGCAGTAAGGTCGCAGGGAGTTCGCGGGCGCAGTGTAAGCTCAGTGTTGAGATCCCAAGAAGGGGGAAGGGGGAATCTGCATTGACCGGCGCTTCGCCGTGTATTTTACAGGCCGAGTCCATAACTAAGTCCATCAATAAATAACACAGAAATTCCGCGGCCGCGGGGTCGCGCCCGCGAAGAGTTGTGGCCCGCGTCGCGATGTCCCACTATCACGGGACCGCGCCTCCGCGCCTGGAATCCGCGAGCGCCCGGAATTAGGCCCGCGATGGCCGGAGATACGTCCTCTGTCCTGCCCAAGTCCGTCCGTGGCCTATGTGCATCCGCGGGCAGTGCGCGAGTTTGCGAAAGGAGCAGCGCGGCCGAGAAGGTTCGAGTAACACCCGCCACGAGGATACCGCGAGTCCGCTAAAGCGGCAAATCGGGGCCTAGCGAGGCCCTGGGCGCGTCAGCGCTCACCCGGAAAGACAAGCGCACTGAGCCATTCGCGCTCACACCAGCAGCTGTCGACGCGTTCAACACGCTGAAGCACGCCTTCACATCTTCTCCCGTCCTGCTCCATTTTGACCCTTCTCTTCCGTCTACTCTCGCTACTGATGCTTCAGATTTTGCTATTGCAGGTGTCCTTCATCAGCCAGACGCCGACGGCTTCCTCCACCCCGTAGCTTACTTCTCACGTAAGCTCTCCCCTGCGGAGATCAACTACGAGGTGTACGACAAGGAGCTGCTCGCAATCGTCGAATCCTTCCGCAACATGCGCGCCTGGCTCATCGGTACAGACCTTCCTGTTTCTGTTGTCTCTGATCATAAAAACCTCGAGTATTTTATGACGTCGCGTGTTCTTAACCGACGTCAAGCTCGTTGGTCTATGTTTCTGTCTGAGTTCAACTTTCGTTTAGACTACGCTCCCGGGTTGAAGAACCCCGCGGACGCGCCCTCGAGGCGTGCCGACTTCACGCCTCGAGAGGGGGATGACGTCCTCCGTGTGAACGAAAAAGTCCTACTGACACCTTTGCACACACAGAGACTTTTTAGCACTCCGTCGGCAGTTCATGTCAATGCCCTCACCACCCTCTCGCTCGACAACTCCGAGTTTGTGGAGCGTTACAAGGCAGCCGTTCGTTCGGACGTTACGTGGCGTGATGCTATAGCTCGGGGTGACGAGTCCTTCAAGCTTGACGGCAATCTGGTCTTTCATCAAGGCCGGTTGTACGTTCCGCCCTCAATGCGCCACGACATTCTGCGCTCTCGTCACGACTCCCCACTTTCGGGTCATCCGGGTCGCGCACGGACTCTCGCATTAGTCCAGCGTGACTACTCATGGCCTGGCATGGTGACGTTCGTGCGCAACTATGTCCGCGCATGCGACGTCTGCGGTAGGATTAAGACGCCTCGCCACAAGCCGTTCGGTCTCCTCCAGCCTCTCGAGATCCCGGACCGCCCTTGGCATTCGATCACCATGGACAACATCGTCAAGCTCCCTCTCTCGCATGGCTACGACTCGATCTGGGTCGTCTGTGATCGGCTCACACGCTATGCGCACTTCACACCATGCAATGAGTCCCTTGATGCTCCAGGACTTGCGTGGCTATTTCTCGACCGCATTTTCCGTTACCACGGACTCCCCGAGTCCATCGTCTCGGACCGCGGTTCGACTTTCGTCTCTTCATTCTGGAAAGAACTAACTGCTTTGCTCCGAGTTCAACTTAGGCACTCGACCGCATATCATCCTCAGACGGATGGCCTTACGGAGCGTACTAATCAAACACTCGAAGCGTACCTTCGTGCCTACGTCTCGTATCAACAGGATGATTGGGTCGACTATCTCCCTCTTGCCGAGTTCGCATTCAATAACCACGTGAACTCGTCAACGAAGCAAACTCCGTTCTTCGCCACCTACGGCTACCACCCGACATTCGAGCCTCGACTCACCGACTCGCCGGTCCCGGCTGCCGCTGATTTGGTTTCGCGTCTGGAGCGCCTTCATGGCGAGCTGCGCGCGGAGCTCAAGGAAGCTCAAGCACACCAGGCTCAGTATTACAACGAGCGAGTCTCCGAAGCGCCGCGTTTCGAGCGCGACCAGCTCGTTTGGTTGCTGCGGCGCCATATCAAGACCACCTGTCCGTCTGACAAGCTCGACCACCGTCGTCTCGGCCCTTTTCCTATCGACTACCCCATCTCCGACACTGCCTACAAACTTCGCCTTCCCCAAATCTCTCTCGACTCCATCCTGTCTTTCACGTCTCCCTTCTCGAACCCTATCACGATCCCTCCGAATTCCACCCTCATGCTTCTCCTGTTCCCTTCCAGATCTCCGACGGCTCCTCCCCTTCCTCGACTATCCAGGCCATCCTCGATTGCCGCAAGCTCGGCCAGTGTTACGAGTACTTCGTGCGCTGGAAGGGCCTGTCCCCCGAAGAGGACTCCTGGGTTCCTCTCTCCGACATCCCTACCTCCACCAACGAGATGATTGAGCGTTTCCATCGCCGTCATCCTCGTGCCCCTCATCCTCATCGCTCCGTCCTCCACCGCTCCGCTCAGACCGTCTTTGAGACTAACCACGATTCTATTCCCCCTTCTTCTAATGTACAGGTTTCCGTTCGGCCCGCATCCGCGCCCTCCTTGTCCGCTGCCTTCGAACCCATGCCCGCCGTTGATCCCGTCATGCCCGCTCGCCCCGCTGTCCCATCTGCCGCTCCTCGTCCTCCGTCGCCTCCGCCCTCTCGCGTCAATCCGCGTGTCGAGTACACGCCGCCGTCGTCGACCACGCTCTGTTCCGGGCGTGTGTCGCGACCGCCGCCTCGTCCTGACGCGTGACGTCCGGGTGATGAGACCGGAGTCGCATTTGCGTGGGCGAGGTCGCGCGTTCCGTTCCGAGGTGCCGCCTATCGCTGGGGACTCGAGCGGAGCATCGCGCTCTCTTCAAGGCAGCCCGTGGCGTTGCGAGTGTCGCCAGTTGCTGGGGCTCGCGCCGCCGCGTCGCGCTCGCCCTTGAGGAGGAGGTAGTGTAACGGCGCCGCCGTTGCACGAGCCTCAGGTCTCGTCCCGGCGCCTGTGAGGACCCGAATTAGTGTAATGATTGTATCTGTTTGTAGCACGACGAATCTCCTGCCTCGACCAGCGTACGGTACACTCCGCGCCACAAGTATGTAGCTCGAGCTTGTCACATATACTCTGGCCCTCGCCGTCCTGTACCCTCGTCGAACCAACGCCGTTCCTTCACGCACCTGGCCTTTCGCCCGCTTCATCTCGCTCTGCCCGTTCGAGCTCGGTTTTCATCGTAACGCGCTCGCCCTCTCGCGCTTGCGCTCGCCTCGCCCTCGACGCGTGCCGTTACAAGCGCGCCCACAAAGCTCTGCTCAGGCCCTCCGCTCTGACAATGCTCGGCTCGCCCAATCCCCTTTGTTGCCTTTGTGACCTTGGCTTTGTCTCTGAGTGCTATTTAACAAAGGCACAATGTCCAAACCATTGCCCCCACTGAAAAACCAATGCGAGCATAATGCCTTCCACCCAAAACCCCTCCCTTGACGCGACAAACGCCAGGCCGCAGAAACGGTCCAAGGTCACGGTTCAGACGGAGGAGCACACACGCAACAGCGCGGAAGTGAGTACAACCAGCACTCGGAGCTATGAGCAACTCTCATTCAGTGCAGGAATCACGCCTCGCCCAGAGGAAGGAGCCCACTAGACTGGCAACAGACTCATCTCCCGGAACGGACTCCCCATCTCTACCCACCCCTCAAATCTCGGATCCCCTCTTGAGGCAGCCTGCCCCCTCCCTGCTCGCTCCTCCCCCACAATCCCCGAGATGCAGTCCCCGCTCCATCTGTACGATGCGGCGGATTTCGAGGGTCTCCCTACCCTCCAAAACGAGAACCCCCACGCCCGCATGTCGCGCCAAGGGCCGGCCCCGGGCAGGCTACAGAAGAACTGCCTTGTCTTCACCCCCGGCACCATCCCCATTGCCCACATCCCCGTCTACAAGTTCTTCGGCAATACCAACCCGGACCAAGAGTCGGGTGTACGAAGGAACACAGCCTCGGTACTGGCGGCTGTCATCCACGGGGGGGACAACGCTTCGTCTCTCGTTCCCCGGAGAAGACCGCGGAGATTAGGTCCTTCATCCAGTCTCTTCGCTTCCAAGCCTCCCCCTCCACCCCCCCACAGCCATCCACGGTCAGGCAGAGCAACAAAGGCAAAGCCCCCGTACGCGCCTCCCCTGGCTCGGAGGACACCCCCATGAGGGATGGCGCCCCCGAGGAGGAAGAACCCCTCCCCCGATCTGAAAACGGTGACGGCGTGGGCCCGTCCACCCCCAACCCCGAGGAACCACATGCCGCCCCCGAGGTCGTCGTGTACGCCCCAGAGATGAAACACCTGGGCGACAAAAACCGCTTCGGCCAGCCATGGACCTACTTTGTCGAGCTAGGGCCGGGCACGTCGATGCTCCGGGACTTCCTCCTCTGGCAGGGCGTATTCGCTGTCCACCCAACCCTCTCCTTCTCCATGTACGCCATCCGCGAGGATATACAACCCTGGTCCATCATGGTGCTCTCGGGACCCCCGGGTGCTGTTGAAGACAGCATTGCAGCCAAGCGCGCCGTACTCACGGTCATCAAGGAGCGCCTATGGGCCGATCGCGGGTTCCTCTGGTTCACCGCGCGCCAGGTCGCGGCGAACTGGAACGCAACTGGCACCCTCGCAGAGCTCGTCAAAATGGCAACTGACACGTTGGATGCGATGGTGGTCACTGCTGACGATCCCTCGACCGGGCGCGCTGCCCCTGCGTACCTCATAACCGGCAAGCCCGTATCAAACGCGCGCGACGAATACAAGCGTTGGCTGAACTTCTTCACCACTGCCAAGACTTTCCGCCGTGGCCTCCACTGCTTGACGGTGAACAAGCTAGTCGTGGACTGCAAGCTCTGCAAGGACTCGACTCACTGTGCGCGCGACTGTCCCCTTCCCAAGATTCCGGGGTGGCAAGGTACCAGCGTGGATGATATCTATGCATCATCACCAGCTAAGCCGGAGGATGGCGCAACGGCACCGGACCCGCTCGTGCAGGCTAAGGACATATGGAAGGAAGTCCCGCGACGCGGTAGCCGTGGTGGCAACAGAGGACCGCGCGGTTCGCGTGGGCGTGGAGGCGGTAGAGGCCACACTGGGAAGGGGCGCTGACCCCCCCGAGTATCATGTAGTGCTCCAATGTACATGTACCTGTATGACGACCTTAATGAAGAGCGGCTTGTCACTGGAACCAACCTGCCCTGAGTCACCCCCCGAGGCACGGGGAGTTACTGGCTGTTAGCCATCTCCAATATACGAGCGTCCCCTCCTGCGCCACTGAAGGAGGACGTGAACTCTGCATGCTGGGAAGATGCCTATCTCCAGTAATCGGCACTCTGCACCGGCATGCACCCCTTTACTAACTGACTTTGATCTCATAGGTTTGGCAGTCCTGCGAGGGAGTCTCAACACGCTACTACTACAAATCAATCCAACTTCACAAGGCAGCTACTGCAGCAACCCGACGGTACCGACTACGACACTGGCACTTCGGCAACTCGTCTCGGAGAGGTATTGGCTCCAGCCGCTAGCCAGGCCCTCAATGATGAGATGGGCCAAGGGATCCACGGTTACGAGGAACACCAGCGGGAGGAGGGTCCTCGGCCCAATGAGTCTCCGTGTAGTGTACCCTCGGCGGCGTCTGTACGATGCTGTTCAGAGTCCCGGTCAGGGACTTGTGCGGTGGAACCGCTGCCTCTCTGTGTGAACAGAGATGGCGTCGAGGGTGTATCCCCGACTGTAAACGCACGCCCAGATAGGCCAGTAGCGCTAGCATCAGAGTCGATGCACAATGGGGGCGTGCAGTGCCCCCCATGCCCACCAGTCAGTGGAGTGCAAGAACCCAACCCTCGCGAGAGACAGTCCCCTATGAGTGACAGCTTACCATTACCTAGTGGTATGCACAATGGAGCCCCCCCTAACCATACTCGCCCTGCAAGGCGAAGACCTGACCAGATAGGGCAGAAGACTACAGTGAGAATAGCCACACTAAACATCAATGGATTTGGTAGTATGCTACCTGACCACCCTGATAATAAATGGGGGCGTATCTACAGCATGATGAGGGAGGAACGCATTGCTATACTCCTACTACAGGAGACCCACCTCACAGATCGTCGTGTTGCGGACATCCACCGGATGTATGCAGGGAGTATTAAAATACTCCACTCAGCGCACCCAGATGCCCCCACACAAAAGGAGGGTGTTGCTTTTGTCCTAAACTCAAAACTTATCAATACCTCGGGTGCAAAGCTCCGGGTAATCTCTCCGGGTCGTGCGGCCCAACTCACTGTTGCATGGAGAGGAGGAGACGTTCGGCACCTCCTGTGTGTCTATGCCCCAACCTCAGAGGGCGTTGTTGAACGACGTGCCTTCTTCAGAAATGTGCCAATATATTATGATCAGCACCCGAACGTCCCATGTCCCCACCTCATGGCTGGGGACTTCAACAATGTTGAGGACCCCATTGACCGCCTCCCTGTGTCACTGACACATGACGCATCTATTGAGGACCTCGATGACCTGAAAGCTCGCCTCAACCTGATGCTAGTGGATGGATGGAGAGCAACGCACCCTACAGAGTGCAACTATACCTTCCACAGGGGAACGGGAGAGTCTGCGACGATGTCGCGCCTCGACCGAATATACATTAATGAGGAGATCTACCACTTTGCCCGTCAGTGGGAAATAAAACAACCCACCATAAAAACAGACCATCACCTTGTAATGGTTCAGATCACTACCCCCAGTGAACCAGAGGTTGGTCCTGGCAGAACAGTATTCCCCCTTCATCTCCTCCAAAACAGGACCTTAGCAAAGCGAATGAAGGCCAGAGGCCTGCGAGCTTGGAACGATGCCCAGCTGCTTGAACGCACCCGGGCTCGTACAAATGACCATAACCCGCAAACAATCCTTGCAACCCTCAAATCTGACTGGCTCAAGATGGCGAGAGACCTCGAGAGGGCAACAGTTCCTAAACTAATTAGCGAAATCCAGGAGCGCGAGGCGGCTTTGAAGCGTCTGCGGGAGAACTGTAACCTTGAAGACCAACAGAAAGCCCAAGAGATTAATACCCTAACAGCCCAAATTAGGGACCTGCAGGCAAAGCGGCAGAAGCAGAGACAGGGGAACTCACGAGCCAAGCATAGGCTGGACAGCGAGAGCCCGACGAAGTTCTGGGTGAACCTGAACAAACCTAAGACCCCGAGAGACCTCATCCCAGCCTTTGAAACCTCCGAGGGCTCAGGACGCTTTGTAACTAATGCCCCTCAGATGGCAAAGGTCGCGCGAACACACCATAACTCCATTCAATGAGATGGGCCGCATGCTACACCCCCGGACCAGCGTGAGCGGGACATCTGCATAACACTGGACAGCCTGGATGTCACTATTGATGGACAGTGTGCAGAAGATATGACAGCTCTTATCAACCATGATGACTGTGAATTTGCTCTCAAGTATGCTAAGACTGGCACAGCCCCTGGAATGGATGGCATCCAGTACGAAGTGTGGAAGACACTACATGATAGGTTCAAAGAGGACTCATGACATGCTGACCATGCTTCCTTTGATGTGCTTGCTATACTACAAGCCGCCTTTGTGGACATCCAACAGAATGGAGTGTGCGCATCCACTGCCTTTGCAGAAGGGTGGATGGCTCCTATCTGGAAAGGGAAGGGTGAGAAGTCAAAAGTGGTAAACTACCGCCCGATCACTGTTCTGAATACAGACTACAAACTACTCACGAAAATAATGGCGGTCAAACTAGCCGCTGCGGCCCCGTGCATTGTCCACCCAGCGCAAGCGGGCTTCGTGCCAGGCCGAAAACTCCATGACCAAACACAGTTAGCTCGCATGATGATGCTGTGGGCTGAGGCAGAAGAGGTCAATGGAGCAATCGTTGCCCTGGATCAGGAGAAGGCGTACGATAAAATCGCCCATGACTACCTGTGGCAGGTCCTAGAGCGGCTTGGCATCCCTGAGCCATTCATAGCAACAGTGAAATCCCTATATGCAAATGCTGAGACATCAATACTAGTTAATGGTGCCATGAGCAAGGCTTACCGGATCTACCGCGGAGTCTGGCAAGGTGATCCCTTGTCATGCCTCTTGTTCGATCTAGCAATCGAACCACTATCAGCAATGATCCGCAAATCAAATCTGAAAGGGTTTGAACTCCCTGGCCACTTGGAGGCTCTGAAAGCGACGCTTTTTGCTGACGATACTACCACATATCTGATGGAGGACGATAAATTCCAAGACCTCCAGTCTACCCTGAATACCTGGTGCTCAGCTGCCAAAGCCAAGTTCAACATCTCCAAAACGGAGATCATACCTATTGGTACACCAGCCTATAGGGAGGAGTTCGCCCGGACCTACAAGGTCACAGGTAGATGGAAGGACTACCCGCTGAACGTGCACGTTGCAGGCGAAGGCGAGCCCGTGCGTATACTTGGTGCATTTTTTGGGAACAACATTGGAGAGTGCGAAGTGTGGTCAACAAGACTAACAAAGCTCGAGGACACACTGAAGCGATGGAAACTTGGACGCACCACACTCGAAGGGAAGCGCCATGTCACGCAGATGTTTGTAGGAGGCATGACTCAATTCTTGACTGATGTCCAGCGTATGCCGGACCAAGTAAAGTCCCGCCTTACTAGAATCCTGCGTAAATATATATGGGATGATAAACACAATACTCCGGTGGGACTAGCTCACCTATCGCTCCCCTTTGACCAAGGAGGCTTCAATATCCTTGACATTGATTCTAGGAATGAGGCCATTAGTATAATGTGGCTTAAATCTTACCTCTCGTTTGGCCCGAACCGACCATGGTGGGCCAGTCTGGCAGACAAGATCTTTGCGCACTTTGTGCCCAAGGACTGTAGTGTTAAAGACCCAGCCCTAAGAATGAATCCCTTCCTACAGCACTGGAAACCCAAGAAGTCAGTGCTACCCCAGGTACTAAAAGACATGCTCACAGTGGCAAAAAAGTACAACCTTCGCGCAGAGGGTCTAGCCTTCTCAAGGACAATCCTGCGTAGGCTCCCAATGTGGGATCATGCACAGACTAATCTGAAAGACATACACAAGCTATCGTCAGCATCAGCGGTAGTAACCTGCCTCAAAGACAAGCACAAGCTCAGAACGGTCGGCAACTTTGAAACCTTTGCGGCGAACCTTACTGCGCAGGACCACCGTCCGACGCAGCAGTGCAACTGTCCGACATGTGAGCGCATGATCATCGACTTCAGGTGTAGCAACCCACACCGCTGCTTTACAAGGGCAGCACAGTTCCTGAACCTGCTCCCATCAAAGTGGGACCCGAGAGGTGAACATCCAGAAGACTACGAGGATACCCAAATGGAAGAGACACTTACTGAGGGCATCCAAGAGGCAACTCTATTCGACCGTAGAGTGACAACCCACGGATTTGAGGGCAGCATCTTCCGGATCTTCACCGACCAAGCCCCACTAGCCAATGTCCGTCTGGACATGAAGCTCGACTCGGACGGTACCAGCGAGTTGACGCTGGCTACGGATGGCTCCTGCCTCAGAAATGGCGACCGAGATGCAGTAGCTGGTGCGGGCGTCTTTGTGGACATAGCACACCCATCCAACCTCAGCATCCGTCTCCCTGCGGAGATTGGTCAATCTAATCAAACTGGAGAAGCAGTAGCTACATATCTGGCATCATCGAGATCTCCGCAAAATCTCAATTTAGTGCAAGAAACCGACTCAAGGACAGTGATGGATATGCTCACCAAATACCGCCATAAGCTCGAAAACGAAGGTTTCTTGGCCACAAAGAACGGGCAGGTGATGGCAGCAACCATAGCTGCACTTCGACAAAGGAAGGCGCACACGGCCTTCCGCTGGGTTAAAGGCCACAGCGGACACCCTCGCAACGAGGGGGCGGACCAGCTTGCTGGCCTCGGTGTAGCTAAACCTCTGCCGGACGAGCTCCCAATCGATATCCCACCTGCCTTCCGTGTGTCGGGGGCGAGCCTGATGTCTATGTCACAAAAATTGGCTTACCATGCAGTACACTCCTACCGGGGCGCGAAGCTTACACAACGCCCGAGTGCCACCGCAAATGTGGAGCGGGTCGTTGAAGACATCAAGGCGGCCTGTAACCACAGCATCACGGATGCGACTGTCTGGACCTCGCTGAGGAAGAAAGACGTTGTTAGGGAGTGCAGACATTTTCTGTGGAAAACTCTGCACGATGCTTACATGGTAGGCAGACACTGGCTTCGTCCATCTATGCCAGACCCTCTCCGCGAGCGAGCGACCTGCAAAGTGTGTAATGAGGTGGAGTCACTCGACCACATACTTCTTAACTGCAGAGCGCGGGGACGCGCGGAGATCATGGCCCTCCTACAGGTATAGAGCGATAAACTCAGTCTGTATTCACGAGACTAGTTAGGATAACAATGTACCTATAGAGCGATAAACTAATAGGTGTTAATCAGTAAGCAGTCAGGTAAACGAAGTAAGTAATCTGTTAAGCTCACCTCAGTCTGTATTCACGAGACTGAGGTGACAGACGCAAGTGGTCGAGTATAAGTACAGTACGGAACAAGACGAGCTGCAAACAAGACATGGTAAACAGTCTCAAAGGACAAGAACTCAGTGAAACAAAAGATGACACATATGAGACAAAACAATACATGAAACTGGTCGCTGCGCGGTCCTGCCGCGCCCATTCACGTCCTCGCGGGCTCGCGCACGGCTTGCCCGCGGGCCCATTTCCTCCAACACTCCCCCTCAAGCCTGCGCGAGCCCGAGCGCGGCCGCGAAATGCTTGACCTTGACGGACGGTAGTGCCTTCGTCAGGATGTCGGCGGTCATGTCGGCGGTCGGGCAGTAGAGCAGGCGAATCGAGCCCGCGTCGATAGAATAGCGAATGAAATGATAACGCACGTCGATGTGCTTGGTGCGCGCGTGGTAGGAGCCGTCCTTCGTCAGCGCGATTGCGGCCTGGTTGTCGTTGTAGAGCGTGGTCGGATCCGCGAGAGGCCCAAAAACCTCGCCAATGAGGCGTCTGAGCCAGACCGCCTCCTTCGCGGCGTGTGTTGTTGCGACGTACTCGGACTCGGCCGTGCTCAGTGTAACGAGTTCCTGCTTCTTTGATGCCCAAGAAACAGCGCCGCCGTCGACCAGAAAAACATACCCTGTGATTGCGCGACGGTGCTCCTGCGTGGCGCCATCCGCATCGACGAAACCTTCGAGTTCACGCTTTTCGCCGCCATAGATTAGCGAGAGTGTGCGCGTGCCGAGCAGGTAACGGAAGATGCGCTTGACAGCGTCCCAGTGAGGCTGCCCAGGGTTATGCGCGAACTGCGCGAGCGTCGATACTGCAAATGCGATGTCTGGCCGCGTCCCGAGCGCGGCGTACATGAGGGCACCGATTGCTTCCTTGTACGGGACACGGCGCATGCGAGCGACTTCTGCGGGGCTCTCGGGACACTGAGTCTTCGAGAGCAGCTGGTGAGCGTCCATAGGCGTCGAGACAGGCTTCAGGTCAACAAAATTGAAACGAGCGAGTAAGGCGTCGATGTAGGCGTGTTGGGAGAGGGAGAGGGTGCCGGCGTTGAGATCGCGTGTAATCTTGATGCCGAGCAGCCACGAAACAGGCCCGAGGTCGGTCAGCTTGTAAGCTGCACCAATCTTTGCCTTGTTCTCGTCGAGGAGACGTCGCGAGCTCCCCGTGAAGAGGCAGTCGTCGACATGGGCCGCGAGCACGAGTATGTGCTCACCTTCGCGCTTGTAGAAAACGCCCCAGTCTGCCTCCGCCCTCATGAACCCCAGCTTCCTGAGCGCCGCGCACAGCGTCTCATACCACTTCCGCCCGCCCTGCTTCAACCCATACAGCGCCTTCTCAAGCTTGAGGACAAAAGCCTTGCGGTCCGCAAACGCGTGGTCAGGTGGCTGTTCAAGGTAGACGTCCTCGTCGAGTTTCGAGTTCAGGTAAGCACTGTTGAAGTCGAACGAGTCGGCTGCCCAGCCGTTGCGAGCCGCGATAGCCAAGAGAAGACGAATAGAAGAAAGCTTAGCGACAGGAGCAAAGGTGTCGTAGTAGTCGACGCCGTAGATCTGAGTGAAGCCCCGAGCGACTAGCCGGGCCTTGTACTTGTCGATTTCGCCAGCAGCATTCTTCTTGACGCGGAGAACCCATTTAGAGTCGACGACGTTGCCAGTAGAGGGTCGGGGGACAATGCGCCAGGTCTTGTTTGCGACAAGGGAGTCGAGTTCGGCTTGAATGGCGTCCTGCCACTTCGGCCAGTCTGGGCGCTTCTTTGCCTCCGTGTACGTCGGCTCGACGCACTCGGCGTCCCCCGCTGCTGCCGCCATCGCCAGCTCCACCTCTTCTTCCACTGTTCGCGCCATCGCCATCGCCCCCATCTCTGCTTCCTCACCCTCCTGAACCTCCTCGATCCTTGCCGTACCCTCCTGGACACCCATCGGCAACGCTGGTCCTCCCGCGCGTCCCGACACTGTGCCCTCCCCTGCCCTCAGCCGCCGCACATAGTCCGATTCCTTACGGACGCGCGACGACCTCCTCAGCTCCCCCTCAACCTCCGTCTTCTTCGGCTGTCGAGCCTCCAGCTCGTGGTCCTCGGTGGTGGTAGATGGGAAGGTGGATTCGGGTGTAGCAGGAAGAGGTTCGGGTGCAGATGGGGTGGGAGAGGGGGCACGCTCGTGTTCGTCCAGGTGAGTACTGACTTCCATCCTCTCCCCCTCGAGCGGCACCTCGACGTCACTATTCGGGCCCGGGAAGACAACACTGCGCTCGACCGTCACAGTGCGACGCTTCGGCCAGTAGATGCGGTGCGCGTCGGACTCCTCGTCAAAACCGACCCATCGCGCGTCCTCTGCCCGGCCCGACAGTTTCGATCCGCCAGGCGAGTGCACTCGAACACGACATCCCCACACGTGCAAGTGTGCAAGGTTCGGTTTACGCCCCCAGAAGACCTCAAACGGTGTCTTGCCATCGAGTACCCGGGTCGGCGTCCGGTTCTTGAGGTACACCGCGTGAAGAGCGGCCTCCCCCCACAGTGCTTTCGGCAGCGCTGCGTCGTGCAGCATTGCGCGGACCTTCTCCATCACGGTGCGGTTCCCTCGCTCTGCGACTCCATTGTACTCCGGCGTGTCATGTGCCGTGAGCTTCCTGACAGTTCCGTCCTCGTCCAGCAGCTTCGTGAAGTCAGCGCTGAGGAACTCCCCGCCGCGGTCGGAGTGCAGGCATCGAATACACGTGCCCTTCTGCGTCAGGTAGAAGCCACGAACTTTGCGGTATGCACCCAAAGTCTCGTCCTTGGAGCGCATCAGGTGAAGGGAGGCATAGCGAGAGCAATCGTCCGTGAACATGGAGTAGTACTGACGTCCGCCTAGGGTGCGAACAGGAGATGGCCCCCAGATGTCGGCGTGGACCTCCTCCCCGACAGCGCTCGCTCGTGGGCGTACACGCTCGGTCGCAATCGGCTTCCGCGTCGTCTTGCCAGCAGCGCAGGACTCGCAGTCCTCAACTGGTCCATCGGTGCTCGACAAGACCAGCCCCTCAACAGCTCCGCGCGCCACCATGTTGCGTGCAGCCTCAGGTGCGACGTGCCCAAGCTCGCGGTGGAGTTCCTCGCGTGTCACGGCACGAACAGCGTGGTCTGCCTCGTCTTCTGCCGTGGCCCCTGTGTCCGCGCGTGGGATACGCAAGCGGTACAGGCCGTCAGCGAGCGGGATCACGGCGATCCGAGTTCCATCCGAATGCGAGATGCGACACTCATTGTTCTTGAACACGACCGCACTTCCTGCAGCGGCAACTCGGGCAATTGAGACAAGCGTGACGCCCATCGTGGGTGCGTGAAGAACATCTTGGAGAAGTACTCGGGTTGTCCCGCCAGAGCCATCTGGTAAGTCGACGTACATATCGCCTCGTCCGATTGCCTTGAACGTGTGGTTATCGGCCGCGTGGATGGTACGGGGAAGGATCTCGGCGTAACTGATGAACCTCTCCTTATGACAGGACATGTGTTTCGTAGCGCCCGAATCGAAGAGAATGATTTCATCGGCGGCGGGGGGTTCGTGCGCGAGCGACGCGTGCGTCTCTGTTCCGATTGAGGTGAGCCAAGCTTCGTCCTTCTTCTCAGTGGCGGCTGCGGCCGTATCCTTCGGCTTCTCCTTTCCTTTCGGACCTTGGCCCTCCTTTCCTCCCCCTGGCGCCCAGCACTCCGATTTGTAGTGCCCACGCTTCTTGCAATTGAAGCATTCGACGTTCTTCTTTGATTTCCTCTTCCCATTCTGATCGCTAGCTGACATGGCGACATCGGCAGGATCGGTACTCCGCTTCGCGCTCTTCGCGCGCAGGGTACGGCGCTCGTATTCGTCCGCGAGCGCCTCCATCAGCTCGTCCGGGCTCAAGACAGTGCCCGTGACTCGGGAGGTAGCGGAGATGGCAGAGAGGTAGGGTTCGTAGGAAGAGGGCATCGAGCCCATGATGATGGCGAAGAAGTCGTCGTCGGAAGGTGACTGACCCATTGCAGCTAGGTCCTCGCGCATCGCGCGCATCTTCGCGAAATGCACTCGGACGTCGTCCTTGTCCAAGCACTTCTGTTCCTGGAGGCGGCGCCTGAGGTCAACCGAGACCATGCGCGATTTGCGCTCGAATTCCTGCGCGAGCGCCTCCCAGATCGCGCGCGCGGTAGGTTTCGCACGGATCTTCATAAACAGTGAGTCCGGAATCGTGCTCGCAATGAGCTGCTTGACGTTCGCCTCGCCCTTACGCCATTCTGCTAGGTCGGCTTTGTACGCAAACTGCGTCGGGTCGGGGGTCACTCCGGCAGCCGGCGCCGCGGCTCCCAGTGTACCTCCCACACCCGCAGCACCACCAACGGGGCCCGCTGTCCCTGCACCACTGCCGGTCCCTCCGGCAGCAGCACCAGCGTCCCCTCCGGCCGTAGCGGGTCCAGCCGCCGCTCCTGGAGCGGCCGTCCCGGCAGCCGTGGTAGCCTGCGCGGCCGTAGCCTGCGGCGCAATCGGTTCGCGTGCGGTCCCATCAAGGTGACCGCGATAGCCTTTCGCGTCGGCAGCCCACAGCAACCGGTCCTTGTACAGGACCCAGTTCGAGCCGCCGAGCTCAAGCCTTGGCACGCGTATGGCGTCGTCGCCGATCTTGATATTCGAAGACATTTGCGAGGTAAGTCTGACTTGTTTAGCAACTGTAGAGTCCGCCTAGAACGCAGGGCTCATAACCTATAGAGCGATAAACTCAGTCTGTATTCACGAGACTAGTTAGGATAACAATGTACCTATAGAGCGATAAACTAATAGGTGTTAATCAGTAAGCAGTCAGGTAAACGAAGTAAGTAATCTGTTAAGCTCACCTCAGTCTGTATTCACGAGACTGAGGTGACAGACGCAAGTGGTCGAGTATAAGTACAGTACGGAACAAGACGAGCTGCAAACAAGACATGGTAAACAGTCTCAAAGGACAAGAACTCAGTGAAACAAAAGATGACACATATGAGACAAAACAATACATGAAACTGGTCGCTGCGCGGTCCTGCCGCGCCCATTCACGTCCTCGCGGGCTCGCGCACGGCTTGCCCGCGGGCCCATTTCCTCCAACAACAGGAACTGTGGACCCACACCGGCAAGGAATGGCCTGGGGCTACCTGGGGAACACTCATTGGTGCTGCATGCTTAATTTTTGAGACTGCCGATAGAGAGCGCCTCCCTGATCTCGAACGCCTATGGACCATCCTTGCAACAGAGGCAGTCTATTTGGTGTGGAAGTTGCGCTGTGAACGGGTCATCCAGAATGACGGAAGGGAGTTCGCGGCAGCTGAAATTACCAACCGCTGGTTTTCTACGATAAACCGCCGACTAACAGTAGACAGACTGGCCACTGCTAAGTACTTAGGCAAGCGTGCGCTGAAATCGAACATTGTAGAGTCAACCTGGTACCCGGTTTTAGACCGGAGAAACGGCCTCCCACTCAACTGGGTGGGGGAAGGCGGGGTTTTAGTGGGTATCCGGAGAGGCCAAGGATAACTTGTCTCGGCAAGTTAGATGAGCTGGCCCCACCCTGAGTCCCACACTCAGTGCGTAATTGCATTTCCCTGCGGTATATTCAGTGACACCTCTCCTACACAAACTGGCTATCCCGGAGGTCCGCCTCTGGTTTCGTCACTAGCGGGCCCGACCAATGTTTCGGTCGCGAGCTGCACAACATGCCCCCCTGGGGACCACTGCAGCTCAGGGCAATTACAACCGCTCCACCAAAAAAAAAAAAAAAAAAAAAAAGACCAACGGAGTGGAATTGCGAGCGCGCTACTTATAGAGGGGTAAACACACAATGGTATATACGATACCTAGCGGGGAATGAATAAGATACGTCTTGCCCGTTGCCTCTACATCCCAGTGGTGACCGACGAATAGACTGTGCAGTTGGCTCCCTTCCTCCTCCCCCAGTGAGACATTGCTTCCTTCACCTCCAGTCCCCATCCCCGCACTCGCCCGCGGCCGGCCCCCGTCGACACATTAAGCCTTATACCACCGGCCGGCCGGTCCAATCCTCCATCCTGTACCCCATACCTGAGCTCGGCATCCATCACGACGCGGCGCGCTGCTCCCCAAGCACCTTCCGCACGGGGTCCGAGTCCGCGCGATGCAGCCCGCCGCGCTCCGTGCCCGAGCTCGCGCCCGTCTCCGCCGAGTACGCGCGCGGCTTCCCGTGCCCGTTCTGCCCGTGCGCCCCATGGCCGTTCACGCCCAGCTCCGCCCCGGGAGAGCCCCCGAGCGCGTCCTCGACCGCGCCCTCGAGCTCGAGCTCGGCGTCGGTGTGCCACGACGTCCCGCGCGAGGAGCTCCCCGCGGAGCGCCCCGTCGTGCCCGTCATGCCCGTCCCCGCAGTCGTCGCCGTACCCTCGCTCGCACTCGGGCTCTCCTTCGAGGGCTCTACGCCCACACCGGCACCCACGCCGGCGCCGGAGCTCCCGCTCGCACTCGCGCTCGCGCTGTCCTCGCGCAGGATCTCGTTCGCGAGCCCGCTCGTCCGGTGCTGCGCCTGCGCGCCCTCGCCGCCGTGCGCCGCAGGCGGCATCCACGGGAAGTACCCCGCGGGCTCGTCGCGCGCGACCGCGCCGCCCTGCGCCATCGCGACCGACACCGCAACAGGCGGGAAGTACCCGTCCGGGGGGCGGCCCCCCTCCTGCCCGCTCCCCTCTGGCTGCTGGCCCTGCTGCAGAAGTGGCGGCGTCGGCGTCGGGTACTGTTGCGGGTACGCGCCGTAGTAGGGGTGCCCGGGGCGGACGGGCGCGCCGACGGCGGGGTTGATGAACGGGTTCGCGCCCGTGCCGGGCCGGCCCCAGAATGCGCCGGGCGACATCGTCACGCCCGGGGAGAAGGGCGAGAAGGGCGTCATGACGTGCTGCATGTGCCCGTGCATCGTCGGCCGGTCGGGCTCGACCGCCGCGGGCGATGGCAGGCCGGGAGAGGGTTGCGGGAGGAACGTGAACGAGGGCATGCTCGGCGTGATCGGCGGCAGCCCGTGCGGGGTCATCATCGGCATTGATATCCCCATCATCGGGTGGTGCATCGGGCTCATCATGTGCGGCGACGGGTACTGCGGCGAGAGCGTGTGCGGCGGCGGTGCCGGGAACGCCGTCACAGGCGGGGGCGGCGGAAGCGCAATCGGGCCCGGGTGGGCGGGGTGTTGGTGATGCGGCTGTTGAGGAGTTGGGTGGGACCGTGACGAGTTCGTCGTCGTCGGCGAGATTGTCGACGCCTGCAAGGATGTCCGCGCTGAAGGGCTCGTTTGTGAGTTCGACGGTGGGGATGTTGACCCCGAGCCGCCCGTATTTGACGCTTTTTGTGACTTTGCTCCGCTGTCCTGCCGTGACGATGGTGCGCTGTCCACCGTAGGGAACGTAGGGGCGGCGTCCGAAGACAAGACACCCCCCAACAGCTGCGTGTCGGAGGACTGCTGCGGCTGGAACTGCTGCATCTGCTGGAAGAATGCCTGTTCGACCTGCTGCTGCTGTTGTTGTTGCTGCTGTTGCTGCTGCTGTTGAGCGTACGCCTCCATGCCCATGCCCATGTTCATGCGCTGGTACGTGCCCAAGTCATACACGTCGTACGGCGTCGTCGGGCCCGAGTGCAGAAAGTCGAACATGTACGGCGACTGGATCGCGGGCGGGATTGGGATGTGCGTCGGGGGCGGCTGCGAGCTCTGCCGCGTGTACTGCTGCTGCTGCTGCTGCTGCTGCTGCTGCTGGACTTGGGCCTGCTGGGTCTGCGTCTGCGAAAGCGCGGAGGTCGAGTGCGGCTGCACCGGCGATGCCGCGAGCGACAGCTTCTGCGCGAGCTGCTGTGTGAGGCTGTCCTGCTCCCCGTTGTCGTCGTACGTAACTCCAGTCCCGGCTGCGGGGCTGTACGGGAGCAGCTGGCCACTCGGTCGTCTTGAGCCAATGAGCGACGCGGGAGTGCCTCCGCGCCCGTGTTCAAGCTGCTGCTGCAATAGTTGTTGCGCAAGCGAAGACTGGCGTGCGAGCGCCGGCTGTTGTCCGTAGAGTCCACCACCAAGAACAGGAGAGCCGATTGAGTGGGCCGGCGTGTGGTTGTGTGAAAACGCGAACGTGGCAGGCGAGTGCGGTGTCGACGCGCCAGGTCCAACGAGCGGCGCGGACGAGCTCGATGGTGCCGCGAACTTGTCGAAGTGCACCTTCAATGGCCGACCGTTGTACTCGTACCTGCAAGAAAGTTGTGGTTAACAACGATAAACAGAAATACAGCCATAGGGTGCTGCTGTGGTGTACGCCAAGGATGGATGCATTCCTACATGACCCGAGGAAGGCATCCATCAGATCTATGTGCGCAGACGGGGGCCGCGACCACGCGGCGCCAACAACGAGGCGTTCGCTGTGCTTGCACCGTCCGGTAAAGCGAGCCTGCCCCACTGTACAGACGCATGTTACTGAACACCGAGACGCAGCAGCCCATCGATAAGGTCTAGACTGCATGACATAGTGCGCTCATATGACGTCGTTGCGGCACAAGGATGCACCGCGCCCGCGGCCATCCTCAAATACGGCGGACAACCCCAGCAGCGGGAGCGTATGTGAACTGCTCGAGAAGCGGGAGACTCACCCGTTGAACATCCTCACTGCGCGTTCGGCGTCCGTCTCGTTCGAGAAGCTGACCGTCCCGAAGCCTCTAGACCGGCCGTCTGCGCCCAGAGCAACGTCGGCACGCTGTACTGCGCCTGCTTGTCGGAACAGGTCCTTCAAGTCTTGCCACTGTATGTGGAAGGGCAACTACCGTAGGAATTGGCGCATCAGTATCCTTGCTTCGCTCGTACCCGGAACAACCCAACTCACGTTTCCAACGAATAGATTTCTGCTAGCCTGTGTGCTAGTGCCTGGTCTTGAGCCAGAGTCCTCTTCACCCAAAGCGGCGTTTGCGACGAACGGTGACAACCCCGGAAACCTGGGAACAGTCGGCGCAGGAGAAGCGAGGGCCGCGGCTCCCGTAGCAGCAGGCGTGCCTGCACTGGGGAGGGCGCCCGGAGCGGGAGACAAGCTCTGCACGAGCGGCGTGCCAAACACGCCCAGGTTCCCTCCTCCAAGGCCTCCGATTCCAACGCCCCCAAGGCCGACCGCAGCCGCGCCGGCGTTGTATGGTCCGGGCACGTTGAGCTCTTCGCCCATGCGGTCGGGGCGCACTTCGAGCGTGCGCGTCTGCCAGGTGTAGCCGTTGAACATGTCTACGGCGCGCCCGGCGTCCTCGGCGGTCGCAAGGAGCACGGTGCCGTACCCGCGTGAGCGGTTGTCGGGCCCAAGGGAGACGTCGGCGCGCAAGACGGTGCCTGCGCGTCGGAAGAGATCCTTCAAGTCTTGCCATCGCACGCGATAGGGAAGCTGTGAGGGGGGATGTCAGCAACGGCTTGGCGTGCGGTCGTATGCGAAGAAACGTTATGGACTGTGCTCGAGGTGGTTGCATGCCAAGATTGGCAACGGGTTAGCTGCACTCGACACCGTCCAGGAAATAGGCTTTCGATCGACAGCTACCTGATGCGCCGCCCCCACAAAGCAGTACGGAACGCGTCATGGAGCCAACGCGGGCACTCACGGACGTCTGGCGGAGGTGTGCGTCTGCGCAGGGCGCCTCAAAGGGCTCAGAGGCTGTCTCACGTGTTGCGGCCCATCTCTGTGCCGCGCGCCCCCTGCTGCAAATGTTCCCTGCTCGCCGAGGACAGAACGGCCCACGACGACTAAAACATTCCGGCCGGCCACAATCTATCTGACACCCTGTCAGCGCGACGCGCGCTAACGAACGTGAAGACGTGCGCAGCAGCCGGCCAATGGTTGGCGAGGCGATCGTTGCTCCAACGCCGCAGACCACGCGCGCGCGCTTGCCCGCTCGACTCCACCCCGACGTCGCAACCATCGCTCGCGACGTCGCATGCGGCGTGCACGCTGGTCGAGCCCAATGAGCCCTGTGGTTTGCTGCAGTCCACATGTCTCCCTCGTTCGCGGTCACCGACCCGCCTCGGGACGGTGACGGAACGATAGGTGTTCACGGGATGCAAGCAAGCGGGGTCGTGGCGCACAGCAAAAATATAGGGATTGCGGGAAGACGAGAAAGGGGAACATGTAGCATAGGTCGACATGCAAAGCGGAAAAATAGGACGGAACGTACGTTGCCTACAAACAGCTGCGTGCGCGTATCCCGCGGTGGATTTGTTGAGCGAGGAGAATTTGAGGAGGCCATGGCCATTTGAATGACGGCCTCGATGTCGTCGTTTGTGGGGCCCGAACCGGCAGCGGACGGGCGTGCGGAGGGTGGTGAAGGGTCCCCTCCGGCGGATGGAAGGTTACTCGAGGAAGGGTTGCCAGGATTGTTGTCGCCCAAGGAAGAAGAGGGGTGCGCAGGTAGGGATGGTCGGGGTTGGCTAGCGGAATGTGCGGATGAGGACGCGGGGTGTAGGCTGGGCGAGGACGAGTGTGTAGAGATGGCGGAGGGCTGCGCGGAGGAGGACCCGGAGGAGAGCGGGCGAGAGGAGGCGAGGGTGGAGGAGGGATGTGGGGGGAAGGAAAGCGCGGAGGGGTCTGGGGTGAGCTGTGGTGGCGAGGGGGAGTTGGCATGGAATGATTGAGGGCGATTGTGCCATGCGCGGCGACCGAGAGAGGCACGGTGAGCGCAGAGGACGGGATAATGAGCGCGGCGGCGGGGGACGCACCGAATGTGCCGTCGGAGGGCCTGCCATTTCGAGATCGATACCAGCAGGGCTACGGACTGAGGACGAACCGTCCTACGCTAGTCTCAGGGCGGTCCTCCGGGCGCACGCTGTCCTGTATCGCTCGATCGTCGTGTTCTGGCTCGTCTCCGTCGTGGTGTGTTCCGTGCGGTCGTGCGCGCCGTGCTGGCGTCGGGCGCGGCGGCGGAGCAGCGGTGAGAGGTGGAGGAGGTGGTCGGGCGTGTGCCGTGCACGCCGTGGACTGTTATGGGAGAGCTGATCAAGGCGAAAACGAGAGAACGAGTCCGCGCAAAACAGGGCTGTCCGAATCTGGTCCTCCTCCAGTGCGCCCGCTCCACTGCGCCATTCTTCACCCCACGTGGCCTGACGTCATGCCACTCTTCCCTCCGTCCCTCCCTCGACCCTCCCCGCCGCCGTCGCCGCTGCCCAGACGACGCGGATGGGCAATGGCGCCCGCGTCGGCCGGCCAGCCGCATTTGGCTCCCGCCCGCCGTCTGCTGCCCGGGCATGCGGGCAGACATGCATCGTCCGCACTCCCTTACGTGTGGCGGAACCCTCATTTCGGCATCAGAACCCTCCGCTCATCCTTGACGTCATATCGTGTTCATCGGGCCTCCGCTGCGAACGCGCGTGCAGCGACGACACGCAGAAATCCACGTTGTGTGCGCATGCAGCCTCGCGCTATTAACATATACTCTAGCTATAGCCATACACTACTCGTACACGTCCGCGAGCCCCTCTCCGAGCTGGACGATAGGAGAACAGGAGAACCAAAAACCGAAACAGTGCGCCAAAGGCCAGGCTTACACCTCCTGTGACGCGTCGCTCTTCCGTCCTTTCTGCGTCTTGCTCGGCAAGAGCTGCCATGCAACAAAGCGCGCACGTCAGTCAATGCGCTAGAACCAGCCGGGTCCCACGCCGCTCTCACCTCGGGATTGATGTGCGGCACAACACCGCCCTGGGAGATCACGACGTCGCCCAGCAGCTTGTTTAGCCTGCACGAAGAGTGGAGAGGGAACGGTAAGTCCCTCTGGCTTGGCTCGGTTACAAGCGATGGCACGTACTCCTCGTCATTGCGGATCGCGAGCTGCAAGTGCCGCGGCACGATACGCTGCTTCTTGTTGTCACGCGCCGCATTGCCCGCGAGCTCGAGAATCTCGGCAGCCAGGTACTCAAGCACCGCCGCAAGGTAGACTACGAGCGCCGGCGTCAGCGCAAATGTATCAGTGTGGACCAGGGCCAAGGACGTACCGGGTGCACCAGCACCAACACGCTGAGCGTAGTTGCCCTTCTTCAAAAGACGGTGGACACGACCGACGGGGAACTGGAGGCCCGCCTTCGCAGAGCGGGACTGGGTTTTGCCAGCGTCGGCGGACGCCTTGCCAGACTTGGACTTGCCGCTACCCTTGCCAGACATGATAGGTTCGAGTGGAGTTGAGGGAGGGGTGGCGAGAGTTGGAAATGAGGAGGTACTGCGTACGGGACCTGTATAAGTACTCGTCGGGACTAGGAGAGTGCTCGCTTGGACAGCAAAACAAGAACAATAAGCAACTCACAAGACTTGAGGCTTAGAGGCAGCGGCAAGACGGGGCAAAGGGGGCGAGGTGGAGGAGCGCAAAATGCAAAGGGCTCCCACCCGCACCGCGCGCCGCTTTATACCGGCATGGACGCGTTGTTTGCGCGCACAAAGCGAGGAGCACGGGACCGCGACGCGCTGTTGATCGGCGTTCAACAACGCGCCCGCACGTGACACGCGTCGCGCAAACACGGCCACACACCCGTGGCGCTCCTTTATAACCCACGCGCGACCAGGACGCGAAGTGCTCTCGAGCTTTGTACCCAACCACCACCCCGCCCGCCGCGCCTCTCCTCTCGGACGCCCTCTTATCCATCTCAGACGCTTCGTATACCCCTCCGAAGTGCAACAGTCACCCGTGAACGTGTCTCAGAAATCGAACTTCACGTCCGAAACCTCCACCTCAACCACTCAGATAGCAATGGCACCCAAGCCCGCGTCCACTGCCGGCAAGGCCCCCGCTTCGACTGCGTCGAAGGCGCCTGCGAAGACTACCAGCGAGGGTGGGTCGAAGGCCGCGAAGAAGACCGCCAAGGCCTCTGGGGCCGGTGGTGATGGCGACAAGAAGAAGCGCAGGAAGGGTCGCAAGGAGACCTACTCGTCTTATATCTACAAGGGTGGGTCACTTGTTCGAGTTTGTTGTGCTACAGCAATAGCAACCTCAATTTGCATGGGCTGCTTGTGCTGTCGCGATGTCTTCGCTCGGGGGATGGATCGACTGACCAACGCCTGCTTTCGTAGTGCTTAAGCAGGTGCACCCTGACACTGGTATCTCCAACAAGGCGATGGCCATCCTGAACTCGTTCGTCAACGATATCTTCGAGCGTATCGCGACCGAGGCGTCGAGTGAGTTCACCCACGCGCTCAAGGAGCTACCGCAGTGTTTGACGCAGCAACCCACAGAGCTCGCATCATACTCGAAGAAGTCTACGATCTCCTCGCGTGAGATCCAGACAGCGGTACGGCTGATCCTTCCTGGTGAGCTTGCGAAGCATGCCATTTCAGAGGGCACGAAGTCGGTCACCAAGGTACGCATCGCTAACACTACCGCGGGACGTTCTCATCGCCGACATGGACACCCACAGTTTTCGAGCGCAGGTGCTAAGTAAGCGTCCCGCGTCTCTCGAGTTCGCTCTGGCAACTGTGGACGGCGTCGTCGACAGCCCTGGCTACATATTTCCGACGTCTTCGTGTGGCGATTGTGGGTGGGGACGGACGTTGTGTGTATCTCTGTTTGTGTCTGCGTCGGTGCGAGTATCTCGGCCCGACCGTGTATTGTACGATTCTTGTCTCACTTCTCCCTCATGTGTCTTCTATGATACAATCGAATGAATTACGATGCCAGCCCGTGCGGTTTCTCATGTGTGTTGTACATCACACGGTGAAATGATACCACGGGAAAGCATGCATGTACGGACGAGACCACCGACTTGTCAATGTCACGAGTCGTGCATGCCTGGTCGGTGATCCCAGTATTGATTCCCCTTTGATCAGGCAGGTTTCAGTCGGACCAACCAGTTGTTGCAGGATATAGCGCTCCCGCCACCTTGCCTCAGCCGTTGTGGAAGGTCAGTTCAAACTCTTCCATGGATTCAGTAGCGTGACGTCCTAACTCTTCCATCAACGTTGTGGCGCACCGCGCCACCCTCTGGTTGTTCGTCTCGTTCAAGACCATCGGCCCCAGGAAATCCAGTGGTTCATGACTACTATCACTCTGCGCCAGAACGTCGCCGCAGGCCCATTCGTCTCGTATCAATGTCGACCGGAATACATGTCGACGGCGGACGAAAGTTGTATGTCCCATACGAAGCCTTCGTCTTCGTCACGACGTGCACCGTGTGCGATATATACCAAGTGACACGCGTCCTCGGTACGGGCGCGGGTGGTACGCTGCTATCACCTCTACACAGCGCGCAACCATAACGCCGCGGACTCGCACGCGCAAGGCAGGTGTTCCGCGCGTTCAACGTGCTCATGGATGACGAAGTCGCCATCAAGAAAGGCGGTCTCTAAGCGTCCGAGAACGACATGGTCCCGCTCGAGTACGAGGCGGCCTCCGGATGGGACGGAGGCGTTTCCAGCCACACGCTACGCCGGCTGCGACGGCCCCGGCTTCGTGCTGGTGATGGACATGCTCGGTCCCAACCTCGCGGATCTGCGCCGCATCTGCCGCGGCGCGTTCACGCTCCGCACAGTGTGCATGCCCGCCCTCCAGATGGTGTGTACCGGGCCGTGGCACATATGCACATGCGGCCATTGCGGGTTCGACAAGGGCTGACTCGTCCTGCGTAGCTCGACAGGATCGAGTTCTGCACTCGCGGGGGGTCGTCTGCTGCGATATCAAGCCCTCGAACTCCGCCATGGGGAACGGCGAAGACGCGAACGTCGTGCACCTGTTCGACATCGGGCTTGCGAAGACGTTCCTGCACCCCGCCGCCGGGAAGCACATCGCGCTCCGCCAGTCTCGGCACACGCTGGGCACCCCTCGCTGCACACCACGGAATCAGTCAGTACTAATACTGAGTAGTAGTAGTCGAGCACACACCTCGCTCAACAAGTGCATGATGCTGACACTGTTGGATTGGCAGGCGTATCACGGCGTGACGACATCGAGTCTCTCTTGTACGTCCTGCTGGAGTTCTACCACGGGACGCTGCCGTGGAAGGGCCTCCCCCGTTGCGCACATGAAGGATAACGCCACCCCCACAAGGCCGCTCGAAGCCCTGCTCGCAAGGTCCCCCCCCCGGTGTTCGCGGTGTACCATGCCCATTACTCCAGCTACCGTATGGGAAGGCGCCGGACTACACACCGCTCCGTACGCTGTTCCGGGATCGCATGAGGGGGGAGGGATGGGAATGCGACTCGTCGTTCGAATGGATGAACGGTGCCGCCCTCAAGGCAGGTACGCTGTTGCCAGAAGAATATGTCTACGACCTCGAGGCGGTGCTAGACAAGGAGTGGAATCCGAGATACATGTAATGCTGGAGCTTCCTGCGATGGCCTTTCAATGATACCTGACCATCTATGTTCTGAGCGCTGTGTACATGCGGAGTACGTGGCTATTGGCGCTGTTTTGCGTTAGCTGATCTCTACAGAGTATGTGCAAAAACTACAGATGACATTGTGTAGAGGTTGCTATTGCGTGGGCACGCACAACGCGTCCAGTATTATAAAGCCCGACTGGTGCATCACCACCCATACTAATAGCCACATCTCTCTTCTTTTGCAGCGTAATACTCTGCACCGGCCATCAGGAGTACACATTGGCCATCACCCCGTCACAGCGAAGTTCGGTCCATCTTGGAGAGGGTAGCGCGCTACGTATTTCGTAGCGAGCGTGCTCCTGGCACGTTCAAAGTCTACAGCTCGTACTCACCTTCCTCAAATGACTCCCACTCACCCAAATTGGAAAATTCCGACAACGCCGCCAGATCTCCAGGCAGCTCCAGCACGCCCCCTGCCACTTACCTCGGAGTCAGAATCGACGTCCCAGAGTACATCATACGATACGTCCCCGATCGTGTCGAAGCTCCTGAAGCTCATCAGAGAATACCTTTCCGACCTGTTCGAGTCGTCGCTCTAGAAGTCTTTGGTACCATCCTAGTGAGTCGTCATGAATAGCTCACCGTACTAAGCGCAACGCTCATCCCCCCCCCCTCAGGATCGATAGGACGCTATCAGGAGGGCTATTGCCCCTGGGAAATATCACAGTATCGTACCCGCCGGCTCAAGGACGAAGCCTTACGGGCTTACATCGAGCTTGAGGCGCTGTCTGCCCGGGCGCGAAGGGGGAAGGCAACACCCTTCCCCGCGGTCGTACACTCGGCGCTGGCCGCCTTTGCCACCAAGCTCGGTGTGCCCATTGCCGAGTCCTCGAAGCCAGGATTCTTGACCGGCGCCGCGGAGTGCATACTCCACCCTCGACTGTACCCCGATACCGAGCCTTCCTTCCAGCAGCTCGCGCAGCGCGGCTGTCCTATCATGCTTCTCGCGCCGTTTTCGAGCGAAAAGCTTTGCTTTCTGCAAGCCGCGCTGCGCCGCTCCCTCTTGCAGCACGTTCTCCCCTGCCCGCTGGCGGTCTCGACGCACTTCCTGGCGCCAGAGAAGTTCTCGACCAGCTTGCGGACGTGGTGCAGACGAGTGCTGAACATGGATAGTCTGCGCGTGGAGGATATCCTCGTCAAAATCCCGGGCATGGCCAGGCTCCTCGCCTCTGCGATCCTGATGAAGCACACAACCGCGCACGTACGCAGGCCGGACAACGTGGAGTCGAACGTCTGGTACAGCATAGAGGAGTGGGAGTTCCACAATCCGGTCCCGTCAATCAGAGTCAATAGCCTTGCAGCTCTTAGCGGTATTGTGACTGTGCGCAGTGGGGAGACTGTCCATGCATAGGTTCTCACTTGTATGACATACTATACATATGTGCCCGTGGCGTTCGAAATTGCAAGGCGCCCGGGGCCATGTCTGGTACCTGGTCTGCCATGTATTGTGCTGGGGGGACTTGAAGTTGCGTGATCTCTGAGAGCTTGACACACAGTCTCGTCGCCGAGAGGAAGCATGTACGGACTTTCTGGTGGATACGCAGTCCGTGGTTCCTCCTTCCAAATCTGGGTACGCACTTCGAACTGTGTCCCGGTCCGGTGGCCCCGCCCGATACACGCAGAGCACACGCAGGCGTCAGACGGCGCATCCGACTGTCTGCAGTCCCATTTTACAGTGGGACTCAGGTTGAGCCCACATCATGGCCTCGCCCGACTCTGGAGAGCTCCTGGACATACCGGCCGAGGACGAAGACTTCTTATTGTCTTACACTGTCCGTGGTGTGTACCAAGTGACCCATTGCATCGGGGAAGGAGCAGGTGGTACGTTGTTGTTGCTTTAGTACCTAAGCACAGCGGTGTTTCATGGCCCGTCCAAACTTCACAGGCACCGTAGTGCGCAACATACTCACTGGGATACCAGTTGCTATCAAAGAAATTCGCACATACGGCATCGCGGAGGTCGGTGAAAACTCAAAACTGGCCAATTGATACAGTGAAGGCACTCAGACCGGATGCGGTCAGGTTTTCACCAGGTAGAACGTACCAAGCGAAGACTGAGGTTTGTGCCTCAGCGTCGCTCAGTATATATATTAAGCTGAAGTAGGCTGAGTAATACAACGGAACAGGCTGAGTAATAATGAATGTGGGCTAAGTAAGCAAATGAATGGTGGTGTTGAAGCATGAGTAAGTGGCTGAGTAATGTAAGGACCGGAAAGGATGAGTGTTTCGTAACATTACCCCCCTCCTAGGCATCAAGTCCTTGCGATGGTATGTAGGTTTTGTACTAATTTTTGTCGTGATAGTCTCTTTTGGTATCGTGACCAAACACCGGTCCAGTAGTCCGGGTCATCTGAGTCTACAAAGTGTCCATCAAAGTTCTTGTACATAAAACAAGTGTGTGTGCGTGGAGGTATACGGAGTGTGGGCATGTGAGGTGCAGTAGGATTTGTTCTATGAAACGTGTCGAGAAGTGGTTTGTACTTCGTCACCAGCGTGGCTCGTGGTTCCCAGGTGTTCTCGGAACGTGGTAGACCTTTCCACTTCACCAAGTACTGCAGAGTTCCTCGTGCAACCTTGGAGTCGTAGATGTCTTCTGGTTCCTTGAGAACATCCAATACTGCTGGGAGATCGACCTCAGGCATTTTCTGATTCGGGAACTCCGGAGGATGTGCGCGCGTGAGTAGGACCTCATTGAAGACAGGGTGTATCGCTTTCCACTTCCTAGGAAGCTTCAATTGATATGCAGATGCGCCTATCTTTTTTAGGATCTGGAATGGTCTGTAGCGCTTGTCTTCGAGTTTCTTCCGAGGTCTATCCGTGGTGATGTGCCAAGAGTCCAGGTACACCCAGTCGCCAATCTGATAGTCCTGCACTTCCTGACAATGCTTGTCGTACTGCTTCTTCATGGCCAACTTGGCCACTTTGAGAGCTTCTGACACCTGTCGCGAAATCTTCTTCATCCATTCTACGTACTGTCCAGCTGACTCATTTTTGGCTTCTACGTGTGCTTCTACTCCCGTATATGGATGGTGTCCATGATTCATGAAGAACAGGGATAGCTTCGTGGCCGAATGAACTCGGTTTCGATATGCGAAGGCAGCAAGAGGCAACCAGTCCGGCCAGTCGTCTTGTCGGTGGTTGATGAAGATGCGGAGGTAGGATTCCACTTCCTGGTTCATATGCTCAGTCTGCCCATCCGTCTGGGGGTGGTACGCGGTGCTCGGGTTTCCCTTGATGCCAAGGATTCGGTACAGATCTTTGATGAATGAAGATACAAAGATCGAGCCTCTATCTGACCAAATTCTTTCGGGTAGCCCATGCTGTGCGTAGACGTGTTTGATGAACAGATTGGCCCATCCTTCTGAGGATAGTTCGTCTGAGCATGGTACAGCAATGTAGTCCTTGGACTTCATGTTGACGATGACTAGGATAGCATTGTGACCTTGCGATGCAGGCAGATGGGTGATTATGTCCACAGAGATGTACTGCCAATTTCGGTCTGGAACCGGGTTAGGATGTAGTGGAGCCGCCCGCTTGCGTCGATCAATCTTCGTGGTTTGACAGATGTGACAGCCTTTGACGTACTTGCGTACATCATTGCGAAGTGAAGGCCACCAGTACGATCTCGAGATCAGATCTTGTGTCTTAGCTGCTCCTGGATGACCGGCGGTGACAGAATCATGATGCGAAGAGATGATCCATCCTCTCAGCGACAAGTCGTTTGGTACCACAAGTTTTTCCCCCCTGTAGACGAGACCGTCCTCGGCGAGTTCCAGTCTACCGTCTATTCCCAGCTGTTCGATGACGACACGGTCAAGAGCATCTTTGAGCTTCAGGCACTCATCCTTGATGGTGGCTGACCCGTCGACAGAGACTGCTGCAAACCAGTGTGGCTTCAGCAGGACGATGTTGTCGTTTTCAGAGCTGGTACCGAGATGGTCAGGTCGACAAGACAGAGCATCTGGTTTTCCCATAGACCGTCCTGGCTTGTGAATGAGGGAGAAATCATAGTCCGAGAGTTGAATCATCCATCGTGCCTGTCGTGGGTTGAGTCGTTGCGGTTTCCTGAAGTATTCGAGATTCTTGTGGTCCGTGTGAATCTCAAAACAGTGTCGTGCACCCTTCAGGAAATGCCGCCAATCGTCTAACGCAGAAATGACAGCGAGGAGTTCCCGATCGTAGATCTCATAGTTTTTCTCGGCGGGGGAAAGGGATTTGGAAAGGAATGCGATGGGCCGCCAAACGCCATTCTGCAGTTGCGAGAGCTCTGCTCCAATCGCGAACTGAGATGCATCGGTCTGGACCCGGAATGGATCATTGTCCGTGGGGATAGCAACAACGGGTGCTGACGTGATTTTCTGTTTGATTGCATCAAAAGCTTCTTGCTGCTCCGCAGTCCAGACTTCCGTCCATGATCGGGATTGATTGGTTTTGATGGATGTTAATTTATTCAGTGGTGCCGCAATGTGGGAGAAGTCTTTGATGAACCGCCGATAGAAGTTTGCAAAGCCAAGGAACTGTTACGACGATCCTAACGGTAGAATGGTATCTTTTCTCTTTTTCCTTTTCTGTCACTCTTCCTCGACCCGTCGTTCACCCGGTAGCATGACGTCGTCCCGCCACTGGCTCCCACGGATGTTGTACTTTACTCTCACGCTGTCAGCACTGCCACGTTAGCACCGCCAGTGCTCGTCAGCACGTGCTTCGTCAGCACTGCCACTGTGCTTCG